>WUAM01009935.1:1619413-2221797 GCA_024336885.1 Actenoides hombroni | reverse complement strand
CTCTTGCCGGTATTTAAATCTAGTCCCAGACCTTTTTTTTTTACTCACCATTACTTGAACAAGCCATCACAATGCAAATACTCACAAAGCACCCTGAAACTTTCACAAGTACTCTGAATGCACATAACTATCTCGTGCAATTTTAAGTAAAAGGCATTATGTTCCAACCTCTGTGTTTCATTATGACATGGTTTAGGTTATGTATTGATAGTTTTTCTCTTTCAGAACAGTTTTGCAAACCTCTACCAAGGATTACAAGGAGAGGCATAAACCCTGCTTGTTTCACATGCTGGAGTTTACTATGGTATCTTCCAGACCTTACAGAGAGCTATTCTAGTCCAAACTACAACCATTCTTGTATTTTCTGCCTACAATATAGTACATAGAATCACAGGGTTCAAACAAAAAGTAAAAATACAACGACGGTATATTAGGATGCTTCAGCAGTATAGTTATTACAATTGGGTATTGGACAACATAAATTATCATACAAAGAAGGAAATTCAGATACTTAAAATAAACATAGTTCATAAGCTGCTAGCCAATTATCTGTTCAAAACAGATTCTTCTGAGTAATCACCCCTTCTTGTTGAAATTTTAATGAATCTGAAAAAAATTAGAAAAACTCCTGCCTTGCACCAAAAGAGAAAGTCAGCTGTTAAAACTGTGGTATTGTCAAAGCAAAACTAAATAAAATGAACAAACAGGATTGCCAAATGCATTGAAACATTGCAGTGTCACTGCTATAGGGCAAAATTAAGAGTTATTAGTGACTCAAAACTATCCCAACACTTGTCAAGAAAAAAATAAAATAAAATTTACCATCCAAGAAAAGCTACCATTACAAAAATAAAGAAACTAGTAAAATGCAAAACTTGCAGGATGCTTAAACATCATATCAACATCAGCGTCTAGTGGCACTATTCAATTATTAACAAAGCCTCCAGGCCCTACAGAATGTTGGAGGGGTGTGTTCATTTGTATCCTAATGCATTAAAATATTTTGTCCCCAAGTTAATGATAGGATGTAAAAAAAGGGAAGGTCTGTCCTAATGAGAACAGTACTGAGGTCCCAGGGAGTTTGATCCAGACTGCCTTTGTAAAGGGGCAGCCTCTCTGATAAGATAAGGATGGAAGTCAAAGCAGATTACCAGCCATCTAACCTCTTAGTAGTTTCCTGGAAACTTCCCAACAGACAAAGTGATAGAAACTGGCCTTGCAAAATTGAAATGCAGAAACCAATCCAACCCTGTGTAACTCATCTTCTCCAAAGATCTTTAGGAAAGAAAATGGTCCCCAAGAAGTACCTGTTCCCTCAGGATGGCCAACTTTGTTGGAGAAAAGTCTTCTAAAATTTAAAAAACTTAGCAACAATGAAATACAAGCAATATTTACACAAAATTTCCTTCTCGTTACTCCTAAACTACCCTATTTCTCAAGGATTAAGTCATAATCAAAATTCTCTACTTCAAACCTTTTTATTTCATTGCTGGTTTTTCAGGGAATGCAACTTTAAAAAATTATCTTTCCAACTAAGAGACATTCAAATTTTCCTCTGAGAGCAAGGGCTAAAACTTTGACTGCAAGGTGGTATCTGTAGCTCTATTTTAACACCTACTTTTCCACCTTCCATACATACACCAGTCTTCTATTTAAACCACAGCCTACCAGTATTTCTCAACTGTAATCCAAAAAACAAAGAGAACTTTAACTTGTTTATTATTATAATGACAACAAAAATAATAGCAGACCCTATATGTAAGCTTTAGGAAGTAAACACATGTTAAAAATGTGGAAATCCTTTCCTTTTTTAAAATTTTTTAATCCCTCCTACATTACTTATCTTCTGCAAATACTACTAACTTCTCAAACAGAATGGAAGAAAGAGCAGAGGGAAGCATGGCTCAGTTATCTACTACTCCATTTGATAGCTAGCTTCCAAGTTGAACTTCAAACAAAAATCCCAACTATTCTTCAGAGAAGGAAAAAAAGTCATTAGTACACACTTGCTATTTAGTTACCCCTTCACCTGTATGAAAATGCTGTTTTGTAAGCCTTACTGTACAAGGCACATAGACTATGGAAACTGAGAGCCTCTTAGACTACATTGAGGAAAAGATTTGCTGTTAAAAGAAATTAAATAATTTCACTTCTCAAAAGTAATTCTGCAGCTGTTTTTCTTGCCATTCACCATCTCTATAACTGTGATAAACTGATACTCAGATATATTTTGCAACTATATTTTTTCTTTTTGTAGAAGATTAATCATAACATTTATTTACATTCTGGGGGGCAATTCTGGTACACCTTACATTAGTACCCCCATGCCCCAAGAGACCTGTCTGTGAGAACCAAAGCAGCAGCAGGTCATGTACAAACAAGTTCTACTAAGGAGAAATCCAAGAAAATAATAGAAATTACTATAACAAACATACACTGGTTAGCAAAATACAATAACGGGAAGGAAATATGCAATTAATGACATAATTCTGTAGCTCCTCCCAAATAAAAACAGCACCAATTGCAATCTCTGTCCACTAAGAGATTAATATTAATGCTGGTGTTACAAATTCAAACTTAAAAACTATTCCCTCAGAGTTAAGACTGAAATTGTTCCAATTACAGTCAGAGCAAATGAGGAGTTGTGACTGCTTTTTAATTTAAGTGTTTTTATTTCACTGATGTTTGGCGTTAAGGGTAGTCTGAAACTCTGAAACTAAAAACAAAAACTTAAATATATCTCTTTTGATTGTTAGTTGAAAAAGAATTCAAAGCTTCAAAATTCTTAAACTCTTGACTCCCATGGGGACCAGGGGAGCAAAGTCCCTTCTACTGTAAGAGAAGATCAGGTTCATGACAACCTGAGGAACATGAACATATATAAGTTTATGGGACTTGATAAGATGCATCCCAGAGTCCCAAGGGAAATGGCTAATGCAGTTGCTAAGCCACTCTTCATGATATTTGAAAAGTCCTGGCAGTCAGGTGAAATCCCTGGTGACTGGAAAAAGGGAAACATTGCACCCATTTTTAAAAAGGGTAGAAAGGAGGACCCTGGGAACTAGTGACCTGTCAGCCTCACCTCTGTGCCTGGGAAGATCATGGAATTGATCTCCTAGAAGCTATGCTAAAGTACATGGAGGACAGGGAGGTGATTTGAAACAGCCAGCATGGCTTCACCAAGGGCAAGTCCTGCCTGACCAACCTAGCGGCTTTCTACAATGGAGTGACTACATCAGTGGACAAGGGAAGAGCTATGGATGTCATCTATCTGGACTTCTGTAAGGCCTTTGACACTGTCCCCCACAACACCCTTCTCTATAAATTGGAGAGATATGGATTTGATGGGAGGACTCTATAGTAGATAAGAAATTGGTTGGGTAATGGTCAATGGCTTGATGTCCAGATGGAGATCAATGATAAGTGGTAAAACCCTCAGGGCTTGGTATTCGGACCGGTATTGTTTAATATCTTCATTAATGACATAGGGCAATCAAGTGCACCCTCAGCAAGTTTGCAGATGAAACTAAGCAAAACAGGTCCTCACTGGTTTCTTTCACAAAATACACACTATGCCTTTTAAGAAAAGAATACTAAAATCTGACAATCCCTTGTTATTTGTGGACAATATAGTTGAATAATTGCAAAGCAGCATAATTTAAAAACAGCATAAAGAGCTTAGAAAAAAATGGTTGCAACCAATTTTAAATTGTTTTCTACTGTTCAATTAACACATTAAATATTATCCTCTGGAAAACCAGCCTAAGCGTTCAACTCTGCTGTAACTAATCTCAATGGCTGCTACATGCAAGACCTAAAACTTAGAACCGCATTATTTTGTATGATTTTGACTAGAACAGAACTGAAGAAGATAATTCATTTTTTAAAAAAGTATTTCAATGAGTATAAGAAATTATTCCAATTCTGATTAAAATAAAATCTAATTTACCCTGGATGTAAGAGAAAAGATCTGGAGAGAGGAAGACTTTGATAAGGTAGAGAAGGACCAAGTTAGAGGCCACTTAGCCAAATTTAACATCCATAAATCCATGGGTCCCAATGGGATGCACCCACGAGTGCTGAGAGAGCTAGCAGATGTTACTTCTATGCTACTCTACATCATCTTTGAAAGGTTGGGGAGAACAGGAGAGGTATCTGAGGACTGGAGGAAGGCCAATGTCACTCAAGTTTTCAAAAAGAGAGGCTGGTTAGCCTCACCTCTGTCCCTGGAAAGGTGATGGAACAAATTGTTCTGAATGTCATCTCAAAACATGTGGAAGAAAAGAAAGTTATTGGGAGAGGTCAACATGGATTCAACAAAGGGAAATCATGCTTGACCAATTTGATAGCCTCCTGTGATGTTATAACTGCCTGGTTAGATGAGGGGAGAGCAGTGGATGTCATCTACCTTGACTTCAGCAAGGCTTTTGACACTGTCTCCCATAACATCCTCATTAGGAAACTCATAAAGTGTGGGCTAGATGAGTGGACAGTGAGGTGAATGGAGAGCTGGTTGAGTTACAGAGTTCAGAGGATCATGATCAATGGTAGGATGGGAAAGAGAATGGGATTCTGAGAATTTTGGATCATGTGGACTACTTGCCAAGCATTTTTCAGCTTCTCTTAGCAATTTATTAGCAAAAAACCAAAATGCTAGACAAGCATTGTTATGTATGTCATAACTCAAAGTCTGTGTTCTAGAATATTTACAGTATTTGGCGTATTCTTCCAACTGAAGAGCTCAACTGTATTAATCACAAACCAAATCATACAGCATTTGAGAAAGAAAATGTGATGAAATTGATTTCTAAAACTTAATCTTTTAAATGTGACTTTGTTTTGTTTTTAAATATATTTTGTAGATTAAAGGAGCCAAGGGACAGGTAATGCGAGCAGAAATTCTTCAAGAAGGCCTTCAGGAATTACTAAATGCGCTCTTCTCTAATCCTGTGGATAATAATTTGATGTGTGCAGTGAAACTGCTGAAGGTGAGACAGTAATTTTTAAAAAAGGGAAAAAAATAAGGAAACACTGCTTGTTTATATAGTTATATGTTGATCATAATATATTTTTAAACACAAATGATAAGATACTTTGGTTTTTTTCTTCTTGATTTTTTTGTTCATCTGGGATAAGTAAAAATAGAGTACATGACAGCTGACAGTGGTGAGGAAAACAAGATATGGTCATATATGGTCCCTGTTGGTGAACTGGTGAAAAAAAAAATAATTAAAAAGTGAAAGCCTATTTCTTTGTGCCACAGACTAGAATGGATTCCTGTGCCACAGATTCAAGATCCAGGCTGTCAGAGGTAGCCACATCACATGATTCCTTCTGTAGCTCGGTACTATATTATGGTTAACAGCTCTACTTAAATGAAGTAATATGGAGAGGTTTCTAATTATGGGTAATTAGAAATTCAGAATTTATTAGGTAAAAGGAGGGAACTAGTGTTTCGTCTCTTAACATTCCAATAATGTTCATGCTGATTATCAGGCAACTGTCTGTCAGTCTTGGATGTCCAACTCATATGCTTCCATGCCCTGCGAATGCTTTCACTGGATGCCTCAAGAGAAAAATGAGCAATATATAAAGTTGGTGGGTTGCACTTCTGGAACACAAAGTGTAGGTGATAGTGTCTTAAAGTATTTCTTCTCAGAAAGATGATAATTTTTGTATATCTAAATAAAGTGCTTGAAGATTGAGAAGAAAAAGTGGAGAGGCTTTGGATAATAGGAAGAGTGGTTTGGTTTTGGTTTGAGGATTTTTTTTGTGGTGTGTTTTGGTTTTTTTGTGGTTGTGTTTTGGTTTTTGATCCCAGCACTCCATTCATGCAAGCCATCCCACCAGGTTTCCATAATGGCAGCTATATCATAGTTTTTCTGCTGCACAATGGCCTCCAGCTCCTCCTGTTTATTGCCCATGCTGCGTGCATTGGTATATAAACATTTTAGGGAGGGAGTCAAGTACATAGTTTTCAGCCTTGAGGAGTGGTAGACCCTCTGGCCATCCAAGACACCTACCTATACACTGCCCCAACAGTGCTGGGTTACTACATCCAGGGTAGTCACTGGAAAGCTCAGTAACAACCCCATCCCTCTTCTAAACCAGTTTAAAGCCTTGTCAATGAGCCCTACCAACTCACTTGCAAGGATTCTTTTCCCCTTGTTGGGCAGATGAACCTCACCTGTCTCCAATAGACCTAGTGCCATGAAAACCTTCCCCATGGTTAAAGAAACCAAGGTTCTGTCAGTGGCACCAACCCTTAAGCCATGTGTTAATCTCATGGGGTTTCCTTTTTCGTTTAGCATCTCCCCCTGTCACTAGAGGGATTGAGGAGAACACCATCCATGTTGCTGAGCCCTCAAGAAATCTCCCCAAGGACCTGAAATCTTTTTTAATTGCTCTTATACTCCTCTCCATAATTTCATCACTCCCACTCTGCATGAACAGCAGTGAGTAATAGTCTGTTGGCTGGACTAGATTGGGGAGTTTCTTGGAAATGTCCCTAATCTGTGCTCCAGGTAGGCAGCAGCCCTCCCTGCAGCACAGATCTGGCCGACATATGCAGCCCTCAGTTCCCCTGAGAAGGGAGTCCCCTGCAAGTACCACTTTCCTTTTTCTCTTGGTTGCACTAGTCCTAAATCTTGGGGCTGGTTGACACACCCTGGGCAACTGCCTGGATGGACTTTCCTCTCTATCCTCCTCTGCCTGATCCTCAGTTTCTAGAGCCCTATACCTGTTGTGCATGGGCAGCTGGTAAAACTGAGAAGATCAGGAGGGGGGGGAAACCTCTCCTGCCTCTCCAGAGGGGGACCTACCTCCACTCACCCCCATTTAGGTGACAAGAGAAGATGGAATCCTCTCCTTCTTGTGCAGCCCTCACTTGCTGCCCCTCCCTCTGGGATGGCATAGCCTCGCTCCCCCAGTCTATCTCCCATTCACAATCCATATAGTCCTTAGTCTCTTCATTTCCTCCTTTTGCTCAGCCACCATGTTGAGCAGAATCATTCACCTGTTTGCAGCTGGCACAGGGGTTATCTCCACCACCCTCCACTACACGTGCCAGGCTCCTGCATTCTCTGCAGCCAGGGGTCTGGACACCCACATGTTTGCGTGGGACCTCAGTCTGGGTGCCAGCAGTTTTCCTAGCGCAGCCTTTGCCCAGGCTGCAACCATGTCTCGATCTCTAGAAGGAACTGATTTCGCACTCACCTGGCTCTGTGCTTGACCCCTCTTGGTGACCCCTGCCCTGCTGAGGGGTTTAAATTGCCCGCGGTGCGGGCGGCTCCGCCCGCGCTCTGTCCCCGCCTCCCTCGCAAGAGCAACCTGTACCGGCCGGGGCTGCCGCCGCTCCCCGGGACTGCCCGCCCAACGGAGAGCTCACCTGGGCGGCGAATAAACCGCCCAGCTCCCTCTCTGCCGCAGGCACCGACCGGCTGCCATGGCGGCTTTTCGAATACGGAGGTAAGAAGGTATAGAAAGAAGGTAATGGATCAAATTAGGGCACTGATACTAAGAGAGAAATTGTAGTCTCCCGGGAAGCAGTTAGGCATAAGGTGACTTGTTTGTATTTTATATTAGATAAATAGAACTAAGCTGCCTGCTCCAACTGGTTCTTCAAGCACTGTCTTACAATGGTGTTTCTAAGGAAATTTCTCTTATTTGACTCATCCTGCCGACACAGCTGCAGCCTTGTGATCTGCATTAACCAGAACTGTGAAGAACTATCCGTGGGAGCATCGCTGTTTGTTATTTTCAAATCAAAATTACGCAGCAAAATCTCTCTACTTGACCTCAAAGCTGGAAACTGAGCAGGGTAAACTGGGTGCATCACTCTGAAGAACTCAAGGTGGGTTTATATGGGATAGTCCAAGAAAAATCTGAACTTCCGTGGGAAATCAAAAATTCCTTAATACATGTTATGGGCTAAAAGGCACTATATAAGAAAAATACTGTAATATGTATATAATGAAAAGTCACATAATCTGTAGTAAAAAAAAAGGAAGCCATTCTGAAGGTGTAAAGCTGACTATGATAGATGAATAAGATGTAATAAAAATCTGCCATTGTAAATAAATTATCAATTGAAAATTAGTTTGGAATATCTAAATACATCTTATTTGCTACAAGGCTATTTATCCAGCTCCACTGCTTATTTGTGTCTCTTACTTCAAGACAGGGAAAGACTTCAGCCTTAACAATGAAGTATTCAAGGCACCCTGCGCACATAATGCATTAACTGTGTCTGAAAACTGCAGTCTCCCACACAAAGATGTCTGTCATTCTGAAGCTCTGCAGCTGCACTGGGGTAGCTACAGCTCGCTTCTCAAAACCCCTCACTTGTTTATCAGCTTCAGAAGAGAGAACTAAGGCAATAGTCAGTTTTAAGAGTCCAGGTTATCACTGCAATCTTGCTGCCTTTCTCACCTACACAGTCCTACTCTACTAGTTGGATCCCCTGGCTAAATGTCTGCAGCACAACAAGGAATATCTGCACAGGAAACCACAACCGTTTCCTTCCTGCTCCTCCAGTCCATGGAAGGATTGACAGAAAGACGCTGGAGAGTGGGATGAGAAAACTATAGGAAATGTTGTGTATTCCTAATGATTATTGGTAAACAGAGACTCAGCTGGTGCTTCCCTAGTGTTAAAGCCATGTCACCTCTTAAAATGATGGTCATAAGACAGGGAGAAAAGAGTCATTCAGTGAAAGACACATATAGAATGGGAAGACTCCCAGGCAACTGGGAGATGGCATTTTCAGTTCTTGCTAGTGTAAGCACCCCTCAGCACCAGTAGTCATGGATACATGCAAAACACCATAAGCACTGGGGCAAATACTTTCCTCATATGATACAATGACTTGTAAGTGAGGATAGATATGGCCAGTTGTGGAAGGCTGTCAAAATTTTATCAAGTTAAAATTGCAACTCTGAAAAATGCCACTCATCTATCACTACCCCTAAACATTTCTAAACTTAAACAAGTGGTTTTTACTATTATTAAAGCAGTCTCCGTTGTAGGAGCTCAAACTGAATACATTGTATAGCATTAATAAAAAGACTTGCTACAGCCTTAAGCCACAAGCAGAGAACTTATACTGAACTTACACGTAGTTACACGAAGGAAGGCCCTGAGACTGGTGCACCTTGTGAAAAATAAGAAACCCGTATCCATGAGCAGGAGCTGCATCCTTGAGATAAGAAATGGAATGACTAGCCTGGAGATAAAGAAGAAATCCAATGAGGAATGAGAATGCACCAGACCCAAATATTCCTATTGGACTGAATTGCTGTATGAGGGGAGGGGAAATTTGCCTGTAAAGGTATTATTACCCAGAGATTTCTTTGTTCGGGCTCCCTCTCTGGAGGCACGCAGCTTGAGCTATTGTAGCACTCAATAAAGTCATCTGGTATATGTGGTGTCTGAGACTCTACTTCAGGGAACCTAGGGTTGAGCCTGAGGGAAGAGGAAGTGCTTGAGGGTGAGTGTATGTGTGCAAAGAGTCAGGAGGGACACTGCTGGCTCACCAGAGCTTCTCTCTTAACTGTTTCTCTTCATTTTCTGCTTCTTCTTAGGTCTAAGACAAGAGACATGAAGTAGTAGCTTTGTACATAGCACCATGTGTTTTAAGAAAGGAAAAGCAAAGGGAATTTTCAACTGTTTACTAAGGTACACATGACTCTGCTGGAGTTGTAGAGGACATATTTTTGGAAAAATACTCTGGTATCTTCTTCAGCACAGCATGTATGCTCAGAATCACTGAAAATCAAGTTCTCACTGAGAGAATCTCATCACCTCTCATGCCTGGAGAACCAAGCCCTAATATTGTGTCACCAAGTGAAAAAAGAAACAAAACGAAACAACTGCTGTCAAACAAGACACTGCAGAAACCATAAAATTGTTTTACTGATATTTAAATTCATCTGTCAACCTCCTTTTTTACAGTTCAATGACCTCCTGGCTTCCTAAGTACTAAACAGAGCTCTGAAGCACAAGTGAAGTAAGAATTATGATTGCTTGCTTAACAGAGGTCCATCTGGTGTCATAACCTGAAGGGAATCGAATATATTTAGGTGAACCTGATATTCAATGTGACAGTAACACTGTCATAATTAGACAAATAGTAATAACAAGTGTAATGCAAAAGCATTGTGTATATATATATTCTCTTAACGAACCATTGTTTTGTAGAAAAAAAAAAAAGTAATATAACTTTGACGAGAATGTGTGCACTAACCCTAAACCAAGAATTTACAATATGCATAAGTAGTGTGTGCAAAGTTTGTCAAAATGCCACATCTGGAAAATATCATTAATGTTATCAGAAAAGCCTATCCTGAAGGACATCTAAAGAAAAAAGGAACTGCCTTTTGGAAAATCAGCCAACCACTGTATAAGAGTCACATAACTTTTGAACAAGAATAATTGTGTAACAAGTGAACAGCGTGATCTTTAGATTGTGTACAAGGCTGCAACACGATGAGCTAGGTATGTGGGTGCCATTGTTTCAGAACCAGGTATGCAGAATCAATCACTATGGCATTCTTTAATGCTCTGCTTTCAAGTATTCTCTTGCCATCATTAAAGAAAACAAAAGACAAATGCTTGTGTAGGATCTAGTATCCCGCTCTGGAGGTTTTGTTGCAATGTGGGTACAACACTGGATTATGATTCGTTGAGACTATGGTATAGGTTCACGACAGATTAAAATGTTCTTTTACAGCTGCAGTTCTGATCTCTTCAATTTTATTTTTAAAAGTCTTCTAGAATAATGACCTCTGTCTTAAACAATTAAAAGCAGCAATGATTTTGGAAAACAGATTTTAAGCAAATAAAGTTGATCTTACAAAAGCTAGACAGAAATCTCTGAGTAGTAGAGGAGGGAAGCCTGATAATTAATTGTTGATAACTCTGTCAAAGAAAATAATGAGTTTGTAGTCCTCAGGAGGAGGAAAGGAACACCAAGCAACATAACTGACAAGAACTCTCTCAGCCTTGAAAAGTAACCTTGAGAGGCATTCCTACTCCAGGGGACATCCTGGCGTATAGCCCACTGGTGTACAGGAGAGCTCAACAAGCCCTGGGCTGTCCACTGTTTATGGAGTAAGATAATTGACTTACAGTCATATTTACATACCACCTACAGATGTTAGTTTCTTCCAAATTTTGCTTGAGTAGGACACTGAGCACCTCCATAGTTAGATGGGTGCATTGTTCAAATTAGCCTTGGTGTTGTCGTCTGTCAACTCTGAATCCACTTTGAGCCAGCTGCAGCCATCACAACAAGATGCATCCATTACAACCACCACTGGTGGTTATCACTTGAGCAGGGTTATGGGAAATAAAGGTCAGGTTGGGGGAGCATGGAGCACACCACATTACAGCCTGTGACTATAGTCAGTTCATCTTACCCTTACAGAGTGCTGGCACAGTCACATCTTGCCACTGTGCCGTAAACAGTATATTGATAATTTATGCACTTGCAGATCCACAGTAAGTAGATAGTGAAGAACTGCTATTTAATATGTGTTAATTTGTATGTTTTGGGTGATTAGGGTTGAGTTATTTGTTTTATCATCAACCAAATCTTTATATGCAATATAATTATAAGCCGTATTACAGTTAATAAAATCACACCTCAGCTAGGTGAAGCATGAAACTAAAAATGGCCATTGCTGTCAGTGACCATCCAAGAAGAGTTTTCAACCAATGGTGTTCTCCATCCTTCTTTCTTTCCAAGACATGGTGTGTCTCTTCTGTATTGTGATGAACGGTGATTAGGGGGTTTTGTCTATTGTTCTGGATGTGTTCTAGCAGACGACACAGTCTGGAAGGCAGGAGACAGCATGTCTGGTGGAGGTTTACTAATCTTTAAACAAACAATAACAATGAATGGGTAATCCTATAGTACGGGCATACTGTGAAGTTTATAGCCTTGTAGATAGTGGTTATCTCCAGGAACAGGAAAACAGGACATTTCGAGGCACCCGGGCATGCTGAACAGACAAAAACTGGGTTGTTTTTTTTTATTCCACTGGGGGGATGGAATGTATCTTGACTCAGTGTATAACTACATTGATAAGATGGAACAGGAACTGAATAATTAAAGTTGCATGAAGATGGAACAGGAACTGAATAATTAAAGTTGCATGCTATAATTTTAGTAAAGATGCAAACACAAATATTTGATTACTTGTATCTACACTAAGGGTATCTATGAATATAAAATCACAAAGGATTCTCATACAAACACATCTTTTTCCAATATATACAAGTACAGTTTCAGGGTTTTTTTTGGGATGTATTTCATAATGACAAACATTTTGTTCAGTGTCAAGAGAAATGTCTTGGGCTTTGATGACATTACTCTCACAAAAAACTCCTTTTTCTTGTACAACACTTGCATTGACATCAATAGTTTGCCACTTGTTTCCATTTTTTGGGCCCATACTCTGTGTTCTAATGGATAGGGTATAACACCATTGTGATTTAATCCTGGCACTAGTATTGCGAATATGGTATATACCGAAGCATTGTGTAATGTTAAGACCAAAGCTATGGCCTTATTGTTGACGGGACCATAAACAAAACTGGATATATTATATATAAACCATTATATATACTATACCACCAGGATTTGAACTATTTTTCAAGTTTAGTTGCATTACCCCAAATAACCTTATGAATTAGATGGGTAAGGTGCTCTCTACCTTCTCTTGTAATTGCTGCTATTGTAGATTGCATCCACAGTTGAGTTTGGATACTATTAAGAGCTAGAGAAACATTATTTTGGGTTGTACTAAGTGCATCCACAATCAATTAATTGGTCGTCCCTTTCATAAATTCTTTCCCATTAAGGCAATACATCAGATAAGAGCCATATGAGCTCACAGCAGAACTCAGGGGTAAGCGTGAGCAGGGCACGCAGCAGGGCTCAGCCATGGTCTCCACGCGGTGGAAGGCAACAATCTCTACACTCTTCACAATGGATGTGGGAATTCAGACGGGTCTCCCACGGAAACATGCAGCTGTCCAGGTCACAGGCTGCAAGGATTGCCTACACCTTGCACTGGCAGCGAGCGGCAGCTCTGAGAACGGCTGTGTCCATTGTGAACAGGGGTATGACCTACTCGGCATGGTGGCAGAGCGACGTGAGGTTGAAAGGTTAAGGAGCATTAGGGAGGTGGAACAGGAGATAGACTGGTGGTGTCAGACTCTGCCCTCCCTAAAACAGAAATGGGAGCACCCATCAGAGAGCATCCAAGATCAAGGAGCCTCTGTTTCCCAGCCTTGCCAGGCCAGTGGCAGAAGCCTAAATGAAAAGAGTGAGTGGAGGCAAGTCCATGGTAAGGGCAGCAGGTGGAGTTCCCTCTTGCCCACCACACTCCTCCAGGTGCCTCTGAGTAACAGGTATGAGGCTTTAATTGAGGTAGAACACCCAAATGACGATGGACTAGCTACACCAGAGATGCTTACACAGTTAGACAGGCCTACTGCCTGTATCACCACCACACACAAAAAGAAGAAACAAAGGGTTGTTGTAGGTGACCCTGTTCTAAAGGGAACAGAGGGTCCTATATGCCATATAGACCCTCCTCACAGGGACATCCTCTTGAAGTGAGGGGGGACGGTGTTCTGCTTAGAAGATAACGAAGCAAGATGAGCAACCCTTGTTAGCCTCAGACTTGAGGCTTGACAGCTTTATGGGCCTTAGCTCATCTTGCTTGCATGGCTTGTAGATCAGAGAAACTAACTCCAAGACAGGGAGGAATAAAGAAGAGCCTCCCACCAGTCCTGTGATCTCTGACTCATTGAAACTCCACATTTTGAGACAAAAGGTGAAAAGTACACCGTGAGGAAGACTGAGAGCCTTCCTCCCAAAGACCCCCGAAGACCCCAGCCCACGACCACCAGACAGCAGTGTGCAAGTGCCAATGGGAGGAGGCCTCTGATGATGAGTTCCTGGAACTGATTAGAATAATCCAACCCCATATAATGAATATGTATCTAACTCTGTTAAATATGCATGCTTTGGTGTAATAAATACCTGCTCAATGGACACTTTGGGGTGCAAGTTCGGAGGAGCCATCCCCCTTGCACCCGGTGCTGTAATAAACATCCCTGCTTTAGAACCTTGCACGGGTTGGAGAGTTTGATTTCCGCACGTCAAGAAGACATCTGAAAAGCAAACTCTGAAAGCACTGGTGCCATTTGCCTCGTCTCTTGTAGCGTTCACAACCACCACAGGCATGAAGATTCCCTTGAGAGACATCCTTCACTGTATCAGTAAATTCAAACCAAACCAAACCCACTTGCTCCTGTGAGCCTGCCAAGGGTTAAACCAATTGCTAGAAAAACCCTATTGGAGTCACTCAGGTGGATAATTGATCTTTTTGCTGACGACTAATTTTCTGTCAATAAGGAGCTGTTTTACCACAAATTCTCTATTGAGAAGTGGTGCTTTTGTCCAATTAATGTTTGCTTCCTGCCTTCAGATATCTCTCAGCTATATCTGTAGCTGCAATATCACTATACCATGTACTCCATAATGCATGTTTAGTCTAAGGTGATACAGTTTTGTAGTTCTTTAACTCCCAAAGAAATTACGTACTTGGTCAGCTTTCTCTTCTTTAATCCATTTTTACTCCTGTAAGAAAAAAAAGAAAGTGTTTTTCATTCATTAAACTATTGTATAGTCTTTATTCAAAGTTAGTATTGATTTAAGAACATGTTCTCTGGTCACCAACATACTCTGGATGAGATTGGTGATAATTTCTTAGAGGTTTTGAAGCTGACAGCAAGATTTCCATTGCCACCAATGGGATGTGTTTCCCATTCTGTGGCTCTGAGAATGACCTGCTTGGGCAAGGGAAAGCCTGTGCCCTGCACAAGCAACGGGTCCTCCACAAACCCTCACCCAACAGCCATGTAATGCACTGTCTTCACATGATTTATAAGTGACATAATTCAATAGTGACACTTGCGAGCAAGCTGAGGAGCGTGTTAAGCGTTAGTGTAACCCATCAGCTATGGACTTAACTGCACTACACTAACTACCACCACGTGGGTTTTTGGGGGTAGGGTGTGTGTTCATTTTGTTATTGCCACAAAAAACTTAAGCCATCAGTCAGATCAAACACACAGAGGAAGTAACCTGGAATAATTTGGCCAGAGGTCTGAAAACACTGATCCCCTCTGTTAAACCAGCCACAGAGCACAAATAGATCCCTCCTTGATCAGAAGGGATTTTAACAGTGTGTTTGGGTTTTTTTTTCCCCTGGGCATTAAACAATAGTTGTTGATTCATCACATTCTAATAATGCCATTTCGAATTTCATTATGATATTAAAATTACTTGGACATACCTTGGATCACAGCTTCAATTATTAAATTAAAGACAGACTTGTAATTTCAAAAGAATGCAAATATACAGGAAGAAATATTAAAAAGTGGAGGTTTTTTTATTTTTTTTCCCCTGCTGAGTTTAGAAGCAAGGTTTTTAAAGAATAACTTATTCATTTCCAAAATTAAGATTTACAAAATATTCCATTTTTGGAGCAGGCACAACTTACAGCAATTTTACTATCTTCTCAAGAGCTTAGTAGTAATTTTTGTAGTAATTTTGCTATCTTTGCTTGCAGAGCAAACAAGAGCTACAGCAATACCAGCTTTACCCTAATGCGGAGATTTACTCTGCCGCGCTTTACATTGCAAATACTATAAGCCCCTTCAGCCTGTGTTATCTATACAGATATTATCTGTATAGTATCTGTACATTCATGTGTACTATACGCACAGCCTAGTAGCATTTATTCTCATCTTCAAAGTTTTTTATCCAATAACATCTTAAAACTAATTTCCCTAAATTATTCAACACATTTCCTTTCTATCCTGTGTGACTGTCTTAACCCTTTTAATGTCAAGCACATTGGAATTAGTTTCAAAAGAAAAAGATATCTAAATGCGGTTCATGATGGGCATGCTCCTAAGAATGCTTCTCCAAGGAGCACTTCAGGAGGCAATAAAACAAATGATTGACATCCATTTCTCAACAACAATTTCTTGTGCTTTGATAGCCTCAAGAGGCCTTTGTTTCTTAGCATTGCAATTGTTGCCTTAATGTTCATACATCTTTTAAACCACCTTGTGTGCAAAAACAAAGACACTCGAAACATTAGCTGGTGGTTCACCTGTTCCTCCATTTACCCTACAGATTAAAATACAAAAAGAGGGATTAAACTCATCTCATCCAACTTCAGTTCCTTTAAGCTTGGTCGTCTAGACTAAACTAGGCAGCTTCACATCCAGAAAGGTGAGTTAATCTGCATCAATGCATAGAGAACAAAAAGAGACAAAGGGGTAAAAGATGATGACAACTCTTTTTGCAGCAGTGCCTGTGGCAGTGGCCACCTTGGGCTTCTTGGCCATTGGAGAGTGAAGAAGTGACTGCCACAAGAGTAAACTGGTTGCCTGATGCTCCATCACTGTGCAGCTCCAATAGTTAGCTGAGGTTACATCAGACAAGGTACAAGTCAGTGTAAGATTAGCCTTGGAGATAGTGGAAGATTTCCACCTGCTCTCCAGCTGGTGCTTTTATTTTCATGGGAGAAGAAATGGACCTTTCTTTAGTTGTATAAACCCACTCATTATTTTTGGGCCCACTGAAAACTGAGGTCAGTTTTTCCCACAGACCCAGCATGACCCAGTGAAATTCAGTCTCCGAAATCCCTGTGCTGAAGGTGTTGAAGGCTGCCTGCCAGAGCTTTGGTGCCACGTGGTTACACCAGGGAAAAACCTTGGTCAGAAGTAAAGCTTCACATCAGTGCCACATTTTTGTAATTCACTATACCTTTGGACTCAAGACCATCAGGAACTTCAGGTTCTTTTGTATAGATTAAGCATTTTTAGATCACAGTCAATTACAATTAATTGTTACATGGTTTGTAAAATGATTCTGGTTCTAAACAGACCATGTGGCTTTGTTGGTTAGGTACTTAAAATAACAGCCAATCAGTCACTTACTAAGTCTTTAAAAAGCATTTACAGACTAAACTATTGAATGCACACTCAGAGACACACACATAACGACCCAATTTTTACACTTTGGGGCTGCCAATCTGTATCAATTCTGAGGGAACTGTTGTTTGCCAAACTTTACTGACGACAGGAGAGCGTAACAGCACCTTTAAAAGCCATGCTATTTGACATCACACACCAAACAGGTGGGGCATGATCAAGCAATTTTAGTAAACAGCAAAGCAGCAGCAGCAGAAGGCAATGCCAGGCAATGAACAAGTGAGTAACTGGGACAGAAGATGCCCAGACTTAAAACAAAGCGACAACAATTGCAAAGAAAGCAAAGAGATGAATGGGATGCCTGCTGTAAGATTAGCTTTTTAATCCAAAAATGGATTGGGAGCACAAACGGACATGAAGCAGGGTAGCAAATACTTTGATACCCACATCCTCTCCAATCCATGTTCTAGGACAAGAAAAGTACTTCTTCAAGGCTCTGACCCACTTGAAAACAAAGGTATCACACAGTTCTCACGTAAGAAAAATTAACATTGTTCACACATTGCATACGGAAAAACAAGTAAATCACTTACCAAGGATTAATATAAAATGCCAAAAGATAATCAGTCCAAAGGCATGAGGGTAGCAGAGTTAGGAAAGCAAATACACTTCTACGCCTGTGAGCATTAATAAATAACATACATAAAGATGAAAAAGTGAGGAGAGTTAGTAAGACAAACAGAAATCAGGAGATCAGCAAATTCTATTTTAAAAATCAGCTAAATCCATGAAGGCTTCCTCTTTCTTACTTCATAAGAATACTATCATTATCCACAGAATTTTCTCTCCCCAACCTGACACCCTATGCAGGATTTTCAGCTACCCCGCATAAAACGCTGCGTGATCCAAACGAGTGCAGTTTATGGTACTGATTCAGGGCTGTTGTTCTAAATCAACACTAAATGATAAATTGGCAGATTTTCAAGAGTAAAATATGTTTGGAAATTTCATCCACAGGTTTATGGCCATTACAGAGGTGGTGCTAAGGCTATTTTCTGATGTTCTGAGGTATTCCAGGACAGGTATCGTTTGTTTTCACTGTATCCAACTCTGACAATCTCACACGTTTGCTCCTGCAAGTGATCCTGTGCATATCAGAACATCTGTGTCAGAGATAAATTGGGATGACTCCAGTATCTCTTAATTCCCTCTATTGAGTCAGATTTCTGAAAACATCCATCTAACATTATGCAGAGTCCCATTTTTAAGTACTTTAAATCCTCTCCTAGGTTTTCAGCAAAACATTATTTGAACTTCTTCTGACTGTGGTTTCTATGAATAACTATTCACAGCAGGTTTCATTGTGGCTGAAGGAAAGTTGAGTACAAAATCATTTTAAACTTCTGCTTTTGTACTAAAGCCTGCACTATGTGCTGCTGGAATGAACTACAGGTAATATACCCTTGGCGTGTTTATTCCTCATCAGAAAAGCTGCTGTCCTAAGAGCAATACCATTCTTCTACAACTCTTCTAAAGAAGAACCACCAAGTGAAATTTCCTTTTGTTGTCCTCTTTGCTTTTAAGAAATTGATACTCTGATCTCCTTCGTAAGCAAGTCAGGTAGTCACATCAAATGCAATCATCTCTCATCTTCATCTTCCAATCAGTGGTGGAAAACTTCAGCTCACACAGTGAAAACTACAAGTTACGTTTTAATGAGTTCTGCTGCTGGACAGAAAATGGGCAGCACAGATTCTGCAGGGCACCTGTCCCAGGTGTTGGTAGGGAGTGTGTGGGTCAGTCAGAAGTGAGAGCCCTTCCTAGTTAATTCTATGCCATAGGGCTTATCCATTGTTAGGGTTTCTATGGGACAGGACAGAGGATGAAATTTGGTTTTCCATCAGCAGATCTCTGGTGCCCCAGAGAGGTTTTCATATAGAAAGAGAAGTGATGATGTTGCTGGAATACTCCTCTTTCCTTTGGGAAACTCCAAATGAGGTTTTTACTTCCTCTTGCCTACAGAGGCAAAAGGAATTATTCAAGCCTGGGTCTTCTGTCATCGTGAAATCACCATGAGAAATTTCCACACACTATCAAATCACAGGCTCATGGGCTTGCAGACCTACTTATATTGTTCACAGATTAGGAACTCTGACATCTAAAATCACTGATGTTGTTCAACATATGAAAATTACATAATTGCCTAATAAATATAATATTATTTTCCTGGAATTATATAGTTATTCACCCACTGCTCAGTTGTACTAAACAATTTTATTTAATTAAAAGAAAGAGATGCAGAGATTGATCATATCATGAAAACTCTGCTGAGCTGAGCTTTCCTTTAGAATCCTTCTACCTGTCTTTAAGGGCATATTTTCCATGTGGCTGCCTGGATGGGCAGTGAACCTGGTCTCAACATTGGACAACAGAGGCCCACAAAACAAGGTACCTTTACTAACTCTCAGAGAAATCAGGACCATAAGATTAGGCCAGATTGCCTTCAGTTACCAAAACTTTGGGGAGATATTAAGCAAGAGTATTTTCTCCAATTTAGAGTTTTATAACATAATCTATGTAGGTATACATATATGCACATGTACATAGACATACACCAAATCAAGCAACAAGAACCTTAACTTTTGCATCCAAACTTATTCATTAATTCCCCTTCCCATACAAAAAAAGCCTTTTATGTTTTTAACAACATCTGTTGCTAGCTTAATCATTTGATTCAAGCTTGGATATTTAATTAACAGGAGTGTTTGATCTTCTGGCTTCTTTGCCATTAATATAGGCCAAACAAGAGAAGCCGAAAGAGAGATTAGTCTGCACTGCATACAGCTGGCTGCTATTACAGCTAACCCAAGCATGTGAAGCTTGTTTAGGACCCAGTTAATTAGCAGCACAGTAAGGTATTGACAAGATTTGTTGGGCTTGTTAGTTCAGTTTGCATGCTTATTAGCAAAAGGCTCGTTGTGGTGGGCTGTCAATCCATTAATCCCATCCTTGCTAGCAGGCTGTGTCCTGTGAGATGATGGAAGTGGTTCCCTGCACACCAACTCCTCTTTTCAACTTCTGGCTCTCAACAAAGCTGACCATGGGCGTAAACCCAAGGTGCCTATTTTCTTCTTCCCATGAAAAGGCCTGTCAGTATTCTTTTAAATACCTGTGTTTGGACTGGCCTTAGAAGACAAGAGGTTTTTGCAGAGATTGCCAATAACAAAAGAGTAACCCTTGGGTCAGTCATTAGTACCCATTTGGTTATTGAACCAGGAATGGCAATGACCACACTGGTGCCAGTTGGGGAACTCTCAGAGCCCTTTTGCTTCTATAAAATCTAACCCTACAGACTTTCTTTGTTCAAGTACTTCTCATCAACTGATGGTGTCAGTGATGGCTTGGAGTCTGTAGCCAGTGCCTGCAACTCTTGTAGGTGATTTTCTAGACTAGCAAGAATACAGAGTTTTTTCTGACTCTTTTCAACAGCACTGAACATTAAGTTACAGCAAATATTTGAGTTGTCTTGTCCTTGTCTTGCAAGGCAAGGAAAAATTAATTTATGGCAGTGCATGAAGACAGTTGTTAATTGGTCATCTACAGGCAGCCTTACTCCTGGATGTAAACATATCTCTATGGAAGTGCTAATGGATTTACAGATCAAGTTTCTGGAAATAAGTCTATAAGAGAAAGGAAAAAAAAACCCATCCTCCCAAAACACATCTATGCAACTTGGTTGCCATGTATATACATCATTCCCGACTAAAACCAGCAGGTGACAGAATACATAGTCTTCAGTCACCATTCGAGAAATTACATACCAAACTAACAAGTATAACAGTTTTATCTTAAAGAGGGACAGTGAGGATATAAAAGATAAGCACTTAAGACCACATTTGCCAAAAAGCAGAGGTGGGGAAACACATAATTAAAAGCTTTGCTTCAAACACTCACCAATTATAGGGAAGCTTTCCATCTCTCTCTAAAGATGCAAAATTGACAAAGGTTCCAGCCCCACACTCCCTGTTTCAGAAAGACCATTGGGTACAAAGTTACCATTTTGAAGGTTCACAACAACTTGCAATGACATTGGTTTAAGAGAACTCTCAGAGCTGTGGAGAAGTGCTGAAGACTCTCACCTGTGGCTAGGTCTGAGATAATCTGTGGTAACTGAAATCCCTGAAAACACTCATCCAAACCCAATAAATGTTCCATGCCTCCTGAGATCAGATTTTCTAATACTGCTTTAAAAGAGTGAAACAAGGGAGAAGCTGCTAACAAAGATCTCCAATAGACCTCATCTGTCCAGATTCGAGCTTTCTATAGTCTGGCAGGAGCACTAGTTGCTGGCCTCAGTACACATGTTAAGTATTTGCCTTTCCATACTAAATATTCTGTATTCCAACTCTAAGAAGAAGATGTAGAATTGTCTTCATCTGACAGCGTCATGGTAAATTTGAGTTCACAAAATAATTGTGGGAAAAACCTGAATTTCCTGAATAACATTCTAGTGAATTTATCACAAGTCCATTATTTTCAGCTACAAAGGATAAACTGACTCGACTATTTTTGGTTCCTTGCTTTAAACAAACACGTGCTTGCAGGTTCTTACTGGATTTACTGTTTAAATTTCCTTCTGGGGTTTCTATCTTCCGTGGCTAAAAGCAGTGATGAAGAGAAAAAGAAAAAGCTTTGGGCTGCCTGCACAGTAATTAACCAGGAGAGAGCACTAATTTAGCTGGGATTTTCACAGAGCCAGTTACATGGAAAAGGAACAAAACACGTAATGTCCACTGAAAGAGACAGCCTGAAAAATATGATGTGAAGTGGTCCTCTGTTGCATGGAATACTTAGCCAAGAAACAACACATAAAATGCAGTGTCTGCCAGGTAGCCAAGTGCAAAATTCTTCACATAGTTTTTTAAATATGAAATCACTTCCTTTCTTGACACAGGACAGCAAATTAATATAAAATATATTACATCGGTTATAAAAGGATGAAGAATCCAGGACACTTCCAAACCCAGGAGGTGAATCACATATCCAGGTTTTTGAGAAGCTTCCACAGTTCACTCAAGGCCATAATATAACCCAGTGAACTGTCACAGGCAAGGCCACCAGGAAATGGCAACTGAATTTCAATATTCAGACACAAATGATTGGTGCAGATAGCTGAAGGAACCACAGGTTCTGTAAAAAAAGGATTACTCCTGCAAGATAATTTTTCCCTTCATCTGTATGACACAACAAATTGGAATCATTAATGTTATAGGTGAACAGCAGGACCTGAGATCCCTTCTGGATCTGTGGGTCTCAATGTATAGAGAGACATGCTACTCCTAAACAGCAGCAGGTCAACTACTTTGAAGTTATCCTGTTCACAAGCATCTCAAGCAGCACACACATACACAGGAGCATCCTCAATTGCAACCACTGTCAGGATGTTTGCTGTTGTCTGATTTTTTTTGAATGAGCATCAATCTGGCCTTACCTGGCCATTTGTAGATGTTTTCTCCTGAGTACAACCAGGGTCACCAGCAGCAGTCCAATCAGAAGGATACTTAGGATGGCTAACACGGAGATCACCACTACGTTGGGATTCATTTCAGTGACTGCACATACAAAGAAAGATTCTTGGTTATTCGATGCAGAAGTGCTGAGAATTTTGTTGGTTTGGGTTTTTTTTCCTCCCCTGAATGCTGATAGTGTTATTTTTCTGAACTTATCTCATTCATCCTGGAGTGTTACAGAGAGAAAAATCTACCACTAGAGATAAAAGGAAGTCTGGACTAAGGGCTTTTTAAAGCTGCTTCCCCATCCCCTCCACATCTGGCAGCCTTTCCATGGTACAAACCCCTGGGGCCAGCATTACCAAGAGCAGCTTTACAGAGCAAGACGAAACAGATGTAGCTGGAGGAGGAAGAAGCAAGCAGGGAAGAGCTGCTTGAGAAGGAGGAGGAGGGAAGAGAGGGAGAGGAGGGCGGAGGAGGAGGGGGATAATAATTAAAGGAAAAACGCGCCCCGCGCCGCCGGGCCCCTTGGCCTTTTATGGAAGCGAAGGACGGAGCAAGCGGGGGCCGCTCCAACATCCGGGACTCGCCGGGGGGCGGCTCGGACCGGCCCGAATGGGCTCGGCCGGGTTCGGCTCGCAACGCTCCGATTCGCCTCGACCCGAACGGACTCGGCCGGGTTCGGCTCGGTACTCTCCGGTTCGGCTCGACTCGGCCCGAACAGACTCGGCCGGGTTCGGCTGGGCCCCGTGGGGGCAGCGCTGGCCGCGGGCTGTGGAACCGGGTTCCCCACTCCCTCCCGCCCTCTCCCCGCCTCATCCTCGCCCCCGGTACGGAGCTCGGCGGTCCCGGGCCGTGCGGAGAAGAGAGCTCATGAGCCTGCCCGGAGAGCGGCCTCCAGGGCTGGTGGGACCCCGTGTCCCGAACACGCGTGGGTGCTCAGAGCTCCTTTTCCGCGGCCATCCTCCCTGCTGCCTTTACGGGCGGATTTTTTTTTTTACCGCTGGCCATTTCAAAGCCCTGAATTCCTAAGGAAAAAAGGCTGTTTTTAGGCAACCCCTTTACCTGAGCATCGCCATCCCCGGCCCGCGCCGTCCCCGCGTCGAGGCTGGGCGATGGGCTGGCTCCCACCATCCTCATCATCTGTGAATCTAGGAAATAGGAACTGTCTTTAAATGAGAGTCTGAACCGGCACAAATGGAGAGAGGAAAAAAAAAAAATAATATAATAAATAATACTATCCGCTTCCTGTAGCTCTCCACCCAATGATACATACATCCCGCCAAAGGCGACCGGGCTTCCTGAAAAACCTTCACGCGGAAGGAGCTGAGCTTTGAGGTCCAGCTTGGTGGTCGGTGGCGATGGGCAGGATGTGTCCCTCACCGGGCTGAGTGATGGAAAGCTGCATCCCACCACAGCCGTGCCCTCCCCGGCAGCTTTGGGGATGGTTTCCGTCAGCCTGGAGCTTTCTCCGTGAGCACCGGTCCCATGTCCCGCGCTGCGAACGGCAGCGGGAGCTTTGCTGTCGTGAAGGCAGCAAAACCTTCTTAATGAGGATGGTAAAGTCTTGCCACCTTTGCTGCTATAACGCAGATATTTTTAAAGGGCTGTTCCTCTTTTTTGCCTTTATGCATTAATAAAAGCTTTCCCGAGCTCGCTCTGGGCAGAGCAAGCCGGGTTTTACCCGTGAACAGCGGGAAGGATTTGGGCTAACGTGGCTGATGCTGCCAGGGGGAAATTGGGTAATGCTGCCCTGAGCAGTGGGAGGATGGGACGGGATGACCTCCCCCACCAAATCCTCCCAGGGCCTTAATCCCTGTCAATGTAACCACCGGTTCATTCCCCCAAACTGGGAAGCTGGAGCCTAATTTGCAGGCTTGGGAGGGCAGGGGGAAGCCGGTCTGTAACAATACAGCTTTCACAGATAGTATCTTGGTGTTCTTCCAGTGGGAAACAATAGGGCAATAAATAGAAAGGGTTACTCTCAACCGAATGGCTTGGCCGAGATTCCCAGCTGATGCAATTCAATACGGCTCCGCTGGAGCTAGTAACCCTGTAGTACAGCTGACTGCACGCCGTGAGGTAGAGGCTGCCGGTTCCTTCTGCTCTGAAAACCATTTGTGGAGTTTCTCTTTCCCTGAGGACGGGGAAAGCCACTCTCTCTGCCCTCTCTATCCCAGCCGGGGCCGGACGCTGCCATCCCTGGGGGTCTCCTTTCCTCCCTCGGTGGTGGGTGTGCGGAGGGGCGGGCAGCTTGATCTCCAATACTCGGCCGAGACGCAAAGCAAGGTCAAAAATGCACTGGCAAGGCTCTTGCGTCAGAGGCAGCCAAGCATCCCCGGGGCTCTTCCCACTGTTTGGAAGAAGTCCTCGCTCCCTAAGAGCAGCAATAGCCAAATAAGGTGTCGAAACGCATGGCCACTTCCAGCGGGACGGGGATGATACCTACCAGATCTGTCGGCAGCGGCACAGCTCCCAGCCCGCCGCGGAAACTGGGATGCTTTGCTGGTGAAGTGACTCAAGGGGCATCTTTGGGAAATCCGTGATGAGGTTGAGCGGCTCCTTCCCTGTCACGGGTTTATTCGACTCAGGGGTTTTTTTGTTCATGACCTTCTCTTTTTTGTTGTTGTTGTTGTTGTTTTTTTTTTTAAACTGTTAGGAGCAGTTGTTGAAACCAGCTGGCTTTGTTGCCTGGCTGCTCTGGGCAAGCCGGTCAGACTGGCTCTTTCCAGGGTGACCGGCCGTGGAAACGTGCCCTGTGCGTTTGGGTGCCTCGGCTGGGTGACTGGAGCAGGAGAAGCAGTGCCCGGTCTGGCTCCATATACAGAAGCAAAGAAATTCCCCGAACCTCCATGTAAACAAAAGCTCCATATCCTCAAATGCTCCGGCGCGGCCGAGCGCGATGTGCTCTGAGGCAGTGTCGGGCAGCCCCTGCCTGGCCCCCGGCACCCCTCGGCTTCACCCGGGTCTCCATATTCCCTGTCTGCAGCTTCTTCCTTAACAAGTACAAAGCTGCAAAAGAAAACCCAAAAAAGGAGAAATGCAGATGCTTGTTTTGCCTCTGGCATTTTTTGTGTCTCTAACATCTCCCCGCCTGTGTGCTCCATTAGAACCACTGCTGCTGGTACTGGTCCTCCTCATGCAGGGTCTGCAAGCTCTTTACTTCTCCCTGGGCTCTTCACAGACATCCCTTGAGACACCAAGGACTTGGAACGTTCCTTGAGTCCCTTTTCAAAAAATGCACTACTAGAAATAAACTTGGGCAGCAGCCATAAGAGCAGCACTAACCACTTATTGCCTGCTCCCGCCTCTCCGGCACCGTGTCACAGCAGGTGAGAGAAGTTCAAAGCACCTGGATGGTTTTCTCCATGGGTCTCTTCATCTCCCTCCACCTCCAACCGTCTCTTGGACGCAGCCAAGGTTCGCTTCTCACAAAATGACCATTTCCCAGCAGAGAGGAGGTCGAGCTCCCGAGAAAGGAAACATGCCGGGTAGCTCTGCTTCCTTGTTTATTCCCGGCCACCTTCGTTCTTCCCTGATTTTGTCATTTCGGAAGTGTCCACGTGACCTGGCTTTTTTATTTTTCTGAATGTATGTGCAGAGTAATGGAGCTGCCACAGTTTACACACTGTAAAACGTGCAGTCACCTTCGGGGAGTTATTCAGCATCCTCGTAACGGAAGGATGGACAATATTTGGGATCAAGGTCCGGAAGAAGCACTTGAGGTGTGGAGGTTTAGTCTTTCTAGATTGTAGTAATTCCCTCTTGTGATCTTGCAAAGGTCGTTCAGCATCTCTGTACCTCAGTGCCCGGCAGTAGAATAATAGTTGCTTATGTCCCTTAGAACACAACTCCAGTCCCACTGCTTTGCTCGTGTGTAGCCTTCCTCCAGGCTCATCATCTCAGCTAGGTGTAACGTTTGCTTCTGAATAAAGAGGTCAGAAGAATTCCCATGAGTTTGTCTGATCTTTGGGCCTGTCTGTGATGGAGTCTCGGCAACCTTTTCTGGGTGGTGTCTGTAGGGTTTCTCACCGGCTGTGAGAAAGAACGGAGATGACAGCAGGTGTTGGAGCTGGAGGGGTATGTGGGGCTCAGGATTGAGCACATGAGGCAATACTACCTATCTTCACAGAGTTTGAAGGCCAGGAGTAGGTCTGTAGGCTCAAGTCCTCGCGTCTTCAGGATCGGACATTTGTCCTAGTTACTCCAAAGAAAGTTCAGGCAACCTGATGTGGAAACGCAGCTGGCTGCTTTAGGCAAGGAGTACTCATGCCAAGATCCGTATCCTTACCTAAAGCGAGATCCATCAACTTTAGGATAGCCAGATCTCTCCTCCTGATGACCAAGGACTCATGGGATGAAGCCCCAGACCAAGATTTGAGACTGTCACAACCATCCTGCTTGGTCCTTCATGCCCAAAGGTTACAAAAGACAAGGCTGCAGCTGGAATAAATCCTAGCTTGCAAGAGATAGCTACGCTCAGATAAGAGATGTGGAGCCAGAGCGAGCTACCTCCTCCCTTGGTAAGTCAGGCTGGGAGGTTGCATTGCTCTACAGCTACAAAATCACATTTCATTTCCGTTCTGCACGTATACTGGAACCTGCTGGGCTTGTGCCGTGGGCCAAGCCCTGCTGCAGGACTCTTCTCTGTCCCTTCTTCACCTTCTTTCCAGGAATTGGAAACTCTGGTAGCCTCAGGCTGGGAGGTTTGTTTCTCTGCCTCTTCCTCCGCAATCAGCTCTTCATAACAAATAACTCTGCTGGCTCTCCTGCCTCGGCATGTGTCAGGCATTAGTTTCCTGTTGACATTAATCCCTGAGCCGTCGTTTATCTTTTATCCTTCTTCTATCATGCAGTTGTGGCCTTCTGATGTTTCCAGCTGCCGGGAGTGACCTTCACCAAATGTTACTCTTGCCTTGGCCCAGAAAGGAGGCAACGTGCCCCAAATCATTTTCCAGTTGTCCCAAGAGTCAGAAGGGTCCTTGAAATTCATGCCTGAAAGAGATGGTGGGTCCTGGAGCACCCTTTTGACACCGGTTTTAGCAGGAGGGAGTTGTTAGCAGAGCATTCAAATCCATGTGATGGAGAAATTGGATAAATCCCAGGTACTCAGGCTCTGAGTAACATGATTTAGTTGCAGATGTTCCCGCTCAGTGCAGGGGGGTTGGACTAGATGACCTTTAAAGGTCCCTTCCAAGCCAAACCAGTCTGTAATTCTATGATTCTATAAATTTTCCCCAAATCTGATACAGCCCCAGGGCTAAAAATGTCCTTCCAGCTCCCTGCCCAGTGCCTGACTGTCTCACAGCAGCCGTGCCCAGGAGTCTGCTCCTGTCATTGAACTTCCTCTGCATCACCTTGTGCCTGGCTCATGGTTTTGGTACCACTCATCATCCTCACCTTGGATTCTTAATGTCACCTTGAGACTTGCGCAGCAAATCACACTGCTCTGCACAGCCCGTGTTTTAGTAAAGGATGGGGCTTCGTGGAGCTGTAGGAACCTGTCCCTCAGCTGCTGCCATCCCCGTTGCTCTTCCAACCAGCACCAGAATCCCCAGGGCTATTGGACCATTGCCTCCACCCTGCCCACCACCAAGGTTTCCAAACGATTTTGGCAAAACCTGTCCCAAACATAGCTTTCCTCGACTGCTTGCCCCAGCTCTTGGAAGGTACTCACCTGAGGATGCTGCAGATGCTTTGTGTGGTGCTGTCGGCAAGTGGTGGGTGTAACTCATTTTCTAGAAACCCAGGATGGAAAATGCTGTGTTTTGATGAGGTAATCCCAGAACACGGTCAGTTTACAGTCTTTTGGCTAAAAGTGACTTGTAAGGGTACTTTACCACAGAACTAATTTGTATTTGCCTAAGAGAAAGGGGGTAACTCCAGCCCAAAGGTTCAAATACCTCAACCTCCTTTTTCTCCTGTAATATACAACATATTAAACCACTTTCTATTGTCCATCGGATTTCTTGGAGCCTTTACCACTCCCATTCTGGCTCTTCTCCACCTCCAGAAGGCCTCCTATTCATTTGCCTTTACAAATACAAAGTACAGGCTGGAAGGCTTGAATTTCTCCCATGGAGCTGGGGCTCAAAGAAAACCCACATGTCACGCAACGCTCAATCACCATCCCTGGAGCTGGTGACTGCGGGGTGTTAGAAGAAACACCCAGCGTCATTTATCCACTGCTACTCAGCAAGAAGAAAACCCAAAAATCCCAAATAATTCATCTGATGGTTTTGACACCAGAGCTGGCCAGATAGTGGGAAGTTGTCTATTTGGAAGTGATTTACTGGGAAGCAGTAGGGAAAAAAAATAAATCACACCATCAATATTCAGGCTGTGACAGGGCAGCTGCTTGGTGGGGAGTGGATCTGAAGGCAAGCACCCTGTGCTGGCACCCAGCACCCTGCAGATCTCCCCACGTCACGACGGAGGGGAGGAAAAATGCCCCCAGCACCCTGTGTAGCCCCATCCTGTGTGTCTGCAAAGTGGCAGCCCTGGGGCTGACATCACCAAGTGCCACAGCATCAACACCCCACCCCACCCCACGCCCTGGCACTGGTGTTTCCTGTTATCTCTCCAGTCCCAGCTCTCCCCTCCCCAACGGTCTGGGGAAACTGGCTCCCAGCCCGTGGGTTTTCCCTCTATCATCACAGGGAACAGCAAGACAAAGCTCGTCTGTCACACGCTTCATTAGGGGACCCAAGGGCTGTGGGGGCCTGGGACATCCCAGAGACATACCAGACCATTCCCACCGCTACAGATGTGCTCTGGAGTGGTGTCACAATTGGCTCCAGACACGTAGGGGTCAAAGACAAAACTCACTGAGAGCAAATCCGTGTCCTCCCCAGGTCTGGGGTTTCACCACACCAGTTTTTCTTTGCAAGCGTTGCTTGAATCCCCCCATCCTGTGCAAATTTTGCTCAGCATATGATGAGCTCCCCAGGGCACCGCCTGACCCTATGGCATTGCAAAAATCACCAGACTGTGAAATGGAAGAGCAAATCCAGCCCTGGGGATTGACTGCCCAGTGGTGTTCAAGGGACTTGAGGATGGGAAGGGAGTGGGATGATTTTCCCACTGTGGAAACCCCAGAAAGCCCTTCCTGAGCCACCTATCCTCTCTGTCAGTACTGGGATGCTCCATGTTGGCTACACTTAGGGCCATTGTCCCGGTCCCCACCCCACAACCCCAGAGAGATACTCTAAGATGGGTTTATTCTTCATCTCCCACAGCCATGGCTATGAGAGCAGCAGCTCAGGGGGTGAATGGGGAAACCGAGACACCTCCCACGATGTGAAGAACAAACACCAATGGATGGCTGGAACACACTCGTGGACCAATTATGCCCCAAAACCCCACACCTCTCCTT
Organism: Actenoides hombroni; assembly: GCA_024336885.1. Taxonomy (NCBI): domain Eukaryota; kingdom Metazoa; phylum Chordata; class Aves; order Coraciiformes; family Alcedinidae; genus Actenoides; species Actenoides hombroni. Next base: position 2,191,890 of record WUAM01009935.1, on the reverse strand, counting down.
TGTGTGGCATCCTGAGAAGGAGCCACGTGGCCCTGGGCTCCCTAGAGATGAGCTATCCACTGCCCCCAAGCCCATCAAGGAGGAAGGAGAGGCCAGCAACGACATCTCTACAGAAACACCACCACTTTGTTTCCACTGTCTGATCCCTGAAGCCTCCAAAGCCTCGGGAATAAGGAATTAAGAGCAAGCCGCGCTGGCACAGGGCGCCGGGAGTTCCCCAAGGCTGCAAAGCCCCAAGGGCCAAACAAGTATAACGGCAGCCCCCGTAAATCACACCCGTCCCATAAATCATCCCCTCCTGATAAATCCCACCCCTGCTCAGGAAGCTGGGAAGGAGGAGGAGGGCACCGAGGACAGGGCTGCTGGCGTTTGGCCGCCTTCGCTCACGCGCTGCCGGAGAACAAAAAGCTCCGAAGGAAGGTTTTATCCAAACCCACGTCAGAGCTCTGCGAAAGCTGGGCTGATAACAAATGCGCCGACGCAATGCAGGTACCGGGGGTATTTATGCCATGGAGCCGTCATTCAGGTCCTCTTCATCCCGTGTGAGTCACCCAGATTTGCCCCAGACCTCAGGCGGTGGGTGCAGAGGAAGCGACTCGGCATCTTCCCCCCCCCGTGACCGCTTCACTTGGGCATCTGTGGGGCTCCCCGCCGCTCCCCAGACCGCTTGCTCATCTTGGTTTTAACCAAACACAAGCACATCCTGGCTCCCCTCTCTGGCTTTGGGGTGTTTGCTGGACTTTTCTGGCCAAATCCAGGTACGAAAGGCTGCAGCCAAGGAAACTGCAGTGATTTTTCTCCCCATTTTACAGGCGGAGATGCCGAGGCTGGACACACGGCAGTGACTTAGAACCACCTCAGATGCAGCTCCCCACTGGAGCTGGGATAGTGCTGCCCGGGATGACTGGTGTGGTTTGGTATAGTGGAAAAGCACAACAACCCCCGTGTGAAGGTTTGGGTCAAAAATAACCCCAAAGTGCTTCCTTTTGCAGGGAAAATAACACCGGGAGCTGCAGAGAAACAGGAGGCTTTAGTGCACCAGCAGATGATGGGCTCAGATTTCCCGGCCGTGTCTGCGTCTCTACCACCTCTCACTTCAGCTCTCAGTGCTGCACTGAAGTTTTCCGAGCTGAATAAAAGGATTTGGAGAACATCAAGCAGAAAATAAATGCATCTATTAAAAGGGGAGAGGAGCTGACACCTTTTACTTGCCTCTTGGACACCCGAGATGCTCCGTGTAGCTGCAGCGGCCACGCACATTTGGGAGCTTGTTGCACTGGGGGAAGCTGGAGATGGATGATGCTCAGACAGCTGGATGGCTTTGTGCTTTTTTGGCTTCAGTCTTCACCGGAAAGGTCAGATGCAAGCAGGCTGGTAATGCAGTTAGTGCTGGAAAAATAAAGACAGAGCAGAGTGGTTTAATAAGGTAGATGTTATTGAATCAGCCAGGGTGGGGGGGATGAACTTTGCCTCTGAGCAGAGCGGTCTGTGCTATGAGCAGCTCCTGTGGAAAGGAGAGGTGGGATCTCAACTAGCCAGGTGTGGGCAACGTGGGGAGATGTTGGGAATCTCCAAAGCCCCGCTGAAACAATAAATTACGGTGACTTGTTGTCGCTGTTTATACCGGGAGCGAAGAGATGCAGCAACACAAAATCAGTAAAGAGAGAGCCAGGAGAGGAAGAAGAAAAACACAAAAGAAAAACGAGGTTTACCCTCACAGCTCCCCATCTCAACTGCTTTTCCATCCCTGGCCTCCACGGCACCTGGCAGCGTGGAGCTACCAGGGCTGGGAAAGGAGGAGCAGCGTGAAGCAGTTCAGCTGGTGCGCTGGAGATCCTGGGACACACGAGAAGTCCTCTGAGGAATTCCCACCCGCAGAGCCTACGTGCCCCACCTGCGCGCTTCCCTCGCGGGATTTAGTGCCCGAGAGAGACCCGAAAGCCCCCAACCCCTCGCTGCGCAGCGAGGCTCAGTCTCTGAGCCACATGCTCTGTACTAATGAAGCGTCTTCCTTTTTTCACACACGGTTTCTAAAAGTTAGAGGGAAACTGCCTATTACAAAACAAACCCAACACAAACCTCTTCGGAAACGGCTGTTAGATAGCATCTCTTTGACTCTCCTCTACCAGCACAACAAGCCCTTCCTCACTTCCCTCCGCCTCCCAGCAAGCAAACAAACAAACAAACAGCGAGCTCTGGGGAGCTCATTTACCCAGCAAATCCCTGACCCGAGCAGGGTGTCTTCGGTGTGTTCCCGGACTCTGAGAGGGGGACAAACGCAGCTTCCCGCGCGCGTGGAAAGCGGAGAGGAACAGAAAATTTGCACTAACCCCACAGCTCCCTTTCTGCGACTATTCATCCTTCACAATCCAGACAGCAGGACATAGCAGGCAGTAAACAAACAGCGAAGGGAGGGACTAACTTCAAAGCCACTGTGTAAATCTGACATAATTTGAGGGTTTGAGATCTTGCAGCAACCTCTTACCAAACGAGGTGTCAGATGATACAAGGAGGTCAAACCTGTAGCAGCAGGAATAAGTAGGGCACTTTGCATCTCCCCATCAGCCCAGCCCAGCACCATTTGTCCGCGGTGCTTCTCCTTCCTGGGAATTCACTTTCAGAACAGGGCCTCTCTCTTTCACACGTTATCACGCTCAAAAAGCTTTCTCCTCGAAAACAGAGGGAAGATAAGAAGGCACGTGAATGCCCTCTCGTTGCCAGGATCTGCTGGAGATGTGCCTTAATTACTCCCCTGTTTTCTAAACAGTTTGATGAGGTTTTCATACTTTTTCCCCAGGTATAAATATGATGAGGATTTCCGGGCGCCTCTGGAGGATATAAGGCAACTGTGGAAGGAACAAGGAAATGGCCCTGAAAACCATCTCCCTCTCATGGAACAGATTCTCCAAAAGGTACTTTTGCTGCCATCCTACATTTCTGTGTGTCTTCTAGCCAGAATTATTGCTTTGAGCTCAATAAACCACACCGAACCCTTGGCCTTTTTCAAAGAGCAGTGTTTGAAAGGCTCCACACTTCACTTCCCCGAACAGGAGAGAGGACTCGAGGCTGGAAGGAGACAGGGTTTGTGTCTGAAACCCAACAAACACTGGAAAACAGAACCAGTCCCCTACCTTTGTGACAGGATGCTGGTGAGGAGGGATTCAGGGATGTCTTGTTCCTTAATGCCATGAATGCTCAAAGTGCTATTTTTGTTCTCGTGTTAGGTAAAGAATAACACAAGCTTTTCATGGTTGCTATTAATATGGCATCTACACAGTGCACGTCCCCCCTTCCTTCTGGAAACTCAGCTTTTGCTTCCCTTCAAGATCTCTAAAAATTCGAGCTACATCCTGGCACGTATAAATTCTTTCTCCTCCGTACAACATCCAAGCCCTCGCTTCTCCCCCAGTCTGTGATTTTCCACTCGTAACTGGGCGGCGTTGCCCGCTGACCGTACTGATCTGGAGAGGGAGATCTAATCGCCCGCTAAGAAGCTTTCATGCTTAAAACCTTGATGCCACCATTAGTGGTTTCAGTGCTCGCAACGTCGCAGACGGACTACGCTCGATGCTTGGAGGTTAAGGGCAAACCTAAAGGCGTCAATTACCAGCACAGTTTGAGGGATGGTATTTGGGGTTTTTTTCTCCCCAGTAAGGTTTATTGGTTTATTGACTATTAATTCACATCCCCGTGACCTTAGTTTTTTAGCAGAGGGTGTTCTAACTACTGTTGTTTCTAAGGTTAACGCCCGGGCCTCGCAAAATAGCCTCAGGGTTCTTCCAGCCCTCAGGAGAAAGTTCTCCTCCCAAAGGTGTGATAGTGCCAGGTCCCCTGGCAGAGACAGAAACATCCTCTTTGGGGGGCGTGGAACAAAACCACACACATACCAAAAAAAAACCCAAAACAACAAAATCACTGCATTTGCAAGTCTGACCTTTAAGATGTGAAGGGAGGCTCTGTCTACGCTTTAATGGAAACACGTAGGACTGAGCACAGGCGGCGGCTGGATTTTTCCTTTGATCCTCCTAATGACTGGTTTGGTTTTTTTCCCCCCTGGAAGCGTTCAATCCAGCCTTCCTCTTTTGCTATTCATCCCTACGACGTGAATATTCATTAGAAATAATTAAACTGCCCATTATTCCAAAGGTCTTTAGGACGGGAGTCTTCTCCCCCCACCTTTTGGTGCCTGTAACGTAGGTGCCTCCATCCGAGCTGTCTAGACTCCCTTCGGCAGCAGCGCGGACGAGCAGGCGCTTCCAGACTACGATCCCTCTCATCTATTTTAGCCACCATTCACATCCGAGCTGTATTTCTCTTGGGAAAAAAAAAAAAAAAAGGGAGAATTTGGACCATTCACACCGAGGGAGGCACCCAACCTACCGCACTACACCGTTTCCTTGTTTTGTTTGGCTTTTCCAGGCGTTTCATTTCCCCTCGCTCTGCCGGCGTACGGCAGGAAGGGAGCAGGAGGCAGATTTCTTCCTGCCTTCAGGATCCCTCCGACTCCAGCCTGGCTTCTGCAAAGTAACACGGGCAGCTTCAACTTCCCTGACCTCAGCTAATTCTTTCCTTCCCTCAGCCTACTCAAGATGATTAAGCAAAATACTTGGAAGGAAATCAAAGCCTTAAAAACGCGATGAGAAGTGACCATTTTGTTAACACAACCCCAAAGTCAAACCCGATGCACCGACGGCACCAGACCTTCCTCGGGCTGCCGCGCGCCCCATGGGCAGAAAATCCATTTTTAGCAGCTCCCGCGGGCTTAATGCACAGCCCCAAACCGGCACAACTCGGGAGGACGACGTCTCCCCCCGATGCCGGCGGGGGCAACGTCTTCTGCACGGCTCAGGTTTTTCCCACAGCTCCTGAAAAGTGTTAGGGAAGACCTGAAATTGCCAAATCTCGCACCAGATTCGGGCTCCTGCGGACCTGCAGCTGTCCACTGATGACTTGGAAATGCTGGGGTTTTTTTAACCACGGCCGGTCTTCCTCCCCCAGCAGAACTAAAAAAAGCAAGTTCACACAAGGGTATGCCAGAAATCCTCCTATTTGCTATCGGAGATTCTGATCGAATTGCATGAAGTCTTTACAGCATTAAAAAATATATATATATATCTATACAAATCGGTTTAGCAAAATGTAAAACGGTAAAGGCATCCGAGACAATTACAATAGTTCTCCTCGGAACAGAAAAAGGTATTTTTCCAGGATCCCTTTGCATTTCCATCCAGCCCCAACACGTTATATTTTTCATTCCCTTCCTGAAATTAATTGGGAAAAGAAAAAAAACCACGGGAATCTTTCTCTGCCCGCAGAGGCAAAGAAATCAAAACGCACTTTGAAAAAGCAGCAGCAGCAGCAAAGCTTCTGGGCCCTGCTACAGAAACAAAGACCGACAGACCAGATACAAACACCTACTCCTGCAAATTTAGGAAGAGGCTTAATTGCTTTGTCATTTAGAGCCAGCAATTACCAACTATAACGGGGAGTACTGAGGGGAAATGGGGGTGGGTATTAATTGCAGCAAAATGTCCACTCTCCTTTGGGCAGCTCATGCAAAGAAAAACACGGGTAAAATGAATAAAATTAACTTGGCGATAACGTTTTAAAGAATTTCGTTGCACATTCACCTAAAAGCCAAGGGGTGGGTTCTTCCGGGGGCATTTTGCAAGTGTTGAAATGTCTTATTTTATTTCACAATTCCACCCTACCTGCCTCAGGGCAGATAGAGGGGCAGGCTCCAAACTCAACCCTTTTTGGGGAGGGGGGATTTTTGGGGGCTCATTCCTCCATCAGGGCACCAAGTGCTCATTCCTAGAGCGGGCAGAGCGCCGGGTGCCGAAGGAAGGTTTCAAAAATGAAAAGCGACCTAAACCTCAAAGGTTAAGAGCCGGGTTCCGTCCCTCAGCCCTGGCTTTTACGCAGGCGCTGCTGTTTTCACTGCGTAACCGCGATGTGTGAGAAAAAAAACAACCCTCCACGCAAGAGCGAAACCCGCTCCGGCGTCAGGGGCTGCGCTGGGGTTATTTTTTTCTTTTAAAAAAAACAAAAAACAAAACAAAAAAAAAAAGCAGGAGGAAAGAAAGGTTTTTGTAGAAAGCGGAGGTATTTTCGCCCGGCGGGTCTGTGCGGAGCAGCCCCGCCCTGAGGGCGGCGCGGCGGCGGCGGGCCCGGCCGGCTCCCGCCGGTTCAGACCGGTTCTCGGGCACAAACAACCCGCCCCGCCGCGCTGGGAGAGGCGGCTGCCGGCCCGGGGCTGTGCTCCGCGACCCCCCCCTTCTGCTTCACAACGGCACCGGGGCGAGGGAGCGAACCGCCCGCCTTCCCCTCGCACACACTCGGCTGAGGGGGCCCCGCGTTCCTCCTTCACAGGCACCACGGAGAGGGAGCAAACGGCCCGCGTTCCCCTCACACACACTCGGCTGAGGGGGCCCCGCGTTCCTCCTTCACAAGCACCGGGGCGAGGGAACAAACCGCCCGCCTTCCCTTCACACACACGCGGCGAGGCGGCCCCGACCCCGCCGCCATGACAGCGACCGGCCGGCCAGGCTCCCGCCGCCACCAGAGGCGACCTAAAGCGGCGGATTTTCAGGGCGAGATAAAAATCTCTTATGCAAGGCACATTTTTTAATAGCTTACTCTAGAGTATACAGATGAGGTAATGCGAGCTGGCGGCCTCCCCCAGCCGCTCTGTCAGCAGCTCGGGCGGGAGAACGCGGCCTCGCCTCCTGCCGGGCTGAGGGGACCGGCGGTTGCCGCCGCTGCCCGGCCCGGGGGGGGACGCGGACACCATTTGCTCGCCAGCTGCGAGGAGATCAAGGATCCCGGCCCATATAGTGCTTTTTATTAGTATTATTTAGGGTTTTGGGGTTTTTTTATTCCAAAGGAGGATGTATTTCTGTGTAAACACACGTGTGCGTGCAGGCAGAGGCAGTTTTTTGAGAAGGGAGGGCAGCGAAGGTTTGCTTTCTGTGGTTTAATCTCTTCTAAATAAAAAAAAAAAAAAAATTCTCTCTGTTCAAAGCGCTCTGAAAATTTTCAGCCTGTGCTCAATTTCAAGAAACATGATATACTCCCAAGGGTAAAGAAAAAAAAACCCAAACCCGTTGAAGAGGATGGTCTAGGTTATATTTAGATGAGAAGCAGCGCAGGCTGACGTGAAGAGAAACACCAGAAAGAACAAAGTGAAAACGCTCGACAGTTGGTAACAAAAACCTGAGAATACCCGAGTTGGATTTTTTAATTTTCCTGTCCCTAATTCACATTTCCCTGCACAGACAGAACATCAAAGCAGCACATGGCTGTATGGGAACAAAAGGTAAAGATGAGGTGCTTCACCTGACTCTTGCAGGATTTACTGTTGCCTTTGTGATAACTGAAAAGGAGGCTTCCTATTCTCTTTTATTTTTATTTGTTTTTAAATCTTAGCCTAATTCTTTTTCCCATACAAACAGGAGCATCCTCAACCCTGTCACATCCTACCAGAAGAGATTCAAAATACTCAGATGATCTCTACAGTGCAAAATTTGTGTGGAATTATTTACCATCAGCAAAGGCCATCTCACGGATTCTTTTCAAGACAGAACAGCTCTATTTAACCTCACTCTTAGTGATTTTTTTCAGTTGTCCCCAGCAGAGGAATCTCTCAGCCCACTCAAAACCCCTAAATCCCATTCTAAGTGATTCATCACTTGCTGGCAGACAAACTGAGCAGGAAAGAGGAGATGAAGACAATGGTAGGGAAAGGTTTGCATTATGTAATGAAACTAAATTAACTTCCCCCCCCTCCCCTTACTTTCACTTCAGTTGTTTAAACAGGCTAAGAAAGTCCCTGACAGAACAAAGCACACTGCAGCTTCCACGGGAGGCTGCAGGGAGCCTGTTTTTCCCATGATTAAAATTCTCTTGGCAGTATTTTTCATCGGTTTATTTCAATATTAAGACACAGAAAATAACACATAGGTATTCCTTTCTAACTCAGTGCTCCAGAAAGAATTTCATCACAGAGAAAGCTGAAATTAAAAAAAAAAAAAACCCAAACCAATAATCTCTAATGACTTTCTGAAAGCCTTGTCATTAGAACTTTTCAGTACAGATCTCACAGTTCTTGAAAAAATTCCCTTTTCAGACTTCTGCTTTATTTCAGCAGTACTGGAACGACGACGGCTCTCCTGGATCCTGGTGAAAATAAATTCACTTCGTGTCTAAGCCGAAGATTTTAATTCCAGAGCGAGATCTATTTTACATGACAAGCTCCAGGAAATTATTCATCTAACCAGCAAATCCTCCAGCATCCCACAACTGAATAAGCGCTCTTAAAAAAAAATGAAAGGCGGCGGCAAAAGGCAATCTCAGCTCACTTCTCTACGTTTACACACACAAAACACGCGCGGTGTTCGCACTTTCTGCACGTCACCTATAGGAAACCAAACACTTCTGCTGGGATTTTGTAAATAAAGTCTAAACCCCGTCTCACCAGGGTACTCTGCCACGTGCCCAGCTTTTAAAAGCACGCCGTCCCACTGCTCAGTGCCATGTGGTTCGGGACATTGCTGCAGCAAAGCTTTAAAAATAATCACTACCACATGGAACAGTAAGAAACGTGTCAAGCCATTTGCCATTATAAAACTAAATAAAAAAGCACAGATTATTTTTTTTTAGCCCGTTACAACAGCCCAACAAGCCCAGAAAAGATCGTTTTCTACCGAAAAAAAGGGAGGGATTTTTTTTTTTCCAGGAGGTTGGGCAGGGCACAAACAAAATCTGGTTGGCTTCCTATGGGATCACACAGCTTCCATGTGTATTCAGCTTCTTCCATGACACAGTACAGAAAATATGTCTGCTAATATATCATTTGTGGTGCACGTTTGAGTCAAATCAGCAGAGAAACTCAGGCTTCTGGTGGTGGAAAATTCAAATATAGTTCATTTCAGGGAGATCAAAAAAAAAAACCCCACAACCTTTTTCCATAAGATGGGTGAGGAATGAGCAGTCTCATGTTAAGACTTCAAAACACAAACTCTCCCTCAAGTCCACAAACTCTCCCTCAAGTCCACAAGCTCTTCCTCAAGTCCACAAACTCTCCCTCAAGTCCACAAGCTCTCCCTCAAGCGATGCCCTGTGAGACAGCGGCTCCCGCCAAAGCACTCGCGTCCACCAGCTTCCCAACCACTCCTCAGAGGCCGCCGAACACACCACCACCACCCCCCCGTTCCAGAGAACACAGCTTGTTTTGACCGTGTTCTTTTTGGTCTTATCTTCTAAACGACTCCTGTGCAGCTCCCATTACAAACCCCCCGTGAAGGCCTCCGAAGGTACCTTTAAAGTGAAGCTCAGCTGAGATCCAACACAACGAACTCCAAACCTTTACGAAATAAAGGCTGTTTTCTTTTTTTTTAGAACAATCTGGGGGGCATCTTCCATGTTATTGCCCAGGAACATCACCTCCCTTTAATGAAAGTCATATTTACTTCACACAACTCTCTCGAAAACCACAAGGAATGAAGCCCAAAATGCTCCTTCGTCACCTTTCCACTTGTTTTTCACGGCACCCGAAGGACGGGGCCAGGCACAGAAGCCTTTTAACACCCACAAGCTTCCAGAAGCTCCACCATTTGTCCCCAAACACTGACAGGGACTTCTCTAAGTGAACACAACTTCTTTTGCCTTTCCCACCCCACCAGCTGAGACACAGGCTGGAATGACAGAGTCCTTCAAGACGTGCAATTTCAGAAGAACTCAGTGTCAGAAAGACCTTCGTAATTTCACAGCATCACAAAATGGGCCATTTACACTTAGAATCAAGCCACAAGAGGATCTCCAGCTTCCTAAAAACCCCTGAGAAATACTATGGAAATTGCAAAGAGTAATTCTTCTTCAGACAATAACAAAGCATTCTTGGTTGTTCCAGAAAAATTCCACTCTAGGAATTAAAAATATTGAGGGAATTTAGTAAATCAAGCCAGGAATGACACAGCTGGAATTTACTACCCAGGGTATGGAGATGTGAGAAAAAAATAAATCTGCCTGGTCTGGGTATGTGTTAAAAATTAAACAGGAAAGTCCACTCGTGCTCTCAAAGGCTTCAAGGCCAGATGGGGTTGTGCTTTACAAAGTAAAGATCTGGTTAAATGTTTATGGAGATCTAACTCATTGCTTCGAAACGTGTAAAACTCCTGCCTGGATCCTTCCAAATGGAATATCCTGGCCAGCACTTGCCATTACTTGCTCTCTTGAATTTGAATTTACCGTATTAATAAGGATAATAATAATAATAATAATAATAATAATAATAATAATAATAATAATAATAATAATAATAATAAATGTTTCACTGTTACAATGGATGGAAATCTACAATCATGAACTCAATGAACTTTTCTATAGAAAGAAATGATAACCTAGTGATGTGTTTGATATAAATGGTATGGTATAAGGGGTGACAACTATTTAGCTACTATACAAAAAGAAATGTGTATAACAAAATGTTGTGGGGCTTTTTGGTTTTGTGGGGTTTTTTGTTTTGTTGTTTTGGGGTTTTTTTGTTGTTGGTTGTTGTGTTGTTCGGTTCGGGTTTTTTTCACAAACAAACCAAACCGCCTTGGTCAGATTTTGTCCTTATCTCAATCCCTTGAGTCTCACATTGGGCATCAAAAAGGCTGTTGCAGTTTAGAGCCAGACACGTGGCCACTTCACCCACAAAATGCCCTTTACTGCTTCTAGTACAAACATTTATACAATTCATATAATGGATTCTCCTCTTTCACATTAAGCCTAGATTAGTGTATGTAGTTTTAAATACTATGTACCAGAAAACTTGTTCAGTAGAGGTCAGCAGCAAGTACTAGCAGCCTGTTTTGCACATCAATGAAGTTTAAAGCACCTTGATATTGTCTAGTTTCAGAACCTGTAAAGTAGTATTAAAGCTAGCCACATTGTGTTGTCAACTATTTGACAAGGTAAAAATGAATGTAGGACCAACACTGCTATTTCAGCTTCAGATGTTATGACTTAGGACCAAGTCATTTCTTGTGTCAGAGCTGGGCACTAGCCTGGTAATTTAGTCCCAGTTCTGACTTCATTTTCCAGCAGCACCATAACAATACTTATTGAAATTCATTGTGCTTTTAAGAGAATTAGGATCACATCTCTGATACAAGTTAGATGAGTGACCAGGTGAATTAAATCTTGCAAGTCCTGAAAATTCCCTTGCTGCTGCAGTGGCCATATGAACACTAACAGCAGCAAACCCTTTATATTCTGTATTACCTGCACTGTTTCATAAGGAATTTAAATCAAATACCTGAATTTGAAGACTGAACTAAATCTCATAAAAAGGACATAAATCATAGAATGGTAGGGGTTGGAAGGGACCTCTGTAGATCATCATGAAGCTTCTAAACAAGAAAGAAAATAGAGCCACAAGTCAATAGGGCAAAGACGAGTCTTCTTGAGGTTAACTTACAAAATCAGAGACTGGTTTGACAGGCAGGAGCCCATTCTTAGGTGTTACTAAAAGCTGTCATTTCCAATGGAACTCTCCTCTGGTATAAACTAGGTTTCCTTTTACCAAAGCTTCTTTGAACAGTAAATTGTTATTAAATATTTCTCTGTCAATGTAGCTATGTTCATAAAGCTAGGACTGTTAAGTCACCCAACCAGGACCAAAGCAGCAAGCCTGCGATACAAAAACACAATTACAAAAATTACAATTACACCTTTAAAGAAAGGGCTTTCATTCACCTATCAGTCTTTTGCTCCTTAGTTCTGAAATCAGGACTAAGAGTAGACATGAAACCAGGGTTGAGCTGAATGTTAAGGGGGAGGATTCACTACAGCCCTATTAAATTGGTTTGCATCCAAGCTCCTGCAATCTCACACATTCAGATTCCTGTTGCCTGGGCAATCTCTCAAGGGATCGAGTAAACAAAAATGCTCTGAACAATGACATTAGAACAAGCAGTACACCTGGAAAGCAAACCATTTTCTTCTAACGTTACTCAAAAGAAACAAAAGGGTTTGTTTTGTTGTTTGGTTTTTGTTTGGGTTTTTTTGATTGATTTTTGTTATTGTTGGTTTTGTTTGTTTGTTTTTAATATTGTCTTCCTTTGATAACCTAGATGTTCAGTCTCAAGGTTCTAGCCTTCATGACTGCTCATGGCAGCTGCTACTCATCTAGAGATTAAGGTAGCTTGCACAAGTCAAGCAGTTAGAGAAGATATTTCTTGCAGTGGGTTTTACTGCAGGGACAGTCCATGGTATTACCCAGTTAATTGTGCCATTCAGTCCAAATCACACAACCATCACTTTGGCTAGAAATGCTCATTGTCAGTGCTCTTGAGCCAGGGACCATCCGGCTTCAGACAGGGCAGCTGCTAATACTCTCATGTGGAGAGCTTGCTGGGGACAGGCTGGAAGCTGAATAAGAAGCTTCTCTTGACCAGAGACCAGCTGTACACTCCTGAAGCTGTTCCTCTCCCTGGTTGCACAACCAAGCACAGCCCCACCATCACAGGACCAGCAGGTGCCCATCTCAGCTATGCACAGGTCAGTACTGCAGTGCCCATAATTTGACAGAGGTTTTTCCTGCCTCAGCTCTATGTCCCAGGCTGATAATGGCAAAGCAAGAATGTTTCCTGACAGGGACAGACTTCTGAACTCTTTAGTATAAACCCCTAAGACACAGCTGTGTTACTTTGACAATTTTTTCCCCAAACTGCATGTTAGTGACCTCAGAGCTCAGGTGAACAAGTAGATTACAGGAGCACTCACCTACACTAGGTTAACAGCTACCAGGTTCACATCCATTACTTTTATTGTCAGTTTGACTTCACATGAAGCTACAAAAACCACTATCATTGCTGCAAATGTAGCATCCAGCAAGAGTCATACATGTATTTCTTCTATAACCTGTCCATTTTAACTCAGTTTTCGCATTTGTCTGCCACCTTCAAAAAAAAAAAAAGGCAACTACCAGCAGCTATATAAGACCTAATATCAAACAGAACTACTTGGTCTCTTCCATACAACAAGCTGACAGCCCAACAGCTTTGCTGAGCTTCAACCACAAGAGCCAAGCACTAAAGCAATTTCAGATTCCCATGTAAGAAAACTGACTTTGTACTGAGGTTTCTGTACTTTCCTGGGAATTCCCATGCTGAAGTATTACTAGATTATACTCCCAATTCAACCTTCACTCTAGGATGAGCTCTGATTAAGAGAGGGGAAAAAAAAAATTAAGATTGAATATATTAGAGATCATGGCAGACCAAATGCAAGGAGACTACTGCCATCACCGAAGGCCTTGTGCTGAGATTGTGCTCTTGGGTCTGATGTCTTCTGGTTGCCCACAAACTGTACAGGAGTTGTATGGCTTAAAACCAGGTTTAGTAAGTGTGTGATATGCAGAGAGGCTAGTCTGTGTGACTATTTTCCAGGCAGAAACTGATGACTCCATTCCTATTTATACCTGTACAAACACACTGACTTCTCTATTTGGACAAAATAGGAAGAATAACTTAAAATATGCAAAACTCAAGTCTCCCTCTAGCATCTAATACTTGCTGAAGGAGTCAAAGAGACTTGGCAATACTGTACCTAAATTTTACTCCAAATCATACATCTCCTCTTAGGTCTCTGCTTCAGAGAAGCTGGCACTTGAACCAGTCCTACTGCAGGTATAGCTAAGGATGCTGGTACCTGAACCAGTAAAGCTCTAACACTAGTACAACTGTTCTAGAAACTGTGTCCACTTTAGAAAAAGAAATTTTCCAATGCTATTTGCAAAATAGAGTTTTGCTGCTGCAGCAGTAGGGGGAAAATTTGAGACTTCTTATTCAAAGTATTGTGCTACATGACTGACATCTCTGGCAGCATGCATGGAAGTCCTCCAGTTACATGTGTACAGGGTTGATATCCTGAGCATCTGTGCCAGAAGACTGTCTCTTTTATTAAGAGCTGCATTAGCCTATAACATCTTCAGCATCCTGTTCAATCTTATATTTTGATCTTTCATGACCTGGGTAAGTAATTTACTTCCTTGAAACAGATTTATATACAGACATGTCTACAGAATGGTTGAGCATGAGACAGTATGATATACTTCAGAGTTATCCTGGTCATTTCTTTAGTTTAGTCTGCTCAAATTCAAGTAATCACAACTAAAGCATATCCCAGTTTTGCAGCATTTTGCATCAGGCTTGACAGAGTGAACTTACCTATTCATTCCTCCATTTCCATACTCACTAAAACACAGCAGATTGCTTTATTGATCAGTGAAACAAGCCATATCTTATGCATCTACTGAGTGATGTCCAAGATAGCTCGATACACAAACACCCTTTCCTTCAGCCTGTTTTAACTATATTTAGACAATTCTTTAAACAAGCACCATTCATGAGTCAGTGAATGACTAATTGACTTTATTCTCTTCATATGCAAGCTAGGCTGGACAAAAGATGAAAGCTCTCCTCAAGGGACAGCCAGTCACATGTTCTGCTAACAACACAGGGCAGGTCTTGATGCAGTTGCCTCTTTCATAAGCAAGAAGGGGAAAGGAATATTTACAGCATTGTAAGCATAAACCATAGGCAAAGTTGTGTAACACTGCAGCAGTGCTTTCTCAGCACAACAGGCAGCAGTTCTTCTAAGGAGACTTCAAGCCTGGCATACCAGCCTTTATTTAAACAAAGGATATAGGTTTCTAGAAACTGAATAGCAACACCTAAGAATTGCAGTAAAAAACTTATCTATGCTGTCTTCCACAAAAGTCAACTAAGCACTTATGCAGCCATGCTACTTATTTTTCATCCACTGCATTACTGATCATGAACCCTTCTGTTTGAAGCTGGTCACAGGCAGTAAATCTATGGAGACACAGATAACACTTACTGATACAACTGTATTATGCATAGCCCCAGTGTGCAACCCATCTGCAAAATGCCTATAATTCTGTATGAGCCAGTGAGGTCTGATACACCTATGCAAGCTGCCTCCCCCTGACCAGCATCATCTAGTACACTGCAGGAACCAGCACTATATCAGAGGGTATTCACTCGTGAAGCCTACATTTGAGACACAAAAGCATATTTTCACATTATTACATAATGATGTGCTTGTCAGCTCCATTATCATAGGCTGCTTCAAACAGATCAAGTTTAAAGTTTAAGCTAAAAATAAGTACATTAGCTGATACATACCCATTTATGCTCCTCAGGTTACTGTTGCTATGGTAACAACTTTGGGGTGGTTTTTTTTTTTGCTAGTGAGGAGCCAAATTCAAGAGGCATTCATCATTCTGTCATTCTCTAACTCTTTTCACCTCTGCCCCTGCCTTGTGCTTTAGATGATTTGGAGCTCACGGCATTATAATCAGTGTAGCTTTACTCATGAACAACAATGACTTGGTGGCCAGCAAACTGCACTGCAAGGGAAGAAAATTAAAGAAAGATGAATTCTAGCTCAGATCTCAGGTGGTTGGTTTTTTTCAAAACAAGACAATAATATTGTGCAATTTTGGGTTTTGAATTGTTAGAGTCTCAATTAGAACTTTGGCCTGCTAAGGCAAGAGATTTCAGTTTGAGTGATATGTTTAATTCATTTAATGACTTAGACACTCACCTTAAGTCAAAAAAAATCAAAAAACAGAGGCAGATCACTGAGGCCTGCAGAGCATTAAGCTGCTACTTCTCATACTACAAAGTACTCTTGCCTGGGCTGGGGGGCAAAAGCAGCAGCCACCAGCCCAAATCTGCCACAGTACCAGCTCCTGCAAACATATGTTTAATAGCTGCATTACACTAGGCAGACTAGCCCTTATGCTAAACATCTGCTTAAAAAAAATAAAAATAGAAAGGAAAAGAAAAGGCAAGCAAATCAGACAGCACTGCTGGTGTAGTCACAATGACAAGCTATTCAACTGCTTTTGCCTTCAATGGCTCTAAAATACTACTGTTTGAACCATATCTCAGGTTGCCTTGTGTTAGGTATTGTATAGACCTTCTGCTCCTAACATGGGCCTAAGGAAACAGCTACTGAAGAACACGTCCCTTCACATACAGTCCTCATCTCCTGGAAATCACCAGGAAGTCACCTCCCTTCTATAACAACCATGCTCCATTAAAAACAAAAACAAAACAAACAAACAAAAAAAAGCTAATTACACATGGCTAGACAAGAACCATCTACAAAATGGTTGTTCTTGATCATTGTTAATATACAGCTGCTTCAAAAGACAACTTTCAGGCCAAATGGATATACAAGAGAAAGTACAACACTGAAGTGAAAGCTAGCATTGATATTTCTACCTATGTGCCAACTAGTTGTCATGTCAATGACTAATATGACATCTAGATAAAGCCAGAATCCTCAGTTTGCCAAAATATCTCCTGAGAGAGCCAGCAAAAGGGTGCAAAGCAGGTTGATTCATCTGCAGTGCAGCACAGATATTTAGTGTACTCTCTCTATTTCTGATAAACACAGAATCAGTGGAATTGAGATAAGCTCAGTACATGAATGAACATCCTTGAAATTCAAGTTTGCATCTAATTAATTGTAATCATTTACATTAAATTTGAAGGCATAGAGGGTATGAGCAGCAGTCAGGAAGAACTACTTCCAACTACCACAGGTCAAGAGGATTTCAAGGTCAAGACAAATTTAATGAGGAAAAAAGTAAGATGAGAATACAGGCAAGGGATCTGATCATTAGGACAGAGAAAGCTGGATCTTGTAGGAAAGTCAGAGGAAACTTGTACAATTGTGCAACTAAAAGTAACCTTTAAATAGCTCTAACACTATTCAGTATTGCCTACCAGTACACTAACATATCCAAAGCATGACTTGGAGGAGCCTCTAGTGGTGATAAAGTAGATGTGACTATGAATTAACAGATGCTCAATTATAAGCTAACAGCTTTGCTGTTATTCACACTAGCCTACAGATGCATTACTCCTAGTCAGGTTACCAACAATCAGCATCTGAAAGCCACACACACTTAGTATCAAGTAGGATTATTTAACTAGTACTCTACCTACAAGTTTTACATTGCCTTGATTCAAATAAGGGAACAAACCAACACACTTTTTGTCCTCTTCTGTTTGTAGAGAATATTTTTGTACATAGATCAAATAAAGTTCTGAAAGCTTCCTAAAACAGGGAGCAGTGTTCATACCTGATTTATGAACCAAGTTATACTGACACAGGTAGACCACTATTTTTAAATAAATTTTGTCTATGCACACAGAACATAAGGATGTTTAAGATTTGCACTGCAGAAACACATCCTTTGAGCAATTTTACACATTACATTAGAGCAGTGTCTTCCATGGGTACCAAGACTGGATAACATTTTGCTGCTAGAACAGGACTTTTCCACAGCATGAACATTTGACAATATCAGACGGAAGCAGTTCTTTTTGCACTCCATTTGGCAAGCCTGAGAGCAGGTATCATTAACTATGCAGTTTCTCCAATCTTGTAACCTGCATACGAAGCAGCCACACTGATGCAGTACATAAAAATTGGAAAGCTAGTTTCACTCTTTCAGGAAACACCGAAACATTACACTTTTTGATAAGTATTAATACTGATGTAATGCTTTAGCACAAAAGGAAAACAAACAAACAAACAAAACCAAACAAAAACAAACCCAACCAACCAACAAACAACCCCTTTGGTGATTTGCTTGCATCCACTCACCATTTAGGTTTCACTAAGAGCCCTTAAAAAACTTAAAGGCTCATCTGGCATTGGGTACTGAACAGAATAGCCAACTTCTGTTGGTAGTTAAAAGGTTCAGACACTGAAAAAGTTAATGGTGTTTCAGCATTTGGAACTACAATTACAGACTAGACACTGTCAGAGTACCGCAAAGGTTTGGTTGGTTTTTTTAGCAGATGAAAGATTTGTCTGACAACTAAATATCTCCATCTTCCTTATAACTCCTTCTGATATGCCAAGTAAAATTTCCTCAAATGCAGATCATTAACAAAACTGATGTTGATTCCCCCCCCCCCACTACCAAAATTATACAGCTTTTCACAGACTAACTTGACAGACATCTACACATGATCAGTATAGATAGAAATTGCCACTTGTCAGGGTTTGCTTTAGAAGACCTGGTGATAATAAAATATAAAGAATAGCCCTCAAGGTATTCTCTATCTAATAAATAACATATAAAAAGCTAAGCAGCATCATATATAATTAAAATTATAAATACAATAAACTATGCTGCTGTGTTAGATCTCTATGAAAATTACACTGCAAATTGACTGGAAGTCAAATAAAATTTCTTCCCTCCCTATGTAGCCTGCAAAGCTATAGTTACAATTATGTTCCTGCGAGAAATTCTTTTACAAACAAAAAAAAGGCAAAAAAAACCCCAAACACCACCACAAAACAAACAAAAAAACCAAACCACCAAAAGATCAAAAAAACCAATCCAGAGTTGTCTAGATACTATTGTGGAGCACACACATTTAAGAGATGCGTCGAGGGAGCTGGCTGATGTTGTTGCACTACCACTCTCCATCATTTTTGAAAAGTCACGCAGAACAAAAGAGGTGTCTGAGGACTGAAGAAAAGCCAGTGTCACTCCAGCCTTCAAGGAGGAGGACCCAGGAAATTACACACTAGTCAGCCTCACCTCCATCCCTAGAAAGGTGATGGAACAGCTAATCCTGGAGGTCATCTCTAATCACATAGAGGAAAAGAAGCTTACCAGGAGTAGTCAGCATGGATTTACTAAGGGGAAATCATGCTTGACCGATCTGATAGCCTTCTATAATGGTGTGATTTGCTGGGTAGACGAGGGGAGACCAGTGGATGTTGTCTACCTTGACTTCAGCAAGGCTTTCAACACTGTCTCCCATAACATCCACATAAGGAAGCGTGGGTTAGATGAGTGGACAGTGAGGTGGATTGAGAACTGTCTGAATGACAGCTCAGGGGGTTGTGATCAGTGGTGCAGAATCTAGTTGGAAGTCTGTAGCTAGTAGAGTTCCCCAGGAGTCAGTGCGGGCTCTCACCTATCCTTTCCTAATGCTAACACAAAGATAGCCTGAAACTAGCCCCAAACTTATATCAATACATTAATAGCCTTTAAAGTTCCTCTGTTCTGTGATTGTTCAGAACCCGTCAAAAAGAACACAAACCCAAAATACGATGATACAAACACACTCAAAACATTAATACACAAAACAATAACCAGACAGTAAATTAGTTTAAAGGGGTCTCGTACCACTATATCATTTTCCTTTTATCCAATTTATATCCCCAAATGTAGCAGAAATCAAACCCCCTTGCGTTCCAGCTGATCCTCAGATAACAGAGGGGCTGGGGGCATCTGGGCTTGATTCTTGATATATAGCAGATAACTAGATACAATTTATCCAACCAGTTAGTTGGGTTTTTTTTTTTTTTTCAATCCAAAAGTCAAAAGTCACAGAATCACCAAGCAGGATACAATCACTTCGTTCGTCTCCAACCGTACCCCTCGAGGGGTTACGGAACCACAGATTGAAACTCCACACTCACTTTGCAGCTGCGTCACATCTCAGAAACACAGGTTACTCACACACACAGGTCATTAGCTTCAGACAATAATATAATGTATAGCCAAAATTTCTTAATCCTTTGCCATTGGTTAGAGACACAGATTTAATCACTATACAGATCAGAATTTCACACTCACTTTTCACTCACCTCATTCATACTACATATTCACACAAAAGGGCCCTTTACACCTTTCAGTCACCAATTAAAACAATAGTTAAACGTTTATCATAAATCATAAACCCTTAATCCTTTGGCATAGGTCAAAACACAAATCAGACCACGACGCACGGTACCGGCTTTTTAGAACACATGACAAATTACAGTGCACAACCCCTAACTTGGACGGGGACTCGAACCGCAAACCAAACTCGAGTTTCCAAGGGCGAGCATCAGGGCTCTTTACCTCACGTAGGATGTCTCCTCATGACTTACAGGTGCCCCTTTCCAGAATACAACATACTTGGTCTGCCAATGATGGTCCTTGTCTGTCCCTGCAGTGATCTGGGTAAGGGAGTCCTCCTGAGAAATCCTGGGGGCGCCCAGAGGAGTCCCATCCTCAGCAGGTCCCACAGACAAACAGAGAAGGTCCCATCTGGGTAGCCAAATTGACGTGCAGAAACAAACTCTACAGCCCGTGAAAGGTTATAAAACAGATATGTTTATTGCAGTGCTGGGTGCAAGGGGGATCGCTCCTCCCAACTTGCACACTGAGGTGTCAAACTAGCAGGCATTTATTACACTAAATCATGCTTGTTCAACAGTGTTAACTACATATTCTTTATATGGTGTTGGATTATTGTAATCAATTCCGGGAACTCATTATCATAGCTCTCCTCCCTTTGGCGCTTGTGCACTGCTGTCTGGTGGTCATGGGCCGGGGTCTTCTGGAGGAAGGCCCCCAGTCTTCCTCGTGGTGTACTTTTCACCTTTTGTCTCAGAATGCAGAGTTGCTCTGAGTCAGCGACCGCAGAACTGGTGTGATGTATGATCTGGCTTATCTCAGGAGGCTCTTCTCTGTTCCTTCCTGACTTAGAGTTAGTTCCCCTTATCTACAAGGACCAAGGCTATGCAAGACAAGCTACAGCTTACAAGGCTACAAAGTTAAGAATTATGAGAACATTTATGACTCAAACCAACCTTTAAGCTGGAAGCCTGTGTACGTGAACTGAGACAGAGGACAGCTGTCAAAAAGAGGCCACCCAAGAATGCTGTTAGTGTAGTTAATATAGAAACTCAAGTAGGTAATCAGCACTCTCCCAGATTTGGGAACACTAAGATGACTTCCCTTGATCCTGAAGGGTGGACTTCTGGACTGGCACAGCAAGGGTCAGACAGTAAATATTCTGACCAGGAATAGAGGGGCCCTGCCTCTGGCCAGGAGGAGGAAAGGGACGACCATGTGTATTAGACTGTGTGGATTCAATGGCCTAGCACATTGAACCCACAGCAGTACAAAGCTTTGGTAGACACTGATGCACTGGTGTATGCTGTTACCATCAGAGTATAGAAGCATAGAACCTATATGGATCTCTGGAGTGACAGGGGGATGCTAAGAATTATCTGTACTGGAGGCTGAGGTGAGCTTAACCAGGGACAAGTGGGAAAAGCATTCCATTGTGACTGGACCAGAGGCCCTTTGCAACCTTGGCATAGTCTACCTCAAGAAGGGTACTTCAAGGACCCAAAGGGATACCGATGGGCTTTTGGTGCAGCTGCTGTGAATGCAGAGAAGATTAAACAGCTATCTACCCTGCCTGGCCTCTTGGAAGATCCCTTTGCTCTGGGACTACTACGAGTTGAAGAACAACAGGTGCCAGTTACTATGAGGATAGTGCACCGAGGGCAATACCACATGAACCAAGACTCTCTGGCTCCCATCCATGAGCTGATTCATCAACTGGAGAGCCAAGGTGTCCTCAGTAAAACCCACTCACCTTTTAATAGCCCCATATGGCCAGTGAAAAAGTCTGACAGAGGTTGGAGGTTAACAGTAGACAATCGTGGCCTGAACGCAGTGACGCCACCACTGAACGCTGATGTACAAGATATGGTAGAGCTACAGTACAAACTGGAGTCTAAGGCAGCCAAGTGGTACGCTACAATTGACATTGCCAATGCATTTTTTTCAATTCAATTGACAGAAGAATGCAGGCCACAGTTTGCTTTCACATGGAGGGGTGCCCAGTACACCTGGAATCAACTGTCCCAGGGGTGGAAGCACATCCATACCACTTGTCATGGACTAATTCGAACTGCACTGGGAAACGGTGATGCCTCTGAACATCTACAATACATTGACAACTTCATTGTATGGGGTAACAAGGCAGAGGAAGTGTTTGAGAAAGGGAAAAGAGTAATTCAGATTCTTCTGAAAGCTGGGTTTGCCAGAAAGAAAAACAAGATCAAGGGACCTGCACGAGAGATTCAGTTCTTGCGAATAAAGTGGCAGGATGGACACCGTCATGTGCCTATGGATGTTGTCAAGAAGATAGCAACTACATCCCCACCGGCAAACAAGAAGGAAACACAAGCTTTCCTGGGCCTTGTGGGGTTCTGGAGAATGTACATTCCAGGTTACAGTCAGCTTCTGAGACCTCTCTACCAAGTAACCCGAAAGAAGAACCGTTTTCAGTGGGGCCCTGAGCAACAACAAGACACTGAGCACATCAAACAGGAGATAGCTCGTGCAGTAGCTCTTGGGACTGTTTGGATAGGACCATCTGTGTAAAATGTACTCTACACAGCAGCTGGGGAACATGGGCTCACCTGGACCTCTGGCAGAGAACATCAGGAGAAACTCAAGGTCGACCATTAGGGTTTTGGAGCTGGGGGTATAGGCGATCAGAAGCCCACTACACCCCGACTGAAAAAGAGATACTTGCAGCATATGAGGGGATTCAAGCCTCTTCAGAAGTTGTTGGTACAGAGGCACATCTCCTCTTGGCACCACGATTACCTGTGCTTCAGTAGATGTTCAAGGGAAATATTCCTTCTACACATCTCACAAGCAGTGCTGCATGGAGCAAATGGGTAGCGCTGATCATGCAACGCGCTCGACTGGGGAAACCCAACCATCCTGGAAGAGATCATGGACTGTCCAGAAGGCAGAGATTTTGGAGCACCGCTTGAGGAGGTGACTTGTGCCTAAGTGGTGCTGCCATATAACAAGTTACCAGAAGCGGTATGCTTTGTTTATTGATGGATCCTGTTGTCTGGTAGGAAATCATCGGAAGTGGAAAGCTGCTGTGTGGAGTCCCACAAGACAAGTTGTTGAGGCCACTGAAGAAGGAGAGTCAAGTCAATTTGCAGAAGTGAAGGCGTTCCAACTAGCCCTAGAAATTTCTGAATGAGAGAAGCGGCCAATGCTCTATCTCTACACTGACTCCTGGATGGTGGCTAATGCCTTGTGGGTGTGGCTGCAAGGGCAGTTGGCAGAGCAGAGTTAAACACATCTAGGCTGCCGCACTGTAGCAGGACATCGCTGCCCGAGTGGAAAACGTGTCTCTAAAGGTACATCATGTAGATGCTCACGTGCCCAAAAGCTGTGCCAGTGAAGAACATTGAAACAATGACAACAGGACACATTTCCAAAACAACCTTATAAACTCCTGGGCAAAGAAACATGGCATAGAGTGGGTGTATCACATCCCATATCACCCACAAGCCTCTGGAAAGATTGAAAGATATAATGGACTGCTAAAGACTATGTTGAGAGCATTGGTCCATGGGGGATGGAAGCACTGGGATATAAATTTAGCAGAAGCCACTTGTCTGGTTAATAGCTGAGGATCTGTTAACCGTCCTGGTCCTGCCCAAACAAAACCCCTATGCACGGTGGGAGGAGATAAGGTCCCTGTAGGACAAACAGGGAAATGTCTGGGGAAGGCAGTGTGGATTGTTCCTCCCTTGGGAAAGGGCAAACCCATTCGTGGAATTGTCTTTGCTCAAGAACCTGGGTGTACTTGGTGGATAATGCGGGAGGATGGGGACACCCGGTGTGTACCTCAAGGAGACTTAACCTTAGGGGAAGAGTAAGCTGTGATGTGAATTGTATGTTGCAGGAAGTGCAGTGAAGAGTGGATTTTGCAAAGAACTGGATGAGTGTAATGATGACCCAAACCTAGCGGGTGTTGGTGCCCAACAATCAAACATACTGCTTCTCCTGTCCCGAACATCCATCCTGACAGATGTGGCTCAAGTCATCACCTGTTTGTGAACATCTGGAGGAGTGGAGAAAACCCATGTTAACAGGGGAATAATATCTATTTGTTAAAGGATGGGGGATAGTACTTAATGAGAATGTATTAATATGTATGTTGGGTATAAAGATGGTTTAGAGTACGTAAATTAAGAGGCAATGAAAAGGCTGACTTTGGGCAGCAGTCTGCAGCTAGGTTGGATTATGTACAACAAGGAACTGAACTCTGGAACTGCACAGACCCTGCACTCACACTTTTCCAAATGTTTCACCCATTTTCACCTTGAATTTGCATCTTCTGACTTAAATTTTCAGACCTGGATAGCTGTACATGACAGACCATCTTGGCTATGAAGACATTTTCCCCATCTAGTCCTAAAAGTATAATGAAAACTTTTCAGATATAGCAAGGGGTGTCAAAGCCCCCAAGGACATAACTAGCATGGCATGAACTGTGAAATTCTCTTCTTGCAAATCATGGAAAAGATAAGCACTGAAATGTCAAGTCCTAAGGTATACATCCACAAAGACTTAAAGTACCAACTGCATATGTAGTTCAAGGAAAAAAAAAAAAAAAAGTTGAACAAGTAAGAGAAAAAAAAATCAAAAAAAGAAAACACAATGATGTTTGCTAGGCAGATAAATGGACTACCTTATAATTTTCTCACTAGTCACAGAAGGCAAATATGCAGAGTTCATATGTGGGAGCAGAGATCATCCAGTGCTGAAACTGCAACTATTCCTTTCTGCCTGAACTTCAGATATTATAATGATGGCAAGCTTTGACAGTTAGGATTTAATATTGATAAAGCACCATGAACTAATTAATCTCAGAATACTACTATGAAGTAAAGTAACATTATTCCCATGCAATATTGGTGAAATTGATGTATTAAAAGAGTTGATAGTTAAAACACTGGTTTCTGGCTTTCAGGCATGTACTATAGACTTGCTTTCATAAGCACAAAATAAGAATTTCTGCAACAAACTGAACTCACCACACTGATCATTTGTTCCGTGACCATAGAAAGATTAAGGATGACAGCTGAGAGGCACAAAAAAAGAAAAATAACATTTTCAATTTTTGCCAACATAGTTGGATACTACAAAACAGGAACTCTTTGGTGCTTAAAAAACACTAACCTTTCTGCCAAATTGCTATTGTAACGTCACTGTGTGAACAGCTATGCATATGGAAAAAGTAGTCTTTCATAAAAAATCTTCTATGCTCATCAGATTAATTTTGGCAACATGCTATGAGGTCCTACCCATACAGTAGTCCCTCTGAAACTGATAGTTTCCTTCTCCAAAACTATGTTCAGCACACAGAGGTATCATCTCCCCTGACAAGTATGTCAGCCTTTCCTTCTGCCCTCACACACATAAGACCTGTGTGATTCTGTGCGGGGTTTGCTGTATGGGATGGCAACAACTGCAGCTAGAGGAGAAGAATGCTACATAATGTGCTAGGTGCATTTGATCCCCCTCAAGTTTCAAGTCTCCACCAAGGCACAAAAAACCCAAAGAAAGCCAAGACAGCAGAAAGCAACATGCAAGAGAGAAGGACTTAGAACAAAAGAGTATCTGCATTGGGCATCTGAAGCCTGTATTTCTGCAGATTAAAAAATGCATGTACAACTGAAAGCATGACAAAAATTTTACAGCAGTGTTCAAACGCCTTAGTTAAGAACAATCAATACAGAGAAAAGGAGATAGCACAAGCAAACCTTGAAAATTCTGTATGAAATGAAAATGCTTTGTCTTGAAAATGCCCAGGAGTCTATGAGGCTGTTTCGGAAATGAGTTCCATTGTCTGACTTGATTCTTTCTGGGGTGCCGTGTCACCATAACACTTGCTTTTCAAGGCCCAGGATGATATTCCAGGCAGTGGCATGGGGCACTGGATACGTTTCCAGCCATCCAGTGGTTGCTTGCACCATTGTAAGCACATAGTGCTTGCCCTGGCAAGTTTGTGGGAGTCAATCTGCCAGGCCTCTCCATATTTATATTTCAGCCACTGTCCTCCATACCACTGGGGCTTTATTCGCTTAGCTTGCTTGAGCTCAGCACATGTTTCACATGCATGAATGACCTCTGCAATAGTGTCCATGGTGAGGTCCACTCCTCTATCTCAAGCCCATCTATATGTTGCATCTTGTCTTTGATGACCCAAGGTATCATGGGTCCACTGAGCTGTAAGCAATTTGACCTTACACTGACAGTGCAAATCCACCTGAGCCACTCTGATCTTGGCAGCCTGATCCACCCACTGGTTGTTCTGATGTTCTTCAGTGACCCGACTCTTGGGTACATGGGCATCCACATGATGTACTTTCACAACCAGGTTCTCTACCTGAGTAGCAATATCTTGTCATAATCCATTTGCCCAGATGGGTTTACCTCTGTGCTTCCAGTTGCTCTGCTTCCATTGCTGCAACCACCCCAACAGGGTATTTTCCACCATCCATGAGTCGGTACAGAGATGGAACATGGGCCACTTTTTTTTCACTCAGCAATGTCTACAGCCAGTTGCATGGCTTTCACCTCTGAAAACTGACTCCTGTCACCTTCTTCTTCAGCAGCTTTGGCAACGAGTCATGTGGGACTCCACACAGCAGCCTTCCACCATCAATGTTTTCCCACAATGCAACAGGACCCATCAATGACCAGGGCATATCGCTTCTCGTCATCTGGTAGTTTGCTATTTTTATAAGTTATGTTGTCTGACAAGTCTAACTATAAAATATATTCTGTTCATTCAAGTAAGCCTTTCATTATATCAGTCATTATTTTTATTGCTTTACGTTGGTCGTCTTGTCAGTATTTTATTACTTCAATCTTTTTTGTAAATATTCAGATCTTAAAATATGTATTTGCCATAGCAGGTAGCAGTATTTGTATTCAGAATATATCTATCAAAATGTAATTTTAAAAATAAAGTGCAGCAAATAAGAGAGGGTGAAGCATGAAGAGCAGCGTGCAGTAGAAAATGATCTACTGAAATGAGAAATAACAAGATATCTTCTGTACCATTGACAAGTTTGAAACAGGAAGCTTAGTTCCCAGTCCTGCAGTTGGCAGTTGTGGGAGTGCCTGAGTGCTGAGAAACTCAAGATCAGGGCCAGAGGCAAGTTCTCTGCTACTGGTTTTATGAGCTCAACTGCTGTTGCAGCCATGTTTCTTTATTTACCAGAAAAGGACAATTAGAGCCACCACATTTTGTGTTAACAAACCCCTTTCTCCGTGTATTCCTCTTCCACTTAATTATGTTGTTTTGAGACTACTGGACCATAACTTTATGCTACATATTTTTCTCCTATAGTACTTTCTGTTCATTGATAAAAGAAACAGAAATGCAGTATACTCCAAAGCACAATGGGATCTATACATACCACATTGTAATTGTTTCATATCCTTATTTTAGATAGTCATTCTTCTAGTTAATACCTTATCTCATTATTGTACCTGTGGGCAGTTTCTACCATGTGCATTAGAAACCTGTCATATATTAGGATGAATCAGCCTTTGGAGGTCCTGGGCTGTTTCCTATGGTTGTGGAGCTTAGACAACAGTTGTAGTCTAGATGTCAGATATTAAGACTCCTGATCTAGGTATGATGATTCTAATTGAAAATATTCTCCCCATCTACCATGTGTCCTAAATTTGACAGTCTGAAGACATTACTACTTCTAATCAAGTAATTTATGCCTTTTGAAAAATGAATCATTTTATCTTTAAAAGATGAGATTATATTTTAATAATTATGTTAAAGAAATATGGTTTGACCTTGGCTGAATGCCAGGTGCACACCAAGCTGCTCTATCACTTCCCCCCCCCCCCCCATTTGCTGGATCAGGGGGAAGAAAATGAGATGAAACTCGTGGGTTAAAACAAAGGCAGTTTAATAAAAAGGGAAGTAAAGGCCGCAGGTGGAAGCAAACGAAAACAAAGATTTATTTTTTCAATTCTCCATCTCCCTACCAGTGGGATGGGGAGGAGAATTGAAAAAAAGTAAAAACAAGTGAACAAGTGGCCGCATCGTGTTTAGTTGCCAGCTGAGGTTAAACCACAACGTGTGTCCAAGAGCCATCCACTTACAAGGCACAAATGTGTGCCTTTTGCTGTCAGGGCTGAGGGGCTGCTGCATCTATGGGTCACCATAGTTGTGCAGGTTGTCCTGTCAGGTCCTCTCTCACAGTGTATCCAAACCATACAGAATGGAAAATGGAAAATCTATTTAGACTTAATAACTTACCAGAAGTTTCTGAAAATCCTCTTAGCTTGCTGAATATTTTTTATAATTTATAAAATCACTAATATCTATTTCAAAGGGTTTCTTGACAGTCTTGTTATCTTACTCCGTGCTTAACAGAGCATTTTTCGACCTAGAATGCTACACAGAATTGTAGGACTTTTTTCCCCTTCCAGACCTTTATTTAGTTTTCATTTCTTGTAGATTCATAAACTACCTTGCATCACTTGTTATTTTTGCTGTCATGCATACTGTCATTTGCAGCTGTTATAAAGACAATGGTAATTAGTACACTAATATATACAGTAATGTGTGATCTCCACTGTGATCCATACAGTAAACTAAACTAGTAGTTGCTTCTCCTCTAATCTGTTAAAGGCGAAAAAGGTGAATGTTCATGAAGAAATCTGTCCCTTTTTCCTCCTAAGTGTTTTGTTGGGTTTTGGGGGAGTTGGTTTGTTTTTCTTTTAAAGAGCTGCAATTAGGCTTATGCCTTCAGAGCAACAAACACCAAATGGAGAACTTAATATTGTTCAGCACACTGTTGGACAGCTTCCTACTGTTTTATATGTAAGCAAATACAATGTGTCTCTCTTTCTTCAAGAGATCAGAAAAAGCAGCTATGGTAGGAAATACTGAAGAGCAGCATATAATTTATTACTGACCAATGTAGGCATCTAGAAGGTGGTAAAATCCAGCAATAGTCAGTTTGATCTGAGGCCCTCAGGAAGCTGTTCCCAGGGAGGGCAGGGCAAGGTGGGGGCCACAAGCCCTAATGTGGTTTGACACCATGCAGAAGTTTTAGTCACAGGGTCTCACACTACCTCTAAAGCTGGTTTTCCCAGCTGAGGTGCTGCCCTGGACACTCCCCAGCAGTCTGCACCCCAAGCTGCCTCTGTGATGTAGTGCCAGGCTTGTGGTGCTAGGCTTTTTGCTGCAGGCCAAGGAGGCACATGTACTGCACAAACTGCTGAGCATCTTCCTCAGCAAAATTTTTCATAGCTAAAACACTCTTAGGAAGGGAGTACTCTGTTGACAAAGTCTGTGTTTTCTTCCAGGATTTTAAATTATTCTTTTATTTCCCTTATTAGAAGATTAATCAGGTGCAAGTGCTTCCTGAGGCAGACTTAACCTTTGCAGACCCCTAAACTTACACATACTCAGTGTCTGCGCTTCCACACTGTACTATCAACAACCACAGCTGATAGGTCTGCCAGGCAGAACACCCTCACTTCCTTCTTCTGCTGCTGATGAACAGCTATTTGCAGTCAGACAGTAACATCCTGTGAGAAAAGCAGTAAAGAGGGTAATGTGGACAGTATCAGAGTCACTGTTAACTTGGCCACCCTTCTTCAGGAGCAGTGGGAGGCAAACTACCTCCCAGTAGAACAATAAAACATCATAAGCAACACATTCGACATGCAAAATGCATCTTCATTCTTACCTTAACGAAAAAAACAGCATCAGAGGCAGGAGTTTAGAACAGATGTATCCAGGACAAGGGAAGAGTAGGAGCCCTGATAACCTATACATGAGATATAAGCTAGAAGGCTTTAACCAGTTTGCCTCATGAGTTTCAGCTGTGTGCAGTTAAGAGTCTTTACTGCTCGAAAGTCATGAAGTGTGAACCTACCACGACATTCCTAACTTTTCTGTAAAGGCAGAATTTATTTCTTATAGTAATACAAATTCTCCATAAGCCTCTCCCTCCCTTCTTGGTTATGCAGTTATTCATGGTCCCTTACACCCGCTGTCTTTCCCCTATAACCTATTTTCCCCACCCTGTCAGGAGAATGCTGCTGTAAAAGGCTCTGCAGTTTTCTCCCTTCTACTTAACCGGCCTTCTGCTTCAACACCTGCTTGGCTTTGGTTTTGGAAATGCTCACTAAAGTTGTAAAGTTAGAAAAATGTTAAAACATACAAAACATCATCACCTCCAATTCTCAGAAACTTCTGTATTAACCTATATTTTTATTGGTAAATGAAGGACACAGAAGTACAGACATATGGTCACACTGCATTCCTGCACATATGTGCATAAGCTTTTACTGACTTCAGCCAATGACAATGAATTAGATGTGTTTTTTTAAAAAAAACCAAAACAACAAACCCCCTTGATTCTTACAACAGCAAATTGGTACAAGCTTTGTGAGAGTGACCTACTTCTAATTGTTTTTTCTTAGAGGAATTTACAATAGGGAAGAAAAACACACAGGAAATGGTTTCTCAAAGAGACTGATATAATTATGAAGCTGGGAAAGAGAAAGTCAGCTTCACTCAAAATGCTGGTGAGAAGGAGAGGAAGGCTCATAGCCACAGTGTCCAACCTTGGCCAGGCGGCAGTACAAGGCATGTTGTATGCTTCAGAGCCTACTGCTGAGCCTTTTACAGAGCAGACTGCTCCTACTTGCTCCCTCTGAGCTACTTGCCTTTAAAAATCTCATCACTCACTCCTCATGGAGCCTGCTGGAAAATCTCTCACTGATTCTGATGGGCACTAGTGAATTTAGCACACAGTCCCACTCCACTTAGCACAGCAAAGTCTCCCCTCAAACCATCTCCTTGGTTATTCTGGTGATGCACACCCATTTAGGTGAGCACTGCCTTTTAACACAAACTCAAAGCTCAGTCTTCTTCAGTGTTTCCTGAGACTTCCTGGTTTTGTGCTTCTCTGAAACTTTACTGTTCATTTTGATTTATGAAAGGTGTAGAGGTATATTCTTGACTAATAACTATCAATTAAAAGCACATAAGGGTACTTCCCAAACATAGAAAATGACAACCATGTTGACTAAGTCTTCTGAGAAGGCAGGAAGACTGGAAGTGCTGACTTTTTGCTTTGTGTACTATGACACCCATCCCAGCTGAATATTAATGAAATACACAGGCTAGACAGACAAGTTAGAAAATCAGACACAGAGACACAGAGAGGTTTACACAAACATTTGTGAAGATATTTCAAAGTCTCTCTGCACTGACTAAACATCCAAAATATCCTTCACAGAAACTCTCCATACCAGAACTTTTGATACCAGAAACATTTCCCCTTGAAAACAAATGATGAAAAATTCCAGAGCATTATGCTGTATGCCTGCATTCAGACTTGTTCTTGCTCTCAGTTTTGGATTACACAATTAACTGAGAAAATTAAGGCAGAAATAAATACCGTTTTTCAAAACCAAAATGCAAACCAGAAAATAAAATCTGGACTATATCTGTGTGATGACTGTGCACAGACCAGCTACTGACAAGGATTTAACACAGAACTAACTTCTAAGTAACATAAACATTTGCTGTTCTTTGTCAAGCCCTTGAAGTACTTCCTTGCTTGCTGGAGTTAATGCTAACAAGCCACTTTGTAAGCACCATACATCTATATGTTTTGTTAATATTTGTGGTTTCACGGAAGGGTACATTCCTCAATACTTTTCAGGGAGTACCAACAAGATTTCCTAGAAAAAGGAAAAAAAGCAACACACAGTCTTAAAAGGGTAATCAATCTTTATCTCTGATGGATGTCTGGTCCTCTCCCCGCCCTACTGCTCTAAAATGCATGACAGATATATTCAACACATAAATCTATACCTAACTATTTTAATTTCCATTCCTCAATTCATCTTTCAATACAGCAGGAAAAGAATGGAAAAAGCCTGACATCTTACAGCAGGCATGAGCTGAAGAAAGCTCTTTTTAACAGGAGAAACCTACCTGTGGGAGATGCTGATCAAATCTGACTGGGTTACAGGAAGAATGAGTTACCCAGTAAAGAATCATGTTCTTCTAAGAAAATGGTGTTTCTATGCTTCTGTGAGTCAAAAATGGAGCCAGCAAAACATAAGGCATGAAAAAGCCAAACACAGTCTTTGTACCAGTACTTAATGGAAGCAAGAGGTCTGCAGTCCATCTTGTGCAAAAGCTGACTGTAAAGTGGGTTGAAGTGACATGAGTAAATAGTGTAAATAATAGTATTTTATAAGGATACCAAGAAAATTAATAAATGCAATAAGTACCTTCACTACAATTCAGGACACCTTAAAGATTTGAATCCTCATTCAGCACCTGTGTCCCACCCTCACTGCCAGCTCCCCAAACCACAGCTGAGCAGGGCTTGCCATTCTCCTTCCTCACCTCCAACTGACAGTTGGCAAGCCTAAGGATGATTTTTAGCCTTTTGACAACTGTTTTGAACATAGTGGGGGTTTAAGAGGTGGATGCAAGTGTCTCAGCAGAGAAGTGGTTAGAGGAAATGCATTACCTCCTGACAGGCAGGGAATACCCTGCCCAGAGGTACTCAGCAGCTTGGAAGACTTAATTAAGTAGCTGAGAGCAAGGAGACACTATGCACAATTTACTTGTCCCAGCTTATTGACTTAGAGAAAACAACCTTCCACATTCAGTCTCTTATGTAAACAGTGCAATCAAAAAAACATTGCCCAGCCTTAGCCTTATTTTTATTGTTAAGGAAATTAATATCTGTGCAACAATCCTGTGAATAAATACATGATGCTGGGCAGAAAGGCAATACATAAACAACCCTTCTGATCTGTACTTTATGACTGTAAGTGTCTACTGGAGCAGACACAAGCAACACTGAGACATACCTTTCTCCTCCCTACTCTCAGAGACAGAAAAGCAAGCTACATCCAAGGGGAGTCCCATGCACACACAGACAGCCTCAGTGGTGCACTGATGGAGCCAGTTCACAGTCTTTTTGTTGTTCAAATCAGAACCACAGAGTAAGATGATGAAGAAGCAAAATGTTTAAAAGGACTTTTTACATACTGTTCTTCAAAGCACAAATGGCTATGACTTCACTGACATTTTTGTTGTTTTCTTCACAAAGATATCAACAATTGGCAAGTAATCATTATGTGGACAAAGCTCTCTGTATCCTGGTCATAAAGAAGATAGTTTACTATGGAATAGCAAAGATCACACAGCCTAACATCCTGTGTTGCACAACTAATTGACACAGTTAAACTGACCATGATAGGAAGGCTGAAGCCAGATTTTTAAGTCAGTGCAAGACTCCTTTTTTCCTGGCATTTTTAGTTACAGCCATGCCTTGAATGTTGATTTAGACGTTGTTCTTCAAAATTACTAAGAAAAATTTCCTTTACTTCTTTAGTTGCCCCACCTCTGTGTATTGACAGAAAAAAAATGACAGATAGTAGTTGCCATCTAACGGGCATATTGATCATTCAGGTATTTCCCTTGCTAGGTTTCAGGATATCTTCCAGTTGAATGAGTCTCAGTTATCATATGCACAGGACTAAAATAATCTCTTCTATGATCAACTTGGCTTCAGGTAGTCATTTTGAAGGTAAGGATAGCCTAATAATAACCCTAGTTGATTACTCCTGAATCTGTATGGTGATGTCCGCAGGACACAGCTAATACTCCAGTCTGCAAATGTAATCCCTTATCACTGATGACAAAGCCTTTTTAACAACTGATTGCAAGAGGGAACAGGATCAGGAAATCATACTCTGAAATGCACCTGTCAGTAGGGTTAGATGCAGGTAGAATCACAGAACATGCAGCTGGATGACTAACTTGCTTAAAAGCATTGTATTCCAAGCAGGCATTTGCACCTTCTGCATATTTTTCTCCTCTGTGACAATAAAATAAAAGTCCTGTGGCTGATTTTAGTGTATCTTACCCTATTAAATGGGCTTTAAAAGTGCTTCATTTGGCACTGAGGTGATGCAGAGTGAATAAGCAAAAAGTAATACTATCTGCAGTATAAAATTTTGCAGAAAACTTATCATAAGACCTGTTAGTTCTGTACTATAGACTACAATTTTGTTGCATATAGTAGGCGTTTTACATAAATAATTCTATACAATAACAGATCTTTTTTTTTTTTTCTTTTCTCCACAGAACTGCCAAGGTCCTGTGGTACAAGATTTTTTTTTGTTTTGTCAGCAAGGAAAACTGAGTTCTAGGAAATCTCATGTTTTGTTGCTGTTGGGTTTTTTAAACAGTCTTTTATTTGTGAAGACTGACAAGAATCCATCAGTGGACTGCCTCCTTGTTTCAGTCTAGTGAGGGCAGCTGATCTGTGTTATTCAGAGAAGCACTGAATGTATTTGAACTGGGAAGATGATATTTTATCGAAGAGGATGAACAGCAGCAGTTCTCTCTCAGTAATAAGAACAGCTAAGATGCTAATGCAGATAGAATAAAAGCATTTCCAAAGCATTACAGGAACCATGATGGAGGAGTTTCCATCATCCTTTTCACAATGCTGGTGAAAAAGCTTTTTCCAGTCTCCGCTTGCTGTTAGTGTGCCTTCCATGCAGAGCACAGACAATTAGCAAGGACCCCTTTTGCTAATTGATAGAAGAAGTAGTGTAAATGGACCCATAAAATTACAAATGGAATAACCTGTGTGATTAAAGTCTTAATGCTTTTGCCACTTCCTGATTCTACCTTTGTAATATTCTCCAGGATTTTTCTGTGTTGGCGCACAAACTGCAACTCTGATTCACATCAGCTACAAGATACTACAACAGGCAAGAGTAAGGTATCATGTTTTGGTTACTAGGAAGTAATTTTGGCTGTGATTCAGCTCAGAATTTAAACACAGGGGCAAATCCATATGCAGGAAGCTCACATTAGAGTAGAGTAGAAGAAACACTTCTGTATCCATTATAAAGCAAATAGTTTCAGATTCCTTTTTTATATCATGCCTGACCTGGAATGCCCCTGTCATTCGTTGTGGTTTTGCCATCACAACTGCTTTTTTCTGCTCTGCTTTTCTTCCTTGTTGCTGTAACCAAACCAGCTACTACCCACACATACAGAGCTAGCACAGAGCAACAACCTATGGAACTAGGCAAGATTCACATTAACACATCAGAAGCTCAAAATGAATTAAATTATTATAGAAAAGACTTTTTGTGTGTTATGCCTTTTGTATTTAAAGCAATCTCCTGGGCGTTCATTGTAAACCAAACCAAACCAAACCAAACCAAACCAAACAAAAACCAAACAAAAACCAAACAAAAAACCCCACCCTACCAAAACAAAACAAAAGAAAGAAGTAACTGCAAATGCATCAGATGGATGCTATTTTGAAGTTAGTTTCTACTCTTTTAGCATTTTGCACAATTGAAGACATTTGAGGAAATAAGTTTCTTCAAAAGTTTTCTCTCTTTATTCTGGACTATTAACTATGTCTTTTTATCTTGTATTAATAATGTCTTTGAAGTACAAATGCAATGTTTACTGCAAACTGTGAAATGTGAATTAATTTGGAGAAGCCCTTTTAATTCAACAGGCTATAATTTACATTCATTAACTGAACTTTAAAACAGGACTTATGTGGTGTACTCCTCACCAGCAGCAGACACCTGTACTTATGTACCCACAAAAGACAGATAATTGTGTCATAGCACAAGACAGCAGAGCAGTTAATCCAGAGTACTGAAAAGAACCACTCCAAAACCTCTAATGAGTTGATGACACACACAAAGTTTTCAGTAGGAAAGTCCTTCTGTCCTCCTGTTCTCAGCAGGGTGTGCTTGGGTTCAGTGCAAGCAAAGCAGCTGATGTGATAAAAGCAGTCATTAAAAACAGGCATGCCAGAAAGTATTTACTCAGAAACTCTGGCACTACAGTGCATCTTATGACTGCTTTCTTTGAGCACTGAAGTTGAGAATCCTATTTTCAGCAATGTTAAGCCCTAGGGTTCTCATTTCCTTCCTAATTTCTTGCAGGAAATGGAGGCGATGGAGAAGATGGCACTTATTTAGCCAACACTGGTTTCTTGTTCAGTTAGTGATCAGATACATTTCTTAAAAAATTATCATAATTTGTACATTGTAAAAGAAATCCCATTGGATATTATCACCGTATCTTGTTGAAGTGGAATAAAAGGACTGGGGGCAAGGAATGCTTGGTATCCTCTGTTGTTTGGTTGGGTTTTTTTGGTTTTGTTTTGTCAGGTTTTTTGTTTGGCTGGTTTTGGTTTTCATTGTTGTTGTTGTTTTGTTTTGCTTTGTTTTTTTTTTCCTTTTTTTTTTTTACAGAAGAAATAAATACTGTGGGCTAGTTGGTAGCAGTGACAATCTTGCCTGAATGGGGCCTCTTTTACTAAAGCAAACAAACAGAGGGGAAAAAAAGAAAATTATACCTACTTTAAAGTTGCCTCAATGAGTATTTATCTATTTTTGGATAATACCTGAACAAGTACTAAGTCACTCTACCAATCTGTGATGAATAACAGAATTCAAAGCAAATATAAGCAAATATATTTGGTCTGTTGTCCCTGGTGGCAGTGACAGAACAAGAGGAAATGGCCTGAAGTTGAAGCAGGGGAGGCTCAGGCTGGATATTAGGAAGCATTTCTTTACAGAAAGGGTTGTCAGGCATTGGAATGGCCTGCCCAGGGAGCTGGTGAGGGCCATGGGTTAGTGGTGCCCTGGCAGTGCTGGGTTAACGGTTGGACTTGATGATCTTAAAGACCTTTCCCAACTTAAATGATTCAATGATTCTATAAAACTGTCTCAGCCATGTTTGCACGTGCTGCCATCCCTTCTGACACAAACAAAATGACCAATGCCCACGGATTTTGCAAGAGGCATGAAGAATCTCAGCTCTATGGACTCCTATTGCTCTGAATACACAGATGCATGAAAACACCCTAAAAACCTCCCCCTTTCCAATCTGTTGATACAGACCCATTTCAGACAGCCATTTCTGCTCTAAATAAATCACAGTGGTTGCACTTTTTGGTGTTTCTCTACTCGTCTCACTCTTAAAACTCTGTCATTTGATTACTATGGGTGACAACTCTACACTTGCAAAGTGTTTGTACCCTTTATGGAGGGTCTCTCAGAGGGAAACTTGGTTTATGTTCCTAAGTCCACTTTTGTTCTATGTCCTCCTGTAGTAAAACTTCCATAAAGCCACACTTACTTCATCTCTGTAGAGAGGACTTGTGTAATACATGATATCCATCGCGCTGCTGTTCAGCATATCCCTTAAACCTCGTACTTTATCTGGTGTAATGGAGTCCACAGTGTCTGGAATAAAAAAAAAAAATATTTAAAAAATTAAAATTAACAAAACAAACATCAAGACACAAACAAAGACCCCAAACAAAGCACAAAAGCCCAAAACAAACAAAAAAAACAACGAAAAACCAACAACAAAAACCCAACCCAACACGAAACAAAACCAAACCACAAAACAGGGACTGAGTTAGATGCAGGACAATGTTAAAAATCCAAACAAGGCAGGTGCAGTGAAATTTCTGGGGATTACTTTGAAGATTGTAGCTACTAGGACAGTGGAAGAAGCAAGTCACGTACCTCCATCCAGGGTGAGTTTTGACCTCCATTCAACCGGCAGAAATTCAACATGCGTTGCAAGATTGGAAAAATACTTTTCTTCTATTTTTCTTGCAGTGTCTCGCATCCTACGAAACAGAAAAGAAAAACATGGTCTTGTAAAGATGACTGTTGATGCTCTTATCAACTAAAGCCAGTGCTCTGGGAACAACGTTATTTCTCACATCGCTGCTGTTGGACTACGGCAAAACTAACCTCAGCAATGACCTCACCTCATGCTTTTGTTATCAAGATCTCACATCATGAAAAATTCTGTGCATTACATGCTCAAAAGAAAGAGTTTTCAACACTTTAAATGTATAATACCATGGGCTTAACATATAACCACCTCAATTCAGCTGAAAGGTATCTGTTAACTGGTGGGTTTGGGGTAGAATGCGACTGAAAAATTAAGAATTTTACCACTGCCTTGAAATCTTGAAGTCAATTAAATCAACTGCTTAGACCAGTATGTAAAGAAGATAATTCAGTGCTTTTAAAAAAGCTATTAAAAAATAGCTTTCTTTTCTTTAATGGCTATTAAAAAATAGCTTTCTTTTCTGTGATAGCTCTTAGAAATAACTTTCTTTAATAGCTATTAAAAAATACTGCTTGAAAAGTCAGAATTTTATTTTAATTTCACCTATCAAATTGAAAGGCTTGAGAGCACTCAGTGTGAGAAACAGGATCATTTATTAGCATTTTAACTCCGATGGGATGCGAGAACCTTTTGGGCACCTCAGAAACAAACTCCATCTGACCTTCTTTGTTGTTTGGGTGGGAAGGGGAGAAACAGTATGTTACATTCTTTTTAAAATGCCACTTTACTAGTGTTGCGTGAAAGACTGATCATCGAAAAGTGAAAACCACCACGAAATCAAACAAGCCAGTATAAAGTCTACACACTCTATCAAAAACATCCAACGACCAAACTGAGAAAGCACTGTATTTTCCTATTTCTCCTTTACAGGAATCTTGGCTCCCAATGGCATTTAGCACTTTTGAAGTTGGGTACAACAAACTCAATCTGACCAAGGGGTAGTGGCACTGGGTTTCCAGCAGCTGGTTCCCAGTTCTGAGCATCAGAGAGGGTTTTATTCCTGAGGCAAAGCCCAGAGTTTCAACATGGGGTTTTTTTGTGGTTTTTTTTTTCTTATTTTCAAAGCGAACCCCTTTTAATGATTGATACAACCAAAGGCATGATGACACTAATCTCCTATCTGTACTTCTCCCAGTCCAAATGCAGTTTAGTAAGCTTAAACCCCTACCCTAGACATTTCCCTTAAATATATGAACGCTCCTCTGTTCTCCTTCAAGAGAAACGAGGCAGTTTACCCTAAATCACTACCAACACCTCAGACAGCAATCGCTTAAGCTGCTCTGTTTGACAAGCACTTTGTGCACCAACACAGCATCAGCACCACACAGAGAACCCCTGCCCCCCCAGACAACTCTGCCAAACTCCTGCCTTGAGTTTCAGCCCCCTTTAAAACAAGGGCAGCAAGACGCAGCAGGGAGCTGCAAGGTGAAGCCAGGAGATGCCCAAATCTCCTCCAGAGGTGACAATACAGGAAAAAAAAAAAAAAAGAAAGTAGTATTGACAAAAAACTGTTGTTGTTCATCTCCTGGTGTAGCTGTCTCCTGGTTTGGATGCAGCTCGCTAGAGAGCTTTAGGCTGTGCAGGAGAGCTGAAGGCAGATGTGTCTGGTGGAACAAACACAGAGAAGAATTTCAGCCACTGCCAGCAGCTCCCGAGGGCTGCGGAGAGAGATGTCACTGTGGCTTTGGGTAAAAAACCTCCTACGTTTTCACTTCAGCCTTATCAGCAGCACAGCAAGAGAAACGCACTTCGCTGAGGAAAGGGTATGAAAGGCGATGCCTTGCAAAAACATTTTCTCCAAAGATAATGGGTTCTTCTTCTTTATCATTTTCTTTTCAGGAAAAGGAAAAGCCCATTATGCTACTAAAAAGGCCGATCAATGATGTACCACATTTTTGAAGCAGGCAGTCAAAACACTTCTCCATAACTGACCCCTACTTTCTGATAGGGAAAGGAAAGAGAAGGGGGGAAGGAAGGAGAAGAAGAGAGGAAGGAAGGAAGGAGAAGAAGGGAGGAAGGCAAAGGGAGCATCCTTTACACCCTTTCTTGCAAAGCAGTTACCAATGGCCTGACCAAACAGCCAACAAACACAGCTGCTCAGCATCTCTATTTTTAAAGCCTGGTTTAATTGCACTCTTAATCTCCTACTCTCTACCCAACAAGATGGAAAAGGTTTATGTAAAGCAGAATGTTCTTCCCATGATGAGGTAAAGAAAAACATTCAGCAAGAAGATCTACTTAAATCAGGGTTGATTTAAGGCTCAAACTGACCTAGCCTTGCAAAGGAAAAACAACCCTTCCCTACCACCCCCACAGACAACATGCCTCTAAGGACAACTATTTGAGAGCCCAACTTCAGCCGCACGGAATTTCTAGATTATCAAGAAGATAAAAATTCAGAAAATACATTAAGGAGGGACCAGAGTCCTTAAGTAACCAAAAGAAAATAGAAACACACCTGCCTGACCAGAATCAGAGGATTACTAGCACAAAGAAATCACAGGGACCTAAAATCTCAATGAATATTCCTTGGAAATTCTAACAATTCTTTGGCATTGCCAAGTCAGCTTAACTTTCTCTGCACGAAGGAGGACGGTGGCCAGCTGAGAAGAATTCAGAAACAGTTCAGTTTATCAGGAAACCAGCAAAGCAACTATCTAAAGCTGCTAGCAGTAAAAACACAGAAATGTTGCATGAATAACTCACAGGCTTCTCCACAGCAACAATTTAAGTGAAGGAACCAGTAAATAACCTGGTACTAATAGCTCAGGAAAAAACCAGCCAAGCTATTAACACATCAGTAAACATTATGAAGAAATAACTATTAGAGCTACTGACAACCCCATCTTCAAACACGACAGCTACAGGGTTTCTTCCTGGTCAAGAGTCCACTAAAGCTATTCACAGGCAAACAGACTTTTTTTTTTTTTTTTTAAACTAAAAATCTCTTTTCTAAAGCTGGATAGATGAGTTTGGAAAAAACAGTGCTGCTTAGTAATCCTGTCAGAGCTTTTGGGAAAAGCTACAAGTCTCCCCTCCTAAAAAGCTGTGCCAGCTTTGGGTCCTTATCCAAAATTTTATGAAATGCAAAACCTAATTTTAGTCAGATCTGGAGGGTTCCCCATGACCTACATCAGCTGAGGTTGTCCAGATGTGGTCCAGCCTCTAGCAAAATAGTCCCAAACTTCTAGAACAGATTATGGCCAAACATTCAAAAGCACTCAAGTGCATTAGTAAACCATGCTCTGTGCGCATCTTCCTTATACATTCTGGTAGAAGTGCACAAAAGCTGTGTTTCAGCCAATTTTTGTTTGATATTATAAATTCATAAGAAAAATGTTGTGCAGTTGCCAAGCAACGTGGCTATGCACAGATGCAAAACCTCAGCATATATATATATATATCTGCCATACACATGCTTATCTGTCCTGCTATAAAGGTGTTTCCTTTTTAATTCTTCTCTTTTTATATAAAATAAATATTTTGAGATATTTTATTAGATGGCAAATCCCTCTACTCGTTTGCTAAGTTAACACCAACTGGAGCAATAAATCCTCATCTAACCCGGCAAAGAATTCTTCTGCTTTTCAATACAAATGGATGTTGAAATATTAACTCCAGAGCTACAAGTACTTCAAGCTATACATTGAAACACATGGTAACAACTAAAATTTATGATCTTTCTAAGAAGGGAAAAAAATAAATAAATCACTCAGGTGCAGATACAGCTCATACCTTAGAAAGCATCTTGACACATTGTTGTTTTCCGTGCAAGAAGTAAAGGCCTGAAAACAGGTACTTTGAGACTTGCCATAAATAAAATGTGCTTTATCTGATTGAAATAATAAGAAAATAAACCTGTATTTTCAGAGGCATTCATCCTTGCTTAAGCAAGTGTATTTCAGAGAGATATTAACATATTTATGATCAATGCTGCATCCTAAAACAATGTTACTCTTGGGGAGCATTCACAAACACTACG
The DNA here is from genome assembly GCA_024336885.1 of Actenoides hombroni. NCBI lineage: Eukaryota > Metazoa > Chordata > Aves > Coraciiformes > Alcedinidae > Actenoides > Actenoides hombroni. The sequence continues at coordinate 2,150,463 of WUAM01009935.1, read as the reverse complement.
TTGAAAAACTGGAGAGCCACAAATGAGTTTGCTTCAGCTAGTTCACCAGTTCTATAAAATGACCTTGCTAACTGGGAACAGAGCAAAAAGGCTGGAAGTCGTTACTCATTTTATTCCCAACTCATCTTTGCCAACTCTATTCAGTCAGCTGATCCATAGCCAAGAAAAAAAAGAAATGGCTTTTAATTTAAAAAAACACTATACCAGTTGACTTCTTACTCTGAACTCTTGATTTCAGGGACAGGGCAATGGAATCTCCCCGCAAAAACCACTGAACTCTCACTACTGCCTGCGGAACCGTGTGGACCCATTCCTGGATTTTGGTGACACATCCAGTAAATCATGCTCTAAAGAAGTCCCCAGCTGCTTTCACCATTCTGGAGTTCCCTCAAATGGAGCACAGCACCCACACTGCCTCTTTGAGGAAACAATACCACGAGTTAGTGAGGAAACTCAGGGCTGGCTTGAGCTAAATTTGGTAAGTCGAAGTTAAGAGGTGGGTGTGAGTAATACAAACTGAGATCTGCTCAAGCCAGAGGAACTGAAAGGGAGGCTGTTTTCAAGAGTGTAGCTGCACTGCAGAAATGCAAACTCAAGTCTTACTCAAGGATGATTTCAATGAGCAACGCGAGAGGTGAGCTGTCTTCTGCCACTTTTCTTCAGGGATTCATAGAATATAGAGTGGCTTGGGTTGGAAGGGACCTTAAAGATGATCTAGTTCCAAACCCCTGCCATGGGCAGGGACACCTCCCACTAAACCAGGACCAGACACGTTAAGACTACTGCTCTAGGACATATGCAGACTCATTTTACTTTGGAAGAAAGATGGAAATTCTAGCATGCAAACAAAGTAAGCACAATTGTGACTCACACTTCATCCTTTTCAAGAATAATGGGACTCTGCATGATCAAAGGAACTCAAGCTGCTTGGTGAGAGCAAGAGTGAGACAAGCCTTCAGAGATCCAGGTGCTCCAAGAGTGTGAGTGCCTCCCTCCTTGGCACTGCTTTCTGAATGGTGGGCAAGCTCATTGGAAAAGAAAGCTGGAGAGGGGCTTTTCATAAGGGCATGTGGTGACGGGACAAGGGGCAATGGTTTTAAACTAGAGCAGGATAGATTTAGATTAAAGATTAGGAAGAAGTTCTTTACTATGAGGGTGGTGAGACACTGGCACAGGTCGTCCAGAGAAACTGTGGATGCCTCATCCCTGGAAACGTTTAAGCGTAGGCTGGATGAGGCTCTGAGCAACCTGGTCTAGTGGAAGGTGTCCCTGCCCATGGAAGGGGGTTGGAACTATATGATCTTTAAGGTCACTTCCAACCCAAACCATTCTATGATTCAGGGAGATACTGGCTTTGGCATACAGTGTATGTCCTCATTGTCATCCCATGCCTCCTTGACACACCTTCTCAACTTCCAAACAGGCCCATTCCAGTTTCTCAGACCAACTTCAGTGATCCAGCTTACAGGTGGACCGTTCAGACAATTGTGCTGGTGTGGGCAGGGAAAGGGCAGCACTGGGCAGAAATGAAGGCTGGGGGGAGAATAGGAACGAGAACAGATCTAGAGACACCTCTAAGTCCTAAAAAGGCTGTTCAGCTTCCTCTCAATACATAGTCATGTGTTAAATAATTAATAAACGTACTCAAAACAAGCTCTTAGGAAAGTATTGAACCCCCTCCCTATCACCTGTTACCTCCTGGGGTGAACTTCTCCTTCAGCTTGCAAGACAATCTCAAGTTGAAACCCGTAAGCCAATTTTTACCATTTGGGTACTTCATTTCAGAAGGACATGCAATTATTACCAGCACCGAAGAATGGAAAACAACCATGCAGTATTCATTGAATGCACTGCAAGCATTTAAATGGAAAAATAAGCAAAACTACCCAAAAACCTGAAAAAGGTAAAAAAAATATGGGAATAATTTTACAGGAACTCTTGATTTCAGATTCCAGCAGAGCCTATTTAGTGTGCTGAAAGGCGTTTGAGAGGCTCTGCTCTGCGTAAGAGCTTGTGTACCACTGGAAATCTACCAAAATAGCTATTCTGAAGTAATTATTATAATGATAATCCACAATTAAAATGCTTTCTAATGGGACTTGCAATAAAAACGTAATTGGTGATTATGGAATGCCAAGATGACATGGCTCGTGCAGACAGCAATTCTCGTGCCACGAGCAGCAGTACAGGCAAATATAATTTTCATATCAAAGCAGGAGATACAGACAGAGGCAGACAGACACCAGCTTTAGGGGAAGAGCAGCCAGGAAGTGTCACAAGATTACAGCTATTATGGAAATACACAGAACAGTTCCTTCGTTCCATTTTCAAGCACAGGAGCTGATGAAATTTAGAGGGTCAGCCTAAAGGGCTGACCTTAACCTAAGTCAGGGAAAACAACAGGATATTTTTTAAAGGAGGTTGGAAATGTGGGTACTAATATTCCTAAATTCTATCTAATATGTGCAAGGACACTCCTCTACTCCACCAAGCTAGAAGCACAAGTTCAACAAAATCAGACAGTAGGCTTCAGTGGAAAAATTATTCCAAATATCAGTATGAAAGTGCATACAGTAAAATAAAAAGGATACCTCCACATTATTATTTTTTAAAGTTAACATTGTACCTTATTAGAAGTCTAGTAATGCCAGAATACTGATACAAATAACTCCCCCCTCCCCAGTTAAGTAGATTATTCCATGATACCTTTGTTTACGTATACAGAAATATATATCTTCCTTAACTAACCATCTTTACACTACTGAAGCAGCTCTCAGCACGTTATTCTGTTGATGTTAGGTCAACAGAATCACAGTTCCAGCCTGGAGCAGCTTGTTGTACCAGCTGCCGTGCTGCATTTAGATAATAAATGTGTTTAACTACACCGTTGAAGAAACAAAATCATGGCCCATCTACCAAAGAGCTGTTCAGTCAAGCGTCGCTAAAACGCATCTTTTCCCTTTACCTCCTCACGGGACACCCTGCAACCACAGCATCTAGCCACATGAATGATTAGATTGAACTCCATTCCTTAATGAAATTAGTGCAGATAATGTTAAATTACCCTGGAAGAGGAGTTCTGTTTTCAGCTCTGTAACCAACAGGATCTGCCTAATGATGGGGATGCAGCATGTGAGCTGCATCAATTTCTTCATGAGGTGGTAACCTGAGGACAGAGCATATCAAATGAGCTCTGGTAGGGTCTCTCACTGGCCTGGGTTACAGAGTATTCCATGTCTGGGTTGTAAGCAGTGTTTTTGCACTTTTCTTTCTCTTTCCTTCTTTTAGGACCACTTGTTGAAGTGAGATGGTATTTTGGTGCTATGAACTGAAGTGTTGCTCTCACACACACTGAAACAAACACAGAAGTATTTCTAAGGGACACACACACCCACCTACCCCAAAGTTACCACACCAGCACATGTATATCACAAGTGACACACAAGTCTTACAAAGCTACATGTAACCCAAGAGGATGATGAGCCCTGAGGGTTGATAATGCCTCTTCTACATCTGCTGGTGGTACCCAGATATTGATGAGGGCAGAAAGGAGTGGTGACACTGATGGACAGACCTATGGCTTGATCCTCTTGATAGGATGAGAGGAAATGGACTCAAATTACACCAGAGGAAGTTTGGGTTGGAGCTGAGGAACAATTTCTTCCCCTTGAGGGTTGTCCAGGGCTGTCCCAGTCTAGACTGTCCCCTTCCATTTGGCACCCACCCTTCAGATATTGATAGACATTCATAAGGTCACCTCTCAGGCTTCTCCTCTCCAGACTAAACAGCCCCAGTTCCCTCAGTCTCTCTTCATAGGGGAGATTCTCAAGTCCCTTCATCATCCTTGTAGCCTCTGTTGGACACTCTCCAGTAGATCTAATTCTCTCTTAAATTGAGGAGCCCAAAACTGGGCACAGTGTTCCAGGTCTGATCTCACTAGAGCAGAGTAGAAGGGGAGGAGAACCTCCCTAGACCTGCTGGACACAGTCTTCTTAATGTCCCCTAGGATGTTCGTTTGAGGACACCAACAACTATTGTCCCCAGCAGGTGCACATCAGTAGTAGTTCACCTCGATCTATTAGTCAAGGGCACGCTGAATTCTCCCGAGGGCTAATAAATGATAACACATCAGTACAACATGTTGGTGATGGTAGGTCCTGATTTCAAGCAAGTATGACATCATCGCGACACCTAACCTGTGACAATTGCTATCGTGCTGATGTCATGAGCTAAGACTAGAAAGGACACTGGAGGAATGTCTGTGAAAAGACGAGATTTGCCCAGTCTGGGGAATGGTGTGCTCTCTTTGGGAGGCATTGTGCACCTCCTCGTAGTAAAATAACATTATTGGAGGAATTCAAGGCATTTTTGACGCGTTCTGTAAAGCAATCCTGCAGTAATATGAAACAGTCACTTGTTTCCATCAGCCTTGCTTGCTTTTGCTCGCTAATGAAAGCTGACCGAGAAATGCTGTACATGGGGTTTTTACTGCTTTATACAAGCCTTCAACCTCCAAATTTCTAATTTTCCCTGGTGTCTAAGTCTGTTTTGTGTACAAATTGTGTAAGCATTGTGCTTTCTTGTTTTTTGTTGTGATCTGGTCATGTTCGCCTTACCTCCGTGTCCCTTGGCATCACAAATGATGTAGTTCATATGGGAGTGAGAGGGGAGTAGGTCTGTTCTCCCAGGTAACAAGGAAGAGGACAAGAGGAAATGGCCTCAAGTTGCACCAGCGGAGGTTTAGGTTGGATATCAGGATAAATTTCTTCACAGGAAGGGTTGTCAAGCACTGGAACAGGGTGCCCAGGGCAGCAGTTGGGTCCCCATCCCTGGAGGCATTGAAAAGATGTGCAGATGTGGTGCTGAGGGACATGGTTTAGTGGTGACCTGGCAGTCCTGGCTTCACATTTGGACTAGATCTTGAAGGTCTCTTCCAACCAAAATGATTTTACGACTCTGTAAGGATTTGCCTCTCTTCAAAGCTGCAGTCCAACAGGTTGGGACTGCCCTTGGGGAATCTGTGTCAACATTAAACATCATTTCTCTTAAATTCCTCCTTTTCACGTGCCACCAAGATAAAATACAATGCAATGGTTGTGGTAGTTTTTCTCAATTAAAAAATACAGGCATTTCCTAATGAAAGGTGTCTGAGACTTCCTACCTCTCTACGCTTGTTCTTTACCGATGTGACATCACGGGGAATGACTCAGAGGGTGATGTTTTGCTGCAGATGCCAGCAGAAGTCGTTGCTGTGACAGATTTGGACGTGGGGATTTTTAAATGTATGCAAATCGTGCCTCGTGCGATAACTGTACTTCTAAGCTTGCTGGAAGAGCTGAGGTCCTCTAAGATTTCAGGGCTTGTTTTTCCAACACTGCTTCAGCTCGCTTGTGACAGTGGAGTTGCTCAGAGCCTGCATCTGTGAGGAGAGGGTGCATTTGAACACCAGTTAGCAGGAGCATAACTATGCTGTTAAGTTCTTCTCGTGCTCTTGGGTTATTTGCATTTGAAGCGTACCACCAAAATAAATCCTGACACATAATACGTTTGGTTTGGCTAATTCAAGCCGAGCTGCTGCAGCTGCTGAATGGACAACTGAGGAGTTTTATGTAGTGTATTGAAGAATGTAAGTGCAGATGTTAATTTTTAAAGAGAAAAATACCTTTTTTTAGCAATATCACTGTTCCCAAGGCTAAAAACGTTATTTCTATGTGAATTTCAGCTTCAAGGAGGATCCCGTTCTGTAGGGTTTTTTTAATGTATGTTTAAAAAACCCCAGCATTCTTTTCACATGGTGCTAAGGACTCTGAAAAATGTCCACTGTTAGTGTGGATTTTCTTCCCAATTTATCTGTGTATTTGAAAGTTTTACTTTCTCTCCGTAGAAAGTAACAGAAGTCAAACGTTCTGTTCTAAACCGTCCTTTGCAAACTGGATCCAGACTTTGCTGTTTGAGCTTTGATTTCTGAATCAAGGCTCACTGTTGGAATGTATTGGAAAGGGGATTTTTATTGCTTCCAACCTGCTGCCATCTCTTGTAGGAATAAACACGCCTGTGTTCTGTGCTTCTGACTGAAGACATGAGGTCAGTTACCTTCCTCCTGTTCTGTGAGTCTAAATGAAATTTGCTTTGAGGGAGGAAAAAAAATAATATGTTTATGCTAGTAAGGGCTAATTCCAAAGTAATCTTGGAACAGGATTGGAAGATATTTAGGAAATGAAAGCTAAGTGATGTAAAATTAGATCTAACCCGAGATCCAGGCAACAGTCTCGTGAAAGAGTCAAATTGTATTTTTTCATCGAGTTACTTGAACAAAACATTAGTTTTAAAGCTTTCTGTGGACGTACCTCACCTTGGTTGTCTTGTTCCTACATTTCTGCATTGATTTGTCACACCGTAAATCATCACACTACCTAGTGAAGCTCTATTCTGTGTCTTCTGACACCACTTCAGTGCTCAGGCATTAATTCGCAGCATACATTACATGGGTGGCCATCCTGTCCTGTCCCTCAGGCAGAACACAGATGAATCAGCTTCCTCCTGTGTGTCTAGGATAACCTCATCTGGGTTTTCATAATGTTTTTAGTACAACTCTAGACTCAACAATCTGGACTTGAAGGAAGTAGACCAGATAAAATTGTTTGGGCTCTTGGAAGAGGAGGAGAAATTCTCTGCTGACTACTGACATCCAACCTAAACACCAGGTTACGCTGAGCTCTTGCACAGAAAGGAAGAGGGAACTGATGTAAAATCCTCTTTTTTTTTTTTCTAAACTGGAATGTTATGGTTCTCCCATGAGACTTGGATGTACAACACACACATCTTAAGAGTCCTACATTAGTCCCAGTTATCTAGACTGGAAAACAGGACCTGTAGGTAGGACTAACGCTGCAGAGTGCACTAAATAGTGCATGTGAGGTTCAGGTGCCAAGCACAGAACTGGCAGACGTTGTAAGGCAGGGAAAGCTGAAAATCCACAAACTGGTGAGCAAGATCTTGCTGCAGTTGAGGGAAGTAGATGTGAAAGTGGCTGGTTGCCTGTGGGCTCTTGGAGATAAAACGATTCCCAGTTGGACAGCTAGATTTTGACAAATTAGCCAAATACTCCTGATGACTCCGAGTAGAAGTTTCCTGTCTGTGTAGGGAAGATCTTCCACTTCTCATTCCACTTTCCGGTGTGTCACTTTTTGACCCTGTCTCTAAGCACTCATACGTCTGTGCTTTAAGTCTGTAAGTAGCTTTACTCATTTGTGAAACAGCTGGCAGCATCTGACCCAGTGGAAACAGTCAAGGCACTTTTGAAGGTGTCATGGATTCATTCTGAGTGTGATGTGTCCCTTTCTTGCTGGGGACTAATGATATAGAAGAGTATTTATTTGGTGAGCTCTAGTTGTCTCTTCTACCCTGTCACCTTAAATTTTGCTGAAACCTGCTACATGAAATTCCAGTTCTTTCCTTATTGACAGCTGTAATATTGGATTAATGAAGAAAATAGTGGTGAGCCAGTACTCAAAAATATCCCACAAAAGGTAAACTGGTAGTGTTTAAAAATCCTCCACCTTTCAAAATATTCCAGGCACTGGAGAGATAGAACAGATGTCATCTGTGAGCGAGTTAAGGATAAGGTGAGCTGATTTCCATCAAACTGAAAATAGGAACTGGCTGTCCAGCCTGTCTTATTGAACAAAATAACCAGTGATAATATAACTCAACAAAATAACTCATCGAGAATAAATTTCCTGAAATGTGTAGTAAATTCAGTTACCACCTTCTCCATCAGTCTCAGCCAACAGAAACCTTAGAGGCAGCAGATGGCTTTGGGGTTTATTCACATTGGAAAAAAAAAAAAAAGAAGAAAAAAAAGTGGTGGTTTTTTTCCTCCTTGCTTATAAATTTCCCCACTTTGCTCAGCAGACTCAGAATCCTAGAATCATTATGGTTGGAAAGGACCTCTAGGTTCATCAAGTCCAGCCTTCATCCCAGCATCTCCCTCACCACCAGACCATCACCTCAAGTGCTACATCTCCATGAACACGTGGCTGAAGAGCGAGTCTCCTGTACGTGCTCTGTGAAGTCCACAGTCTGTGCAAACTCACTCTTAATAGATCAGAAAATGCCTGCAAGGTAAATCTGACTCCCTGAATTAAATTCTTTTTTTTCTTGCTGTTTGGATTCCTGTGGGTCAGAACACTTCAGCATTTGTGTTCCAGCGGTAAGGGGCATGCAGTTAACTTGGGCAGTAGATTTTAAACAACCTGTTACACCTTCTGCAGTGACTGGTGGAGAAGGTGAGGCTCTGCACAGAGCAACCAAGTTAGTTTGCTGCTTAGTAGGGGACTATAAGTTGTTCAGTGGTGGTGGTAGTAATTATAGATCCATTTCTCCATAAGATGAGCAAGGAAGAGGCAACTTTACTGAGTTACTCTGACCCCCAGCTTGACCCCACTTGCCAAAGGAGCACTTTTGCCCAGAAATGCCTCTGGAACTGCCTGGCATTCCATGGAACTGGGTATTCCATGCCTGAGCTGGCCCAAACCGTCCCATGCAAACACAGATTTCATCCTTCCCATTTGTTTCATTGCTTGGTGAAGTGTTTCTGTTTTGTCCCACTAGATGGTTTGGGGGAAAACCCCCCCAAACAATGTGTTTTTTCTTCCTGAAGGAAAGTTTCAAAGTCTTAGCTCCCTGCTGTGCAAAGGTCAAGTGCTTGAAGTCTGCTCAGGGGTTAGACAGAAGCAGTCTGGGCATGGAAAACTAGCTGGGTCCCTACCAGCACCAAACCAGGCTTTTCTCAGCCTGAAGTGTGTGTTGCATGGAGTTGGATAAACCTGTTTCCAGTTACAGACCTGTTCCTACTGGCCTTTCTCTACTGTAGCGAATGAATGGCTGGCTGTTGGCGATGGGGACACAGAAAAAGTAACTCAGGCTGAAGAATTTCAACACACCTTACAAATGAGCCCACAGAGCTGCAAAAACCGAGTTGTTGTACGACCTGAAACTCAGCTTTAGGGGGGTATCAGCCAGCAAACCGTGGCTGCTGCGGAGAGAGGGGATAGTAGCAAAGGGCTGCTAATAAATAAGGAAGGAAATCTGCCTACAAAGCATCCCCTTGTCGTTATTGTTGTAATGCTGTATTAATAGCCAGGCTTCAGATGTGAAGTTCGAGGATGTGAGTGGCTTTGGAGCTCGGTTTTTGAAAGCACCTCTGTTGTGGGCATAGGGCTGCAAGGTCTCTGCTGCCCGCAAGCAGGTCTGGCAGGGGACCAGCAGCCCAGCACCGACCCAGCGCTGCAGCCAGCGGTTCCAGTCTGCCCTGCAGCTTGCTTCCTGTATGTCTCTGCGCTTAGGAAGGACATTGTGCTGCTCTCCTTTCTCCCTGGTAGCTGGAAACTTCCCTTGGGTTCCTTTCCAGAGAGCAGAACAGTAATTTCCTAGAGTTTAAACAAGAGGTCTTGTGTGTCGATGCGGCTGGTGTTCAAATAAAGGTGCGGAGCTGCCGAGACAAAAGTTACAGAAGTGCCCGAGTTGGGTTTTTATATAACGTTGATTACTGCGAGGCATAAATTGAGGCTCCCATATGTGCAGACACTTCATCAGAGCAGACGTGGTCCTTGATGGTGGAAAGCTTTCCAGCTCATTAAAAAATGTTTTTTCTAGTATGTCATTCTGGCTGTTCTCCCCGCGAGCCTGCATTTGGCAGCCAACCAAGCTGAAGGTCAGCACAGGTATCCTGCTGTGCGTGTGTTTAATTCTCACCATTTAAGTTGTGTGCACATTCACTTTCTCTTCCTGAGTAGCCATAGATCTCTGTATACCCTGTTTACTCTTAAGAGGAAAAAAAAAATCACCCTGGCATAGCATCAGCAAGACTCAGGGGTTCCTTCAAACTGTTTGGACAAGCTGCATTTTGCTGGGGTGCAGCATCCTCTGGCTGATGCTGAGCACCTCTGTGAGCAACACCTTTGAACTTAGCAGAGAGATGATGGAGGCCGAGCAAAGCCATTCCTCTCTTGATTGATCTCTGAGGATTTCTTTCCCAGGGACAGGAGCCGGGACCTGAAATCCTGCTGAATTTCTCTTCTCTGTCTGGTTTTCTCATGACAAGCTGGGAAGGTAAGGAAAGCATCTTGGGGGTTCCCCTTCGTTCATGCAGTGATACCTGCAGGTCTCAACCCTTCTTGCAGCATTAGCAAGAGGCAGGGTTGGGAGATTTGATTCCGTGTGGATAACCATACTGGCAGGAAGCTGAAGGGTTTCTTTCTGCTGTCAGCAGAAGCTGCTCTGGTGCAGGGGTATCCCGTTCCCAACGCTGCAAGCTAGAACATGTCAGAAGTTACAGTATGGAAATACTCTTCAGGCCTCACCTATTGAAAAGCTTCATAGATCTGAGGAATCTGTTAGAAAACGGATTGCTTTCAGAGGGCTGCAACTAGTTCTGTTGGTACTGAGGATTTCTTCTTTAGTGCTGTCACAATTGGGTGGAGCTGGAACCAACGAAGACAGAAATGTGAGGAATGGGTCGGGGTGGAAGTTGGGAGGAGCGTGTCTGGGTCTGGCCGAGCTGCACCATCATGAGATGCTGAGATTTGGAGTCATGCAAAACACTTTTCCAGCTTCTAGAGGTTTTCCAGCTCCGGTCACTGGAGGAACACCACGTGCCCAGTATCTGTAGATGAAAATGGGCAGGGTTTTGTTATTAGTGTGTACAAGTGCTCGGGCTTGAAAGTGTCACATTCTCCTGGTTTCAACTAGTAGTAGTCCTTTTTCCTTCTGATCCCAGGGTGGTATACTATCAGAAACTACTTGTCTCCTGATGGGGATCTGAAAGAAGAGACCAGTAAGGCAGCGCAGTGGGGTTTTTCCGAGAGAGAGAGGTTGTGTTTCTGCCTAAAACCGGTACTGTGGGGTCTCGCCTCCTGGACTGAGGCGGTGGGAGGGAGGACGGAATTTACAGGTCCTCCTTTGGCCTCTCCGAGTGCGGCCTCACGCTCCCTGAGTGCCCCAGGAGCAGACGCCAGTCGTGCCGTTCCGAGAGCGAAGGGCAGCCCGTGACAACGAATTACGGCTTCGGCTGCCATCGGAATTCCCTGATTCCTGCTGCCCGCCTGAGCCAAAGCTGGGCCCGCAGGAGAACACGCAGGTCCCCCGGGGACCTGTCCGGTCCACAGGGTACAACCCTTGGTCCTCCTCAACCAAACCACTGCGGGGAGGCGAGTCAAGAGGAGTGGAGGTGACTCGAGAGTAAAAAAAACAGTAAAGGGGAGGAGGGAGGGGGCAGAAACCCTCGGCTGGGTGTCCCTGTGGGCTGGTGCCCCATGTCCGAAGGGCACGATGAAGCCGGTGCTGCCCCAGCCGGGTCCGGGGCAGGAGGCAGCGCTGGGCGAACCCCCCCCCCCCCACACACACCCCGAGAGGCCTTGGCCCCGGCAGCGGGGGAAGGAGGGGACGGGGTTGGGGACACGCACTGAAGGGCGGGTGTCCAGAGTCGCCGGGATTCCCAGCCCGCCTCGGAACAGCGGCCGGGTCCCTCCCCGCAGCCAGAGCCGCTCCGGGGCTGCCAATGAAACCCGAGCGCCGCGGCTGAGGGCTGGGCCCGGCAGCTCGGGCCGGCCCCTCGGACCGGGTAACGCCGCGGGCAGCTGAGGGGAACTTCTCGGGCTGTTCCCCTCGGGGACCAGCTGCCGTGGGGCGGGGACAGCCCCCTGGGCGCCCGGATCGGCGGAGCCGGGGGCGGGGGGCGGGAGGGGGAGGAAAAGAAAACTTGGAAGCGCAGTGGAGCTGAACCGAGCTGTCAGTGTTTCCGAGTTTGCCCGAAGAAAGCCACACCGCCTCGATGGGCCAGGCTATTGAGCCTGCCCGGGGAAGGTAGGAGGCTGCTCCGGAGCGGGTTCGGAGCTGTCGCTGGATTGGGGTCGGCGCTGCAGTTAACAGCAGGGTAGGTAGTAGCATCGCTGCCGTGTTTCCATCTGGAGGATAAAAGAAGAAAAAAAACCAACCCCAAACCCGGTGTGGTCTCTGCAGGAGGAATGGTTGCTGCCTGCGTGCGTTCCGACGGTGCTCGGGGGCCGGGCTGTGCGCGGCATCTCCTTGCGTGCTGCTGTTTCTTAACAAAGCCAAGGCACTTCGTGACAGCGTTGCCTTTTGGTGGTGGTGTCAGGGGTAGAAGCAGAGCGTGTGTCGCCTTGACTGCTTGTTGGCTTAAATGTGAGTAGAAGCCCTTTGTGCCGTTTGCTGCTCGTCGGGGCTGAGGCGGTTTTTCCCTTCACATCTTCCCCCTTCTACGCGAGTATCTGTAGCCGGCTCTCAGAAGGTCCTCGCTGAGACAGGCTTTGTCATAAGGACTCTGATTGGAATCAGGAAAGAGTTAGGAAATCCGAAGTGGATTTTTAGAGGTACTGAGTGGATTTCATGGGCCAACCATATAAACTAAGCCCGCCCTTCCCTCCTTCCTTCCTTCCTTCCTTCCTTCCTTCCTTCCTTCCCTCCTTCCTTCCTTCCTCCCTTCCTCCCTTCCTCCCTTCCTCCCTTCCTCCCTTCTCTGTTTTTTTCAAAATGAAATTTCTTTATGCTGAAACTCTGCCATAGAAAGTTTTTGTTTTGACAAAAGGTTATTTTTTGTGTTGGAAGATTTTCAACTGCTTCTACCCAGAAGGAAGTTAATAAATTCTCAGGGCAGTGCTTGTGTAGTGTGCCATAAATAAAGCTCAGGGCGAGAGACTGAACTGTAAGTATTGAACAAATAACTGCTTATTAATTTTAAAGCAGCCATCTGCTTTAATGGGGCAAGTGTTAAAAAAAAAAAAAAAAAAAAGAACCTGTCTTTAATTCCTGTGAAGGATTAAACAATGTACACATTGTGCAAAGGTAATGATGGGATTTTCTAACTTCTAAGAGCTTTTCTTCATAATCTTAACATTATTTTAAACTAGATCTTCTGCATAAAGTGTATATATATATTTATATATATATACATATTTATATATATGATTAAATTTGGAATCATCTGCTTACCCTGCCATATTCACAGAAGGGAAGCCTCCTTTTTCCACTGCCTTGTTCAGTACAGCTGAGTCCCACTGCTAGAAGGGCTACAGGGAAAAAGGGGAAGGCTTTGGTGTTGTCCAGACTCTCTGAAAATGGTGATCCTATCTGAGACAGCAGAGAGGATGTCTAGCATAGGCCGTTAAAGCCCTTTGTGTGTATTATTCCTTGTGGGAGCAGAGAGTCTCAAATCTGGTAATTGAGTAATTCTGAAAGCCACAGTGGGGTTCTTGCTCTTTCCTAGGGGCAAAGTGGCAGTGCATTTCTCTCACATAGCCAGCACTGGAAAGCGATAATGTAGACCATTTGTATCTGCCTCCTTCATGACACACCATTCAACAGTGTGCAATAGACACAAATCTCTCTGTTTCCTATTCCTCCACACAACTGTTGGAAAATAGCAGTGGTCATACCAAAGTCAGACCTTAGGTACGTGTCATCCAGTATACTGCTTCTTACAGAGGTTTAGGGAAATAATTTTAAACAAATGAGTGAGAGTGAACTGACTTGAATGTTCTGTCTCACCAGTGTTTGAGGGATATCCTGAGGCAGGCTATGTGACAAGCCCATTGCATCTCACTGTCACTGGTGGAAGCATGGGTATATGTGATGCTTTTTAGAACCTGTCATAGCTTTAGCACCCAACCTTCTTGAGGGAGCAAATTCCACAATGTAACTGTGTTACATGGGAAAGGGCACCCTTTACTTTGGTTTCAGCTTGTTGCCTCATTATGTAGACCATAAGGCTGGAAGAAACCATCTGGTTAGTAATTCCATGGAGTGTCCTACTATTAGAGGTGACCACAAGAGTGTTTTAGTACACCAGGGAATGTGGGAATTCACAGCCAGCAAAACATTTTCCAGCACTGTAAATAAGGCCCTTTACTGCATATCACCTTCAGATGGCTCTTTTTGAAGCTGAAGAGTCTTAATCTTTATCAGTCCCGCTCCATATGTAAGCTTTCTCCTGCCCCCAATCACTCTTGTTACCTTTATCTATACTCTTCACATTCTGCTGTATCCTTACTGAGGAAGGGATTTAGTGTTTCACTTACTGTTCAAGAGACAGCTCTACCTGGGATGTATATATCCCTAATACTTCCCCAGCGTTATTTGGTACTGTGATGATATTTTTGGTCAGCTGTCCAAAATTGTTCAAAAAACTCTCTTTATTAAGTATGAAAATCTCTTCAAGTTATATCTATGGCAAGGAATTAGAAGGTTCTCAGTCAGTCATAGGACCCAGTGAATGCCCTGGTCCTCTGTCCCTTCTCCCAGACATGACCTAAGTAGATATGGGTTCCCAGGAGGAAGATGCAATGAAACTCTTGCTTGGGACAGGCTGGGCACTAAGACTACATAGTGTGGCACGAAGCATACCCACCTTCTAGCCATGGCCTTCCAGCTTATCATAAAGTATATGTATACGCATACAGATAGAGGTGTCTTCATGTTTGTGTGCATATATATATATATATGTATAATTTATAGCTTACTTTCCTGAAGAAATGGGGTTATCTTCTGTAATTGCCAATTCATCTGTTAGTTTTTTCTTTAACTTTAAAATGCTTAAATTGATCGAGCACTACAAAATTTGACATAGGGTCAGCGATCTCAGCAAAGTTATGCGTTTTGCAAGTATTGGCAGCTGACTTTTGTTAGGCATTTAAAGTGAGCCTCTACTTTGACAGGCCTTTTCATTTTAAGCTGACATTAACTGACATCACTGAAAGCATTCCTTCCTTCCTTGCATTTGAACTAGCAGTGAACTAGACTGGGGAACCACGCCAACTGAAAAAAAAAAAAAAAGAAAGACAAAAAAGGGCAAAAATACATCAGTGATTACATGGGTACATGTGAAGAGGGTAGCAGCAAGGAAGAAGGTCCCTCTTCTAGTGGCTGTGCCACCTGATGCTGTTCGGAAACACTAGTGAAGGGCAGCCTCAGGAAAGTGCCTTATCCCAAACTCAGCAGTGAACTGCTCTAATTCACCTGCAGAGCGGTCAGTCAGCAGGGACAGATCCTGTGGCTTCAGCTGCAGAGCTCTGGTGGCTTATGTCACATAGAGCAGCTAAGATATGGGGTGTGACGGAGGAAATTAGGAAATGTGTAGAGGAGAATATGGAGACACAGGACACAAATCTGTAGGAAACCAGGCTTTGCTAGCTCTGCTGCTGTTGGAACAGCATGCTGTCCATCTATTTAAGCCATTGTACAACCAGAGATATATGGGGAAGACAGACAGGCAAGAAAATGATTCCCCAATATACCATATTTATCTGGTTTTCTACTATTCGGTTGTTTATTGTAGCTTTTTATCAGTTTGTCTGATACTGCATTAAATATATTCATCCGTAGTTCCCAAAATCACCCTTAAACTTCTTTGAAATAAATAAGATTCTGAGTCAGCAAAGACATTTCCTGTCTCAGTTGGAACCAGATGCTTCTCATACATTTCTATACTTAAGGAGATTTTAACTGAATATATTGAGAAGTGTTATTATTTAAATATAATGACCTTTAAAAATCTAATTTTACAATAAATGCAGCAAAAGCAGATATATAAAAAAAGATGTGTATGTGATAAGACAGGAAAAGCAGTAGAATCATAGAATACATTGGGTTGGAAGAGACCTTTAAAAGTCATCTAGTCCAACCCCCCTGCAGTGATCAGGGACATCCTCAACTAGATCAGGTTGCTCAGAGCCCCAGCAAGCCTGACCTTGAATAACTCCAAGGATGTTGGGAGCCTCCATCACCTCCCTGGGCAACTCTACAATCTTGGGGAAGAGTGGCTGGAAAGCTGCCAGGCAGAAAGGGACCTGGAGGTGCTGGTGGACAGCCAGCTGAACATGAATCAGCAGTGTGCCCAGGTGGCCAAGAAGATCAACAGCATCCTGGCCTGTATCAAAAACTGTATCCAGAAGTAGTAGAGAAGTGATCGTGCCCCTCTACTTGGCACTGGTGAGGCTGCAGTACTGTGTTCAGTTTTGGGCACCACAGTACAAGAAAGACATTGAGGTGCTGGAGCAGGTCCAGAGAAGGTCAGCAAAGCTGGTAAGAAGTCTGTAGAATGTGTCTTATGAAGAGAGGCTGAGGGAACTGGGATTGTTTAGTGTGGAGAAGAGGAGGCTGAGGGGAGACCTTATTGCTCTCTCTCTACCACTACCTGAAAGAAGGTTGTAGTGAGGTGGGTGTTGGTCTCTCTTCCCAATTAACTAGCAATAAGACAAGAGGAAAAATGGGCTTAAGTTGCACCAGGGGAAGTTTAGAGTGGACATTATGAAAAATTTCTATACTGAAAGAGTGGTGAGGCTTTGGAAAAGACTGTCCAGGGAGGTGGTAGAGTCACCATCCTTGTAAGTGTTCAAAAAATGTGTAGACGAGACACTCTGGGACATGGTTTAGTGGTCATGGTAGTGTTGGATTGATGGTTGAACTTGATCTTAGAGGTCTTTTCCAACCTTAATGGTTCTATGATTCTAATTTATTATTATTATTATCATTTATATTTATCTATTTCTAACAGCCTGTTATTCTGGTAACTAGAATGGATTAGGATTGTTTACATTTTTCCTGCCATTACAATTAAATTTTTTTGCAACAAGAGTGTCTCTTATAAATTGATTTCTACTAGATTTCGATTACTATGTAAAATGAGGGAACTCTTCCACAATTATTATTGAATTGCCCATACTCTACTACTTTGACACTGAGCATCAAGCTTTGATTAAATCTACATGGATATCTGCACATGATGTTTTGGAAAAGCTGGATGGTTTGTGTGGCCTGTCCTTGGATGAATCAAATTGCTGTCCCTGAAAATAGAGACAGCTTGCTCCTGTTTCCCTGTGCTAAGCAAATTCTCTGTCTACCACATTTTTGTCATGAGCAAAGTCATGTTGATGTTACTTGTTAACACAGTAGCTGATCTCAAGATGGCATATAGAAGGTGGGAAATTTCTTTTGACAAAAACGGTGACAGCCTTATATTGATTTGATCGGAGTATCTTCGGTCTCTGTAATTATCATGCAAATGAGGGAAACTGTATCTATTAATGATCCAAGAGTTCTCAGATACCCTAGAAAAAGAAGAATTTGTTAAAGATTTTATGCCATGTTGCTGTATGATTTTTTGAACGGGCTTAATTTCACTAGTGCAAATACAAGAAGGTTGAATTAGCACAAAAATGGTACATATGGCAAGATGAATGAAGAATTAATAGAGGCAGCTCATCATAGCCAACTATCTGAAAGACTGCATAATTTATACTAACTTCCAGCTTTCAGTAAATAGCACAGAATCTGCCTGGATTGATGCTCCAAGGTGAAACTGGAAAATGTCTGGCATTTGAACTGTTTTGCTGATCCCTGTACCCCTCAACCCTGGCTGTGACATGTTTTAGGAGATGAGAAGGTCTCTCAGGACACGACCACAGTAGTAATGAAAGATGCTAATTACCTCCATATGATCTGGATAAATCTTTCTTTGGAGGGTGATACTGAGACTAAATTTTTAGCCATAATGTTAATGACTGCAGCAAATGGCAGCTGGTGAGGAAATGCACAACTGGTCGTCCTGATCAGCATGCAGTTCAAAGCAGTGTTGTCCAAGAGCTGCTTTGTACCAGTGACTCTAAGGAACATCACTTCGGGAACAAAAAAAGTAAACAAGCAAAACCAAAAGAAAATAAAACAAAACCCCTCAATTACCATCACAGTGTTTTAATTTCCAAACCCAGCAAATAAAAAAATAAGAAAAGAATCTCTCTTAAACGAAATTAAAAGGGGCAGCAAAAGAATATGCGTGTACAGATACGATTTGCTTAAAAACATCATCTTAGAATCTCAGAGGAAATGCACGTAATACCTTAAAACATATCCTGTTAAAGCAATGAAGAAAAAATAAAATCCGATAGAATCCAAGCCACTGTGAGTGAGGTGTGACTTAAAAGGTAAAAAGACCATTCAAGATAAATGTATATCATTTCAGGAATGATACATTCTCATGCAAAGAATGAATCATGCATCATTCAAAGACTGAGTGATGTTCTTTCCAAATAAGGAACTATATAAGAACATAAAATATAGGAAATGAAATATAAAAATACAGTTAGATTTTAAAAAAAAAAAAAAAAAGCAGCATAATGGCTTGCTTGAGAATTAGTAAATAAATGCAATTAAATAAATGAAACACATCATGTACAGGAATCTTCCAAGAAGCTGTTGACTACAAGGCTAATAGATGGCCAAACTGTAAATGGTGTGCTTATAGATCACTTTTCATGGGGAAGATCAAACGAATGAATGAACTCTTGACATTTGTGCTTGCCATGGATGAACTGAAAAAGTTTGTTTCACGCAAGGGAAGCCATCCTTATGGATGGTGGTTCAAAAATCTGTGCCATATCTAAATGTCTGTAGAGGAAATTTCAATGGAACAAGGAACTGCTGTTCACAGCTAACCAAAGCATTACGATATTCACCTTAGATCCTTAAGATAATTCAAGGATGAAATATTTGACCATTAATTGTTTAAAACTGGCAGAGAAATGTGCAAATGTGAGAGAAGAAATCCAGAGAAGATCTGTGGAACTGCAGGGAACAGTGATTGTTATCTGTGCTGGGCAGGCTGGTGAAGGCTCTCAGAAAGAGCCGGGGTGGAAGATGGGGTCAGGCACTGGAAATTTATCCATTTTCTAATGGAAACACATACAGGAGCTTGGGTAAATATAGGGG
Source organism: Actenoides hombroni (assembly GCA_024336885.1). NCBI lineage: Eukaryota > Metazoa > Chordata > Aves > Coraciiformes > Alcedinidae > Actenoides > Actenoides hombroni. The sequence continues at coordinate 2,131,683 of WUAM01009935.1, read as the reverse complement.
GTTTTGCAAAAAGTCCCTTTTTTAAATGCCCTCACCAAAAGCATTTAAAGAAGACAAAGGATGAAGATGGTAATCTGGTAGATAAATAATAATTAAAAGTTTAGATGTTGAAAGTCAAATAAATTGCCAGTTTTCAGTTCTTCCAGTTTCTCAGTGTGGGAGGTCACAAGGAAGGATCCCTTTCATGGTCTACATAAATATCCATCCATAAATAACTGAGGAAAGGCAGGAATGACAAAACATACTTAACAATATCTCAAAGCTTACTGATGATACTAACCCATTTAGCGCTGCAGAAATGAAAGCCAATGGGGAAGATCTACTGAAGGATTTCATAGTACTGTGTGCATGGTGCCTGAGCGTGGTGTCCTGCTCTCTCTGGTGTGCAGCAGAGAGTGCCCATTAGCACATTTCACAGGTAGAGTTAGTGCACTGAGCAGAGGAGGCCAATGAATGACAGGGAACATGCTGCCAATCATCACTCTGGGAGAGAGTGGGTTGCACACTGTAGGCTCTTAAGAGTACTCTTCTAGAGAGGCATCGTGACATTCTAGGATGTTTTCTTTTTAAAGTAATAAAAATGTATAATGGTGTGGAAAGCAGCTGATTATGAAAGATATCTGAGTTTTTTATACTAACCTGTGTAGACTTTGTGAAGCCAGATGATGATTTTGACCTTTGCAGAAGGGATCAAAAGAAAAGTGACCATGCAACAAGAAATTCCACCTGGAAGGGCTGGCAGCAAAGGGGAGAGAGATTGAAGGGAGAGTGTTTGGTTGGCATAACGTGAAGGTAGAAGAAAAGTGACAGTTACACAACATATTAGAGATTAAGAAAAACAAATAATGATGGGTTTAGGTGAAGGAAAATGGAAGGATGCATTTAGTTACATAGGTTCAAAATAAGATGTCTACACCTTGAAGACAGCCTGCTACAGATTATGAAATCCTGTCTCTGAAAGACTCTAAGAAATGACAGTTCTTACCACTGGATCCACTAATTCTGTTTCATTCACTTTTTTTTGAGAATGTAGATGTGCTAAGAATTAGTGTGTCTGTGTATTAAGATTTTCTTCTTAATATTCACAATGAGACTAGGGTGAATATTACTGTGCACATTTTATAGATGGTGAGTAACATGAAACTGGGGAAAGATGCTGGTCATTTTAAATGATTACAGAATCACACAGAATCATAGAATATCAAGAACTGGAAGGGGCCTCGAAAGACCATCTAGTCCAATCCCCTTGCCAGAGCAGGATCACCTATACCAGATTACCTATACCAGATCAGATTAGAAGAAGAGGCACCCAAAATCTGGTGGGTGTGAGTTTATGTGTGTTGCAGTTTAACTAAAAAGAAAAGAGATACTCCGAACCCCAGCTCCAGACCATGGAGTTGCTATTTGGAGTAACAGAATGAAGAAATTTGTTTCTCAAGAGCTTTTGTAGAATATGCCAGCTTAGAGGTAGCTTGTAGATTAGGCAACTTCACTATTTAACTAGTGAAATAAAGGAAGATTCTGATAACTATTTCATCTATTAATAATACTTACCATTGCCATGAGAACAAATTTTAATATTTAACTGGATAGAGTAAGGTTAGATTTTCTACGTGAACCTATGCAGGGGTAGAATTCAGTTGTACAGAAGTATATGTCTGCATCTGAGATTGTCATTGGTGACCTCCCATAGAGTCACTGAAGAGATACACATCCTATAGGGCATACTATTTATTTCATCCTAAACTGGACATTTTCATTAGAGGAATCATGCTGTAGTGTTTATTTCTTTGTTGACCCTATGGGATCTTAACATAATTAGTTCATATCCAGCTTTCTATTTTGTAGATATCAAAAATTACATGAAACTAATCTCATTCTGAGTTATCTCATACACACAAGGTGTCTGAGGTATCCCATTCTTGAGAATGGCACATGAAGGAATGCGAACTGGAAACTCCTAACATGTTTTCATCCAGAGCGTGCGGAGGAGTCTTTTGCACTAAGCACATACTCTACTGTGGTGAGTTGATCCTGGCTGGATCCCAGCTGCCCAGCAAAGCTGCATTATCACTTCTGCTCCTCAGATGGACAGGAGAGAGAAAATTCAACAAAAAAACCTTGTGGGTCAAGATAAGGACAGGAAGATCACCAATTACCATCACAGACAAAACAGGCTTGACTGGGGGATAATTAATTTAATTTATGGCCAGAGTAGGGTAAAGAGAAAGTAAAAACTAAATCTTAAAACACCTTCCTCCTCCCTTCTTCCTGGGTATAACTTCACTCCTGATTTTCTCTACCTCATTCACCTCAGCAGCACAGGGGGACAGAGAATGGGGGTTGTGGTCAGTTCATCACATGTCGTCTCTGAGGGAGACAAACAGAATGCCACAAGGCAAGAGCAGTTGGAGTGGGATGATTCAACCCTCCCGTACTAACAACCCTCCCCCAGGCCTGCGGGGAGGGCCCGGTTTGCCGCTCGGGCCCACCGCTTGGGAACAGCCTCAGCACCACCTGCCTTCGCCCTCCCGGAGCTGCTGTCCTTCCCCTTCCTCCCCGCCTGCCTTGCGTGCTGGTGCTGTCCCCCCTCCTGAAAACAACGAAACGATTTCCAATCCCTCCTGCTTGCTTCCTTCCAGCAGAAAATCGGGAACATGACAGAGCCTGAGACCCCAGGGCCCATCCTTCTCATGGTGTTTCTCTAGAGGAGGGCACAGAGGTTTTGAAGGAGAAGAATTGCACTGTGAGTACCTGGAAACTCGAGAGCTGAGATGTTCAGTGGTGCTTAGGCCTGCATAAATTAAAAAAAAAAAAAAGTGAGAGACAAGCACCTCTGAAGGGCACTGGAGGGAGCAGGAGGAAATGTTTGTTCTGCAGCCTGTGTTGATTCAGTGGCCCATCCCTGTTCACCCCCAGGTTCCAGGGTGACGGTTGTGGCAGCACACCAAGGTGTGATCTTCCTCTGGCATTCCCCTGGAGACTCATGCAAAGGTAAGTCCAGGACCTTGCCCGTGGTGCTGACCACAAGGACTGCTATGCCAGTAAAAGTAACTTTCTTGGAACCAGAAAGGAGGGAAAATCTGGGGAGTTGTTTTCTACTAGTTCTGTCAGAAAGAGCTTTCCATTTTGGGGTGACCAGGTTTGTGTTGGTATCAGATGTGGGGCAGGGGCAATGAAGCGCTCCCTCCCAGGCCTAAGTAAGCGTGTTCTCTGCACCTTCCGAGTGCAGTGCTGCAGAGTGACATGGCTGTGGCACCACACCTGATGTGTCCGTGGACCCTACTTCTGAGGTGGCAGGAGAATGACAAAGGCTGAAGTGTTTCTTCATTCTGAAAACCAGAAGTCGTGAAGTGAACGCTGTTCTTCTCATGTGTGTACATGACAGATAAAAAAAAAAAACAAAAACAAACAAACAAAAAACCCCACTCACCAAAGTTTCACATGAGTTCACATTCCACAGCACCCCAGGATCCACGGTGCAGCAGAGTCTCCACCCAAGGCAGCAGTTGGGGACTGCTAGTCTCCACGCAGCAGGGAAGGGGGTGACATCCACGCGTGCCAGCGCCGCGTCCGCGTCCCGTCGGCCGTGGATCAATGGCGTGCTGCAGCAGAGCTCGGCGCGAGGCAGACGCTTGCGTTAGCAGACGTTCAGGTCACTGCAGCAGTGGAAGAACGCTCCATTCAGGGAAGGTTACTGAAAAAGAACTTACAGGATCAGCCACTTTCTGTTCCTGTTACCTACAACTGACCCTTGTTTCTCTTTCCCCTTCCTTCTGCACCTGCCATTTCTCCTCTTCTTTCCCTACCCAGTCCTGAAATGCTTCAGCCTCTGCTTTCTTTGCTTATAGTAGCAGGCCAGCATGTCAGAGGAAAGCATGTCTTGAATGACTGCCCTTTAGAGGGTGCAGACAGCACAACAGCACTTGGGAAGCCATGCTGTTCAAAACTTTACCACCTCACACTGGGCAGAAACACTTCTGCCACATTTTTCCCACTGTCCTTCAGAAAACTCTCTCTTTGGGAACTGGGGGAGCTGATGGGACATTTAATTACCCTGTAGATTGACTTAGAGGTGTGCAAATACAAAGCCAAATTCACGTGAAACAGAACTGCCCCTTGTGATGTGCCAGCCTGTGAACACCAGGGCACGTTGGGAAATTAAGTACATGCAAAGAAAATTTACCTTTTGCCCTTTTAAAGGTGGTTTTTATCATTCATGTAGAAATGCCAGATTTTACCACTAGTCACTATGTCAGATTTGCAATGTCCCTACTTCCTGGCTCGTTGTGAGGTCTCAGAGCCTCCTGCTTACAGCCAAAATGAAAAGTGCAGTTTACCTGGGAGTCCGAAATTACACATTTGATCTAGTGACAGTTTAGAGTTCTGGTTAGAAATGCACGTTATTTATAACCCAAGGAAAACTACTGCTGTGCTAAACAAAAAGGAGACCAACACCATTCAGGGTGTGCAGTTTGACAGAATGCTGCATCTAACTTTAAGACTCCAAGAATCAGATATTTAAAAGAAATACGGTACAGTCACCGATCCAGCATACACTGACTCAGTTCTAATTGATCTGTGACTCTGGATAAGCAGTTATTTTTTGTAAGCTTTTCTACCAAATCAGGTACTATTTGTTTAAGGTACTGTTAAATTTATGCCCAATGAGGCAGCGAGGTAAGAGGTTCTCCTGTAGCTGTCACAGTAATAATAACTCAGTATGTATGCCACGATAACATGGCACTCATTGGGTCACACGCGTGCGTTGACCCCGCACTCGTGTAGGACAGGGCACAGGGACTGTGGGACCAGAGTCTTCAGTCACCCCTTCAGCAGCACAGCTGGGATCCTCCATGCCACCCTTCCCATCCTTTTCCACACTGATTGCTAATACCCTTTTTGCTCAAGTAAGACAAGGTGTGTTACCTGGTAAAACACCACTGGTGAGAAGCCCAAAGCTAACTTCCAAAGCCAGGTAGTTGCAGTACCACTTGTTTGTTTGTTTTTTAACATGACCTTCAGCTAGCCTAATAGAACTTCTCAAAAGTTGAAAGAATTCTCACAGTGGCACAGTGCTAGTTCATAAAGAGTAGGAGCAGGCATTGGGAAACATCTTCCCAGTATCCAGAAGGCAGTAAGTTACCAGTTTCATGCGGAAGAGCCAGGATGCCACCTGCAACGTACCCAGTGTGAGTTCCTTCAGGGCTGGCCCAAGAGTTCCATGCAGCCTGCAAAGCACCATGCAGCTCCTGTCAGCACATTTGCCTCAGGAATTGGCAGGCTGGCAAGTAGCCAAGGAACCCAGCAAAGGGCTCCCCAAAGGGCAGCCAGCCTGAGAGCAGACATCGCAGGAGCACGTGCCACCAAAGTTGCCAGAGGGTGACTTTGCAGTCTCCTGAACCCGAACTGCACAGTGTCCTGCCTCCTGGCTAGGCTCCAAGTCTGTTGGTGACTCAGGAATACAGCCTTGGATGCTCTCACCACTGAACCACAAAAATACACATACTCGGCAGGTACAGCACTTCATCAAGCCATGCTCCAACCAACCCAGAGATGGAAGCACCTGCTGAGGAGCTACAAGTACCAGGAGCAGGCCAGTACCTCCAGCATTCTCCTTTGCCTAGGGGCGGTACAAAAGCTCCACAGTATTTCCTCCAGAGAAGCTCTTGGCACTGCTCCTTTCTGCCATGGACAGGCAGGCTGTCAGCACTAACAGCTCCTCTCCCCTGCCACTCGTACCAGCCTCTTGTCCTACCAGGCTCCTCATTTTTTTCAACCTGACAGATAAACAAGGGCTTACCAAGACCAACACTGGACAAAAGCAGTTCAATCTTTCTATCAACCTCAGACAAACGCCAATATCCAATTGTCAAATATCCTGCAGAGGAAAAACAAATCTTTCATAGGCTGTAGTAGAATAATCTGTCTCCAGAAAAGACTTTTCTGATACTCAAACACCACATACGCTTCAAAGGTAGAGATTTCACATTTCCAGAATCTTAAAATACTTCTGGTGTTACCAGTCCAAGTAAGCTTTTTTTTTCTAAAGAAAAAGAAAGAGCAGAATGAATCCTAGGTTATCTCAAGGAGCACTTGGTTTCTGTGAAATACCACGACAACCGCCACGGGTAAATATCACAGACAGAAGTCTCACTCAGCATGACACTCAGAGTATTTCTGTGCTGTGATAGATTATGAGTGGAAAGGGGCACACCAGCAGAGTGGCATTTCTCCTCAGCTCTTCTCTGACCAGCAACTTCATACACACCCTGCTGAAAGGTACCTACAGCACAAGGCACTGGGCAGAGCTCGGATCTGCAATCAGGAGTTTCACCTACATTAGAGGCAGATACCGTTCAGGGGCTTGGTTCTTTGGGGTTTCCCAGAACTGCATACAGTTCAAGTAAAAGTTATGACCCTTTTGAATTAGGAAAAAGCAGCTAACAGGTTCCAGACTAAACAGGACAGATAAATACCATCACTCCAAAAGCTGCGTTTAAAACTGTTAATGCAGTGCTTTTAAGTTTTACTTATCTCTCTTCTATCTGCTCTATTTACACTTTAGACTGAACTTATTTCTACTTTCCTGCATTGATTCTGTTTATTTTCCCATCAATAAATGCTAGCCTAATCTAAATCTACTTTGGAAACAGTTTTTATTTTTCTAAAGCTCCTAGACATGTAAGCATTTCTGTAACACAGATGCTCTAGTTTGGTGTCAGAAGCAGCTCCTTTTCAGACTACACTCTCAGCATGTCTTCTAAGTTGAAGGAGAGGCAAGAGTGCAGCCAGAGGAGTTCAGCTGTTTCCAAACAACTTCCAGGAGAAGACTAGGGCCCTTCTATCTCACTAATTCCAGCAGGGGTTTGCTTGTACACGGACTAGCACCTTCACTCACATCATCATCAAATATAACCCAGCACAGCAGCAGCTAGTTGTAACAGGGCGGTGAGAAAAGATACCTGCCCAAGTTGTCACTTGGAGCAGGGTGGAGGGCACACACAAACAGGACCCCCACAGTGCAGTGAGGGCAAACATCCCATCCTTAACACCAAGGCAGTTTCCCCCCAAAGCTCTGCTCAGTTGCAGTGGCGGTGGGAGAGGGAAGAGCCAGGTATCCCTGTATGCTCTACTACACCAGAAGATAAGAGGAAACTGGAAGGACAGCTCTGGTACTGAGTCAAGTTCATGACTGGAAAGATCATTCCAGTAGGTGAAGGTCACACTGCAGGAAATCTAACATGAATTTGACTTCCTGAGCAGGCATAGATTAATTATACTGCATTAATTCAGTCAGACCAAATACATCGTACATCACCTCAGTCACAGAAGAGCTCACGGAGTGGTGGCTTGACACTGAACTGGAATGTGATGAGACACTAAGGAAGGGAGGATTTATTTATTTATTGTGAAATCAGAAGAGAAAACTAAGTTCACAGAAGGCTATAAATACCTTTGATATTTGGGAGAGTATTTTAGCTGTTCTCTTAGTCAAAATGATCCTACAGAAATACTAGAACCTAAAAAAATTTTGAAAAGCAAAAAAATAAATAGGTACAGTGGAAACAAATAACCACACAATGTAAGAATTCACTAATAAAATGCCATTTTAATATTTTTTTTTTACAAGGAATCGAGCTATACACTATAGAAAAATAAACACCAGAGACACTTTGCAACTTACAATACAGGGATGCAGACGTCGTTAGCTGTTAAAAATAGGAATTTCACATGAGAATGCAAAACGTTTTTCTTAGTGCAAAGTAATTTCCTCTGGAAGTACTAAAATATAATAAAAGGAGTCATATAAAAATCTGATGCAAAAGCACTGCCCTTTTTTCAGTTGCCCAAGAGGTCACAAGTGCCTCCATTCAGTGTGGTCCAGCTCAGCAGGATGCAGTACCTCAGCAGGGGTTGCAGTACCCATCTCAGAAGTGTTCTTGTCACTTTTTCATGTTCCTCTGGCGAGGCAGGCCTGGAACTTGTCCTGCATTGAGACACATTAATATCACAAAACTGTTGGTGTTAGGAAGCAACAGCATATAGTTAGCAGCATGCAATTTCCTCAATGTACTTCATATGAGCTACACTGAAAGGAATTACCATTTTCATGAGCCTCCCAGGAACAATACAAACCAATAGGAGAGCTCAAGTCTGACCAAGCGCAAGTTCCATCCCAGGCCTGCTCAGTTCAACTCCACCTGCCTTTGGTGATTCAATACCCATTCTGCTGCTGGGCAAGGGCTGACTGAGTAGATGTTTTAGAGTTCATAAGAAACTGGGAAATCATTTTGTTCACAGCACTGGTCTAAAGGCTGCAACATCATTCTGTAATTCCTGACATCATTCTGGTACCATGGAAGTTACAAACGTTATATAGACTGTCCAGCAAACTGCTATTAATGGTGGCCCAGTTGTAGAATACTTATTCCACACTTAGCCTAAGGCAAAATACCTTATTTCTATAAATGCTGTCAAGTTTCAATTCTAAACTTTGTTTATCTATATCTGCCATAAACAATTGCAGTATGTGGGGTAAAAAAAATAAAATAAAAAATCACAAAGTGGTGGTATTACGGTTTCGAGGTAAATTCCTGCTGAGAACAGTGTCAAAGTTCCCATATAGAAGTATCACTGTAGCTGTTGACTTCAGTGATATAGCAAGACTAGGATCTGTAAGCAAAACTAGCCTTTTTTTCTAGTAGCAGATCACCTCAAGAAAAACAGGCAATGTTTTGGACTCCCCCAGAGCTGTTGTCCAGCTATATTAGATTCCTGTGAATATTGACAAAGCCAAGATTCCTCTCTTTCTAGAGAAACAGGTAATTTTAAAGTTTAATTTTTCAAAGTTCACACTAAAAATATGCTAGGAATGCAATGTGATCACATAAAAAATTGCCTCAGAAGTTAAACTAAGAATCATTATTTTTCCAAAAGCAGTAAATTCATATATAAATTATATCTGTTTTATAAATTGTGGGGAAATTGAATGAGAACCATCCAGCACCTCTACAACATGGATTAGATGTTCAGAGCTGGTAGTGCTGAGGAGCCAGCATGGCAGATGTGATTTGAAGGAGCATCTGCAATGACTGCAGGGCCGAGTCACTATTTAATGCTGTGATCAGTGACTGAATCCCCACCCCTCCTCCCCTAAATATCACTGCAGAGATGATCTGCTGACAATAGAGACTGGAGGAGTGGCCAGCAGTAAGAGTACTGGTGACTGGCAGAGATTTTCTGGATATAGGCAAATTATTTTTCTCCTCTTGGCACAGCTGATATAAAGGCAGACACCTTTGACCAAAGGCTGAAGGACAATGACAGGAGCCAAGCCTGGCTGTGAAACAGCAGCTGACAATGGTTCTGCTTAGTGAAAGAAATATGCAAGCTGTGTGTGTGCAATGTGTGAAGGGATCCACATGGCCCTCCCACAGTCCTACAAACTATTTAACCTACCTGGTCATCTTTCCAGATTTTGTCTGAAATTATGGGGAGCCAAGGGTGGTAATTAGTGGAAAGGAGGAATCACTGTTTGTCTAGAGATGGAGAACCACAGTGACCCAAAAGTAGCAAGTACACCGATTGTGGGGATAAGCAGCCAGAAGTAACATGGGGAAGGAACCAGCATAGCAGAAAATTTCCATGCCATTATCTCACACGATGGCCCATATCTGCTCAGACCAGGGAACTTAGCAACTTAAACCTGGATGGGTGAAGCACGCTTTGGGGAAGATGCTTTAAAGACCATGGGGCTCCTCAGGAGCCTCCACCTAGGAGGCAGTGCTGGAGTTTTGTGCTTCTCCCTGGACCTGGGATGTAGCTCTATGTTATAACCCAACGCAGACCATGGTCATCATGATGCCACCCATATCAGTGATTTGAGCTACCCCAGGCACCATCTCCCAGTCACCTGCTGGGATTGGTGTGCAGGAGCTGACTTCCCCTGGCGTAGCTGCGGCATGGGCTGTGTGCACAGGCTCCGTGTGCGTGGGGATGGGTGTTGTAGATACTGTGCTACTGTTGATGTTGCTGTGCTGCAGTGGGGAAGGCAGGGAGCACGAGACTGCCCCTGCAACACAACGGTGACATGTATGAACAGGGAAGGAATTCTCTTTCTATGTGGTCCAGCTCTGTTTTCACAATCCAGAGATACAAATACACTGGAGAAGGCCTGGATGTGAGTCTCAAAAATAACAAAACATTAGCAAACCCATCTAATCAGATCTTGCTAGGAGATGATTTGAAGATGACATGATGATTTGGTGAGATCAGCTGCTTTGGGACCAGACCAGCCAGCAGGGAAGCAGCAGATCTCAGTGTTCAGGTGTCTTCCTGAGGTTTCCTTTCCATAGGGAAACACCAGGGGAGCGAAGAGACCCACCATGAGCTGGCAGCTCTCACGGAAGGTACTGACGAGGTGGGGGCATTGCCAATGCAACACCTCTGCTCAGAAGAGGAACCCTTTGGGAGCAAACAGGCAGAGTACAGGCGCAGCAGCTGACTGGTTGGGTGCTCAGGAGGTCAAGGGCACTCTCACCCTAATTGCCCTCAAGGCAAAATGGTGGGCATTCACCACAGAGCCATCGCTGCAGCTCTAGCTGGGGCTCTGCACCATCTACCCCAGAGGTGCCCAATGCCTCCACTCAGACAGAGCTGCTGAAGGTAGAGGCTGAGGTGCAGACCTCAGTCTGTGGGAAGTGACTAGACCTTCCTCCTCAGGTAGGGAGGTGTGGCAAATCTGCAGAAGGTGTTCCCAGGTAGAGGAAGGCCTGCAGCAGGTGGCTGAGCTGCGTGAGTCAGTCAAAAGGCTGCAGAGCATCAGAGAGGCAGAGGAGGAGACAGACAGCTGGACCCAAGGGGAGGCTGCCCTGGATGCAGAGCCTCTGGCCAAACAGCCAGAAACTCCTCCACCAGCACAGCCAGAAAAGGTGGAAGCCGACAGCGCTGGGGAATGGGAGCTTGTCCATGTAAGAACCAGCAGAAGGTAGAAACCTCCCTCACGCCTGACATGGTGTCCTGGTTTGAGTGAGAACAGAGCTAATTCTGTTCAGTGATTTTACTTTTCAGCTCAGTTCTTTTAATTAACTGCACTTTCTGAAGTTAGCAGCCTGTTTTGGAAAGCACTTCATATTCCTGTGGTAATATATATATATATATATATAAATATATACATATATAAGTATAAAGAGCAAAATACAGGAAAGTTTCTTTATTCAGTCTGTTTTAATTTATTCCACTTTTTTTAATATAATATTCCTTTTTTTTTTTCTGGACAAACCCCCTCTTTTCACTCTGTCCATTCAGTAGAAGTGCTATGTGTCACATATCAAGCTCAACATATATTCTAAACTGTAAGTTATTCTTTCACAATGTTGACTTCTAATATGACATTTTTCCATTTCAGAAACAGGAGAACATTCAAATCATTTGGTTTCTATTGTTGCCTATTTGAGTCTCAACTTGTACTTGATTAAAGCTCCATTAATCATTATTAGAGATTTCTTCATGCAAATAAAATAGCATTTAATTCATTTAACTTATAATTGTCCACTAATTGACCAATAACTGGTTCAGAGAACTCTTAAATAAGTATATGAATGTAAAAGAGTTTAAACTACATTGAGAGTAAAGTTTCTTGATGTTTAGTTTACTTTTTAATTTTTTTATATATATATCTTACAACATCAATGTTTGGCATAAAATTACATTTCTTATATGAAATAATGTTTCATTAATTATAATTTAATTCCTTTTCAGTTCATGTCATAGTTTATCAGAGGAGAAGGAAATAAAAGAGGTGTTCTTCTTGCCCATTGACACTGTCTGGAAGCAGTGTAGGTGTATAACTCCTACATTCTCTCTTCAAATTTACACAGAAACCGTGTCCTTATATGTTTTTAAATCAAATACCTCTATGCAAAGGGAAAATAAAAATAAACAAACTTTGAGAAATAAGTTTGTGTAAACCTCACAAAGTTCAACAAGGCCACACGTAAGGTCCTGCATATGCATTGGGGCAACCTCTAGTATCAAAATTAACTGGGGGTTAACTGACTGAGAGCAGCTCTACAGAGATGGACTTGTGGGTACTGGTGGATGAAAAATCAGACATAAGCTGGCAAAGTGTTCTTGCAGACCAGAAAGCCAACAACATCCTGGGGTGAATAAAAAGAAGTGTGGTCAGCAGGTTAAGGCAAATGATTCTGCCCTTCTATTCTGCTCTGCTGAAACTCCATCTAGAGTACTGTGTTTATCTCTGAGACCCCAGCACAAGAAAGACATGATCCTGTCAGAGTGGGTCCAGAGGAGACCCACAAAAATGATCAGAGGGATGGAACACCTCTCTTATGAAGAAAGGATGAAACAGTTGGTGTTCAGCATGGAGAAGTCTCTGGGAAGACTCTATTGCAGCCTTTCACTATTTAAAGGGGGCTTATAGGAATGACAGGGACAGTCTTTTTGCTAGGGCATGTAGTAACAGGACAAGGGACAATGGTTTTAAACTGAAAGAGGGTAGGTTTAGATTTTGTATAAGGAAAAAAACCTGTTTATGATCAGAGTGGTGAAGCAGTGGAATAGGTTTCCCAGAGAAGTCGTGGATCTCCCATCATTGAGAGTGTTCAAAGTCAGTTTGGATGGTGCTCTGATCTACTGAAATATGTCCCTGCTCATGACAAGGGGGTTGGACTACATTAACTTCAAAGGTCCCTTGCAAGTCAAACCCTCCTGTAATTTTGACACTAAGATTAGCATTACAGAGTAGGAGACAATATGTCATCTGGGTACCTAAATTCTTTAGCTCATAAACTCTATAGCTAATAGAGATCTAGTCAATAAGGCAGTAATCAGCACTGATAATAACCAAAGGGTATTTATAAAAGATATTACAGATCTTAGCCCCTACATTGTCTGTTTTTAAATCGACCTTGACTGAGAGTGTGTCACTGAGATGTAGGTATGCATGGCTTAAATGCAAATATAAAAACCCTGTGAGGTAAGCCTACCAACTCTCCTGAACCCAGACTCCTGATGCCTCATATAAGTTTAGCCTTGCCAGAAGGGTACGCGTGTTGTCTTGAAATACACTTTTGTGTAAGAGCTGAGTGAGTATATGCCAAATTTGAGAAAGGGTATTTCCATTTGGCTTCCTTATAATTCTCTCAAAGTTTTAAATCAAACCTATTTTTTGATGTAAAAAATATATTAAAATATTCCATTCTTACATTTATCTTTTGGCTTAATGTTGTAAGTGCAAAAACTTTGAAAACTAACAACCTGTAAAGTTTTAATTTTGTCTTATCAGTGTTTTTCAACAAAATCTCGGTAAAAAGTTTCAATTTTATCTTGTTGACAAGTTAGAAAGATTTCAAACAGAATAAATGTCAACTACATGAAAAGATATCTGCCTCACTTACAGAAATATTCTGTTTTGAATTGAAACAAGATATGAGATAGAAGGCTACAGTGACAAAAAAAAAAAAAAAAAAAAAAAAATAAACAGGAAGGAGGAAAAGAGAGTAGAATTTGACTAAGAAAAGTAAGATGATGGACCACATATTACCCACAGGTCAAGAACTGTCAAATGAGTGTTAGCAGCTGAAATGAAGTACAGGCAGGCATGAAGCCCTCCCAGCAAACACCAGAGCCAAAAGGCATTTCAGAAAGAAATCCACACTAACACTATGGCAGTTAATTTTTCCACTGTCCTTGACAAAAGATGCTAAGCTATTTGAACTCCCTGGCACAAGAGTGTCATTTCAGAAAGACAGAAAAGATTACTTGTGATTCTCAGTATTACAAATGAGACAGCAGGCATACTATTGTAAAATTTCACCACATTAAGATATTTAAAGATGTCCTGGTTTGAGTGAGAACAGAACTAATTCTGTTCAGTGATTTTACTTTTCATATCAATCTCTTCTAAGTAACTGCACTTTCTGAAGTTAACAGCATATTTTCACACAGTGTCTGCTTCTAGTAGTGATAACGATGTTTACAGTTGATACCAAGGACTGGTATGGAGACCAAGGTCACTGCTTAATCTTGTGTACCATGTTGTAGGGTGCAGAATGTAAAAGGCTGCACCTGAAGGTAGGAATGGCCAGGACAGGTGACCCTAAACTGACCATCAAGGTATACCATCCCATGTATGTCATTATCAGTAAAAAGCTGAGGGATCACAAGGGTCAAGCTCTCTTCTCAGAGGAAGACTCTGTCCATTCTGCCTTCAATCCCAATCCATGTGTTCCTGAATGCAATACCAGAATCCAGCTCCTGAATCTGGTTCATGTTTGCTGCTGAGTCCAGTCTGGGATTTCCTCTGTGCCTGATCCACAGCATCAGTGGTGACCATGACATAAATGCCAGTTGGGTTCAATATTAGTTTCGTATATATTTGTATCTATTTCATTTTATTGTTATTATTTTCATTAAAGCTGTTTTCATTTTCTTTTCTAATCCATAAACCTCTTTCCCTTAATCCTTTTATTTTGCACTTTGGGAAGGGAGAGGGATTATTAAAGAGCTATCTGTCATTCGTCTAGTGGCCAGCCCAGCCCTGAACCTTGAGAAGAGACTGTGGTAAATTATTCAATAGTTTTAAACTTTAGTACATTGTGCCTTTAAGTCCTCCCTATGTCTCATTCATACTGGGGGTGGATGGGGGGGGAGTAAGTTCCAAATCGACTAGTGTAAAAATAATTTTTTTCTGATGAAAATGTAATTAATCCTGCATAAAATTCTGAATGTTAACATTAAAAATGTCAGAAAGGAATTAGACCAGACTTTATGCACAAGCCACTGTGCTAGTAAGAAATTTTTGGTTCAACCCTCAGACAACAATGGTTGAATTAATATTTTATCATTGCCTGGTACTCACTTCTGTTAGAGAATGTTCTGCTATATTAGCTACTAGTGCATGAAATAAAGATGTTTTCATATCACAGGGGGCAAATATCAAAGTGTAGCACATTTTCACATGTTAATAAACAAATGCAACTACCCTGTATATTATGCATATAAAACAATCATAATGCTTTCCTATTAATCTCCTGCAAATTAAAAGCAGAAAACAAGTGCTGTTAAAAATTCTGTCCCATAAGTCATAGACTACATGGTCTTCAAAACATCCCAGTAAAAGTTATGGGTATTTGTCAACTCATAGATTATTGAAGCCTTGGGGATTAAATGCATATGCCCGTTGAATATTTAGAAATGTGATTCAATTACCAATTGGCAAAACACTTCTGAGGCTGAAATGAACCAGTAACAAGAAAGGAGAAAAACATTATCTAGTTTTAAGATTCTCCTTTCTGGATGTAATCTGGGAATGCTAAGGATATTATATGAACATTAAAGATTAAAATATGTAACATTTTCAGCAATAAAATATAGACAGAGCTTTTTAATTTTTTCCTCATAATTGAAAACTAGTTGCTTATTAAAAGTGTTATGAACAATCAATATTGCAAATTAATCAACAACTATTCTGAAAGCAGGATTAAAACTGTAATTTTAAACTGTACAGGATTAAACTAAAATTTCATAATTTCACTGAATTACAATTGGGAGTGAGATAAACATAGTTTTACTACTTTGTAAAAACATCATTCCTAAGACATAAAATCTTATTTTATAATTTCAACATTTTTAATCGTATAATGTCATGTCATGTCATACATATCATATTTAATATAATCTATGATGGTAAAATGATTTTGTGCTATTTATTTTACTCTTGTCAGTGAAGAAAAAACAATAGAAATAATCTTATGACACCTGCACTTACAAAATATTTTAATATTTTCTTGCTGTTCTCTATATTAGTACTTACAACAGTGTTAATTACAGAAAAACTGAGAATCAGATGGAACACGTACTATCCTTGAAGCTCATATGGAAGATATTTTGTAAGATATTGGTAATATATAATGGCACTAGATAGAACATGCTGTTGATTAACACTTTTTTTTATCAAGATCAGAGCTTTGAAGGCAGTAGTAGTGCATGTTGGCTGGTATTATAAAATCTAGACTAGACAACATCTAAGAGGATATCCTGTATCATTTGCATGTACTATGAGGACTAATTTAGTCTTAACTACTTTGTCCACACACTAGTCATATTAGTATTGACATAGTTTGAATTTCTATTACTCCTCAGAACACCTTTAGTCAAATACAACTTTTTTTTTTTTTTTTAAATAATTTTCAAGATAATTTTTTCATTTTTGGTTTTATTTTCTGATGCAGGGTCTTATCTAATACATTTTGTAGAGAAAAAAAAAATTACCAGCAATTGTCTTGAGGCAGAGGGAAGACCATGCCTGTGTGTATGAAGAATTAAAGGCAAGAGACAATAAAATCTGACATTGTAATTTATGGGAAAACCAAAGTATCTCAGCTCAAGGACTCAGAATCTAGGCTTTGGAAAAATACTTAATCTGCATTTGCAGGAAAAATTTGCAAGTATATGTTAAAAAATGAAGTTATGTACAAACAACAGATCAACAAGTTTTGATATCAATTATTAGTCATGACTCACAACATCCTTAGGCATCAGAAAACAGCAAAGGAGAAATGTTGTCAATATGTCCTTAGGCGTTGTCTCATGCAGATTGAGAATAACAGATATTGCTAGGGGAAGGCACAATTTCCATTTTTTGCAGCATATTTTTCAGTTCTAGAAATATAATTGGAATTTCCTGCCTACCATAAATCTGTATTTTCACCCAAGGTTTTGATTCATAACTGTTACTCCTTGAAAGAACACAGCCTCTGTGATGCACATAATTGTACATCTCACAAACCACTGTTTTTCAGTTTCCACTGGCTAGTTTTTGTTTGTTTGTTTTTGGCAAATCTTAGACATTAAACAGGACTAAAAGGTTGTAATTTAGGCAGATTCTCCAAACTGTTCCTAGTTCCTTCCTTAAGTGTCATTCCAGAGGCAGATTTTTCTATACCCACAGAATAAATATTTACTATCAATATTTCCTTTCACATTGGCAGAACAATAAACCAAACTAAACTAAAACAAACACCTCATAGCACTTCTCCAGTTAGAGAAATATGTAACTTAAATGTTTTCACAACATCCCTTCATATCTTCTTATTAATTCCTGCTTTCCTAACAATTTCCTTTTCTTCTAAATGATGTGCAGGAAATAAAATCTAATTTAAATTGAGAGTAATAAATCTTATAAAATTTTGAAAATTGTAAGAAATAATGCAAAAACAGATAACCTGGTATATATTCCAAAAGAGAAGAGAATGTTAGAAAACTATTCTTCTGACTGTACCCATGTTCTTCATCCATGTATTCTTAGAGCTAATAGAAAAACAACAAACTACATCAAGACAGTATAATTTACCAATAACCCTCAGAAGTCCATTGCAGTTTATGTCAAGATAAATATGTTCATCCACAAATCAAAGCCACAATACTTCTTTGCTAGTCTAGTCTTTCAACTATGAAAGGAGCATCTAACTTTATAATATAAGACATTTGGCTCTAGAAATATCAGCTCTAGTCCACTTACATTATACTTTAAAAAGAGAGAACTTTAATCATGTCTTAGTACATAGCTGTCATCATAATATCTGCAAGAAGCATAAATGTTTTTCTATTGCTAACTCAGAAAATAAAGGTTACATTGTCTATTGTTTTAAAAGTATAGTTTATTGGTAATGCATCACAGATAACTTGATAAGTTTGTATAGAAATGTTTGAGCAATTTAATATTATTTAATGAGCTGGAGTTTTAATTCTAGATAATTAATTGTGGATGTATGTCAGCCTGAATTGCAAAAACATTAAAAAATAACTTTTAATGTTTTTGCAAAAGAAAATAGAATTAAGAATTAGACTAGTCTCTTTTGATTCACTAACACAAAGGAGAGACAGTTCAAACAGAGGTTATTCAAAACTCAATTTCCTCATTTCATTTTGAAATTTATATTTTCACAGAAGGCTTACAAAGTAATTATCTGTTTTATTTCTGTAAAAAAGTAATGATGCTCTTTTCAGGTGCTGATTTTGGACTGACTCAGGGGAAATAAAAAATTATCCATTTTGAAAGGAAAATTCCTCAAGTTTTTAGTATGGGTTTTGAATTGAACCATAGAAAAATCTTGCACTTTTGTGAAAAAGTCATAATAGGGTAGTTGTTAAACCAATGAGCTAAAAAGAACCAGGATTTGTCATTAGCAATGATCTATTGTTACCTGAATTGTGTTAGTCTCCCTCCAAGTGTGACTAGGCCCCTCTGAGAACTACATTAAAACATACCAAAGTATCAAACTTGATGAGGCTCTGAGCAACCTCAATCTAGTTGAGGATGTCCCTGCCTACTACAGAGGGGTTCGACTAAATGACCTTTGGTTGTCCCTTCCAAGCTGGGGCATTCTATGATTCTATGATGTCTTGCGGTTTAGGAGTGAGATGTGTGTTATCACTTTCCCTCCATCCTTTCAAACTAGATACTTCTGAACATGATAAGAAGCTTAGCATTAAATATTTAAGGACTTTAATCCCAGTCAGAAATATATCATTTTAAATGACTTAAGGTTAGAACAGTGTTGGAAAAGAGACAGCCTGTTTAGCTGTCCTAACTCAGACACCAAAATTCTGACTTAAATAAAATTTAGGAAATTCTGGCTCTTGGACTGCCCCTCTCTTCAGAATTTGGTCTAGCAATTTCAGTAGAAATATTTGGATATGAGTATCATAATGAAGTATCCAGACAGTTTTTGCACCAAAGTAATTAATTTCATAATGATTAGTTTCCTGTATCATCATGTTCTTTGTCCTTCATCACTGATCCTGAAGTGTTCTGCACTTCAGCTTTGGCAGGCAGAGACACATGTTCTTCATATAGTGTATAAACATTAATATTCAGCTTAGGCTTATGCATGAATAATACAAGAAAATTATAAGAGAAGCCTGTGGACATAGCTCAACAGATGAGGTAATAAATTGAGTTCTAGGGAAAAAAAGAAATTACACCTCAAGGGAGAGCTATCAACTATTTTTTGCTAACAAAAGAAATCACTACAACTAAACCCAGTTTTACAAATTTATCTATAAGCAAAAGCAGCTTTTCCTGCACATTTTTTGCAAAGTTTGCAAAAAGGGAGAAAGGTAGGTGTGGGAGGGATGTTTTTTTCATTCTTTTTCAAAGGCAACTCATTACATACAGTAAAAGAATTTCACCTTATTTCATCATTTTTTTCTTTTCAATAAATACTTTTTATCACTAATTTTATATGGCATTTTCAGCATAGCAAATACTTCTCATGTTGATGGTAGGGAGATGTAAGGGAGATGACTCAGAATATGGAGGCACTGAGCTGTCAAAAATCATGCTAAGTCACATATTGAAGCCACAATTATCTTCTTGCTCTGTATTAAAAAGAAAGAGAACTGCCTCATTCCTGTTACATCTGAGATGGGATACAGTTTGAAAAGCCACTTTCCAATATAGCATTTTGGGACCAACTGAGATTTTTAACTGTTTGAAAAATACTTATTAATACTATTCACTACTTTTTATGGCACCTCTGAAAATTCTGTCTTGTATTTGACAGTATTGTTGAAAATAAATTAAGATTGATAAGCCCACTATCCTCCTTTAGTTCGTGCCGTATTAAATTTTATCCTACATATAATTTTTATCTTGTACATGTATTTCCTTAACTTCAATATGAAAGAAGAAAAAAAAAAAAAAGGAAAAAAAAAAAAAGGAAAAAGAAAGGGGGAAAAAAACCAGAAGAAAATAGTAGAGAAGAGGAAAAGAGAGAAAAGAGAAGAATGGAAGGATGAAAGGGGAACAGAATGGGAAAAGAAGGGGGAAAAGGGGGAAAGGAAGAGGAAAAAAGGGGAAAAGAAGGAGAAAAGGAGAAGGAACATCAGGCTTGGCTTGCCACAAGGGCAGCTTGGTGTGTTGTCGTTTAGATGACAGAAAGAAAGGATGGCCTGTCTGCCCCTAAAATCTGAGAAAGCTGTTCTTAACCATGGGGTTGTGCTGGTATCTCCAACCTTTTCTTCTCCCAACATACCCTGCTTTTGTCCCTTTGTTACTTCTGTAAAGATGGTAAGAAAACAAAGTTTAAATGTATTGTATTCCTATAATTGACTTGTTTTTTCTCCTGGAAAGTCATAGAAATATTTGGTACCCACTGAAAACAATCAATGTAGCACTGTGACAAGATACATCTATCAGCAATTCACCAGAGTTTACTTTCTGACTGTTAATGACAAAGAATTTAATTATACTCTCAAGGTAAGTTTTTTCACAGTGCATTTTTATACGTCCCCCTTCGGATTGCTATCTGGGCTGTCTTTCCTGGTCACAAAGCATGACTATATTTTTCTACTTTGGGCTTCTCAATTCTCTCTTTGGCATCTTGCTACAACATCCCATCCCCTCTCTCCCATTTAACGTCTATATGCTTCAGACCTCCCTGACTATATGGACTTATACGATGCTTCCTTCAATGAAACTTCAATATCTGGAGCTACTGCCAAGACCTGTGTTAAAAAACAAAGGAAATTAAACACCAAAGTTCTTCAACTTCAATCGGAGTTCCTTATCTCTCTTTTCTTGAATGTCAGGCTTTTTTCCCTGATGTACTCTACAAGCTCAGAGGATATCAGTCACTTTTCATTATCATAACAGACTTAATAAAAATGATAACTTGCTTACCAAGAACTTGAGCTATAAGAAAGATGGAGGGATATTATCAGTTTTGGTTTAATTCCCTCACATGTAATCCAAAAACTATTGTTCTTGAAGAGATACAAAAGTGGCAAGAAGTTAGTAATCAGCTCTTGCTGGAGTGAAGCAACTCAGCATTGTGTCTCATGAGGAGACTTTAGGCATATCACTTCCACTCACACTAATAATAAAACCAGTACTGTGAATTGTTTCACAGTTCTACTTCTGTCAAGCTGGTGCCAATTTATGACTGTTATGTTCTTTTTAAATACTGAAATCTTACTTTCCTTTGATGAATACAGATAAAGCCTGTTAGTTTTGTTACGAGGTGCATAGTATGATTCCATAAATCTGCCTATTATTTGTACTATGGAGCCATATGAACATCACTCCCTTCTCAAAAACCACCCTAGCATAATAGGTAGCGTATCAGGCCTATTGTCACTGGAGGGCTTTTTCATATTTGATGGTTTAAACATACCTAGCAATCAACTTTTAGCATAGTGTTCTAAACCGTTTGCTTGACTGTAGCATATTCTTGTGGCAGTGTTTCTTGTTTTATTCTTTCTTGGGAATAGTCATGCATGTGTTTGTCCAGAGTACACAGAGGGATGAATGGTGCTCAGACCTGATGCAGCCAGCTCCATCCTTTGCTCTTCTCTCCTATTAAGTTTCATTGAGAACAAGATGCTAATGGTGATCTCAGGAACAGCGCTGACTTGGAAATACAGTGTTGCTTCTATTCAGTCTGTCAGAGTCATCGGTCTGAGTGTTTGACCTAAATGAGCTGAAGAGAGTTGGTTTTTCCCTACCAAAGAGACATCTTGTATGGATAAAAAACCCTCCTTGCTGAGTACAGACTTATAAATTCCATACTTGTATAGCCTCTGACATGAAAGACTTCTACTGAAGTGAGGCAGCGTGCTACCTACTGAGGTTTTCAATGCGGCAGAGCAAAACTTTTCCATACTGTGAAATAATCTTTGAACTCTCAGATGACCCTCTGTGAAGAAAGGCCTGCAGGTTAGCAAGTTCAGCCTTTTTGATTTACCATCAAGCCCTCTATGATGGGGGCAGCCTCATTTAAAGGAGCGGGAAGGAAGGGTTGCTGGTAAAATGTTCTGACCTCTCAGCCTTGTGGTGACCAGCAGGAGTTCTGTATTGATCATCCTTGCTCTCCATGCTCTCCATCAGCTGAGATGGAGCACTGTAAGTCTCATCACGCAGAAGATAAAACAGTGTGTGGTCTTCTTTCTGACACAGTAGGGAGTTTAGACGTACTCTGTTCAACTCGAGTCAGATTTGAAGCTGGCCAAAAGTCTGAGGCCTCCAGATGAAAGGTACTTTGCTATTCAAATAGCACTTACTTAAATATTAATAGCTATTTCTGAGCTTTATCCTAGCCCAAGCAGAAAATTATGACTCAGAAAAATTAGAGGCAAAAAAGCAATTGTAGTGGAAGTATAACTAGTTTTATTAAAGGAAGCTTTTCAAAAATGAAGGTGTTTAAATCCAGTGTGTTACGTGCAGACTTCAGTGAGCTGTGGTTCAAGTGAGCTGAGGATCGCAGACAAATTTTTTTAAAACAACAAACCCATTAAAGAGCAAAAATTTCACTGGAGATTAAATGAAAGTTGAGTTCTAAGGTTATGTCTGTTATTTTAAGTGCCTAACAGAAATGAAAATTATTATAATCTTAGGAATCTCTGTTGAACATCTTGAGGGAAGGAGGCAATTTCTTCTCATCAAGGATCTTTTCTTTCCCTATAGCTGGGGATTCACTCTTGATTGTGTATTTTGTCTATATACCCACCAGTATTGGTGTTACATGACAAGTGTGCATGTATCATAAACAGCGTTTGCTTTTGTACTATACTAAGCTGGACAGTTGCTGTTTTTGTAGAAATGGGTGTGTTGGTATATGAATTTTGAAGAAACCCAATTGCCGGTGTGCAATCAGCACAGAACAAATATCCCCTTACTGTCATACTGTCAACAATTTCAGAGAAGTGCTCCTTTCACCTCTCCCATAACCCTCAAGGTGTTTACATCAACCAGAAGTGTCTGGCAAGTACTGCAGTTTTCAGTACTGCAAACTGAAAACCACAGACTGAAAAGGAAGCTGGTTTTGTGGTACATACTGCTTCTGCCTACTTCCCACCTTTGGTTTACCTCTTACAAATATGCTTGGTAAGGAGTAAACTACTTCTCTCTCTTTTTTTTTTTTTGTATCTACAAACCTTTTGTGTCTTTCTAGTACTCATCTCTACTTTATAGGTATCAGCCACCTTTTCTCTAAAACCATTTACGGCATTAACATAAATCAACTTAAAATCTCATTCAAATTGTACTTAACTTTGAGGATGTAGCATCTCCTTCAGACCAGAAGAAGGGTTGTGTGCTTGTCAGTTTGCCTGTTTGATTGTATTGGTTTATCTAATAAGAGAAATTGTCTCTCGCAGCAAGCAACGCCTCACAGCAAGTATTGTAATAATTTTTTATGTTGAGTTGCTTGGTGGTTCAGTGACATTATTCCTCAAGAGGCGCAGACCTGGTTGATCAAGATCCTCTCTACACCAGTGAACAAGTGCTTGTGAATCTTCTAAAGGCAAACATCTTTCTGTGATACCCACAGAGTGATACCCACTGTAGGTTACATGGTCTCCCCTACTAAATAGGAGGCAGCAGGAAGGAAAATGCTACAAATTCTAGGCTAAACTGAAGCTTCGCAACCCGCTCTAAGGATTGAACATAAAATAACAGCCAGGACCAGAGAATCAATATCTAAATGTCATCTCTCTCATATCTAAGGGAATGAGGAATTATTTTCATGTCCTGCCTTTGCAGTC
This sequence comes from Actenoides hombroni, assembly GCA_024336885.1. Lineage (NCBI taxonomy): Eukaryota > Metazoa > Chordata > Aves > Coraciiformes > Alcedinidae > Actenoides > Actenoides hombroni. Next base: position 2,108,112 of record WUAM01009935.1, on the reverse strand, counting down.
TCCACCTGTCTGAGCACATGGCCATTTACCCCCTGCAGGAGAGAATGACCCACTCTTGGGTCCCCCTGAGTTATGACTCAGGCTACAAGAGGGAAAACATGGATTGAGCAGGGCAGTGGGTGTAGTATAGCCCATGAGAATCTAAACTTCTGTGTCAATACCTGCAAGGTATGCCAATATTAATATTCTAGGCAGGTCATCCCTGCCTAGGGAAGAATATGCATCTGTGAAAAGAGAAATGCTGCAAAGAGAGCTAGGAAATCTGGGCATACTACAGTGGAAAGATTTCCTTTCCTCCAGCCTCAGAGCAGCCAATTCCTTACAGACAACTTCAGGAACACTTGAATTTCAGTGCAAGCGTCTTTGAACACTTGTGACCCCGACATTTCCTGGTAGAACTGAACTTAGAGTCCCTTCCATCCCTTTCAGTAGAGAGTCCCTGGAAAAGACAAAACTGCCTCGACTCCCGCTACGGAACTGCTGCTCTGTGCAGCACAGCAGAATCCGTGCAGTAAAAGCAAATTAGGTTTATCTGTTTCTCAGTCCATAAAATATACACAACCTGGAAGAGCTATTGTTAGTATGTTAGCATGACTACCCTATTGCTTAGGACAGTTATGCACGCTCGTGATTTCCACCAGTTGCCATGGCTTATCAAGTACAGGGGGTGAACACAGCTTTCTGATAAGGCTTTGAACGACATGCTGTAGCTTATCAAATTTCAGTGACATGGAGCACATTTCTGTGTTGTGACTTACTAATGCTGGGCTTGGCAGGCACTGCAGGACATGTAACTGAAGTATGACAGAATCGTAATCTGTAAAATAAACTAGGATGTAATGCCTGTGACTCATGAGTAGTTTTGTTGGAATAAAATTGCTTTATATCCCCCATAATGCTTACAAAACAATACCCGGAATTTATCAGAATGAAGTCTGCCTGTCCCTCTCTCCTTGCTTTGCATACAAGAATGAAGTGGACACTTTTGAGGGTTTGTTTTTTTTCCTCCCACTACTCCTCCCAGAAACAGAAGCTGTTCCAGGAAAAAGAAAAGATGCTCTATAAATTAGAGTGAAGAATGATAGCAGAAAAGATTTTCTTCTTTAAGCAAAATACTAATAACCAAAATAGAATCATAGAATCATAGAGTGTATTGGGTTGGAAGGGACCTCTAAAGGTCATCTAGTCCAACCCCCTGCAATAAGCAGGGACATCTCCAACTGGGTCAGGCTGCTCAGAGCCTCATCAACCCTGGCCTTGAGTGTCTCCAGGGATGGGGCCTCCACCACTTCTCTAGGCAACCTGTTCCAGTGATCTATCACCCTCATATTAAAAGAACTTTTTCCTAATGTCTAACCTAAATGTACCCTTTGCTAGCTTAAAGCCATTACCCCTTGTCCTGTCACTACAGACTCTTGTGAATAGACCCTCCCCTGCTTTCTTATAGGCCCCTTTCAGGTACTGGAAGGTCACTATAAGGTCCCCCCAGAGCCTCCTCTTCTCCAGGCTGAACAACCCCAACTCTCTCAGCCTGTCTTCAAAGGAGAGGTGCTCGAGCCTTCTAATCATTTTTGTGACACACTCCAACAGGTCCACATGCTTCTTGTGTTGGGGGCTCCAGAGCTGGACACAGTACTCCAGGTGAGGTCTCACCAGGGCAGAGTAGAGGGGCAGAATCACCTCTCTCAATCTGCTGGCCACGTTTCTTTTGATGTAGCCCAGGATTCAATTGGCCTTCTGGGCTGCCATTGCACATTGGTGGCTCATGTCTCGCTTTTCATTTACTGGTACCCCCAAGTCTTTTTCTAAAGGACTGCTCTCTAGCATGTCCTCTCCCAGCTTATATTGATAATGCTGTTTGCCCTGGCCCAGGTGCAGGACCTTGCACTTCGCCTTGTTGATCCTCATGAGGTTCACCTAAGCCCACCACTCCAGCCTGTCCAGGTCCCTCTGGATGGCATCCTGTCCCTCTGCCATATCAACTGCACCACCCAGATTAGTATTGTCAGCAGACTTGCTGAGGGTGCACCCAATGCCGCTGTCTATGTCATTAATGAAGATATTAAACAACACTGGTCCCAGTACGGACCCTTGAGGGACACCACTTGTCACGTTATCCCATCTAGACATTGAGCCATTGACCACTACTCTCTGGGTGTGACCATCCAGCCAATTTCTTATCCGCTGAACAGTCCACCCATCAAACCCATATTTCTCCCACTTAGAAAGGAGGATATTGTGGGGCACAGTGTCAAAGGCCTTGGCGAAATTAAGAGAGATAACGTCCACAGCTCTTCCCTTGTCCACTGCTGCAGTTACTTCATTGTAGGAAGTCACCAGACTGGTCAGGCAGGATGTGTTCCTGGTAAAGCCATGCTGACTCTACCAGGAGTCCGCTAAATACCAAGAGAAAAGGACACTGTGCCAACACATTACCAAAAGGACTAGATGAGAAGATTTGTTTGTACATAGCCTAGATAGCTGGTCACAGCTGGGCAGAAGAGCATAAAGACTGGCACAGGATTAATCTAATAAATTAAAGCATGGACTACAAGTACTGTGGGCAATTTTTTCTTTCTTTTCAGAAGTTAAAATTGTCTGTGAGGTAACTGCAATTGTTGAGGGGTGGGACAAATGTCCAAGAATCTGATTACTGGTATTTCCTGTCTGTCAAAGACAGCTGTTTCTTTCAACAACTGACAGTAAAAAGAGGCATGGGTTTATTTGAAGCCTGAGTATCACTTAGTATTTTTAAGGGAATTAAATTATATCTAACAATTATAAATCCGTTTTTAAATCAGATTACAAGTTAGGTTCTTAAAATTAACTGAAAGTTACATGTAATATCTGCACTGTGTTCAGATAAGAAAATGAATCACATTAAAATGCCAGTCATAGAATGAATAAAAGAATCACAGAATGCTTTGAGTGGAAAGGGCCTTTAAAGGTCATCTAGTCCAACCCCCCTGCAGTGAGCAGGGACATCTTTAATTAGATCAGGTTGCTCAGCACCCTGTCTAACCTGACCTTGAATATTTCCAGGGATGGGGCATCTACCAACTCTCTGAGCAACTTGTTCCAGTGTTTCATTGTCTTCATTGTAAAACATGTCATGCTTACATCTAGTCCAGATCTACCCTATTTTAGTAAAACCATTACCCCTTGTCCTATCGCAACAAACTCTGCTAAAAAGATTGTCCCCATCTTTCTTATAGGACCCTTTAAGTACTAGAAAGCTACTATAAGGTCTCCCTGGAGCATTCTCTTCTCCAGGCTAAACAATTCCAGCTGTTTCAGGTTTTCTTCACAGGAGAGGTGTTGCAGCCCTCTGATCACTTTTATGGCCTCCTCTGTACCCCCTCCAACAGGTCCATGTCTTTCTTGTGCTGGGGGCCCCAGAGATGAACACAATACTTTAGGTGGGGTCTCATGAGTGCAGAGAGGGAGAATCACCTCCTTCGAACTACTGCCCACGCTTATTTTGATGCAGCCTAGGATGTGATTGGCTTTCTGGGCTGCAAATGCACATTGCTGGCTCGTATACACTTCTTTCATCCACCAACACCCCCAAGTCCTTCTCTGCAGGGCCGTTCTCAATCTCTTCATCCCAGAGCCTGAATGGATACCAAGGGTTGCCCTGACCCAGGTTCAGGACCTTGCACCTGGCCTTGTTGGACCTCATGAAGTTCATGTGGGCCCACTTATCAAACTTGTCCAGGTCCCTCTGGATGGCAGTATAAGCAAATATGTTCCGATAAGCACATATCAGATGAGGTCTGTGCTGTTTCTGATTTTAAATAGCTATGAGTGGCAAGTCAGCATAGGCATGAGCTTACTTGGATTTATTTTTATTTTTTTTAATTATTAAAAGATGCTTCAGAAGTTTCAGTCTGTAGAGAGAAGAACACAGACTGAAGGTCACACATAAAAAAGGATTATATGCTAAAAATGTGTGATTTTGAAGAAGTTTTAAAGGACAAAACTGTCAGTAAAGGACATAACTGCTCTGTACCTTACTTAAATGGGGAATACTTAGGATCAGTAGAGAGGTAATATTTACCTCTCCTGTGGCTGATGCTGGAATAATGCCCAAGTTCTGACCTATCTTTATTGAAAAATTGAAATGGGTTATGAAAAGGAAAAAAAAAAGAAAGATCATGCTAAGGGATGGACTGTTCACGACTATGAAGCTTATGCAAAGAATGTTAATTATGATTACACAATTACCATAAGAATATACCAGGAAACAACCTGCTTTTTAACACAGAAATGGTACTATAATCTTCAAACTCTGATGACAGCATTTTCAGTAGTTGAGCCTAAGAGCACCGAAAGGTGGGCCAATGGAGGAAGGTGGATTCTCTTACTGCTATGGTGGGCAAGGAGGGTCTCACAGAAGCTATTCTATTTGCACATGGATTTTCCCGGTAGTTTTTCTGCAACCACAACTTAGTATTAATTCCATTTTAAAAATTATCACTTGTGAAAGTGATATGACTACAAGATATGAATGTAGTTCATTGCTCACCCACTTTTTATTACTGTTATCTATAGCTGTAGATTTCTGTCTAACCTGCACGGGGCTAAAACTTCACTCTCCATTCATGGATGTTTTAGCTTTTAATTTGGTTTCATGTTGTAAGGTACATAAAATATGCTTTTGTCTACAATATTATTTTGTTCAAAACATGACAAGTGAGAAACTCAACAGAGTTTGAGAGAAGATCAAAATCCATTTTTGGCAACATTGAAGTCTGTATTTGCAAGAACATTTGTCTATCAACAGCATTAGGAAGCTGACTAGGGCAGTGTGTTCATAGATCTGCAACCTTGAGAAGCTTTTTTAAGTGTAGTACAGAAAAATGGTAAATAAGCTGAAGCTTTTTTCTTTACACCATTTTTATTAACATACAGAATCACAGAATGTGACCTTCGACCCAACACTGCAAGCTCACCATTAAACCATGTCCCTGAGCACCAAGTCCACATGCCATTTATTTGCCTCCAGGGATGGTGACTCCACCACTGCCCTGGGCAGACCATTGCAATGTTTGATAGCCCTTTCAGTGAAGAAATGTTTCCTAATATCCAGCCTAAACCTCCCCTGCCACAGCTTGCATCCATTCCCTCTGGTCCTGTCACACATCACCAGGGATGTTTAGCCTGCATATAAACTCTGTACCCAGCTTGTATCGGCACGCACATTTGGAGGAGTGATCCCCTGTGCGTCCAGCGCCGCAAAATAAAGAATGCCTGCTTAATAACTTTGGTTATTGAGTTTTTCACTGCATCAGTACTAAATGACTTTTTTACCTCAGTCTTTACTGGCAAGGGCTCTAGCCACAGCAAACAAGGTGCTGAAGCCAAAGGCAGGGACTGTGAGAAGGAAAATCCGCCCACTGTGAGTGAAGATCAGGTTCGAGACTATCTAAAGAATCTGAAGGTGTATAAGTCCATGGGACCTTACGAGACACCTCTGCAGGTTCTGAGGGAACTGGCAGACCAAGCTGCTAAGCCAGTTTCCATCATATTTGAGAAGTCATGGCAGTTTGTTGAAGTTCCCACTGACTGTAAAAGAGGAAACATCACTCCCATTTTCAAAAAGGGAGATAAGGAAGACATGGGCAACTATAGGCCAGTCAGACTCAACTCTGTGCCCAGCAAGATCGTGGAGCAGATCCTCCTGAAGGCTTTGCTATGGCACATGGAAAATGAGGAGGTGATTGGTGGCATCCCACATGGCTTCACCAAGGGCAAATCATTCCTGACAAATCTGGTGCCCTTTTACGATGGAGTTACAGCATCTGTAGACAATGGAAGAGCAACTTACGTCATCTACTTGTGCAAAGCCTTAGACACTGTCCTGCACAACATCATGGTCTCTAAATTTGAGACCCATGGATTTGATGGATGGACCTCTTGGTGGATGAGGAATTGGATGGATGGTTGCACTCAAAGAGTTGAGATCAATGGCTGTGGCAAAAGGCCAAAGCAGCTGGATGCTCCATTAAGTGAAGAACAAAGGAGTTCCTCTAAAGCCAGCTGGCCATGTTATTATTGATCAGCATAATCCATCTGTATCTATATTAATCCTATAATTATATACCACTTGGCTGTATATTTAGAACTGAAAACAAACAATGTAATATATCTCAGGGTTGACAGTTGACACAGGTCAAAGATGAGTGTTTGTGGTCGTATGTCTGAATGAGGAAAAAGCAGAAGACTGCTTGACTGCATGTGTGTGACTGAAGACCGTCACGGGAAGGAAGAATGTGTATGAAGGAGTAGAACAGAAAGTTCTGAGAGTCAAAATAAAGAGATGAAAGACCTCACCCTGATTGATATAAGTGATAGCTTTGTGCAGAAAACATATAAAAGGCTGATATAAAGAATAAAGAAGGAGGTTAGCTTATCAGCTAGACCTTGCATGCTACTTAATTATCAAGACTCCGTGTCTTCCCTGAGTTGCATCCATCCACAGATCTCGGGTGACTCACAAGTGGTGCCCCGTGTGAGGAACGACAAACAACTCAATGGATTGGTGAGTCCATACTTTCTTTTCATGCTGTAAAAATAGGCACAGGGGCTAGAGTACTGCAGGAAAGTTCCGGAGCTGTTAACCATGGGTCAGGCTGCCACAAAAGAGCAGCGGTTGTATGTAAAAGTGCTACAACAAATATTACATGCTGCTAATTTTAACGTTTCCGAAAAGGATATAGGACATCTTTTATTAACTGTCAAGGAATATTGTAATTGGTTTCTGAGTGAAGGTACTTACAATATAGAAATATGGAAGAGGGTCAGGGAGCATTTTGAAACACGTAAAGCATTTGGTATGAACATCCCTGAATCATCTGCCTTAACGTGGCGAATGTTATATATTGCATTACAGCCGCTGCAAAAGGCAGAAAAAAACCGAAAGTACGGATGTAATAGGAAAGACAAGTGATGAAGGGTTCTCGCAAAGGGATAATATGGATAACAAAAGAAAATGAAACATTTAAGGCATATCCTTCATTGAATATTCAAGCGGAGGCTACTGCCCTGCCGTTACCCCCTCTGCCACCACCTGTGGATGCTGAAAAGCTGCTAGCAGAGGGATATTCTCAGGTTCTCACAATATTCGGTGAGAGTCCTGCCTTTCTCACCAGTGTTATGAAAAACAGTAGGATGGTTTTTGTAAACTGGACCAACACCTGGTGTTTTGCTAAGTTCTGTTTATGGTACATTGGAAAAATATTTTGAAATGGGTGTTGTTGGATTTTAGCCAATCACCCTAGGAGATGGGTGATCACTGATCAATCGCCCTATGGGGCTAAGGTATATAAAACTGGGATATAAATTAATAAAGCTGCTTCTTTTGCCTTCTCTTGCTGAATTTGTGTGTTGCTGCATCTCTCCGCTCCCGGTATAAACAGCGACAGAATAGGTTGCCCAGAGAGGTGGTGGAGGCCCCATCCCTAGAGACATTCAAGGCCAGGCTTGATGAGTCTCTGAGCAGCTTGACCTAGTTAGATACGTCCCTGTTTGTTGCAGGGACAACGTTGGACTAGATGATCTTTAGAGGTCCCTTGCAACCCAATACATTCTATGATTCTCTGATTTATTGGTTAGTTCCCAGTGTTCATAGAAAAGACCTCATTGGATGCTGTAATTCGTTTAAATCATTTGTTGTTGTGCTCAGTTTATAGTAACATGAACACATCATTTCTGTTTGCCATACTGCAGCATGCTGTAAGAGAAAACAGAGACTTGTTTCAGTGGGGACAGTGTGAACATATGTGCAGAGGCTCACAAAATTAACTGAGAAAGGTTATAAGTTCAAAAGAAATTTAATCTAATCAAAAATCATTTAGTACTCCAATGAAGTTAGTAAAGTACAGGTTCCAGATGCCAAGCAGAATTAAAATACTACCCATCTGACTTAAATGTAAGTTCTAGAAAGCAACTAATCCAAAATATGTGTCACTCACCAATCAAGGCTCTCACCCTTGAGGAGTTGCTCAGGCAGGTGTCCCAACCCAAGGGAAAAAAAACCACTATTCCATGGAGGGCCAACTCAATTTGTCCTGCGGTGGTGATATAGGATCAAAGGATTTTGGTATTATAATTAGAACCAGATATAGGAGTAGGAATTCAATTAAAACTGTACTGCATATCCAAGATTAATAGTTAACCTGTAAGACATAGAAGTTTAATTAAACTTCTAGTGCTTGTACTGGATTAATGGTCCATATGGAAGACATCGAACAATAGCTGGAACATCAGGACCTGGGAACAAAGGGACATTTAACTACCCCTGATCAGTATCTTAGAGTGTTCCATGTGTAACACCAACTTGGCAAGAGTGCTTACAGTCCATGTATCCTCAGCCGAACTACATTCATTATAATATTAAAAATCACACCCACAGGTCAAAAAGACCCTTACCCAAGTGAAGACCCTTCCCATGAGCATGCACTACAGCAAGTAGAATGACACAACTGAAATTATAATTATATGCAAATGTGTAATGATGGCAGGAGACAGGATGTCTGATGGAGTTTTACTAATCTTTAAACAAACAACAACAAGGAATGGGTAATCGTATAGTACAGGCATACTGTGAAGTTTATAGCCTTGTAGATAGTGGTTATCTCAGGGAACAGGAAAACAGGACGTCTCAAGGCATACGAGCATGCTGAACAGACAAGAACAGGTTTTGTGTCAAGAATAGGAATTTTAGACTTTAGGTCACCAAAAGAACACAGTGATGAAGAAGTGAAGATGAAGTAGAAGACCACCAGAGGTCTTTAAAGACCACCGGAGGGAGAGAAGACCCTAACCCTAATGTTATTATCCATGCTCGGACTATGTAAATGAGTTCCAGGAACCCATTAGCATAAGACTGCCCTTTCCAGGAAATATAATGAACATGTATGTTTAGCCTGCATATAAACTAGGTACCTAGCTTGCATCGGTACGTACATTTGGAGGAGCGATCCCCTGTGTGTCCAGCACTGCAATAAAGAATACCTGCTTAATAACACTACATTGCTATTGCGTTTATCCCAGAATCCTCGCCCAGCCACACCCAGCCTCCCACTTTGGTGAGGAGTGTTAGAAAGCAAGAGGGCTTGGAAACTCTGATCTTTGAATCAGTAACCAACCACTGTAGAGGGAAAGGTTCCATTATTTCTTGTGTATAAATATAGCATGAACAGTCCTACTGGGTGTGCTTGATTTGTGGAATTACCGCCAAGCACCAAGGCCTGAATGAAAAATATCTCTCCTGAGTGTGGGAGGATTGGTCTGTTGGCACGCTGGGTAACATGTCTGCTTTTTGGACAACAGTGGGACCCCATTTATACCCTAGTTGAATCTGATCTGTGGTCAAAAATATAGTCATGTTCGTCTTCATTGGCCAAAGGTCTTTTGACTGAGATGTGGGTCTAACAATAGCCAGTTGTGTAATTGTGGTGTGACCAAAATTAGCAGAAGTAGTTACACAAGTTAGCAGATGTGTGCCTGAACAAGCATAGTAAGCAGATGGGTTTATATTTTTACCAGAGTTAGCAAATCTTGTGTCTTGATGGTTTTTCTTCATCAGGGTGTGTGCAACTGCCACAACAGGTTACCCGGTTAAAAAGAAGGGAAAACTGATTGTGCACTAATTCTATATTTTGCACCACTGCTATCAGTGTCTACCCAGGCAAGTGGCCCGCAAAATTTAGTTAAAGTCATAGGCACAGTACTGATGGATGGTAGATTAATCATCACAGGTTGTCCTGGCTGTAATGCCATTGCATACTCTCTTTTCCCAGTAAGTGGAGCACTAAGCTGAGTTTTCACAAAGAATGCTCAGTTTACAGGGCTTCCAGTGGGCTTGTATGGATGAAGTACTCTGGGAAGTCTTGGAACCCATTGAGACTCCTGTGGTTTGAGATTCCTTTTCAATAAGCCATGAGCTCTTTCTACCATCCCGTATGACTGAGGGTAGTGTGAGGTTTAGAATACCGATTTAATTTCCTCTTGGTTTGCCCAGTCTTGCACTTCTTTATGCAAAAAAAAAAAAAAAAAGTGAGCCATTATCACTTTGGATAACATTAGGAGTAGGTAGATTTGAGAACTGAAATGATAGTCCTTGCACCATATTTTGCACATTGGCTTTCTGACAGTTAGTCACCACAAGCAAGCTAGAGAGTACTTCCACCCCTGTGAGGATGTGTCAATATCCCATTGACAACCTGAATGGTTTGATATAATCAATTTGCCATGTAGACCACAAAGTTTACCCTTCCGTTGATATGTGGAGGTGATGCTTTAGCAGGGTGTTCTGACTGGAATTTTAATCTACTCTGGGAACATTCTGTAAGAATAGTTTCACAAGTTTTTCTGTGTACAGGCCAGCTTTTACTCTGTGAAGCAAAGTAGAGTGCTGCTTTACCTGTGTTGCTTAGGTTTTGATGTAACCATTCTCCCAGGTGAGTTTCCTAATTTTAGTTAGCTCATCTACCATTTGATTCCACTTTGTGTCAGGTTTTACCCATCCCGTCCTGAAAGGTTTTTTTTTTCCTGGTGGTAATAATTGCCATTCTTTGCTTCTCCAAACTGAGTATCTATTTACTCTCCAGTTCAAGGTTTCCCACTGACAGAACCATTGGGTGACACCAGCCCACACAGCCTAAGAGTCCACATATATGATTTTTGCTCCATTCTGTGATGCCAAAACAACTGCTTGAATTTCTCCTACTCGTGCACTGCCTTCATCTTCTTCTACCACCTTATGGCCAGTGGTAGTATCTAGCACAATGACCTTATATTGCCATTTACTATTTACCCTTTCTGCTAAAGCACCTGTAAACCAAATGTTTTCTGTCGGTATACCCTCAGTGAGGGGCAGTCCATCGAGAATGGGTGAAGTTTAAAAGGTTGTTTTGATGCTAAAGGGTCTGTGTTTATGGGCCTCTGCAGTTTGGAAGTCTTAGTGTGTGCCTCAGATGATTGCATATTCCCTGCAACTCCTGTTGGGTAAGCATACCATTTTCTGATAGTGGGGTTTTGTGCCACTCTTTCTGGGGGAGCAGTCACTTTTAGGATTGCTTCTAGTAAATTACATGGTCCTCTAGTTTGCACAGGTTGTCCCTGATTTATTTTCTCTACTTGTTTAACTGCTGGGACTAAAGATAAAAATCCATTTTCCCATTCAGAGTGTCATTGTTCTGTTTCTTTAGATGTGGTTGAGCTAAACAATAAAGGTCTTTTGGGCCCACCAGGGTTACTTTGAAACAGGTTACAGTAAGCAGCCGTTCAGCAAACCCCCATTTGGCTATAATAAGACCATGGAAGGGTACTGGTCCCAGTGACTGCTATGTTTTTAATTCTTCAGTTAGAGTTCTGACTGCGTCTTTATGTTCTCGCTTCCACTCTCAGGGTTGGCCTTTCAGTAAAAGCAGGTATAATGGATGGGAAATGATAGAAAATCCAGGTACATGCTTTTTCCAATATCCTGAAGTTCCCATTAATTTTAGTAACTCCTTCCTTGACTGGGGCATTTGCAGCCCTTAGATTTTCTTAAGACATTTGGAGGAATCACTGTTATCCATAAATTACCTGAGAATTTTACTTCTTTACTTGGTCCCTGACATTTTCCAGGTGGTATCTCAATTTCTGCTTTATTTAGCACTTGCCATACTGCTGCAGCTGCTGCTTCCCCCACCTTCTCAGAGGAAGTTTCTCCAATCAGAATATCATCTATGTAGTGGTACAGTTTCACGTCTTGGGGGAGTGAGACTGTGTAAAAGTTCAGCAAGTGCAGCATGAGCAATTGTGAGTGAACATTTATACCCCTGTGGAAGCCTGCTAAAGGTACATTGTATTCCCTTCCAAGCAAAAGCAGACTTCTCTTTATCCTCTTCCTTCAAGGGAACCATAAAGAACGTATCTTTTATATCTGGCACAACCACCCATGGATGTGCAGATGCTTGCAAAGTACCTGTTAAGTTTGCGATGTTTGATACAGCAGCTGTTACAAAGCTGCTCCTCCCCTATCGCAGAGGAGTTACATTGGCATCCAGGCACTGAGGGTCAATTGTTAAACGGCACCTTCTGTCTGGCTTCCAAACTGACCAGAGAGGTGAGTTATATGGGGAGTGGGTTCTGGAGATCATTTTTCTTTTCTCCAATGAGTTATGATTTCAGAAATTCCATTTTGTGCTGCAGCAGAAATGGTATATTGCGATTCATTAGTAATTTTTGAATCAGGGAGTGCAGGGGCTGTGCAAATTGCCCACATTGTAGCCTCCTGATTTCTCCTGTGGTTGGGACCTGGCAGGCACCAGGTACATCCATCTAAAACATCAAAACCGAAAACATTTCCTTGGTGAACTTCAATTGCGAAGGGAGTCGTCGACATGCATTTCTCACCATAAACTGACCTCAGCAGTTTGATACATAACACTCGTGCCACTCGTGCCGGTAATCTTAACTCTTTGTCATCTGGATGCCATACCCAGCTTCCGGGCATGTTGTGTTAGTATTGAAATTTGGGCTCCTGTATCTATGAAGAACTTCTCTGAGGACCAACTGGAATTAAAATGTATAGGCCATCACACTTATCCGCTGATAAGCCTGAAACACATTCCTTCCTTTCACCGTTATCTAGTCTCTGGAATGCGGCAATCAGACAAGATAATGCCAGTAGGCTGACCTTGAATAGTGTTTCTGGGAATGCCTAGAGCTAATGCATTCCTCCTGAATTCATTCCTCTATTCTTGAGATTCTGTCTGCTAAATTTCTTTACCTTTGACCTAGTTTCTGTTCCCTTCTTTCATGGGCTGTGCTTTATCTTCTCCTCCTTGGGGCTTCAGGTTTTGTTTTTCAGCTGGTGCATCGCTGCAGCAGATTTCATGACTTTAGCATGACTTAGCAATGTCGTGCATTAATTCCACCCATCTATGAGTTGTGTAGGAGCATTATAGATATGGTGCTAGGGGACATGGTTTAGTGATGACCTGGCAGCGCTGGATTAACAGTTGGACTTTATGATCTTGAAGGTCTGTTCCAACCAATTCTATGATTACTCTCCTGGTTTGGTTTGTTGTTTTTTTTTAAATTATATTCAGTATCTCTTTTAACCTCATCCTATTTTGCAACTAGATAGGGTTTAAGATTCGTCAGGACTCCCCTAATCAGTGGTTTTAACATTGTGAAATCTACTGTAGCAGATAGTGTGACATCATGGAGTCCTCATTCGTCCATGGCTTGTGTGCAAGTGGCTTTTGTGATGGCTGTAGAGAGCTCACTTGGCTCTCTTGGCAGCATAGGCAGGATGCCATCTGCATTACTCACATGAGGTAAGATTCTCTCTGATCACACTGCCACTGGTGAAGCCATGGGACGGGGAGACTCTTACCCGCATTCAAAAGGCGTTCATACAATTGGATGTGGATGACAGATGACCAGGATGCCAGGTGTCCCTGGCAGGCTGCTGAAGCCACAGCATCGTTCATGATCCCATGTTTGCTGCTGGTGATTGGGTGAGTTGCTGTATGGGCAGGCACATTGTTGCTCCTGGAATCATAAAATGGTTTGAGTTGGAAGGGACCTTGAAAATCATCTAGTTCTAATCCCCCTGCATGGGCAGACACCTCCCACTAGACCAAGTTGCTCATCTTTCTCACTGCCTCAGTAAAGCTTTGTTTTATAGGGTGTTGTCAAACTGTGTTACTGTTCAGACCAGTCTTTTTCCTCACAATACAACCATTAATCTGTTGCTCAAAGAATAAGAAATGCCTACGAAGGACAGCTCATACATGTTAAAACATCAAACAGGACCAGCTGTACATGCATTGTGGCTGCTGCCCAAAGCAGATTGGGTCGTTCAGTGTTCACTTAAGTGGAGCAGGACTTTCAGTGCTGAAAGGGGGCCTCATGATTAATGAGGCCTTGGGATCATGATCTGTGAGAATGTAGTCTTTGCATGTGTCCTTGAACTGCTCTGGCAGGGGGGTTGGACTAGATGATCTTTCTAGGTCCCTTCCAACCCCTAATATTCTATGATTCTATGAAGAGAGTCATCTTCAGGGGGGCCTAACAGCAGCCCCCAAGTATTTATGAGTACGTCATGAAACCATCAGTCAGGCTGCTCGCAGGCATAGAGGAATGAGAGATAATGGCCAGAATTTAAAATAAGACAGAATCTACCCAGATATAAGCAGAAACTTATGCACCCCCAGGACAGTCAAGTAATGTGCAGGCTGTACAGAGAGGTTGTGCAGTCTCCATCCTTGAGAGTTTCAAGACCAGACCGAATAAAGCCCTAAATAACTGAGCTTATAGTTGATTCTGCTTTAAGTAGGAGATTGAACTAGAGATCTCCTGAGGTTCCTTCCATTATGAATTATTGCATGATCTTATGATAATGGATGAAGAACACTGATATTCATGCATGACCTTCAGCTGCTGAACAACCACCTCACTTGATCAAGGAGATAGGAATAATTGTCTGAATGGTGATCCTTTGTATCTTTTCATTTGGTAGTTTGCAGTATCATTGCATTTGGGAATATTAATGCATAGACACACAAAAAATGTCATTAGTGTATCTATAAAGGCCCTGTATAATGAAGAAGAAGCTAATTTCCCTTTCCATTACTTTTTGCTCATTTCTCTCTATTGTTAGAATTACTGAGGTAATTTAGGTTGCTTTAACAACGGGAAGATTAGAGTAATTCTAGAAGCAAGTGTCAATGAAACTTGCTGAGATAATGCACTGATTTATTATATTTGGTTGCCTAGAAAATATTAGTCTAAATGATTACTTGCACTAAAATATTCTACGGTATTAGGACTCAGGGCACAGTGAATAACAGCAGAAGCCATAGATCTGATTTCTGCTAATCATATTTTAAAAAAAAATAAAATACATATATATAATCCTGTTTCATCTTTCTGTTATGGCAGCAAACATTAAGCCCACAGTTTGGTTTTTGGTTCTACAATGGAGTGAGATTTGATTTGGCATGCCTTTATAGCCCAGTAACTGGATTCCTTAATGTGTGAAAGAAACATTTTCAATTCAAGATGTAGAGCAGCTATTGGAGTAGGAAGCAGTTTATAAGAATGTTATTCTACAAATTGTGCAAAAAACTTTATCCCATTCTAAGAAAACTAAGATTGTTTAATCACTAACATAAATATTTGGCATGCAGAATATTTGACTAGTTTAAATCATGAATTTATATTAGATAATGTTTTCACCATGAAGAACAGGGATATTATCAATGATTACATATTTATATTTTCATTTTCTTTTACTCATAAAAGGAGTTTTCCCATTTATCAATGCACAGCATATTCACCATTCATCTGTTTCTTTTTCTTACACTGACAAGCAAAAGAAGCTAGTTAAATGAAGTATAAAAATAATCCCTCTAGGGGAATAATTTTCCCATAAGAGGTTAATATCCAGTATTCTGGACACAAGGTTAATTATTGCAATTTAACAAGTTGAGATAACT
Source organism: Actenoides hombroni (assembly GCA_024336885.1). Taxonomy (NCBI): domain Eukaryota; kingdom Metazoa; phylum Chordata; class Aves; order Coraciiformes; family Alcedinidae; genus Actenoides; species Actenoides hombroni. The sequence continues at coordinate 2,092,609 of WUAM01009935.1, read as the reverse complement.
TAAAATAGAGATCTTTAAAAGATTTCTGAAGTTGTCAGAAAACTGGTATGTTTTGTCCTTCACCAGCTTTCTTGTAGTCCCCCTTCAGATACTGGAAGGCCACAATAAGGTCTCCCTGGAGCCTTCTCTTCTCCAGACTGAACAACCCCAACTCTGTCTGTCATATTTGCATAGTCATTATGCATGTGGCCTGAGTCTCTGAGGGGTCTCCATTAGGGTCTCTGGTGGTCCTTGGAGATCCCTAATGACTGTTGAAAGGGGCATCTCTTAGTGTCTTTTCCGTGTCCGTGTATGGTCTGCATCCTGGCTCATCACTTTGTTCATGGAGTTCTCAAGTTCCTTATCTTGACTTCAGCTGGTTCCCACTGGCTTATCTGCATTCCTTCAGGATGAAACAGTCACACTTCCAAGGTTTATGTCCATAAGTGCATTCTGTCTGAGGCCCCTTTACAACATGGAGGATGTAATTTTCACACTTGAGAAAAATATGTCCTTGCCTGAGACCCATTACAACAGTCCCTTGAACTTGCCTTCCAGAATATCATCTCTTCCTCCTTTGATTTGGTGGAATTCACAAACCAATGGGGGCTGTGCTCTTTTCCATTCCTCAGGTAGCTGATGAGGACATTAAATAGCAGTGCTCCCTGTGCTGACTGCTGAAGAATGGTACTGGTTACTGGCTGCAGGTTAGACTTTGACTCTAAAGTCACTATCACCAAGACCAGTGCTTCAGACTTACACATCCACACTTCCTAATTTGGTCACAAGGATGCTAAGGGAGATTGAGTAAAAAGTCTTACTAAACTCTGTGTTAATGACATCCTCTGCTTTTGTGTTGTCTACAGAGCAAGTGAAAGGGGTATCTCTGCTTCATGACTGACAGACTGTGAATGTCACCAGCTCTGTGGATGAGCAAAACTCCTAGACTGGCACTGATCATCCCATCATGACCTGAGGCTATCAACAACCTGGTGATCTGTCATGACAGATCTCTTAGGACATGGGAGGAAAGCATAAATGTTGCTGAGATAGGGTTCTTTATTGCATTGGACTTATATGTGACAGGGTTTTGGAAGCAGGGGAGGGGCTACAGGGGAGGATTCTGTGAGGAGTTTGTAGAAGCACACCTGAGGCCACAGACAACCACAGAGCTGGTCATTGTGCCCAAGAAAGGCTGTGACTCTGAGGGAAGCTCGTGTTGGAGCAGTCTGTTACTGGGAAGACTACACCATGTAGAAGGGACCCACACTGGAGCAGTTTGTGAAGAGCTTCAGCCCCATGGGAAGTACTTGCACTGAAGAAGTTCATGGAGGACTGTCTCCTGTGGGAGGGACCCCTTGCTGGAGCAGGGGAAGAGTGTGAGGAGTCCTCCCCTGAAGAGGAAAGAGTGGCAGAAATAACATATGATGAACTGACCACAACCCCCATTCCCTGGCCCCCTCTGCCACTGTGGTGGAGGAGGTAGAGAAATTAGGAGCAGAGCTGAGCCCAGGAAGAAGGGAGGGTTGGGGGAAGGTGTTTTTAATGTGTGGTTGTATTTCTCAATACCTCACTTCACTTTGATTGGTAAATTAGTACTGGTTTTGTTCAAATTAAATTGATGTGTTGTTTTGGGGTCTTTTTCCACTAAAATGAGTTTGTTTTTTGTCCATGAACATAATTGGCGAGTGAGGCTTCCCTGTCCTTGTCTCGACCCACGACCCTTTTGTTATATTTTCTCCTTAATACCCCAGCAGGGGTAGGAGTGAGCAAGAATCTGCACAGTATTTAGTTGCCAGCTGGGTGGGCCTAAACCACAATGATTATAAATTCTCGACACAGTCTGAGTCTTGTGACAAAATCCCTGTATTTGGAATTACAAGTTTTTCAAAACTGGCTTTTGGAAGCAAATTTCCAATCAGTTAAATTTCAGAGTCCTGTCAATGGAAACGTCAGAGTCTGCTTTGAAGCAGAGGACTGTTGCAAAGTGTCTAATTGGAACTCAGGTCAATTTTAATCCATTTTTCACCACGGAGTTGATGGTGAGTTTAGGCACCCAAAAAACTCAAGTCCTCATTATTCTGTGAGGGTGAGGCTTTTTTTCCTTAGACCATTGTCACTACTTTCCAGCTTTGCACAGAAACTGGAAATGTCTTTTAGGTGATTTTCTTTTTAAAAAAATTCTCATTTTTCATGGTAATAAATCACTCAGTATGTGCGAATATGGAAATATTAATCTAACGTGTTTGTCATTAGTGAAAATTAAAGTGCAGAATTCTGGAGGCAGGGAGTCTCCATTTACAACGTAATGTCCTCTTCTGAAGGTCTTGGTCTACATTTCATTATTGATAATGGGATTGTTCTCCTCATCCCTTATGCATCAGCTTCGCATCCACAGAACCCTCATGGATTCCATGGAGATACTAAGGCAAGAGAAGTAAATCATGTCCCTGGAAGATGAGAGGAGTAGGAGTTTCCTGTTGGCAGGTCTTACCTTTTTTTCTAAACAACTGGTTCTGAGTTTGGCTAGAATAGGGTTAATTTTCACCAGAAGTTGGGAGGGGGCCACAGCCAGGACAGACAACAGAACCAGCAAATGGGTTATTGAATACCACACTGATGTCATGCCTGCTGTATAAGGGCGGGGGCCAGGCAGGACAAAGTGAATGGTTCTGGAGGGACCAGTTGGGACTGGGTTGGGGGCCAGCACCATTTCTTGGGTTTGTTCTATGTCACTCATTTTGTGGTTTGTTTCACTGCTATTACTGTTGTTACGTCTACTTTCATGTTGTATTAAATTCTTATTTCGTCCCACAGGGTTTTGTATTTTCCTTCTTCTTCTCCTTTCCATTCAGGGGGTGGGGAGTGCAGTGAGCAAGTGTCCATGTAGTGTGCAGCTGGGTCACCACAGCACAACTGTAGATTGACGAGAGCTATGTCTGTAATTCTTTAACTATTGGTGTGGCTTTATAACCCATTACAATAATGAATCTGTCTCTCAACACAGCTCATATACTGAGAAACATCAGCACCAGGGGATTATTCTAACAATCTTGTAAAATTGCATTAAGGAGGTGGAATGGTAATGCAGGATCCTGTAGTTCTGAATGTGCTTGATCCTGGCTTTAATGTTTCCCTAAAGGTGTGAGTTGAGGAGCAGGACTCAAAGTTAGTAGAGACAAGATGACCAATAAATCATGTTTTGCTCTGTCCTCCATGTGAACATATGGAGATATCACTAATTGTTTATCATGTCAGGTCAATAGGAATGGGATGTTGCCCTTCCTGAATCTTGCACCTCCCTCTGGAACTGTTCTCTTTTAAGAACTCCCAATGGGCAAAGAAAATCAGGTAACTAGCTAAGATGTACTACATTTTCATGAAGGAATGCAGGTTGTCCCCAGGATTTAAAAAAAAGTCAAAAGGAAATAGAATGAAACTTTTAATACACACAAGAGAAACCAGCCTGTTTATAGTATTAAAAAGCATTGCTTCAGGTGCCTTTGCTGCATATTCTTTTTCAAGTCTACTGACAACTGAAGTGATACCACTTAATATACCAAACTCACAAGCTTTTAAGGGGAAATTCTGCTGAATGCCTTGCAGAATAACTATTGAGCTAATTACTGAACTGCTGCTATAGAAACCCATTCAGCAAATATGCCAAAGGAATGTGTTGACTTCCTGGGTTGTGAAGGGTAAGGTAAATTCAAGGACTAGCAGCTGCTGCCCTCATGCTGCTGAAACAGAGGGTGGTAAGTGTGAGCCTGGTACCTCCAGTGGGAAGACAACGGGAGCACAAATATCAGAAAAGAAGTCTGGTGCAATCATGTTTTGTTACTAGGTCTGAATGGGCATGTCTGCCTCCTTGCTTTAGGACACTAAATACCTGCGTCACATCAAGAAGCAGAAGTTTCATGAGTACACTTTTGTGGCCCCATTTTGCCACGGCTTAGTACATGTCAGGCTCTCATCATCTGAGGTGGACAGGAAAGCCTGAGCCACATCCATTATTAATCTAAATGATGCAAACCAGTCAGCCAACTGCCAATGTAGCCAATTCTAAGCAGTGCTTCCTATTATACAAAAGGAAGGAGCACACAGGCAGTCATTTTTAAACCATTGTGTTTTGGGTTGTCATGGTTTAGGCCCCACCAGGAGCTGAGCGCCACATGGCCACTTGGTCACTGCCTCCTCCACTGCCCGAATGGGAAGGAGATGAGGGAGAAAAGTACAAAACCCCATCAGCTGAGATAAGGAGAATTTAATACAACAATGGAAAAGGAGAAGTAAACCGCAACAGTAACAGCAATGAATCAATACACAGCATGAGCAATATAGAATGAACTGAGGAAGGTGCTGTCCTGAGCAGATCCTGCCAAAACATGCACCCCTTGCCCTTATATAGTGAGCACGATATCAGTATGGTAATTAATAACTCCTTGGCTGGTTCTGTTGTCTATCCTGGCTGTTGCCACCTCCCAACTTCTGGTGAAAATTAACCGTATCCTGGACAAACCCCAGACATTATCCACCCCTTATTCTATACCATCTATGTCAAGCCCAGCAGAGTTATTTAACAATTAATACACAAATTAATTGACTGTCTATTCTCACCTAAAATTAAGTCCCCTTGCAGCACACATCAGACTTCTCGGTCCTCCTGCATGATCCACCAGGTGCACCCAGGCCCTTCAGTAAAAGCAATCCCATGGATGAAGCAGGACTAACCCAGACCATCTTTCCTAATACATTTTTTCATGTGCACTATGGGCACTTTATTCCCTTCTACAGCATGTAGGAATTTTGACTGGACAGGGCCAGCTTGATTGGTAGATCCCCTCATGTTAACTAACTGGGTGACCTTTGTTCAATATGTGTCCCAATGATTGAAGGTCCCATACCCCAATGATTTTAGTGTAGTTTTTAACAGTCCATTGTATTGTTCGGTTTTCCCAGAGGCTGATGTATGACAGGGGATGTGATAGACCCACTTGATGCCATGGTCTTCAGCTCCAGCTTCTACGAGGTTCTTTTGGAAATGAGTCCTGTTGTCTGACTCAATTCTTTCTGAAGTGCTGTGTCACCATAAGACTTGCTTTTCAAGGCCCAGGATGGTGTTCTGGGCAGTGGCATGGGGCACTGGATGTTTCCAGCCATCCAGTGGTTGATTCCACCATTGTAAGTAGATGGTGCTTGCCCTCGTGGGTTTGTGAGAGTGTGACATAGTCGATCTGTCAGGCCTCTACATATTTATATTTCAAGCATTGTCCTCCATAGCACTGGAGCTTCAACTGCTTGGCTTGCTTGTTCACAGCACATTTCACATTCATGGATGACCTCTGCAGTAGTGTTCATGGCCAAGTCCACCCCTCAAACTCAAGCCCATCTATATGTTACATTTCTTCCTTGATGACCTGAGGTGTCATGGGCCCACTGAGCTATAAATAATTCACCCTTATATTGCCAGTTCAAATCCACTTGAGGCACTCCAATCTTGGCAGCCTGATCTACGCACTGTTTTGATGTTCTTGAGTAGTCTGACTCTTGGGTACATGGGCATCCACATGGTGTACCTTCACAACCAGGTTCTCTACCACAGCAGCGATATCTTACTGTAATCCAGCAGCCCAGATGGATTTACCTCTGCACTGTCAGTTGCTCTGCTTCCACTGCTGTAGCCACCCCCACAGGGCATTTGACACCATCCATGAGTCAGTCTATAGAGCACTGGACACTTCTCTCGCTCAGCAACATATAAAGCCAGATAGATGGCTTTCATCTCTGCAAACTGAATTAATTCACCTTGTCCTTCAGCAACCTGTCAGGTGGGACTCCACACAGCTTCCTTCCACTGTCATTTTTCCACAATGTGACAGGACCCATCAGTGAACAGGGCGTATCGCTTCTCATCATCTCATAGTTTGTTATACAGTAGGGCTTCGTTAGCGTGTGTCACCTCTTCCTCTGGCAACACCCTGAAATCTTTGCCCTCTGGTCAGTTTGTGATCATTTCCAAGATTCCTGGGCAGCTAGGGTTCTATATTCAAGCCCATTATGTTATGAGTGCAACCCACTCTGGGGCAGCTCAAACTCCTTCATATGTTGCCAGTATCTTTTTTTCAGTTGGAGTACAGTTAGCCTTGGAACCTTTGTACCCCTGACTCCAAAACCTCAAGGTCAGCCTCGGGTCTCCCCAGGTACTCTCCGCCAGAGGCTTCAGGTAGGACCATTCTTCCCGCCTGTGGTACAAAGCATGTTTTTAATATCTTGTCCTGCTTGCACTGGCCCAAGGGCTACTGCATGAACAATTTCATGTTTAATTTGTTCAAAGGCCTGTTGCTGCTCAGGGCCACAATTAAAATCATTCTTCTTACAGGTCACATGATGGAGAGGGCTCACAATCAAGCTTCAGTCTGAGAAACTCTGTAGTCTGCTGTAGCCCTCCAGAAATGCAAAGTGCCCAAGAAAACCTGTTTCCTTTTTCCTGGTTGGCGGGGACATAGCTGCTCTCTTATTGATCACATCCATTGGTATCTGGTAAACCCATCTGGCCATTTTATTCCTAAAAACTGGATCTCTTGTGCAGGTCCCTTGACCTTACTCCATTTTCTGGCAAAACTGGCCTTCATAAGGTCTTCAATTATTTTCTTCCCTTTCTAAAAAAATTCTTCTGCTGTGTCACGATGATGTGATGATAGTGTCCTCAATGTATTGAAGGTTTTTCTGGAGCTCCACCTTTCACCCTTGTGGCATGGATCAGTCCATGGCAGATGGTGGGTCTGTGTTTCCACCCCTGTGGCAATCGATTCCAGGTGTAATGGATGCCCCTCCGAGTGAAAGCAAACTGTGGTCTGCACTCTGGTGCTATAGGAATAGAGAAAAGCACATTAGCAGTATCAATTGTGGTGTACCACTCGGCTGCCTTCAACTCCAGTTTATATTGAAGCTCTAGCATGTCCAGCATGGCAGCACTCAGCAGTGGCATAATTTCATTCAGGCCACAGCAGTCCACTGTTAGCCTCCATTCTCCATTAGACTTCCTCACAGGACCTATGGGGCTGTTGAAAGGTAAGTGAGTTTTGCTGCTCACCCTCTGGCTCTCTAGTTGACAAATCAGCTTCTGTGGGCCAGCATGTGGATGTGCAGGGGACACTTACAGGGCATGAGAGAGTTACCATCTATGTTGTAATTCCTGAAAGTGGGTCTCCTCTCCCACAGCCCTTATTTCCTTCCCTCCCCGCCCCTCCCCCACCCCCCCCCCCGCCCCCCCCCCCCCCCCCATCCTCTCTTTTTCTCTGTTTCGGTGTGCCCTGCCTGTCGGCGCAGCGTTATGTTCCAGTCCCTTCCTCATCCTCGTAGCCTCCATTGGACTCTCTCCAGTATTTCCCCATCTCTTCTGAACAGGGGAGCCCACAACTGAACACAATACTCCAGATGTGGTCTCACTAGTGTGGAGTAGAGGGGGAGGAGAACCTCCCTCGACCTGCTGGCCACACTCTTCTTTATGCCCCCCAGGAGACCATTGGCCTTCTTGGCCACAAGGGCATGTTGGTGTTCCACAGATAGCTTATCGTCCACCAGGACACCAATGTCCTTCTCCATGGGGCTGCTTCCCAATGGGCCTACCCCTAACCTGTACTGGTGCATGGTGGTGTTCCTCCCCAGGTGGTACATGAGGAGGCTGCAAGTGGGGTTGGGGAGGCAAAGCCTTTGTCCCTGTCAGTCACCTTCAAAAGTTTAAAATACTGAGCCTGGGATTCAGGCTAAGCTTGAACTCTCCCCACATCCAAAAAAGTCACAGCAATAGTTCTGTGACCTCTACAAACTTAGTTAATTCTTTATCAGTTCCATTCATTCTCCAGACTCTGTCCCTTGGCTCTTCATTTACAGCACTTTTGCTGGTTAAAAAATTATTAGCTGCATTTAAAAGCAAGTAGAGGATCAATATGTAATATTTAAACCATACTTTTATGCAGTCTGTCCACAGAGAGGTACAGGATGCAAAGCTGAAGGGAACAGCAAGTTCTGCCATCCAAATGTACTTAGTAACTCTGCACAGGCACAAGGCTCAGGGACTAAGGGTCACACAGGCAACAGCAGAATGTCTTAGCAAGCAGTGATCATTTTAGAGAAAAAAATAAATCCCAGTTGACTTTTAACTGTGCCACCACTTCTGCTAATTTCCACAGTACAAGAAAGGAGAGGGGAGCTAGGCAAGAGCTGATTCCAGAAACAAAATAAATGCAGGGTCTGAGAAGCAAAGTTTCCTACTTAAGCACTAGAAATCAAAATCCATATTGTGCCACCTGTGAAACAGAAAAGTCCCAAATTCCTCAAGGAATTCAACCTAACTGATGGAACTGCTCAGTAATAGTTTGTCCCTTAAAACAAGGGCTGAAGAACCTGACACTGAAAGAATAAATGCTGTAACTAGGCAGTAGTTAATTCTTCTAGATATTAAAATAAAAGCAACTATCATGTCATCCTGTTTAGAAATATTCCCTTGTGATAAAATCATCAGTCTGTGCATTATCACCTAACATAGCACTAAATTTGATCCTGAAGCACCATTTAGCCACAGCTGTAGATGTGCATGTACAGAGAAGAAGAATAAAACCCAGAGGACAAAAGTCAAATCACCCAATTAACTGGAAGCCCATTGCTTTTTACCTCTACCCCAGAGTTCTCCTTGTACACAAAAAGGGGTTACATTTATTTCAACTGGCACGACAACCAAGCAGGAGGATGAGCCTCTGCTCACTGGGTCAGTGGAATTCCATGGTGTCTTACTTGGGAAATTCTGCATTGCTGCATTTTGACATCAACTTCATCCCATTCCTCTTCCACTTCAAACCAGCCAATAGGATCATCGTCTCCCAAATCATCACTTGAACAACTGCTTCTGTACATGAAAGAAAGTTAAACTTTGTAAAGAAAAAGTTTAAAGAAACTGCAAAGCTGTCGATAGGCTACCAAAATATTTTTTCCAAGCTATGGCTGCAACAGTAACTTTCACATACCCAAACTCTAGCATATGAAAGGTAAGAAAATCAAGGAAATCTTTTAGTCATGGTCCCTAATCTCCTGTCACTCCTAAGCAACAGTTCTTTAACAGCAATTTAATAAAGGCTAATTAACATGTGATCTTCCTACAAGTTGTTTCTGCTATCAGCGAGCTGCACCTCAAGTAGAAAGTTTATTATATCCCTTTTTAAACAGGTCTTTAAATCAAGAGGCTGAAGGCAACAGCTACATCCATTATTTCCTCCAACACATCAAATGGAGGCTCACTAAAATCAAACAAGTAGCAATTAAAGGATGTTTATTTTTTTACGTCAACCGGAACAATTCTCCGCAGTCCAAGCGGCATTCCAACAAAGGTCTAATTTCACACTTATTTTCCATGGATTCATTACAAAAAGTCCCTTATACCTGGTTTTTACAAACTGTTTGAATTCCCTCAGCTTCCACTTGTCATAGCTTTCAAATCTCCTGAAGTGCTCCTCTGCGTGGAACTTCTCTGACGCGCTGTTATAAGCAAACACCAGCCCACACTGCGCCCCGATGGCACCTCTTCGGACCTGAAGAGCAAATCCAGAGAAATGTCAATATTGGCAACAAAAGGTGTTGATTTCACAGGGGGGGGAAAAAAAATAAAAAAATTAAATACTGACAATACCAATCTCTGGGATTGCACTTTACACCTAAGGAAAAAGGAAATGCGTTTCAAGAAATGGTTCTGAACACTTTTGTAGCTCGCCGAGCCAGGGTTGTGTACTTGGTTAATTCAACCACTGCTTGGGCTTAAGTAAAATTCAATTGCAGAAATCTCACTCGAGTTTTATGGTGGTCACAAGATTTTGCTTTTAAAGGAGATAAAATCATGCCAAGTGTTCAAATGACACTGATGTCTCTAAATTTTGAAAGACCCTGCGATTAATCTGAATTCCCATGCTGTATGTCTTGAAACCTGCTGTTCAGAGAGGTGAAAAAATATTTTCAGGTATGTAATTCTACAAAAAAATCCATTCTCTTTAGCAAGAAACCATACACCTAAGGCTCACTGGTTTGAATATATCACAAGATACAGACAAAAGCAATAGAAACTAAATATCTTTACTACATGTTTGTGGTACCCTGAAACAATTTTAAGGCCTCCATTTCCTTAAGTTCCCTGAGACTTACACAAAAGTAAAATCCCAAAATAACACCACTGCATCACTAATTTCAAATTTCAGTTTGTACAAAAAAAATAATTCTAATTCAACTCTGTCATGAGGGAAAAAACAGAAAGCCTTTTACTTGAAAAAGCACAGAGGAACCACATACCTTTATTCTAATTTGTGTCACTTGAAATGAAGATTCAGTTCCAGTAGAAAGAATGATACTTGCTCTGGTCTTCCCAGTTTCAGTAAGGAAACCTAAAGCAGCAGCAGGAATGGGGTGAGTTGGAAGGACTGCTAGTGCAAGCTGTCTGAAGAATATTAGGATTGTGGACTAACTGGGGGGAAGTGGAACAAAACCACTATGCTTTTCTAGGGAAATGCTCATTAGGAAATATTTCCAAATAAAAGAGTAAAAGACGAGTTTAAAAAAGATGGTATCCTGTTACTATACCCTCCCACAGAGCACACAGGGAATGCCCTATCTACAGCTACTTCAGGAGCGTTTCCACCCTGAAGTTCACTGGTAACTCCCAAATACTACTTTGGTTTATGGCTCTGTTCACTGGTATAACCCCCTGTTCCTCAGACTGCGATCCATAAAACATCAGAAAACAATCCACAAAATAACTAAAGGAACCCAAACAATAAACAGGAGCAGAAGAGGTAAAATAAGCATTTAAAATGTGCCCAGTTTTCTATCATAATAGCTTTCATTTACCAGTAGCACTGCACAGGGCACCACATAATTTCTGGAAGAAAAGATTAGGTGGCGTTTCACTTAAAACAAGAGGTCAAAAAAAGACAGATCTGTTTCTTTAGGTTGTATCCAGTACGTAAAACCATTCCATTAACAAAGACAGGCTTTAAAAGAGAATTAATAGTTACACACAGTCAGTGACAATTTCACTGATTTCTATCCTCTCTATCCATCAATATTTGGGAAATGAGCAGTGAATGATTCATGACTTCAACCCACAAAATGCACTCTAGGATCATTTTCTTTGTGACAGCTCATCGCTCACTTCCACATAGACTATCAATAATTGTCCCCAAAATCCAATCTCTTCTTTGTTTTGTTTTGACAATAAACTGGCTCCTGAGAAATCCATCCTGTTGTAAAACAGAATTTACATGTTGGGTTTGTTTGGTTGGGTTTTTTTTAATTAGAGATCTTCCATATTCTAAAACTGTCGAGTAGAACCACCCACATTCACTACAGCACAACAGCCTTGTTAACAGCCTTTGTGTCTGGTTGAATATTCTGGGTTTTAAGTCCAGGTTCTTACCATCCCCAGTCCACGGCTCTACAAGGAGGTTTTCAGGCCCTGATTTATCTTCTTTTCCCTTTACATCACATGCTTGTAAAGTTAGTCGCAATGGTTTTCCTAAGTAAGAAAATCAACAGGTTTATCAAATTCATAAAACAGAAAGTCTGTTGTCCAGTTTTGTGCTCTTCACACAGAAATCAAATGAAAAGAATTACAACACTGAGATTTTTACCATTGTCAGACAAAAAAGGGGAAAGAAACTACAGTACAAGAGAGACTGTAATCTAAAATAGCTCAAGTTTTAGATCCAGGGAGAGGGACAACGAAAAGCACAACACACTAATGTTCCTTCAGCTGTGTGCACACTTTGGAATTCACAACACATGAAATACCACCCTTGTCTTGCAAAAAGCAACAGCTACTCTGGGAAAAGCAAAGCCATTTTCAAAACTTTTGAAACTAAATACCAATACTATAATTATAAAATAATTAACGTATTCTTCAGCAGAAGCCAAGAAGTCCTGACAAAAAAATACTAATAGGCAAACAAAGGGGAAAATTCTTCATGAGAAACTAATGATAATTTCAGAGTTTGACACCTGAGAAAATAGAGATTTATCAGATAACTACAATGGATACAGCAAAATCCTACCACCTTGTGTCAGATTGTGCACAGCTCTACACTTGTGACATATTCTGATTAATTTATGAAAGTGAAAATAAAAGAACTGCAAAGAGATGCTAATGACATTACATCTAAAACACATCTTAAATCTGCACACGTCTCCAAGAGAGACAACTTACTGAGGCTAAACATACAAAAAAACTCTGTCAACAAAAGAGTAAAAATACTCAATGTCATTTGGCTTTTAGACAATACAAACACTGTCACCATCTTGATATAGGGGCCACTATCTACAAAGTTCATGGTTTCTCCCTCGAGGTGATGCCACCTGGTTCAATTCTTCCATCACAGAAAGCTGCTCATCACCAGCTCTCAGGGCAGTTCAGCCTCACAGGTTATCTTCTTGGTAGCAGTTGTTACTTTAGAAGTCTTGTATAATTTTAAAGGCCAGCAGAACAAGCAAAACAGCTCAAAGCTGCACACTGTCTTTCACAGAATCATTTAGGTTGGAAAAGACCCTTGGGATCATCGTGTCCAAACATTAACCCTGCTCTACAAGTTCACCCCTAGACCACATCCCCCAACACCACATCCAAGCAATGCTTAAACACATCCAGGGATGGGGACTGAACCCCCTCCCTGGGCAGCCTGGTCCAATATCAATGTATGTACAGTAGAGGATTCAACAATTATTCATTTACCGTATTTATAGAGCAGGTTCTGTCGCACTGTTGCCATGGAAGCGATAAGGGACGAAGCCTTGTATGGAGTGTCCAGATGATCAGTGATTGTGCAAAGGGAACTTATCACTTTAGCGACACTCCCTCTGGCTAAGGCAAAGGCCAAGAGTGTAAGTTCAACCTCTGGAGTAGTACAACAACTGAGGAGGGAAAAAAACCAAAACAACAAACCACAAGAGGAAAACTCAGGACACTGTTTTTAAATAAAGACAAATACTGCTCATGTGAAACAAAACAACTAAGGTGCCTGTTTCTTAACATCCCTGAATTTTTCCAGATACTAAAAAAAGAGCAGTAGAGTAAAAATAAGGTATGTTTGCTCTAGTGATTCTTCTAAACCATTTCCACTACATCAAAATACATCACCACAATCTCACCTTGTTATTCTTATAAGGAAGCTATCGACTTCTTCCAAAACATTTGGAGATAAGAAGCTTGAAAAATCTGTAGAGCCCGGTGTAAGGGACAGAGGTGGCATGTGCTGCAGTGCTTTCCTAGTAAGAGGGACAGAAGAGAACATCAGAGAGCCAGACAGAATCAGAGAAAACAACCCTCTAAAATTAACTAGACATTTGAATCTTCCTGCTCTTCATGAGTAGGTCTGTACAAATGGATTCTGAATTCTATTTACACACAGAACCTGTGTAAGGACAGTATTGCATTCGAGGTGGGGAAAGTTCAACGACTGCTAGGTAATCTCAAACCTCAGCTTCATCATCCCAGATTTAATGACACAAATAAGTCAAGATGTTTTGAATTAAACGTGTGACAGCAATAGAAACAGCTTAGTGTCCAAGTACTGCCTCATTTTAAATAGTTCCAGAATTGCGCAAGAGCCCATTAATAAAGGGAAAATTGCTTTTAAGTTCTTTCAGAACAATTACAGCAACAAGCTGTAAGTTTAGAGGGGAATTTTTGTTTGATTTCTTAGGGCAACATAATTACCCCTCAAAACAGGCATTCGTCAGTGGCTTCAGCAAAGTCATGCTACCCATAACTAGAGTTTGGGTTTGTGCTTTGTAATTCCAAACACTGAATCTGTAATTCCTGAATGCTCGTTTTTAGTCAACACTTCTCCTTCTTAACTTTTCTAAGCTTTGTTAGCTCAGGATCCACGTTATATTTCTAACAAACATCTCAACTGCAGCAAGACTGAAAGCTCTCAGCTTTAGTAAAGCTTGGAACTACGAACCTTCCTCGGCAGCAAGCGCGTATAAAGTCATCTAAGCTTTAAAGAGGGTCCAGAGATGACACAAATTAAGGATAGGCTTAATGGACTTTAGCCTACAGCATTCATTAACCTAATGACAGCAGTGCTCTTAGCTGGTGGCATCAGGCTAACTAAGCTCTATAAAAGCCAATGTGGGTGTGTAGTGATTTTATCAGGATTCCAATCCTTCAAGTCACCGAGCAGAAGCGTTTGGCAGCCGAACACGGAAACGCTCCGCAGCAAACGGCCGCTCACCGCCAGCAGACATCTGCACAGGGAGTGCAAAAACCCAACTATAGCCCCAGCCAAGGCAGGACTCGAGCAAAAAATTTGCTGAAAATTAAGCTAAGTGAAGCTCCATTCATAAGTAGAAGGTGTCCGATATTTACAGTCAATAAAATGACCTAAGAACACTAATTTTAGCCTTCTCAAAATTATTACAAGTCAGAAGATAAGTTAAAAATGTGTTTTTTCAATGTCTGTTCACTCATGGCTTAACAACTCCAATAGGTGCAGCAGCTAGGAGATTGATACTTGTGCCCCTCTGTGCAAATGGGTAACAGAGAAATATCAAAATTTACACAGTGTGATAGCTGAAAAGATGTTTAAACACCTTCATGGAGGGAGTGGAAACCAGTTAGACAAGATAGATTGCTTTGCTAAACCTGGAAGAATTCAAAAAAGAAATTTAAATAGAAAAAAAAAACCCACCAAAAAAAAAAAAAAAAGATTTGAAATAAATCACACCTTTGGAAGTTTGGTACTTACTGAGTATTTTGGAGAATAGTGTGAACAAATGCTGGGTTTGTTTCCATGGAAGCTGTTACCAGAGAGGTGAGCAGAGACCAGTACCAGATAGCGGAGGCATCGCACACAGAGACTCCCACCTTCTTCACTCTCTGATAACCCACGGCCCTGAGCCCGTGGATTCTGGTGTCGCATCCATCACTAAGGCAACGCTTGATGTTTATCTGTACATCTGCCAAAACACAACATAGAAGGTTTGCTTTGTTTCCCCCCCCCGCCTCATTTCTTCTGCTGGTTTAGATCTGGAAGAATCCAGATATTCAAAAGAGGAATTACTGCAAAATCTCTTGGAAAAATAGCAGCAGATATGTAAGAGCACTCCCACACAGACACTACATATGTGTTTCTCCACCGTGCACCCCATGATTAGAAAAAATGTAGGCTTTGGATGGCCTCTGTGATCCATTACATAGAAATTAGGAAACAAGTAGGCAAAGATCCTCAAAGCAGAAAAGAGATTATAGATTATTTCACCAGTACCTTTTTCCCTACATCCAACAAGAAGTGTCTTGGAAGTGGTAGTGGAAAACAAAGGGATTAAGAGTAAAGCTTTTAAGCTTTAAAGCTTAAGTTTTTAAGCAAAGTTTTAAGTTAGGTGAAAATTTACCCCTACGTTTGTGCCCATTTTGCAGGGCTAACATGGTCCTAGTTTTGAGGAATGATATCCTCACTGCCCTCTTCTGAGGCAGCAAAAGTCCAGCTTAGTGCAAAGTGCCTGTTTGAACTGAAAGGACAGAATTCCTGAAGCTGCAGAAACCATCTTAGGAAGGAGCAGCTTTCCTCTATAGCATCTCCTATAGCTTTCCTCTATAGATTCCAATATAGCACCCACAGATAAGAACGTCATCTAAAAACTTTCAGCAGAAAACCTGCTTTACAAAAAGCATCTGAACTGACTACAGTTTTGCTACTAAAAAAAAAGAAAAAAGTTGCTCTGAAGCACATTTTTTTTGCTGGATACTATCATCCAACATACGCTTTCACTCTGCAAGCAGGGATATTTTAGAATCACCCGGTGCTTTCATATTGCGAGGCTAAAACATCTTTAGTCATTCTAGATCTTCAGCCCTCCACCCAGGTCACAGAGATGCCTTAAGAAAGACTCCAAAGACTCTCTTACGAAATTAATTGAAACAATTTCTCTGACTCAAGAGCGAGGTCAAAAGCTCCTGTTGTGATGACAGACACCTCAACACATCATTCCAGGATCTACCCAACCTTGCACCTTCCAAAAACCCAACAACCCAACGAACTAAAAGCAGCAAAACACGCGCCCCCCCCCCCCCCGCCACCCCCCTCCCCCCCCCCCCCCCCCGCCTCCCGTCCCCCCCTTCCCCCCGCACCCCCACGTCCCCCTCTCTTCTCCACACTAAACAACCCCAGCTCCCTCAGCTGCTCCTCACAGGACTTGTTCTCCAGACCCCTCAGCAGCTTTGTTTCTCTTCTCTGGACTTGCTCCAGCCCCTCAATGTCTTTCTTGTACTGAGGTGCCCAGAACTGAACACAGGACTCAAGGTGTGGCTTCATCAATGCCAAGTACAGAGATGCAATCCCCTCCCTGCTCCTGCTGGCCACACTATTTCTGAGCCAGGCCAGGATGCCCTTGGCCTTCTTGGCCACCTGGGCACACTGCTGGCTCATGTGTATACACTTGTTGACATTAATCTGGAACATCAATGAATTTCTTAGCAGACACTTTTCCATTGCACTGGGTTGTGTAAAACAGCAACCTCATTGTCCCAGGCTTTGTGGTCCCTACGGGGAGGTAAAGATCCTCTGAAGATGGTCAGTGTTGTCCCAGGCTTCTAAGTTGGGTGCTTCTGGTGATGGTGGGAACCCTCCATGTCCCTCCTCTTCCACCTCAGCTGTTTCTGCCTACCTACAAAAATAAAGTCATCCTGACACCAAAGTAATTCAAATTGACAGTCAACCATTAACTATTACTCATAAAACTATTTTGGTTTGTGATGGAGGGTACTTGCTAAGGTGGGAAGAAGCATGTGGTTATGCTGAGATATTCATAGAGATTTATATCAAGGCCCATATACTTGTATTTCTAAAAGCTGATCCTATAGGACAGATGCTCTCCCTGTTCCTAGCTTACTGCTTTGCCCTGTCAGTCTGGGAGAAAGATTAAATTAAAATTACCAAAGCTTCATGGAAAGGGGGTAGTAAACAAGTCCCAGATGTCAAATTGGAGAGCTGGGTGTAGGAAAATTCCTAGTATCTAGAGCTAAGGACAGGCAACCTGAAAAGACAAACAAACCCTGTTGTGCCCGGTCTGCTGGGTCTTGGGAAATTCAGGCACTGACTAAAACTGGAAGAAAGGGCTAAGAAAATTTACTTCCAGCAGAAATTACATGTAGGCAAAATCAGATGAGAAGAAAGCCTGATTCAGGCATGTTTCCAGGAGACAATACACACAGCTTTAGGGCAGTTTATAGCAGGCTGCAAACACTGCAGCCCCCTCATGCCACAAGGTGACCGAGTGTAAAATGTACTGCCACGTGACACTAAAAAAAATAAAAAGAAACAAAATGAGCGAGAGAGGGTGGCAGGGACTCCAGAGAGCTGCAGTAATCTGGGCACTGCTAGGTCATACATCTGCTAGAACAGGCTTCACTAAGAAAGCCACCAGGTAACAGGCCAGTCCAGGGAGGTCCCATGGTGATGGTCGATGGGGTGGATCCAATGAACTGGCCAACAGCCGGTGGGAAGAGAGCACACAACCAGCTATGCTGGACCTTCCCAGAACTGCCCATGTGCAGTAAGGCAGGGCTTTAGACCTCAGCATCACGGGCTGGTTGGATTAGGACACGCAGCGTGTCATAGCGGTGCTTAGCTGTGTCTAATGACAAGAGAACTCCTGTCCCCATCCCTTCTTGTGCTTGCCTCACTGTCACAGACAAGGAGGAAGAAAACAAGGAGATTCTGAAAACTTTCAAGGTTTTCTTCACCCCACAGCATCCTCTCTCTGGCCTTACCTCAGTCAGACCCTCCATGCCCTTCTCACTGCTTCTACAGCTTTCTTGCTCTTTTCTCTGTCTCTGATTGCTTGGATATAATGCAGCCCTGCCAAGTACTAACCTCACCCCAGCATTGCTCTCAGGTCCAAGCTAACCCTCTTCACCTGAGTCACTGACTGTCCCTCCTGCTTTACAGGTGAGCCTGTTTTTAGTCACAGTCTTGTTATTATAAGCCACCTCGGTGCAAAATATAGTTCACCTCCTCCTGCCTAAACAAGGAGCATCTGCCAAGTTTGGGGGGGACTCCACCTCTCCTGGAGCGTGCTGTGAAGATAACATTGGAGAAACATCTCTCTTCACTTAAATGAATATGTAAAGAAATTCCAGAGCAGTGCTATTTTAAGCTTATTTTAATAGCAGAGTAGTCTGCAAAATTGACATTCTCAGCCAGGATACATTTATTCTCTTCCACTACTTACTCTGAAATAAATGTCCTGCTGGAAGCAACCCTGAGCCTCAGCCTTAGGTACAGCACAGCATTTTGGACCCTTCTTCCCCACAGCCAACCTGAACTTCCTGGAGCAGATCCAGATGTCCTTTTTGGTTTGGAAACAGGCATCTTGGGGGAAGTAGTGCAGCCCACAGGCTGTTTTTACAGGAAAGAGACGTGGCGCTGGAGAAGAATGAGTCACAAACGCCTCCAAGGTACCACATGAGAAGGATGCGTTTTAACCTGAAAAAAAATCCCAGATTGTTTCCAAACAAACACCATTTTGTCGGTTTTTCATTGTTTTCAGGATCTTAAAGCCTATCCTTGGTACTTCTTCCCTTGCCAGCAGTGGTCTGGTAAAGCCATGCCAGAACTTCCACATGCCTTACACTTAAACAGGAGATGCTGAGGTCCTGCCTCAGTATCCTTCACTAACCAAATTACTTAATAATTATTCTTAAAAGAGTGAACTAACCTCCCATCACTAAGAAATAAGCAAGGCTCTAGGTTTTGTTGGCAGAAGGAATTTCTTTTTGGCTCTGAAAAATAATAAAATTCATTCTGCATATCTTTTCCTTAACAGTGCTGGGCCAGAAGTTCAACTCATAGCAGCTGGGACAATTCCCACCAGCTAGGTAATGAATAAGAGAATAGTGTGTGTTGGAAGGGACCTTTAAAGGCCATCTAGTCCAACCCCCTGCAGCGAGCAGGGATATTCTCAATTAGACCAGGTTGCCCAGAGCGCTGTCCAACCTGAACTTGAGTGTTTCCGGGGGTGCATTTACCACCTCTCCGGGCAGACCTGTTCCAGTGTCTCATCAGCCTCACTATGAAGAATTTCTTCCTTATATCTGATCTAAATCTACCTTTTTCTAGTTTAATACCATTTCTTCACAGGATAGGTGCTTGAGCCCTCTGATCATTCTCATGGTCATCCTCTGGACCTTCTCCAACAAGTCCATGTCCTTTCTGTGTTGAGAGCTCCAGAGCTGGATGCAGTGCTCCAGGTGAGGTCTCCCCAGAGCAGAGCAGAGGGGCAGAATCACCTCCCTCGACCTGCTGGCCATGTTTCTTTTGATGAAGCCCAGGATGAGATTGACCTTCTGGGCTGTGAGGGCACATGGCCAGCTCATGTCCAGCTTTCCATCCACCAGCAACCCCAAGTCCTTCTCCACAGGGCTGCTCTCAATCCCTTCCTCCCTCACCACGTGTTACTCAACTGGGGGTTGCACCAAATGACGTGCAGCACCTTGCACTTGGCCTTGTTGAGCCTCATGAGGTTCACAGGAACCCACTTCTCAAGCTTGTCCGGGTCTCTCTGGGTGGTGCATCACAAGGGTGCCGCTCTTGGGAGAGAATGAGGAGTTATCAGGGTGACAGTTTCAGCAAGGTGAGATTACAAATGAGGGATTTCTGTTTGGTTTGGGCTTTTGTTTGTTTGTTTGGTTTGTTTTTTCTTTCTTTTTTTGCCCTTTAGGTCTCGGCCATGTACAGGTGGGGAGATTTTAGTCAAGAGATTACCGAGCTTTTGCAACCTTTTCTTTTTTCCTGGGAGCTTGTGGTGCACCTGCAGATAACGGTCTCTGAGAATGTTCCTCTGCAGAAACGATAAATTCAGCTTCCAGAGTTATCTCGGCGGTAGGTGGCACTGCTGGGACTCAAACCCGAAAAGGAGAAGCCGAGATGCACATTTTGCTCTCAGGAAGGACTGTTGGGATTATAAATGCTTTAAAATAACCCATACATGCAGGCTACCCTAATAACCACATATTGATTATAAATTGTTTCCATAATTGCACTTTTAATGCACGGAATTTCTAAGGCTTTTGCTGTGGAAGGAAGGGAGGTTGCGTGACTGCGAGCAAACGGGCAGGCCCCTAGCTATTAGATTGTGATTTGTGTATTATTTATCACAACATATACCTTATAGTTAAGCTTTTTTGGAGTGTTTATCTGGCTTATGAGGTAATGAAGGAGCTTTCTATGGTGGGGAGCATTTGATTTGTAGCCTGCAAAATATCTTTCCTCTTACATAACAGGATTACGCTGAGTCCTTTTCTAGGCCTAATCTCTCCTGGATGTTGTTATAAAATGCTGTTACACATTCTTTAAGGCACGAACATGTGCAATACTTGGATGGACTGGAGCTGTTAATTGAATGTGTTCTATTTCTTTTGGAAAAGCTGTGGGAAAGTAGAGTTCCTGGGACCAACATCAGCAGAAAGTGAGGTGGCTTCTCATCACAAAGGTGAGCTCATCCCCACCACCACGGGAACCCTACATTTGATTTCATAGCCGAGCACTTCACCCAGCAAGCCCTTCTAGCAGCTCAGCTCCAAACCTGCAATGTAGCTTTTCATCAGGGTGGGTGATTTTCAGGTGGTCCTGGTGGCACTGATGCACATGCTGGTGTGCTAGCAAACCAGGCTCTACACCCCATCGGAGCAGTACTTGCTTTGCTACTCCAGCACTGAAACCTGGGCTTCAGACATAGATCAGGGACAGGATGGGCTCTCTGACAAGTGTGCCTCTGCCAGAAGGGCAAGAGAGAGATTTGGAGCATGGCAGTGGAGATACAGAGACCATAGTGGCTAAGGGAGGCTGCACACGAGTGCAGCTCCTCTGTCCCAAACAAATGCTAAAGGGTGTGTGGTGGGGTCGCACTGACAGCCCAAAGCAGTGTCAGTGTCTCCTGCACCTTCCCTTTGCATACAGAAGACTGCAGCTTGCCAGGGTGAGATCTCAAACCGCAGATGGCCAAATCTGTGAAGTCCCAGCAGTGAATTTATACAGGCTTATAGCTGAGGAAGCTTGGAAACTGCAGCTGCCATTAAGGAGATTGCTTTAGCACGCCTTGCTTCAAGGACGCTCTTCTGTTCTTTTGATTTCTGTGAGATTTTAAGGTTTTGGGGCAGTCAACCAAGACCTCTATTTGCACATAAAAACCTCAAGCCCACGGAGAAGCCTATGCCTGCTTTGCAAAAAGCAGAAGAAAGTAAAATTGCGTATCTCTGTGGTTCAATTGTCTGTGTAGGTATCAGGCTGTGCTAGTTCTTGGTGAGCAAGCATTTGCTTAGAAGAGATGGGGGAAAAGATTAAAAAGCTGGAAGAAATACCGTGTTGCAAATATTGCTCTTATTTAACAACAGTAACAACAACAATAAAAAAGTAAAATAAGTCACCAATATCTGGGCACACACTGGTGACTTTTGTCGTCATGCCAGCACATGATTAAAAAACCCAACATCATTACCTTTGAAATTAACTTGATAGAAATTACCTTCGAAAATAACTTACCATTTCCTCTTCAGTCTTTTCATCTCCTTTCACTTTGTTTTGGTTGCAAAGCAACAATAGAAAGTCAGAGGTGGGAGGAAAGACATTTTTGTGACAGGATTGGTGGAATATGCACCAGCCCAGGGAAAAACACTTCTTGCCAGTCTCATTTGTATTCGATAACTCAGTAGGGTTTTCTTTATGTACACACATGCACAAACATGCAGGTGGTGCTAGGATATATATATTTTTTTTTCCCCCTGCATTTACAGCGCATTTCCTACTTTGCCTTTGTCGTCCTTGTTTTTAAATAATAATCATTTATCCTGGCTTTTCATTCGAGAAGCAGATCATGCCAGGAATGTAAAGATGATGGCACCTCATTTCCTGTGATCTTAAAATCAAAATTTGAGTGTTCTGCTCTTGAATTGCGTGGTGTTGTAAGCAAACGAAGATAAAGAGTGTTTGGGTTTGGGATTTTCCCTGCTTTCAAAGGAATAAAGGGATCGAAGCATTAAAGGCAGATGGGTATGGTGGAAAGGTATTATTGTTGTTCTCAAAGAACAAAGCCTTTTTAAAAAAAATTTTTTTAATGTGTTTTACCTGCTTCCATTAATTTCCTGCTATCCTATAATTTCAGAGCGGTGTCTGAGGCAGAGAGAGCTTTGCTAAATGTCAGTCATTTGCTCAGAGGGGATGAACTAAACTGAGATCTGGAGCAACGTGCAGGGTTTCTGGGCATGGAGATTCAATTGCTTTTTTTGCCCCCATTTGTCAGATGAAACCAAATCAAGTCATTTAACTGGCTGCCAAAACATGTACTTGGGAGTCTATATACATTTTTTTTTTCCTTTTTTTTTTTTAAAATATCAGACACAAGTTTAAGGTTAGCAGCATTTTACATTCAAAAGTGTTTCTTTCCTGGTGCCCTGGACAGGAGAAGATAAGGGTAAAACTTTTCCTTTTTTCATTGAAAGTTTTATCCTGGAGAACTCTGATTTTAGTGTTGTTATTGGTGATTTACAGGACGACAGGGAAGTTCTGTTTCCCTGTCCCTGCTGAGATTTTCCTTACTGTCCACAGCATGACCTCCCTGTGGAGCAGTGGGGAGATGGGAGGGAGTTCTTGCTGCAGTGAAGAAACACATGTTGGTATTGACTTTAAATTCGATGGCAGATATTGTGGTGATCTCCACTTCTGAGGATCCCCTTTACGTAACTTTATTCGCAACTGCTTTTATGCACCTGCTCCTTCCCGTTGGTAATTGTGATTCAGGATGGCTTCAACACAAATCAAATCCACTTCTGCAGCATGGTCTGGGGAGTCTAGCAATGATGAGCCAGGTATTGCTGTAGGTATGAAACTAATGGCTGTGAAATCTCTGAATCTACCAGCGGATTTGCACAGGAATACCAAGAGGAAGTATTGCAATCTTGGCGTGACTGCAGAGAAACACAGACCAAGAGATAGTCATCTTACTGACCATTACTCTGTCCCCACGACTCATCTGGTTACCCCCTCAATGTTGACTGTTCAGGAGGAGCCAAGACAAATGAAGAGGATCTCATTCCTTGAAACAAATCTACAGGAATATGCTAAGCAGCACAAAAAAGCTTCTCAAAAATGCTGCTTCAAATGCATATATGAACACTACCTACCTCCTGTGTAACACCTAAGCTAATGGCTGAGCGTGATTAGAGGGCTGGAGCACTTCTCCTATGAAGACAGGCTGAGAGATTTGGGGTTGTTCAGCCTGGAGAAGAGGAGGATCCAGGAGGACTTTATAGTGACCTTCCAGTACCTGAAAGGGGCCTATGAGAAAGCAGGGGAGGGTTTGTTCACAAGGGTCTGTAGTGACAGGACAAGGGGTAATGGTTTAAGCTAGAAAAAGGCAGATTCAGGTTAGACATGAGGAAAAAGTTCTTTAATCTGAGGGTGCCAGATCACTGGAATAGGTTGCCCAGAGAGGTGGTGGAGGCCCCATCCCTGGAGACATTCAAGGCCAGGCTCGATGAGGCTCTGAGCAGCCCGACCTAGTTAGAGATGTCCCTGCTCAGGTCAGGGGGGTTGGACTGGATGAGCTTTAGGGCTCCCTTCCAACCCAATACATTCTGTGATTCTATGATTCTATCCAGTACTGAAAAGGTCAAACACTGGGACCAAAAAAGAGATGACAGACAGCACCTGAACCCACAGCTTCACATGTGCTGGGCGTCCCTGTGTAGCCAACAAGGCCAGCTCTACCCTGGCATAGATGGGCACAGTGCAGTCATCACACTGGTGGAGAAGTGGGTACCAGCTGAACCAGTCCATCCCAGACCTGGAAAGCTTTTTGACTTGCTCAGATCTCCTCTTTGCCTGAGAGGATGCGGCAACATCTTTACCATATTATATCTACATAAACATAGAGATAATAAATTCATTAGTTTAGGAAAAAGTAACAATTCAAGGCGAAGACGCAAGCAAAGCTGGTAGTTGGCTTTTGCTGTCCCTAGCTAATGAACCCGTCCCATAGACAGCTTCCCTCTGCCTTGACCCAATTCAGCTTTTGCTGTCAGTGGAGATTTTACCACTGGTCACAAACAAGAATACAGCTACATCAGTGCCATGAGCTTTTACAGATATTACTCATGCTGAAGTCAGGCACAAGTCCTCTCCATCTTATTTCCACGAGTGTTGAGAGGTACTCAATAAAGGCTGAAGGTCAGGGTTTGGGGTTTTTTTGCACCAAACAGCTATTAGAGAACCTAAGCATCGTACTCACAGAAGACTGCAGATTGAATTTTACAGAAGATGAATAGCAAAAGGTTGAGCCTTTGGTTTACCAATTTGCCTCATTTCCTCATGTCCCTGCATCTGTAACAAGGCAGGGGATAAAACACCTTTCCTGCATCCATCACCTGCTGGCTCTCCTGGTTCTTTCCCAACCTATTTAAGGACCCTGGCACCCGGCCTCCCCTTCGCTACGGTAGCCTCTTCTGTCACTTGTTAACCAATTAGACCTTGCAAGCACATTACCACCATGGGCAGACAACGAGGCCTAAGACAATCAGAGTTTTTCTTTTCAGAAAAGGTAGCAGATGTTTACTGAGTGTTATCCAAAAGGATTTTATGGCAGCCTCGGTGCGCTCCCAACGGAACGGTGCCTGCCATTCTCCAAATGGTGAGATTTCATTCCTTCCTCAACGGGCTCACGTGTCTCACAGCAGCCTGGATTCTTGTTCTCCTCCAAACGGTGTAGCAGGTATCAGTGGAGGTGGGTTGGCCCTCGTGCAGCATCGCAGCATTTCCCAGCAGCTAGGGCATTTTGCAGAGTTTTGGCACATCGCTGCTCCTCAGCATCAGCATGTGAGTGAAGGATGCTGGTGAATGGTGGGACTGGCAGGATAGCAAACTCTCTGCGAGGGCTGAATTGCACAGGAAGGGAAGGGAAGGGAAGGGAAGGGAAGGGAAGGGAAGGGAAGGGAAGGGAAGGGAAGGGGAGGGGAGGGGAGGGGGGACCTGGCCCCGCGGCGCTTTCGCTGCGTTCCCAGCTCGGCTTCATCGCTCTGGGAAGGTGTACGGAAGCGTCCGCGCTTGTGCGTGGTGAGCGTGGCGGCCGGGGCGGAGGTGCGAAAGCTCATCCTAGTAAGTTTGTGGTGGGTCTTGAACTTGGTTGGCGTTACCGCGGGTGCGTGTACGCGGGGCTCTCCCGCCGCGTGCTTCGTCTGCTGGCAACGTGTTCGTCAAACGGTTGCGGGAGGTGACAGGCTCTACCGGGTTGGTCTGCTACTCTGGAAGTACTACTGGGGTTTTTCCTTTTCTCCTGTTAAAGGATGGAGGGTTGTGAGGAAGACTGTCAAGGATAGCAGCTTTAATCATTTATTCGTCAAGTGGTAGTGAAAATAGTGTTACTATGCAGTGGTAATACACGGTGACCAAAGGGAACTATATGTCACTGTGGTTTGTGGATCCAAAAGGGGTGGTCTCCCTCATGAAATTAAAAATATTTCTGGTATTCTGTGGGTTTTTTTTTTTACGTGAACGTGGGAAGCAGCTCCATTGTTCCATGGGCTTAAAAGTTTTATGTTGCAAAGTTGCTTCATAGCAAAGCAACAAGATAAAATACACAAGGTAAAATACACAAAAAGATATCTTCACGTGCTTACACACTGTTACACGTTTTAATCGGAGCTATTTCTGTAAGATATCACATAGTTCTAGGCTCATCTAAATGTTTAGAATTGAAATAGGTTTTTTTACCAGAAAACTTCAGTAGTTTTATTTCTGCACTTTCAGAATACCACGTGTCCTTTACATTAAGCCTTCTTTCTTGGATGCTTGTTTGTTGTTATTTGGCTCTTACCTGCTGCATTTTATACATATTTATTCCTGCAAAGAGTTACAGTAATATTCTGCGGATGCTTACACCCTCAAACTTAGTCTTGTAAAGAGCATATTGAGGTATAAACATTGATGGTCAATGGTCAGTTATCTTACAGAAGAGTTAATTGTAAAAGGCTTACAGATACTCTGATGGAAAATACAGCTGCTCTGCCATTCTAAAATAATCCAAGTGCTATTCAGAATTATTAATGCATTCATATCTAGGAGATTGGTTTAATATTGTATGGCAAGATTTTCATAAAGTGTACTTTGGTGTAATGTAAGAACAGTTAGGAAGAATGGGCTGTATATGGTTATGAGTAATATGAAAAATAGATTACTTAGGTTTGAGGAAAATACAGTAGGTTGAGAAAAATAATATTATTTTACAATTCCGAGCTTTGCCGTTATGAACTTGATGGGTATTTTCAGTGGTCTGGTAAATTAGGGGAGGAAAAAAAGCCAACAGTACTGAACTCTTGATGCATACATCAGATTAAAAAGTGAAATGAGTTTACACGAGTGAACTCTGAGATGAAAGATATTGTTTGGTAGAAGAAGTACTTGACCGCGCTAAGAAGATTCTTTTGTTTAATACTTATTGGATGAAAAAAAAAAATAATCCAGAATAACGTTCATAATCCAGTTAGCAAGTTAAGGCCGGTACTTCAATCAAATAGCTTTGAGCCAGGAGTAATTATTCTCTGTTCAAATGGAGAAGGGGAGAAAAGGATTTAATAATAGCAACTAGATTTCAAGTTACAAATCAGTCCACAATAGCTGCTTTTAATATGCAGCCATTTGATACAAACCCCATAAAATATCATAAAACTAAATAATCAACCTGAAAGTGTGTTTTTGTCATCTCTTGGCTCCAACATTTAACATATTACAGGCTTGGCTCAGTAAGATACCAAGTACCTTTACCTCCAGTTGAAATCAGTGAGCCTTCTGCAGACTGATGCCCAGTTATATTGATACAAAAACTCCCACTGACTTGCCTCAGTTTTGGATTAGGCCCAATATAAACTGAGAGTGCTCAGCAACTTGGAGGATCAGGTGCTGTTTGTGAAGGGGCGTTGTGCTCTATAGACTTAAAACACCAGCGACCTATGCTGAGGCTTCAGGTCAGAAGTACTTTTAATTTTATAGTGATACTGCATTTACTGTTACAGAAAACTCATCTCCCTGGCAGTGTATGAAAGAAAATATAAAATTCTTAGGGAAATCTTAAAATAATTTTGCAAAATCTTACACAAGAATGTACTTTTGCAATATTGAGAGGTAGATTTGAACAGTGGTATTACACATTAGAGGCTGTTAATCAAATTAACACATTAATATAATATTATTGTCTTTTAAGAATAGCTTTACTGTATCATCTGTTCTATTAAATGAATTCATATAAACTTGTTAGGTTTACTGTTTTAGCAAATGCAGTGATAACACGACTTCAGCTCCTGCAAGTTTGTGCAGTGTGAACTGCACCAAAAATTATCAAAGATAATTTTAATGTGCTATAATAAAGACTTAGGCTTGATGAAATAATTTTTTCTTCCCAGGCTAACCGGTCAAGTAAGCACATTCTTTCAGGATGCTTGCACCAGTTCTTCTTTGTAGGCTGAAGATTAACCTGTGATCTTAAAATAAATGCTTTAACTTTTTATAATAGTGTAGTATTATTTGCAAAGAGTTTTAGTGCGTGATAAAATGCGTCAGAAACCCAAAGTTAGGGTAGGTATCCACACTGTCAGCTGAGAAATTAAAACAAAACAAAACCTTAAACATTTAATTTTTTAGAGGTTACAGAGACTTTAGAGTACCGTTGTAAAAAATGTGCCTCTTTAACAACCTTTCCTTAGTTCTAAAACTGATTAATTGCTGTGTCTTATAAAACTTGATTTATTTCATACTTTTTTTCATACCAAGCATTACCATTATGAAGCTCTCCTTATAATTGAGATTAATGTTTCTGAGCAAAGAAGTGGTTTGGAGGGCTGCATTCATTTTGAGTGCTGTTCTAATCAATTTTAGATACAGCATTTCACAATGTATCAGTCTGCATCCAAACCTGCCTTATTATTTGGAATTAACTTGTTAGTGATTGATAGCAAGCCTGCTCCATCTCCAGAGGTGATTTGTTTCAAAACAAGTGTTACGGCTTCCAAGAGTTTTAAGTACAGGGTTAGGCGATTCAGGTGCCCTTTCTGTGGCCTGACTGAAGTTCGACAGAGTGGTTAGAAAAAAATGGTGCACTTTTATGAAAAACAAACAAAAAAGTGTCAAACAACAACCAAAAAAAACCCCCAACCCCCTGCCCCAAACCCTGCACCAATATTGATTGGTGTACGTAACCTCTGGTATTGATCTTCACATACAGTCTGGAGTGACAGGTGTAATGCACAGATAGTGTCTTGGTGTATCACTGTGTGCTGTAACAATGCATGGCTGCTAGATTATTTTGAAATCAAAGCTCAGGAGGCTAGTTTCAGATGGCGAGGTGTACATCTGCTGCATATTGCCTGTGTAGGTAATGAAAGACATGCTAATCCTTTTTTTCCTCTTTTAAAAGCAGCAAATACAGTGCTTGTCTCAATATGTACTGAAATATTTGCACGTTCTCTCTGTCCGCCTTCTGGTCTCAGCTTCACCATGATTTCATTCTTTGCCAATAGTATATGGTCACACACTACTTCTGAGTGTGCATAAATATTTAAAGTCCAGGGAAAAGTAATATCTTGTCAGAAAAATAATCCAAAAAAGCCTTTGCTTAAAAAACAAACAAACAAAACAAAACAAAAAAACCCCCAAACAAGATAAAACCTCTGAAAATAGTTGTAAGAAGATTTATTTATGCTCTGTTATCAAGATAGCTATTTCAGTCTAAATTGTACTTATTTATGTATTTCTTGCAAGACATGATAATTGCATTCAGTAGGTTTTTAATTTTGCATATTGATTTACTTACATGTGTCTTAGCTTAAGCATGCACGTAAACAATATAATGAACGTTGGAGCTGAAACATTGTGTAAAAACATTTTTGGTCTTACGCAGATCAGAAGCTAATAACATTACAAAATATTTACCAATGCCAGGCTGTAAGTGCTCTACATCACTTAGTTCAGTCTTTTGCTGTAGAAGAACCCTTGTCACGACAGGCTCCTTTTAATGCCATAACTGAAATAGCTGCTACTGAACCAAGTGAATAATCTTTGAACATGTTATAAAACAGAGAAAGCAACACAAACTGTGTCTCAGATTACCTTCTTAGATGGGTGTTTGTCCTTATGATACATACTTTCATTCCGCAGTATATTTACTTGTAAAATACTTTTTACACTAATGTGGCACTTGGATGATACAAGATAGAGAATTAGTTTAAGCCTGGAACTGTTTTGTGCTGATAGACGCTGTGGGTGTTGCAAAGGAGTGGGTATGCTGTTCTAATTTAGACTGAAATCCAACATGTAAGTTCCAGCTTAGCTGACCCAGTTAGTTTAAATTTTGCAAGTTGAGCGCGTGTAACAAATTGAGTTTGTTGGTACTTGACGTGCGTGTTTGTTTGCAAAAAAGTTACTTGTAAACGTTAGTGCCGAGAAAGACAAAGCAAACTGGTAAACTAGAAATTGGAAAGTGCTGCACTGAATTCAGCACTGATTAACGTACCCTGCAAATCCACTGAAATCAGCAAACTACCTGGATTGCTCTGTACTACTGAACTGGGAGGCTTTAATATCTCTTTGTGTTAAAATCTTTTTTTATATATTCAATGTTCGTTATGGGTTAAAGTAGCCACTTCGGTTTAGTTTTACAGTGGGCTGTCATGAATGCAAATGCAATTTTCCAAGTACAAAAGAAAACAAAAACAATGGAAGAAAAGACCTGCTATAGTATTTTTGTTGACTTAGTGGTTTTAATTTATTTTTTTTTTTAACACACTTCTGGTAAAAGCTTAAAATAAGAATTTTGACATGTTAGCTATGGATTGTAATTATATAGTAATAGAGTGTCTGCTTCTCTGGTTCCCCCCCCCCCCCATTGGAATGATTGCAGAAATTTTTAATGCAAAACAAGAAAACAGGTTTGCCACTTTTGTTTACTCTTTTGAGTAATATATTTTAAAAGGAAGAAGTATATCTTTCTATAATGACAGTCTAAAATCTGTATTCTGTAGATCTTTTACATGTAACCTGTATTTTTGCATCTGAATTACAGAAGTGTAAAATAGCAGTTTACAAAAATCTTACGATAGTACAATTTCAATTTCTCCTGTGACAGCATAGAAAAATCTTCAGAAAAGTAGCAAATATTATCATAAAATTTCTGTTGATGTGGGACTTGGAGTGTGTTGTATTGAAGTGAGTAGTGCTGTTGGTGTTCTTTTCCAACATTGTGTTGAATTTCTAGTAGTATTTTTTGATGGCAGTTATATCAACATACAAAGGAAGTAATGCATCTTAATTCCTTACTTGAGTCTTGATAATTTTTGGTGCCTTAAGAAAACTCCTGTAAATGGTAAAATTTCTGAAATAGAGATTTAAAATACTTTTCTTTGCAGGAATTGTATTAGAAAGCTGGATGTTAGGATATTTTTGGGGGGGGGAGGGGGGGGAATGTAATCAGCATATGATTTAGTATAATACAACAATAGTTTCCTAAATCATAGAATTCCTTGACACATTTTGTCTGCATCATGGGAGTGGGCGACTGTGTAGTGGTTGAAGAAATCATCGTGCCTAATAAGTGTTACTTAAGATTAGCAAATGAAAGACTGCATCGTCCTTCAAAGGCCTTATCCATTCTTGTTATAGTTCTTTGAACATTTGTCTGACCTTTTTAAAGAAATCTTACTGAAACTTTATGCTTAGAGTGCCACGTAAATAAACTGACCAGCACTCATTTCAGGAAGTTTTTAATCTAATGACAATATATCTTTTGACACAACAATATCAAATATTACTTGTCACAGCGAATTGTTAATTTATTTAAAAATCTCTTTTCCTAATGATGTAATGCCTATGAGACTAATGCCCACTGAGCAGCTTTATAAAAGTAAATAGTATCATGGTTGTCTAAAAAAAGCCTAAAGCCAGATTGTATTGCTAGTATTTTTTCCTCGTGGCTATGTTACGGTCTATACATTCAGAAAGCTTGGATAGGTGGAGTAGTTTTGTTTTTATGAATGAGAGCGTGAAGGGTTGTGAAGCTAGGACATGCCCAGCTGAAGCAAACCAGCATAGCTCTGTTCAGCTCAGTAATGGCATTGTCATTTACCTTGCAGTTGATGAATAATAGGGCTTCTGCTCATGAAATGCTTTCAGTTTGGATTTCACTTAACTCTTCTTCTTGTGAACAGTTTACATCTTCCCTGTTATAAAGCACAGTGTTAATCTGGATAGGCTCTGGCACTCCTGAAAAGCGCCGTGACTCAGGCAGTATTTTCCATTAAAAGTAAAAAAGCCTTATTCTGTTAGTGAACTTGGCAAACCAAAAAATAATTCATTAAATCAGTTTTTCTTAGAAAGACATTCTTTATTCGTGTTACTGTATATACAAAGTACTTGATGTCTCCTTGCTCTCCTTAAGAGATATTCCTGATTTCAGCGTCAAAAGGTTGAGTGGTGTCATCCAAACCTAGGCAATTGGAACTAAGGAAAGATGTGATACTCCAACAATGAATGTTGGTTACAGTGTTGAAAGATTGCAATGGTTGAAATGTTGGTTACTAGTTGTGAGCATTTGTGTATTTCTTCAGCAGCAAAGGCAAAGTCATTGGAAGTCTTACCATTCAGGCAGCAATTACTAAACTATCATTTGTTCATCTTTGTTCCCATTTCAGAAGGAAGAAGCATTGCATTTTTAAAGTAATGGTAGAACTTGAGAAATAAAGGGTCTCCACAAATGATTGGCTGAGCTTAGATCAAACTAAAAGATAGTTGGCAATGCTGGGGAGTCCTAGCTTGCATTTGGTAAGTCAGGCTGATAGGTGTGATAAGTCTTCACCTTTGATTACCTTTCATCCACAACTAGTTACAAAATTAATACTTTGGGCAACAGAGAGCCCATTAGCGTTATAGTTTCTCTTTCGTTTTGGGCCTGATTTAAGAGATGACTTTGAGTGAGACTGTATAGATGGTAGGAAGGATTCGTTTTCATACCTTGTTTTGCTGCTTGCAGTGGTAATATAAATACACACCATTTTTTATTCTTTAAGTTTCAAAAGTAGTAATTTGATTTTGATATAAGTTGCTGACAGATGAGTTGAAAGCTTTCCTGCCAGCTTTTAAAAATATATGTGTGTGTGTGTGCACTCATTGACCATTCAATACAGTTTGACTTAGTAAGCACTATAGTAAAAAAACTACAGGAGGATTGTTGCCCCCTCCCCCCCCCCTTCCCCTGGTTTGTCTAACAACTGCAGAAGTTTGTGACTTCAGCAGAGGCCAATATGTTGGGAGGTGTCAACACTTAGGGTCTGATGTCCATAGTGACATCTCAGTGAATGCTGGGTGTAAAAATGCTCATCGCCTTTCAGAAAGTTTTTCAGTCATTTGTGTATTATTAGACCATGAAACAAGAGCCACACCGTAATGAAATATTCATGTTTGTGGCCTGTTTTCATCTTTCACATATTTCTTGCAGTCAATAAGAGGTAGCAACCTAGATGTATGATTGCATCTATGAATGACTGTGCTCTATAGGAAGCTTAAAAGTAGTAAGTGATCAGAAAAGCTGGGGGTTTATTTTTGCTCTTATCTTAGAGTGAAAATGGATTATCAACTCTTACTTATCATTAAATAGTTATAATTGCATTTAGAAATCTTTTAAGTGGCTTAAAAATGCATAGCACTTCATATTATTTTTTTGATTATTTTATGTTAATTGTGGAATGATAGAGGGTTAATAATATAAAATGTTAGCACTTCTAATGATATGTTTAAGAACAGTGCAGTCATTAAATTCAGTAAACTGAATATGTGGGCCTCATAAATAAATGCTGAATTATAATACAAAACACACCATGACCAAATTAATTAGTATGTTTAATCTAGTGAATTCCAGCTAGGCTGCATACAATATGGACATGTATTTAATTTCTAAATTTAATATTAGCTGCTTAAGTCAACTCTCACTTATTCAGTGCAGAATTAGTAATAGAAATTTAGTATCTTCTAGTGTTTTACATAAGGTTTTGGGTTGTTTTTTTTAAACAAGATGTTTTAACTCTGTTGGAGATTTTAAACATTCTCATTAGAAAACGGATGTGAGTGGTGATGTTCACCCCTGCTTGTGTTGTCATCAGGAGGTAGAATTCCTGAGGTCCAAAATAACAAATTCATTCAGTTAAAATGGCAACATTCAAATTCATTCAGCGATCTAGGGCAGAATAGTTTGTATTTACGTATTTGATGCAAACTTTTCTGTTGGTTGCTTTGCTGTGATCATTATTGTATCAGATTTTATTTATCCAGGGGGAATTAAAATGCCAGTAGAATAATCTTTGTTTTTCATTTGAAAGCTTTATTTTTCAAAGAAAGCAGAAAATACAGGACTGTTTTATTATTTATTTTTTTTATTATCTCCAAGCACCTCAGTTTTTCTTCTTACATTACAAATATTGTTTTTGTCATGTGAGTTGCAGAGGATACGGATTTTCTTGAACTCAGCTTGTGGATTCTTAACTGTGAGTTTAGGACAGAATTAGGAATTTGGGAGTTTTTGATGGGTTTGTTTTTAAGTCTAATTCTGCAAATCTCTAAATAATCTCTTCAATTGGTAGTTCCATGGACTTCAAGGAGATTGTGCAGTGAATAGGCATTGTGCCTGTGATCAGTGAAATATAGGCTTAAGGTCATTGCTTTCAGAGGATAGCCTAAGATACGGAGAATTTGAGAATAATCAGCATTTTTTTTTCTCCTGTGTTTTTTGGTTGGTTGGTTTTTCTCTTGATACAGGATTATACTTGCCATCCATAACCTCTGATATAAGTCTACCTTTGCGTTGCATTTTTGTAGTAGATGCTTGACTAGAAATGACTTGATGAACCATTCATTTTTTATGAAGAAACTGTAAAGCACTGAGCGGTCCGACTGCACTTTGCTCCTCAGTCAAACCTTATTGTTAAAGGTATTTAAGGTTATTTTCATCCCTCCAGCCACACCCCCAGTGTTTCCAATAAGCAAGGCTGTTTATTTGCTGGACCACACAAAAAGGCACACTGGTCCAAAAGGGCACAATGAGGTTATGCCTATACTACCATATCAAATACTGTGCTGTAACCACGTTCTGGGACACAATCATCTATACGGCTTAACTCTCAAAGAGTGTCCTTAACAGCGTTTTGATCTGTACCCATTTGTGTTCCCCTAAACAATTCTTGGGTATGGTTCTTCAGTTAAGGCTGGGAACATATTAGTGGGAGTGTTCCTAATATGCACTTGGCTTCCAGCTTCCTGATTGAGAGGTTAAGACTTTTTACTAGCCCAGACCTGATTTAATTAGACCTGCTTTAAGCAGGATTTTGGTCAAGATGACCTCCAGAAGTCCTTTCCAACCTGAATTATTCTTCAATTCCACACCTGCTGTCTGCACTCCTTGCAATCCTCCTTGGAGATGTTGAATTTACTAGTTGGGCATCATCTGCGTTCAGCGTTGCTGATGCTGATTCCATTGGTGACACTGCCCAGGACAGTTTGGTTTAGTGGTCTCAGAATTAAAATCATGGTAAAATGTTCTAATCGGTTTTAATGAAATGATGGTATTGTTTTATAACCTGCTGTAGGGGTAAATTTGGGTCCACCCTGCTTGTATGAGAGAGTTCCTACTAACTCATTAAGAGGATTTGTGGGAATGGACAAGCACAAGGAGGGCTCTGTATTCAAAAGTTCAAGGTATCTCTTGAAAAGAGCTACGGGGGTTTTGTGGTGTGTTGGGTTTTTTGGGTTTTGTTTTAATATATGTTAATCACAAAAAACCCACCCCTGTGTTTAAAAGTCTTTTTTTCAGCACTTATTTTAAACTCTAGAGTCATTGTTAGGTGCAGTAAGTTGCCCTGCACTAGAAACTTGATAAAATTAATTCAAATGTTAAGAAAAGAAAGAAAAAAATAGCTTCATTTTAGTACACACACCTGCTAATTATTGCACAATGCTAACCTGACAGAATTTAAGTTTAATGGTTTATATTAAGTGCACAATAGTTAGCATTACTGTTTCTGGATGACATCATGTACGGAACCTAGATTAATAGCTTTTTGCTGGGGTTTTTATTATGAGACTGGATTAAAGATATTATTAACTGACTTAATACGAGAATCTAAAGTCTGTAGGTTTTTTCTAAAATTTGGGTTTTTTTCACGTGTTTTATTGGAGTGGACAAGGACAACAGCTACAATGCTATTTTTTTAACATTAATGAATTATTAACAAAAAAATTGTTCACTAACTCCCAACTTTTTGGATGTGTTGAGACTCTGCTTGCATGTAGCACGTAATGCCTAAACCAAAGCTCCATCATCAGGTATCACATAAATTGTGTTTTTTAGATCTATAGATTAGACTTTAAAACATTGACTTAATGTGGAATTGAACAGCAATTAGGTACCTGAGCTGAAAACGGTGTGGGTTGTAGCCCACTGAGCACAAGCAGTTTAACTGAAACCTAAAGGCGGGTGCTTTATGGAGCCCTTTTTCTGCAGCACTTCAGTTTCGTGCCCACTCAATGGAGGAAAATAAATGAAACGGCCTACAAGGGATCTTGTCTGCCCGAGGTTAGGCACCCAAATGGGCTATCTTTGTGAAGGTCTTTAAGGCATGTCATGACCTTCTCTCCATTGCTTTGAAAGTTGGACACTTACTGCCATAGTGCTGCTTTGTGAGATGCCTGAAGCATGGGCTCAGTTTAGTGATCTGAGCTAAACAGACTGGATTTCGTACATGCTGCCTCAACCAAAACTGCATCAATGGCAATGAGAGCGTTGTAAAAATAGTGTGGATGTCAAGGGTTTCTTTAACTGGAACCAAAAGAATTATTTTCAGGTTTGATTTTTTTTTTTAACGTTATAATTGAAATCACAGTATAGATATTTCCAAACTGTTGTTTCATTATCAATTTGTAGGTTGAGTATTGTCCCCAGGTCTAAATAAGACCTTGACTTCTACATTATCATATATGAACTGCACATTAGAAACAAATGTTGCAAATATGTAGATGTTTTTATGTTTATTTTTTAAGCTCTGGCTTAGATTGATACTGTTTCAGGAGGAAAAAAACCCAAACAAAACATTATTTCTTTATAAAAAGATTAACTGTATCTACTGCTAATTTGAATATTTTTACTAAATGCAATTCAAAGAATTTTTGATTAGAAAATAGGTAAAAATTAAGTGCATTTAACTGTTAAAACTCTTTTAGCTCACTGATATTTTAAAAAATGTAAGCAGACAATGGTTGCAGACTTTTTTTCCTCATAATATTACCAACATATGTAATTTAATTTCATATCTTAAGAAACAAAAGTACTAGGGATTCTGAAAGCTTGGTCTTAGTGTTTCTTCTTCCTTCTCTACTGTGCCATTCACCTGGCTGTTTCACCCAGCCTTGTTATCTTTCTCCCTGATGGCTGTAAATGGCTGTTAGATACCAATTTTTACTTTCAGAAGATGGGTTATATGATTTTTGTGATGAGCACAGGAGCTGCTGCTTCTTTCATCTCCTCTGTGGTGGTTCATAAATGTCTTAAGAAACAGTAAGGCTTTGGTTTGATTAACATTTTAAGCTTTCATAAGCTGCCAGTATTTCCTTGAAAAATAGAAAATTGCCATCCTGCACCCTTCACAGCCAGTTCTCCACTCCATTGCCCTAGCCCTTGTATAAGCTCAGCTGCTTGGTTGGCCGTATACTGAATTTAGAGCAGCAGTACAGTTGAAAAATAACCATTGAGAACACATTTATTTATTTATTTATTAATGTTTATGTATTTTTTTTGCCAGGTTGGTTGTCAGCTCACTGACCCAGTTCAGCAGGCAGCCACAGTGTAGTGGTAGGTGCAGGGTGGGAATGTGAGGAGGATGGGACTGCCTTTTCAGTTGATTGTTTTAAAAAAGGGAGTAGCACACCACCTACATTTTCCTGGCTTATTAAGGTAGGAAAGCCTACAGGAGAAAACGAGATCCTAGAAATGGGTTTGCAACTGACATTTTCCCTGCTTTTGATTTGCTTTGTTTCATATTCAGCATCATAGCGGAAAACTTTTGTGACTAGGCTAACCAAGAGAAAACAGAAATAAAAGAGAGGAAATTGAAATACAAGAATGCCTTTTTTTCTTTCTTTTTTTTTTTTTTTCCTCTCTTTCCCCTCCAGTAACTGTAGGTGTGCGTGCATGCAGTAGGGCCACATGGATTTGGGTTTTTATCGTATATACTATTTTACAGAAGGGAAAACAATGATCCTGAGATTCCCTTGCCCTGTGTTCAAATTTCAGTGATTCTCCAGGAGTTGAGCCAGCAGCAGAAGGGATGCTGCAGCAGTCGGCACTTGTTTGCAGAGGACATGAGAGGGTGGATTTCTCTAGACAGTGCATTTCTGTATTCAATGTTGTCATTATAGTGTCAATACTGCCGATGCTCGCGTTGGTGGTTTGTGCCTGTCAGAAGTTTGCAAGGAAGGAGTAACCTGGAATTGTTTCGCCTGAGAAACAAACATGAAAGAGAACTGTGTTGCATAAGGCAGCTTCCCCCGAAGCCTTTGCTGATTGTTTAGAGCTGGGTTTCAGGGTTGCAAAGAGAGGAGATGTAGCTATTTAGGTAACTTTTCCTTCTGCCCACCTAGTTCTTCTTCCTGACATGGATATACAAAGGGATCACAGGGCTTTTCACACTTTAACCCTACCCTTTAGTAGCAGCTACTGTGACAGCAGGCAATTCTGCGTCCTGTGATGGACTTACGGTTATGTCTTGTGCAGCCTTGCTGTTTTGAGGTGGCACAGTTCAGTTCCCTTTTTTTTTTTTCCCCTGGAGAAGGTCATCATCACTTAGCTGTAGTGATTCAGATAGTTATTTTTATTTTTCTGGTTGTTGTTGAAGTTGTTCTGCTTCCCATTAAGAACTTAAAGATACATTGGCTCGGAAGAGGGCAGAGAAAGGGGTGTGTGTCATTGCAGCCTGATGCTTAGGGCATGCTTTTGAGAAGGGGGAAATTTGCAGCTTCCTTTAATCTGCCAGAAGTGTCCTTTTCCTTCATTTCTTCCATTGCTCTGGTGCTGACATGAGTACTGGTATGAGTTTGGGCTGAGCCGGAATTTCTGTCTGAAAGATAATTTATTTTTTTTTTCCCCTGAAGTTAGTTTTCATTTTCTTTTTTTTTTTTTTAGTTAGTCTTTGCTAGCTCAATTTGTGAACTGTCTCTTGGTGCCGTAGGACAGTTGCTAGTGCTGGCATGCAAGAGGAAGGAATTGGTAGCTAAAGCTGGGAATAAGAAATTGCTAAGAAGGCTGGGAATGCACTTTTAAAAGGGATTATATGGGATTAAACTGAACATGTAAATGCAACATGAATGCATATATATTAAAATGTTAGGATGGGCAAAACATGGGTACTTTCTCCTTGGAGGGGATGTTATCCTCTTCTAAGACCGAATCTGAGTTTAAGTTTGCACATCCCTTTTTGGATCTGACTCCTGCCTTTCTTTCTGAAGGAACACTTTCCAGTTGGAGCTTTGGGTGACACTGTGGTCCTGGATCACATGGGGCTGGTTTTGTACATGCAAAGGGACAAAAAAACCCCCAAAAAAACCCCAACAAAAAAAAAAGTGGCAAAGTAAACAGTTCCAAAATTAAATACAGTATATTAAAATAAGATATCCTTATTTCCCATGTTGACAGTGGCACAGCGTTTCTGATGTAATTCAGCAGATTATTCTTGTATGCATGGGTATCCTGGGCTTGCTCTTTAAATGCATTTGTGCTTGTCTCCCCCCCCCCCCCCCAGTAAGAGCAGAATAACTGCTGTCATTGCAGGTTGAAACTACTGTCACTACAAACCCTTTTCAGTAGTTCATGAATAAAAGTTACAAGTGCAGTTTATTAGGTGTCATAAAACCTATGAAGTTTACCCTTATTTTACAGACCTGAACTCTGAAAGATGATTTGCTCATCGGACCGCAAGAACTCTAGAGCTCTCATATAACTTGACTCCTAATTAGGCTGTGTGGAAGTTGGTTCATATTCTTTACAGGCTTGTTTTTGATTTGCCCGTAATTTTTACTTGATGCATTAATTTGTCTTACGGTTTTTTTGGAAGCAGTCACACATACTTCTGTAGAGAATGAAGATGATGTGTGAAGCTGTGGTTTTGAGTTGCTCATCCTCAAACAGTGCCATGCTTCAAAATAGAAGACCTTTTTATTCAGTTCCTTTAATTTGAAAATCATTCGGCACTATTGCTTCCTAATTCCAGCATGATTAAATTTCCTTGCAAAGCTTTGCTGGCTATATTTGATGAAACAAGGTGCTGACTAACCATGTTGTTAATGTTTTTAGATGACAGTCTCAGCAGCTTATGTGTTTCAATGCTATGCGTTTCTTGCTGCTGCCATCAGTAAAACAGTGAATGTTTTTAAGTGCATGTGGTAGCACAGACATAGCTTTAAATTAAGCAGCCTCAAAAATGTTCACATGATGGTGCACAGTGAGCCTTGTGAATGTAGAATTGTTGCTTTCTTTACCTAGTTGAATCTTGCTTCATAAAGCTATGAACCAACTATGGAAAAAGTCATTGAGGCAAAATGTTTTGTATCTAGTCACATCCTGAGGCATCCTTCCGTCTGGGTAATAAACATGCGTTGTTTTGGTGTTACAGGACTGTTGTTAGGTAGTTGACTTCACAGATTTGTGTAGATTACAGTTAAAATGAGTGCAAAATTAAACTTAATCTCCCTCCAGTCCTTCAAAAGTATAAAAATGTGCATTAACAACTGTATGAATGTATTTCTATTTGACTTGGAATCTGCTAGTTATAAGAAATAATTAACTTTTAAATTCTAAATTTTTTAAGGATTGCTTAGGTTCCCTTTCTGGATCACAACCTTACTTTTATATTTATAGTCGCAACTGAAGAAAATTTGAACGTTGTCTCACAGATGAGGTAGTTTTCAAGGAAACAAACTATTAGAAAGGTATAGATACTGTCAATATTTGAAACCTGAGTGTGTTTCTCTGTAATGGAGCATCAAGAGAAAAGGTGATGACATAGAGCAGTGTATTCCATGAACCAGTCTGAGTCACCTATACAACAGAAGAATAAAACTGTGTTGTCTAATAAAGCAATAGTAATTCTCTCATCTTTCTCCTTTTTGTCATGTGAACTCAGGCTTGAGGAGGTGTTGTTCTAGTCTACATGTGTATTCTTGAGCCCTAATAGATTTTTACCTTCTCGTACCGGTTTACTCAGGGTAGTTCATGTTAACCTGGTTTCAAACAGTGGCTGAGCTGTGCTGGGGTAAAAGAGGCTGGAAGGAGGTGGTTGAGTTCCTGGTTGAGTGGTAGTCCCGTGGAGCCATTGGAAGGTTGCATGCAGTACTCAACCTCTTAAGGTCCGTAATCTGCATCTCTTACTCTCTCTTCCACCTCTCTGTGTCAAAAAGATAGGGCGAGAGGATGCAGCTCACCAGAAGACGTTGTTGTTCCACAGGGGGAAAATGTCTTTGGAGAATTCCCGACTGGTTGATGCATTCGTTGTATGTTTAGAAAGTTCGTATATAACAACTGAGATGAAAAAGGCATGCTTATTTATTGCTTGAAACATTTAGTCTCCAAAATCTCCTGTGCTTTGTGAGATTAAGGACAGTTTACTTTACAGAGAATGTTTCATCCATCACCTTTCCTCTGATTTCAGTTACACAATGTCCTTGGAGCAGCTTGGAAAAGTAAGAATAGAGAAGTAAGATTTTTAACCTGTCTTTAGGAAAAGAATCATTTGCCCATGGTAAACCGTGAATCATGAACTGCAGCTTAGTGTATTGCTTTGGTCCGTAGGTCACTGTTCAGAAAACACTGGAATAAATGCATTGTTCTCCAGAAAAGAGTCAGAAAATTCTATTTCTGTCCTAAGAACTGTTCTTTTTCTTCTACTGTCAGCTGATCATTAATGACTTGAGGTACACATCTGAGATGGCTGGTTTTGGTTAGTCCATAAGGATGGCTAGATTATTTTGTGTCTCTTTAAGCATAGCTTTTGTAGGCTGCTCTGGCTCAAGTGTCATTTTGATTTAAAACATTCTTCTTGTTTCAATTTTTTGTGTGTGTGTCTTTTTTTTTTTTTGTCCTTTTTTTTTTTAATGCTTTCATATTTCCATGTGCTCTTCTTATTTTGAAGTGATGTAGAGAACATCTGTCCAACTGTAGAGTTTTGAGTGTTTAGCATTGCTGAAATGTTTAATATAACACTTGTTCCTGGAGAACACATGGTACCTAGTGATCCCGTTTAGCTATTATAGTTATTTCTCGGTTTAGACTTTGACATGCCTGGAGGGGCTTTGCGCTCTGCGCAGTGAACTCCCAGAGCTGGAGTTCCTTACAGCTATTGCACAAGGAGTGGGTGTGTTCAGGATGGAGGGAAAAACTTGCTCAGTTGGCGTAGGGTCAACAAATGCAGCACAGTTCTGGTACTGACGGCAAGCAGTTCGATTAGAATGGTGTTCCGACTGTGCCAGGTTTGAGACGCAGGTGATTGTATCTTCTGACATACTGTGAACTGGGATGATGCAGTTCAGTCTCCATGATTTTGGTGAAACAGACCTGAGGTGAGGAATCAAGGTGTTTTCCTAGTTGCCTGTTTCAGTAACTCGTAAGTCTGAACGTGAGAGTATCTGCCAACTGAATTGATACCGCACACGTATGTAACTATTGTACTGTCAGAGTAGCGTAGATGCTGTGTCCTCCTTAAGCAATAAGGGCATTTTAGTGAAGCTGTCTGGTATGAAGGTAGACATTTGCCTGTGAGGTCTGTGTCAGGGTAACAGCCGTGCTTGAAGTAGTATGTCTTCAAAAGCTGACCTAGTCTGAAGAGCGGTGGTAGAGTGACCTTGCAAGTGTGCAGCTGCTCTAACTTTGATAGAGGGGTCATTTTATATGTTGTTGTCTTTGTAAATCAGATTGCCTGTGCCTTCTGCAGAGTCTACGTTTTTGTGTTTCAAAATACTTTGTGTGAACATCATTTTTCACCTTAGATTGCAGAAATATATCTTACAGGGTTATACAGGATTTGAAAACTAGTTTTTGTAAATCACTAGCTTATTCTTTTTAGAGTATTATGTTACTAAGAAAATATTTCTGCTTATTTGTATATCATGCAAGCAATTATATAAGCATGTAAATATTTACAAAGAAAACTAATCATTTTATAGATGCCTGTCCCACTACTTTGCTATTCAGTTTCTTCCTCCAGATTGTCACTGTGCATTACATTTGGGGCATGATATGTCAGACATGCAAAAAAAAAATTCAAATTTCAAATAAGTTAAGGCAGTTTAATTTTATTTTTTTTCATCACAGTGATTATACTTTATATAGCATTATGCCACAGGACAATTTTCTCCCAATGGCAGGGCACTGAACAGCTTGCATCTGTGGGAAAGTGGTGGCAAAATTGATGGAACGGTCTGTTCCTGCCGATGTTCATTTCAGTGCCCCAGATTAGTGCTTCCAGTATCTCTGCTGCCAGAGCGTACCCTAAATTGATGGGACAGAAGGAACAGCCTGGATTTTCATGTGTTCAAGTGAGGAAATGAAATCTTAAATCTCATTTAGATTTGGAATTAAGTGGGTTGGCAACGCTTGCGGAGCTCAAAAGGGGGAGAAGAGGTGAGCCTTATTCCTCCCTGTCATGCAACCCTGTGAAAGGGCTTGGAAATGTTCAGTGGAGGGCAGAAGCAGACAAACATGAGAGCTTTTCTTGCAATAGCAAAAACTGAATTTAAAAGTAAGGGAAAAAGGGAAGACATGAAAGTCTAATGAAAAAACATGTTGAATTGAAAATGTACCTCACAAAATATTTAAGAGGAAAAAATGCTGTGCCATCTGCAAGGAGAAAATATCTCTAGTATCACTAAGACCAATGAGCTCTTCGTGTGATCTGCTGAAATGCTGAACTCTCTAGGGCAGCCCTAATTCATCATCTCATTTTTGCAAGAGTTCACAGAATTCCCAGTAAGTGCCAAGAATCAGGTTGCTCATGTGCAGTTTTTTCTTCTGTTTCCCATTTTTCCTCAGTGATGGGACCTACCTCTACTCCCATTCAAGCTGGAGAGAAGGCTCCCGCTGATGAATCGGGCACTTTGTATGAAGGAGATTTCTTTTAAACAAATGTA
Source organism: Actenoides hombroni (assembly GCA_024336885.1). Classification (NCBI taxonomy): domain Eukaryota; kingdom Metazoa; phylum Chordata; class Aves; order Coraciiformes; family Alcedinidae; genus Actenoides; species Actenoides hombroni. Next base: position 2,049,350 of record WUAM01009935.1, on the reverse strand, counting down.
GATGAGGAAACTGCAACATTACTTTAAAATATTGTGTAGTCACTTTAATGTGAAAATGCCATGAAATAGTAGAGTCAGGAATGTGGACAGAACAGGGCTTTGAGACTTGTATATGCGCTTGCTGTATATGTATGGAGTGTGTGTATAAAAAGCCACAACTTTACTGAGTTCTTCAATCCGTGTAGGATAGTTTTATAAAGATGCTGTCTTTCATTCCATTCACAGTCAAAGCTGGAGCTGTTCTTGCTCCCTCAGCCCAACTGAGATCACAAGTAAGGGAGTAGGTGTTGCAGCAAAGTGGAATGGCCACCTTCCTTCCTGGCTGTATTGGACTGCTGCTTTTTTTCCTAAGGATCAGAAGTTGTTGCTCCATTCATCAGTCTTCTAACCAGAAGACTGAAGTAGACAGCTTTGCAACTGATTTCTGGCCTTTGACCTTTCTGACTTAGGTAAAGAATACCAGGAGCTACAACTCCTATCAGCACGGTACTTGGTTTCAGTAATGTGCCTGGGGCATTCAGTCATACCAAGGAGCATTCCCAAAGAAGGGTTCATAAGTAAGGACTTGATGTCCTCATGTGATACATTGTTTGTAGAAATTATGTTTTTATATAAGCAGAGTCAGAAAATGGAACATAAAAGATCTTTTTTTTTTTCCTGAAGTTTGTCTTGTGTAACTGCATTATGTCATTATTTTAAGATTAAAATTATCTAAAAAACCCCATTTTTTTTTTCTATAGCCATGAAGTAAACTCAATATGTCCCTCATACTATGCGATATTTAAAAATACCAGTATGTCTTAAATGCCAGCCCTCCTCCATCATTTCTCCAGAGGAAAGCCAAATACAGCCTCTTCGACCTTCTGTTTATCAATGAACTAATAAGACATCTCTATTGTAGTGATAGTCTCTGATGTACCTTACACTGTGTCTTGCTAATAGAGCCCATTTTCTCCATTGGGGGTTAAGAATATTTAATCCTTTAACGCTGACATATCCAACACATAGCCATGTCAGCTACAGCTGTTTCCAAACATCAGTAACAAAATTATAGATGGTTTTGAAGCTTCTGTGGTAGAAATGAATACATTTGAGGATTCAACTTGCTGACAGTGCTTATGTAATTTAATCTTGCCATCTGGAAGAAAGTAAACATTTTTTAGGAAATTAAAGTTAAGGTACCAAGTCCCTTGTGGTTTCTGGATGCTGCAGATAGCTTAAGTTGAACTATGTTGATGAAAATCTTCAATAGGGAGGGGAATCGTGGTTCTATTTAAAGACGAGTGCATTGATGCATAAAATTGTTTCAGAATATCTGCTTTATTAAATTCTCTGCTTATTTAATAGTTAGATACCTTTCTTCTGCTCAGAAAAAAAGAGTATGTTTTTCACTGAAATGTAAGAAATCCTCCAAAGCATGTAGAATGCATAGGTGTAACTGAAGCAGTTTCATGATTGGTTTTCTACTGATTTTTTTCTGTTATTTTTTCCTATATCTCCTTATTGTTTTCATCTTGTATGATGTTTTGCTTCTCAAATATCTCCTCTTTTTTCCTTTATTCATCTGTTTATTATTCCGTGAGGTCATTATTTCTTTCTATGGTTTTTAGTTTGTTTTTTGTGTTTTTTTTTTTAAAGAAACAGTTTACATAATCCTACTGTGTGCGCATCAGTCCCACTGTAACAATTTTGAACCTGTTAGCCAATTTCAAACGTGAGAGTCAGAAAAAGATTCCAAAGGCACTGAGTTCCCATAATCTTTGTGAGCCCAGGTGGCTTGGTAGAGGTGAGACACCTTCCCTACAGCATGAGCTATTTGGAGAGAGAAGAAAAAAACTAGTGATACCTGTAGCAAACCAGGGTTAATTAACTATGCTGCTCTTAAAGTGGCTTAAATGCTAGCGATGATAGCCCTTGCTATTCCATTCTTTCATTTTCATTTGTGTCACCTGATTAGAAGTTTTACATGATGGGGAGGACATGAGGTACTCTTCATAATTATAAGGGCCTAAATCATTTACATACGTACAAGGGATTTCTGTCAGGAAGCTGATTTTGGAGGTACATGATCTGAAGGGCTGGACAGTGTCAGGCGTGTTACACATTGTATGATTGATAGGAATGGATGGGACAGAATGGAAATGGAGCAGATGAAAATATAGTTTCCCCTTATGTTTTGAGGTTTAAGATCATCTTTGTGAAGGATATTCACTATATTTTTGTTCTTTAATGAAACCCGAAATTTTCACATCTTTTGGTATGTTAAGAAGATCTCTAATTTATGCAACATTTGTTAAGACATCTAGGATTTTGTGACTAGATCAACAAGCACACGAGAAAACTGTATGGTAGCAGTGCCCTTGGTTCCTAAGGGGAGGAGTGCAGGAAAAAATTAAGCAGAGGTATGAACTCAGCAGAAATAGCTTAGCAATAGTAAAATGAGAGCAACACTCTTCAGTATTCCATAAAGGGTTTGTAAAACCAAGAGAAAGCTGTAGGCTGTTCCTGCTTAACTTTGGTGTCTGGTGACTTCAGCTGGTTCTTTCAACCTCTGTTCTCTGCTGTTTGAGATCATCCTCACCCTTCCTTCTTGATGTCTAAATCCTCTTGCTTTGCTCTCTTCTACTAGAAGCATTGATTTATTTACTTAGGCTTGTACAGACATGCTAGTGTGCTGCTAAAATGAAAAATACTGATGCCATAGGGGAGCTTGTCAAGTAGTGGGATTTTAAACTAAAATATCTAACTTCATACTCAGTGGAAGCTGCCTGTCAGCATTTTTATAGGACTGAATAGGCTTTTAAAAAAGATCTAGCTCTAAGCCTTGATAATTGAACTTAAGCTCCAAAGTTGCTTATCTACTTCTGAAATGTAAACCTGATCCTTTTTGTAAAACTGCAATGAACATCTACATGAAAATGAAATAGGATGTTAATGAAGAATATCTCATTTAGGTTGGCTTCCTAGCAGTATAAGCAACAGTTTTAGGAATGTTGATTTAGTTTTTATCGTCTTGCATATGAATGGCTTTATAAAGCTAGCTAGTTGGTGTCCAAATCATGCCATGTTCCAACTTTGTCAGTGTGACCTAGACATTTCACTTGAAATAAATACACAGACTGGTGAGTTTGTAAACATTTATAGCTGTGCCCTGTGTTAAATAAGGACTGTGCTTTATTTTCATGCAATAAAATTTAATTAGTTGTAAGTCAGGTTTTGCTTTAGTTGTAATTAGTTTAGCATATAATTATTGTGTCTAGTAGCAATCCAAAATCTGCAAGCGTTTTGATCTTATTCCAAGTTAAAAAAACCACAGCCCTCTTAGATGTATTCAATCAGTAGCTATAATAGAATCTTGTTAGTCAACCGTATTACAGACTGTGTAAATCTTTAAGTGACTGAAGCAGTGTTTTCACTGATGCTTATTATGTGTTGCAGTAAGGAGATATATGAAAATGTTTTATATCAGACTTGTTTTATTAGAGGACTAGGGAGAAAAATCAATGATTTGGCTTTTCTTGGTGAACTCAATATTTGCTCTTTTAGGGTTTTTTTTTAATTTTTATTCCAAAATTAATTTTCAAGTACTAACTTTAATATAACTGGGAACTGTGTGTGTGGAAATAGTAACCCTTCAATTTAAATGACAGAATATTTAATAGATCTCATAATTTACACACAAATATTACTGCCTAATAAAAGGCATAATATGCTTCATGGGTATTTTTTGAACAATGTCTTGTGTTCTCTGACTTTTGGTTTTCACTGACTGGCATTACTGAAGAAGTTGCCCTGCCAAGAAGTCTTCTGTCGGCTCTGCTTATGAATTTCCTTATGGAAACAGCATTACAGCAAGAAATAAAGGCAGAGTGTCTGGTCTATTATTAGCTGCACCGGAGTAATGGGGAGCAGAGCTTCTGTTCTCACTTCCAGTTCAGCCCAGCTTATTTTTTGCAGATATGGTTTAAAATATTACTTGCTAGTAATGTTGTTCTAATTTTATTTTCGTCTATATTCTTAATATTAAGGTTCTTATATGTTTGCTCCGTAAAAGGGCTCATCCTGTTCTCTCCTGATCATTTCATCAGCCCATAGGGCAGGAAATTGTGCCTAATCAGATCATAAGGAATGATGCTTTCTAAGGTATTGAATAAAGGAAGAGTAAACAGCCTTATACTTGATGGATATTTGTCTTTTGGAAGCTTTGTGGTCTGATTAGGAGGGATAAATAACTTCACAACTAGGAAAGAGGTATTTGGATATTGAAATTTAAAAAGGAAGGTGTAATTTAGACTAGGAAAAAAACGCCCCAATCTTAGGGAATGGGATTCTTAGTTCCTTCTCTGCTTTTGCAATTACCTGCCCTACAACACTCAAAAACCATGGGTATTTCTGTTAAATTTAGCAGGCATATCATGTAAGCTAACTTGCTATTCACCATTCTAGACTTCCTATTTTAGAAGAATGAGTAGGGTACAGTTCTTAATCGGGTTTCGGGGATTTTTTTATTTGGAGTGATTGTATTTGTGTTATCTGGTATATTTTAAAAGTATCTTGTGTTTAGTGTGTATTACTACATGTATAATTGTGTGTATATAAATACTTGTATATGCGGGTATTAAATGTAAAGCAATAACTCCAAACTATATGTATAGGTATGTGAATATATGCATAATACAGAATTAGAAGCATAAAATATAGAACACAGTCGTGTAGAAATGCAAACGTTTTATTTGCACGTGCCCACTTATTAAATGCCATTGTACTAAGGCCTCAGTGAAAGACTACTGACAGCTCTAATAAAATTACCGTTAATTGAGTGTTAATCTGTGGAATACCAATAGGGAAAAGAGAACTTTTTCTTAGTGGTTTGCCCCCTCCCCCCCCCAAATAAAGTAGTATATTTGTATTGTATTTTTGACATCTGGGCTACTTTGAACCTTGGTTTAAAAAGGTGCTCTTTGAGCATTGTTGGGTTGAAGTTCATTTGCAATCCAAATGTAATAATAAAACCAAAAGTCAAATATATTCCTGTTGCTGCTCATGATGCTGTAGTTAGAAGATGGATGTAAAAATGGCCCAAAATATCCAGGCGCTTTCCAACAAAGACTAGGCCAAGTATAAATAAATACTTGGAAATGTTTTGTATTAAATTGAAAGGAGTCTTTTAAAAAAACAGTGATTTAATTCAGGGTGACAAATGAAGTATGAATTCAATTTCAAAATAAATAAAAGGAAGGGTTTTATTTTTGTTCCTTTAACCACATTTTACCCAAACGTATGAATATTGTATTTAGTACTAAACAGTTTCAGAAGATCAAAGTTGCCAATCATTGGAGCCTATGTGCATTTTCTAGGCCACAGCCGTTGACTGAGGGAAGCAGAGCTGTGGAAATCTAGAATAATAGAAATCATTCACATCTCATAAACCTGAATTTAGGCTGGATGCTTGGAATTAAAAAAGGGCAAACAGGAGATGAAGTCTCTCCTACCCAGCTCAGAAACAATCTCAGAAAGTCTTGTAGCCAATTAGGGCACTTTCTATGGGTTATTATTCACTGCAGGAAAAAAATCACCTGTGATTTTTCTCATGTGATTAAACAGAGACAGAAGTTCCACTTTGGGCATGGTACGATCTTTATTTATTTATTTATTTATTTATTTATTTTGTGGTTACAAGGTTAAAACATCCTATACAGACAAGAAGTTATTCAATATCCATCTCAAGGAATCATTATAAAACTACCTTAGTTTTTATTTGTGTTGGGATAGCAGTGAGCAGCACTGTAGAAAATAAAAGCAGTGTTTTGCTGGGTGTAGGGTAGTGGAGCTCAAGAGCAAAATAACAGAGGAAAAAGGTTTCATTTTTTAAAACATGTTTTCTAGATCAAAGATCTAGTGATTCTGTTTTCTCTTGCCCCATCCTTTGAGGCAACGCATGATCCTGGCTGTGCTGTCTAATTTATTACTGAGCAAGAAGTCTTCGTGTTGATTTATATGAGGTCCCTGTTGGATAAGCAAGCTAGAAATTTTCTACTTGGTAACTTTCTTAGGTATATGGGTTTGGTTTGTGACATTATGTTTATTTTTATTGTTCCTTTCAGGGTATAGTAATTTGGAAAACATTTCAAGTACTTGCATGGTATTAAGAGATTATAGGTGTATGTTAGGTTTTGGAGACTCATGGTAGGGAAGTAGGTGAACTTCTGGAGAACAAAGGGCAGAAAAGCCAAAAGAGCAGGCTAAGTGACTAGCTAAAAGGAGATGGATTGGGCACCAGGTGGCACCCTTTTCCCATGACAAGCTAATAGTTGATGGATGGCAAATGTATCAGGTAGTTCTGATAGGCTTCCAGAAGGTTCATTTTATTGATATCAGCATTCTCCAGACAGTAGCTTCTCACTTGTCCTTTCTCTGGTTTTGGAATTGGAGGTGGTGGGTAGCTATTTGGGAGGCAGCAGATGCTGTGATTGTTGTAGAGCTGCTAGGGTCCTGGTTGGCTTGTTCATCAGAAGCTAAGACATATATCCACTGGCCACTTCCTCAGAGCTGCTCAAGGGGAGAACCAAACAGGCAATCGGATGAAGAATATGTAGGAGGCACATGGGGCTAAGTGAGAAGACAACAGCAAAATGATTTGGAGGAAGGAGGAGTCGGGTATTTATCAAAAAGGACACATAACTGAAAATCAATTATATGGAAGGGGAGTACCAGAGAAGTGTAAAGGTAAGGAGACTATATAATAAGTTTGGGGAAAAGGAAGTCATGGAAAGAAGAAACAGAAAATGTCCTGTCTTCTCCTACTTATTTCAAGACTTTTCAAGTTTCAAGAAAAGTTTTCAACTTTTCAAGTTTCAAGAAAAGCACCTTAAAAGGAAAAAAATGAAAAAAAAAAAAGAGGGGAAGGAGGAAAAAAAAAAAAGAACAGAGTCATAAGAGGAGAAGAAATTGTTTTTCCTCTTGAATTCTATCTCACTTTTTTTAAGGCAGTTTATGGAGAACTTACTTTAGGTTCTGGTGTGGGAAGACAAAAGAGACAGTTGAAACGAAGTATTGGATACCTGATTATATTAATATTTTATCTGTCCAGTCTATCTTAAACTCCTAGTTGTTGATGATTATACAGCAGTAACTTTTCCCATTGATAGCCAAGTTTGTGCTCTTCAAATTTTCACCTTCATAATTCAGATGGCATAGTTGCTTTTCACTCTTCTCCAGGGAGGCTTAACCACCAAGCCAGGATGGAGACTGTAAATATTGAGGCTGCTAAGGCAAAAGGCATTTTGAATCTGTAGTTAAAAATATCTCTTGTTTCCAGGTAATACTGCTTGCTGAATTCTTGTGGTTTAACCAAAAACATGACAATCCTGAAGTATGTCATACGCATTGCTTCAGAAAGCATTTTGTGTCCTTAAGATAGAAAAACCTATTTCAGCATCTGATAGCTAAAAAAACTTTTACAAGACTGATGGCCCAGATGCTTGAATTTAGTTAAATTCCATTTCAGGCTGCTTTTACCGACCTTCCGTCCACCTCTCCCCTTGCATATTCCCTTGGTGGTCTTTCAAAAGCCAGGTGTCTGGGATAGTCTCCAGCCTACTCTGAAAGCACCCCAGGCCTTGGATTAATACATGAGAGCTGCCTTTTATTTAAGTCCATCCATTTACATAATGCCTCCTCAGTCAAATCCACTTGGAACGTACAGCCAAGTCGAACCAAAACCGTAGCAGGTCAGTACCGCATAGTCCTGTTTTTCACTGAATTTAACTTCAAATGTCACATCTTTTTGCAATGAAAACTGAAAAATATTGCAAAAACGTGTTGGATTTTTGATTCCTAAAGGGATTTTTAGAGATCTTTGCTGATCTTTGTGTCAGAGAACTGAAGAAAGAGTATGTAAACATGTGCTCTGACTGAAAGGGTGTGAGCATGGATCTAATATCGGGGTATATCGGGGTGAAGATTGCATTGTGTATATGTGGCATGACAGTACTTTTGCTAGTACCCAAAATAGTTCTCATAATATATAGAACAGATTTACCTGGACTGCATCAGTGTTCTGTTGTACCAACTTCTCACTCCAAAAGCATTGTTTCCGCTAAATGAAACACTTTAATAAAAGAATCTCACTTTCTAAATGCAGTTCAAAAAAACCCCGAATTTCTTGTTACCTTATGTCTCAAGCGTGTTGAACGATGGGTTGCTTTTTTGTGTTGCGTTTGCTGTCTTTTTTCTTGTTTTGGTCTTTTCTGATAGTCCTGTTTGTCACCTTTTATACCTTGGCATTGCTCTTTATTAGAGTCCTTCTCAGTATTGTTGAAAGTGAGTCATAGGACCCAGTTTGGTGTAGGAGTGGAAGCAACAACTGCAGAAAATAGCGAGCCCTGCTTAGAGTGTATCTTTAAAATGTTCATGCTGCTGAATTTGCAAACAGATGCTATTGTTAGTGATGGTTTTGATTAGAGGGGATATGCTAGTTCTCCTGCCTGGTTAGCACTTTAGCAGTGGGTAAAACACAGTACAGACTACTATGAAAATAAAAATGATTGGGTAAAAGAGCCAAATTTTAGAATACCTATTACTTAGTGATAGGCTTTCTTGTCCCAAGTTGTTTGAATGATACAACTTAATATGAATGTATTAGAAAGGCATCATTTTTGCAATATTTCTGTCTCTGCTATTTTATTTTTTTTTTAACGTGAAAACAGTATTTGAAAAATCAGTTGATTCGAGAACTTGGATATAATATTGTTGGTACTTAGACAATATGGCACTGCTTGATTTCCCCGATGAGCAAGCAGTTGTTTCCTGTAGTTTGTTCTGTATGTAATTCCCATCTTTATGGGTATATTTCTTCAGACTGGAGTATTGTATTAATGAAGGGTTGATATGAGATTAATCTTGCTCTTTGTGTGCCATGCTATTGTTTATAGTCCTTCAACGACTTCAAAATGATAGCGATTGCATTTTACTACCATTTCTAAATTATCTTGTTGATGAATGTTATCTGACTTGAAACTTTTAATGTTAGGTATATTTCAATAACACACACGCAAGAATCTCAGTTTTATGTTGCTCTTTGTTGACCCTGAATTATCACCTTCTAAAGGTGAATTGCCACCTTTAAAGTTTGTGGGTTCTTTTTTCCCCCCAAAATTGGAAACTTTTGCTATGTTTTCTTTAGCATGTTAAGGTTTTGTCTGTGCCCTGCACATAGGAATAAAGGAGTTTGATTAGGAGTAGCAGAAGAATAGACTGTTTACTCTACAAATTAGTTATCTATACTTCATTTAAAAAATCTGAAATATATAAGTAGTGAAGTTACACTACAAGGAAGGGCATATAAATGATTAGATTTAGCAGCTGATGAGGTCTAATTTGGGGAAAATAATTGCATGAAGTTGATGCCAAATTGGGTCTTGGTCCTCTGTTACAGTGAATGGTTAGGCTATGAAGAAAAAACTAGCAAATTGTAACGTGAAAAGAGATGTAAATAGGGACTAAGAGCTTATAAATATAGAAGTGTGAAGGTTGTAAATACTAAAAGCTATACTTAAAAGGCTGAGTAACAGTGACAAGGAAATAACAAACAAAACTAAGATATTGTGGATTGCAATAAGAAAAATCAGTGTATATTGTGAAACAGAAATATTTTTTAGGTGAAGGTTTTGTAATCTGTTGGTGAAATTATTATGACAGGACATCATGATTTACCTGATTCACCATGGTGTAGAGTGGAAAACATAGAGGATTTGGGGATCCTTGGGATTACACAATAAATCTCTAGATTTATTGGGGTTTTTTTTCTTCTTTTACCACACCATGGTTTATCTGAAAGGTAAATGCTAGAGAAATTACTGTGATCTTTGCTTAATTCTAATGTTACTGAAAGGGAGACACTTTCAAGAAGGAGCTACCTCCTGCCTAAAATGTTGTCCTGTCAAAACCAAAAATGTCTGCATGACAAAGTTAGCCTTTGGGATCTTGGTATTTTCATCATACTTAGCAAACTCGGAGCAAGCAGTGATCTGTATAAGAAAAAGTACTGAACTTATCATGAAGGTCAAGATTTGATGGTGATAGACCTCTTGTGTCCAAGGCAGGAGGAATACTTTGCATTTCAAAATAAGCTTTTTGACCCACACTTTGATGTCTGTTGTTATCACAATACTTTTGAGTTGTCAGGAACCCAACATGTCCAAATAATTCCTCTTTGCCAGTGGCTCCTGAGAAGAGTTGTCTAGACTATAGTGAAAGATTTCCAGTGCTTGATGGCTTTACACTACCTTTGCCCAGCATCTCCAACACAAATAGTCCATGGTGCTTTCCATTAACTTCTGTAAATACTGAGGTCTTCTTTTCACTGCCACCTGCCAATCACAAGGTCATCACCTGTCAGGAGAATTAGTATGTGACCTGCAGTGTTTTACAGAATACAGAGGCACTTTAGTCCTGACATTTCTGATACTTTTTTCTTCCCTGTCTACACTGGTTGAAGGCTTGTTTGACACATCTTAATATGCAAACCTTCTCTGCAAAAAACTGAATACCAGTAGCTGACAGTGTGTCAACAGCAGGTGAGTACTGAGAACATGGTCACTGCCATTTCAGAAAGCTTAGAGAATAACTCCTTAAAAAAAAAAAAAAAAAAAGTCAAAAGTTTTAATACTCTTGGAAATGTGACCATATTTTGTTGTTGATGAAACAAATCACAATCGTGTTTTCAAAATGAAATGTAAAGAGGTGTACTTGTTTTTTCAGTGTGTTTCACTAATGCATATTTTAAGTAAAAGTAAGAATTTCTGAGCTTAGCTAGTTGGAAATAATTGCTATAGAGGGGTGAGGAAAGGTTGAGTTTGTGAAAATAGCCTGGGGGAATTGGCTCAGACCAAAGTTTGGTCATTATAACTGTATTGATTAGAGAGAAAAAGATAAACCATTGTGACTAAAGGTGAAAAAAGGATGAAAAGGAGGAGAGAAATACGAGCAATAAATGGGTCATGGGTGCTGGGGAGAGGCGGAGGATTTTGCTGCTAATCTGTCACAGATTCCTAGATACCTCTAGCCCGATTTTGGGGAGAAGTGCTGCTAAATTGCTCAGTGAAAACTCTTCAGTCAGAACCTCAAGAGAAAGACAGTTGTGACTACGAAAAAATAAATGTGTTTGAGTAAGTGTTTTGTGGTCTGAGATTATCTGAAAAAATCATATTTAACAAAAAATCAGATATGCTTTTTAAATATTTGGAATTTGACAGAGATATCTTAAGGTTCAGACACTAATTATATTTGTTTGTTGCTTCTTGATTATCTGACATTCAAACTTTGAAAGATGGCCACACAGATTGATTTTTGAGTTTTTATAAATAATGCATAATAAATAATGTAAGAATGGGCTATAAAAGTTTGTGGGGGTTTTTTGGTTTTTTGTTTGTTTGGCTTTTTAAAATGGGGGAGGGGGGAGTATCTCTTATAGGTTAGAGACCATTATTAGTGGGAATTGTGAAACAATTTTGAGTACAATAAGGCAGGATACTTGATTTAACCATTTCAAAGGATGTGAATACACTATAAGCAGAAAGCTGATATACAAAACTGAAAAGGGCCATTTGCAACCACAGTAAAAAAATGATCTATTTTAAAAGGCTGAAATGCACTCAAACCAAGCATTCACCTTGAAACATTTTAAGCAGTCGTGTTTCAGCCTGTAAAACAAATGATACTTCCATACTGGATTTTCTTTTTAAAAGGTAGGATTTGTGATAAGCATTTTGGATTTTAACTGATATTAAGTAAAAGGCATCTGTAGTGACTTCTTTTCTGTCAAAAATTGTTCTTTAATTAAATTTATTATAGCATGTTGCAATTTTGTTAGTATAAAAATTGCTTAGCAGACTGCGTAACAGTACTTGATTCTTTTGTTGTGCTACACAAAAAAACCAACACTAACAAGAGGGGCTTTTCAATATGTAAGGCATGTAAACTTGGGTCGTGTGTCCCTCATCCTGTTCCCCCCCCCCCCCCCCCCCCCTTTTTTTTTTCAATCTTTGAGTCATACTGTCAGTTTTGACATTTTCTTAAGCTTGCATGTGGAGGAGATTTGTGATGTGTTTTGGATAAGATGGGAAGGTTTAATGGTCTGTCCTGGAGGCACAGACTGGCACCTTTTCAGTTCCTGAGTATCAAGAGCAGACTCAACAACATGACAGTGGAAGAAAATTGAGCTTGGATTATCCTGTCAATAGGTATTTTGAGATGAAGAAAACATATGGAACAGAGAAATCCTAGAAGTAGCCAAGCTCAAAAAGGCCTGGGGTTTCACTGTTTATCTTGGCTCATATTGATGCTGTGTAGCACTTAATGAGGAATGGGTGAAGCTGGAAGTCATGGCCTCCAAGTAGAAACTTGGGTTCAATCTGATTCTTCAACGACAAAATAGAAGAAAGCTTCTATTTGTTATTTCAAGGCTGAATGTGTGAAGCTTACCTTGAAAAAAAATGATCAGACAGACAATAGAGTACAAATTTTAAACATAATTTAGAACCACGTGAGAGTGGAGAACTGCCTTCAAGAGGCAGACTTTTAAAAAGAGAAATTAAGTAGATTTTGAACAAGTGCAAGCTGCTCAGCTTTCTGAGGAAACAATTGTGGCTTATTTACTGTGTTCCTGCTTTGCATGGGCTAAGATTAGGAGTAGTAATGATCCCTCTTAGAATTAAAACCTGAATCTAATGCACAACTCGCATCACAAAAAATGGCTGGGTTTATTTATTTGTTGCACAAGTCTGGGTCTTATCTTACAGTAAGTTAAAATCTTTTTTCACTTGTAGTGAAACTACACGCTGAATATAAAACATTTGCAGGTGAAAAGATTTTAACAGTTTGTAGTAGGAATGTACTTGATATCCCCTGCATTAGCCTTTCTTCCTTGAGAATCTCACTTGTGCCATCACAAGAGTGCTCAGATAGTAAATGAGGGTTGTGCAGGAGCAGGTGGAAGGAAACAAGAAGTGACATAAAATATTAAATTAATGAAAAATAAAATGGAATATAATAGGGAAGCAATTGTTATACCAATTAGCTGCTTATCTTTGGTAAACTTTTTTTTTCTTTCCTCCAATAAGCTTTTGAAAGAGACTAAAATCCTTTGTGACAGGTTGTTTAGTGTTTGGTTGATTGTTTGGGGCTTGGGGGATGGCGGGAGGTGAATTATTATTTTTTTTGTGTCTGTGTGTGTATGCTGGTGTATTTTCCTGGGCCAAAGAGGCACCTTTATGATATTCCTTCAAGTTTGATTTGGAACAAACTGCCTTATTTTCATTATCTGTATAATTCCTTACTTTATACAAAAGATTCTACTATATTTCATAGTATTTTTTGTTCTACAAAAAAATTCTGGCACCATCTCAGAATTTTCTATCAAACCAACTTAGTTTTTCTGCTTTTAGACACTTTTGCTGTGAGTTTTTCTATTTACAGGGTTTTGTAACCATTAGCATTACAGGTAACTAATCTGAACTTGCAGTTTAGGTTACGTAGTACCTGGCTGTAGGAGTTTTTTATCGGTTCCCATTTCTTAAACACTTCTGTTTGCTATTTTTTTTCTTTGTATTGGAAAGCTGTATATCTGAATTGGCTGGCATTTCGACTGCATTCTTGTACCTGGGATGAGTCAATCGTGTGAAATAAAGCAGACTGCTGTGTGAACTCGGTGGTTGTTGAGACACAATCCTTGATATGTATTCTGTAAAAACTTTTTTTTCACTTTTAATGTTTGTTTTCATGAAAAAAAAGAAAGGTTTAAAATGGTAAACAGAACGCATGTTACAATGAAGTGTTTTATTCACTGACTTCTCTGTAGCTGATTGCATGAGCCATGCAGCATGTTTGTGTGTGTATATATGTATGCGTAGCCATTTTCAGCTGTTAGTTGGAGATTAATAAGGTTTAAATTGAAGGTACGACAGAATAAACAGCACAGTCTTTATAAATGTTTGAGTGTTTGATCAGAAGGTGTTTTACATCCTTACAGTGACCCATTATGGAGGCCTTATAGCAAACCTACCAAAGGTTCCAAGTCACACGGGTTCTTTGGACTTTCAAAACATAAGGTCAGAGTTTAAGTGAAGTCCTCAGACAGCAGAAATACTTTCATTTTTACTGTGACAAGAAAGGTGTCTTAGCCATTGCTGGGTAGTTAATATTTTCTGAGTGGTGTCCCAAAGGCAAAGCACTTGTCGGTTACAGTTCCATTATTGCTCTTCCATGTGGTTTGACAACCCTGTACCCTTCAAAAGGAGGATGGCACTGAATTATACCACATGCTGTATGTATCTAATTGTCTTTACTGACCAAGTAAGTGAAAAAAATGATGATGTGGAAGATCTTAAAGCAAAATCCTTCCCGTTCAGGAAATTTCTTGCTTCTGTTTACTGAGCTGATCTATGAGTGAAATATGCACCTTTATAACTGTGTACAATTTACAGCATAAGGTCAAATTGTTCAGAAGAAAATACTATTTGCCTATGTCAAATGCACAGAAATATTCTATCTGGCTTATTTTAAAATAAGACAGACTATGCTTTCAATATGGACTGCTGCAAGAAAACAGGAGGTTTCATCACAAGTTAAGTTAATCCGAGCTGTAAACCCTAGGATACTGAGAATAATCAGTCTCTAGTCTAAAATATTCCTACTGTGCAGTTAATGTGATGTAGGAAACAAAGTTCATGTTTCTTTGCTAAGTAGGTAATATAAAAATACACTGTATTATTTAATTAAATAAAGGTATGATAGAAAAATTTGGGGGGATGAAATTCCAAATGTACGGGTATGAAAAGGAGTGAGGGGAGTGAAACAACTATTGTAAAGTATTCTAAGATGCTTTAAAAGAAGAAAAAGAAAAAAAAAGTAGAATAGAATAATGATGATGTAAATAAACATTATTTCAGATTTTAAAACGTGTTCCTGATGTTTTTAAGATCTACCTGGCAGCTTGTTTATTCTGTACTTACATTGAACTAGTATCAGATGTTAGCCCTTTCAGGTAGATAACAGGTAATACCATCTTTATATAGAAGATGTACATGTAATTGGTATTATATTTTGAAAAGTAGAGTGCGTGATTTCAAGATACTGTATTTCTAGTATATATTATAGAATATTATATTAATTTTTTTTTGAGGTACACAAAAAGGAATATTAAATTTTAACTTCCAAGCACCGTTTACTTGTTACATGGATAAAGTTAAGGATGTTTTCCCCTAAAATCAGTAGTAATAATGACAACAAAGACAGTTAATTAGTATATTAAATGTGATCCATAGAATACAGTAAAAGTGTCATAATTATGGACTTTGATTGTTTTCATGCCTGTCACTGACTTTATAGAACTAACCTTTCACCCTGGTTTTCCCATGTGTGGATTAGGAGTAGTCCCAGTCCTGGTTAAGTGATCTGATGCTTGTGAAAGATAAATCTGCTGTATTCTGATAGGTAGCATTATCATTATGATATTGAATATTTGTTCAGGAGAATATATTTGTGAGGACAGCTGTTTTTTTTGTTTTGTTTTTCCATTTTAGTTATGCTCTCTTTATTCTGCTTCTTTGTATACAAATATAAGGCTAAAATGATGCTCGTGTCTCAGCATGATCTTAGATCAGTGGAAAGTCCTTTGCTGAATAATAGTACAGAGTATATAGCACAATTCCATAAATTGGAAAGGAATTGGTAGCTTGCTATTTTGAGCATAATTTACATATTTTTTAACACCTTAGTCCTTGCATTCATGAATTTGTTATCTTTCGGTTGCTTCTTTTTGATGCTTTAGTTTAGAAAGTGGAAATGCAAGTAACTTTCCTACCTTATCCCAGTCAGTATTAACCTTCTAAAACAATACCCTAGTCTTAAAACATCTTCTAATAAGTGTGTGTGTGTATTTTGACTCTTCACCTTTCCATGCATTGTGAGAGTAGGTATATAGATAGGAAAAAGAAATACTCACTGACATGGCTAAGAGTTTAAATATAAGTAGGGGAAAAAAGAGAAAATTCAGAAAAATATGAAATTCTCTTGAAGTTTTTTTCCTCACATATGACCAGAAGAATTACAAATAGTATTGGAAGAGATTAAAAGATCTTAATATGGGATGCAAAAACTATAGCCATGCTCAAACGATTATTTTTTTCCCTGTGAGGTAAAGGGTTTTGACTAGTTTATTAAAAAAACACTCACGCAAACAAAACCAAACACACACCACCCACCCACCTCACCCCCACAAAAGAAACCCAAACCAAAAAACAACAAACCCACAAAACAGAAACCCAAACAACTACCCAAACCAAACAACCCAAAACACCCAAGCAAACAAACCCCCCCCATTTGCTCTTACATGGCCTCACAGAAATCAATTACTAAAAATGTAGACCAGGAGAGATAAGGAACACCTTTGTTTCTATTGCTCAGCTGTAATGTAGAGTAACCACTATCCAAGTTGAAGAGTGGGTTATGTAATTCTTAGGTGGAAAACCCAGTACTTAATATCCTAATTAATAACTGATTTGGGCTGCTGCTGTTTTGTGCGTGGAATCTTTCAGCTGTATGGAGTTGTGTGATAAGGAACTGTAGTTTTAAGATAGGTAAAGATGTGAGTAGATCAACCACACAGTTTTATCTTTGAGTCTTTGTCGCAGTAATTTATCCTCATGGATAAAACCCCAGGTTTGGGTGTTTGTTGGTAGAGAAAGAATACACAGTGATAAGTTGCAAATCAGAAAAGATGATAATTACTAAAAAAAGTTAGTTTCAGGCTCCTGACAGAATTGCTTTAGCTGAAGGGTTCTTGAGATGTGGGAACTCTTCCAAGCAATTTTTTTGGGCTTATTTAGTAATTATTTTTTATTTAAAAAATGGTAAAACAGAAATAATCCTGTTGATCTCTTAAAATGCTGCTAAAGCTGTAAAATGGGAACATAAATGGGAAAAGCTAGCATCTTTATTAGCTGAAATGTCTTTTAATATAACTAGATTTTTGCAAAACGTTCTAGTGTGTAGTGTTTTGTGTCAAGAGGTCGAAATGGATTCCTTAGGAGAGATACCAATGTATTGTCTATTAGCAGTTGTATCTCTATAGAAGAAATAGAATTTAAGAAAAATCTCCTATTAGTATTTTTGGTGTCTAGAGCACAGAAACTACCTGAACTACAAGGTACTGCTAAGATGATTTTATTTATTCTTGTTTTTCCCTGCTAGTTTGGCTTAATTTGCTTCCTCCTTTTTTGATATGTGTAATTGAGAAAAATAGAACGTGCCATTTTGCTCAAGAAAATGCACAAAAATTTTAGTCATGCCTTTATGAAGCATAGTATTTCCCTTAAGTAAAAGGTGTCAACAATTCAGAAGAGGATCACGCTAATTAATGTTATGGGGGCTGCATGGCATTTAGCAAACAAAATAGCTTTGTTAATGCATCATTAGCAAAAAAAATCTCTTTTTCTTTACTTGTAACTGAGAGTGGCTATGCAAGCCACAGGATTGTCATCTTGAATTTTAGGCTTGCTTTTTCAGTCTTGCTACGTTGCAAATACTATTGATTACCTGCACCGGTACCATGCGTAGTATGATAAATGGCTTAGGCACCAGCATTCGAAGAGATCTCGAATGGCCAAATGATATTAATATCTTAATGGCAGTATTTTCTTACAGATCTCTGTGTAGCAGATGGAAGTATCCCACACAGGTACTTGTGCTGAGTATTTGACTTAAAATAGTGGAAGGGATGCTTCTGAAGGAAGGTGCCTGCAGGTAGATATGCAGCACTTCTTGTCTGTCCAAACAGCGTGAACGTGGGAAAAGAACTGCAAATACAGAAAGGGAGAAATTGATGTCTTGCCTGCTGTGATGTTCATGAATCAAGAGATAGTTTATGTTAATGATTCACGTACTGGAGATGAGTGCAGTAAGCCTAGCCTTCTGTTTTGAAAGGTAAATAGAACTTGCTGGAATACTGAGTTGTTTCCTTCTTCATGAATAGGTCTGGACTGACAGGTTTAATTTCGTGGAAAGAAAAATTTTGCATGTTAGTGTTAAATCTAAGATTTTGTCTGTTAGCCACATGATTCTTCCACTCTGCCTTTCTCAGTCTAGATTAACAGTAGCGATATGTACATAGACAATCTACTTCAGAATAAAAAGTTGCAGCAGAAATAAGTGTTATGTGCAGATTGATGGGGGGGAGGAGGTGGGGAAGGGAATTTACGTGGGAGTGCCTAAAATACTGAAATATCCTTATGGTGTGGTACTTAATGATACCCTAAAAATTATAATCAGTGCAATCAAGCTGGTTTTATATTACCTTGGAACTTCCCTGTAGTGTGTGACAGGACAAAATTTGAAGTTGTGTTTTTCATTTTGTAATATGTAAGGCTGTATCCAGTGAGGAATTAAATCTAAGGCGGGAGAGTGTGTGGGGGTGAAATTACTGAGTATCTAGAGTATTCTAACAACTATAAACCATGGTAAAATATGCTGTATAATTCACAAAAGAAATTTAATATGTTACCATAAGGCTTTCCCTGAAGTATGTTCCTAAAAATAGTATTACAGGTGTCTTACCAAAATGAGTTAAGGAAGGGTTCTCTTATGAAGAGCATGTAAAAGCTTCTGAAATACTGGGAGCTTTCCCTCCAATGAAGAATTAGTTTGTCAGCCTCCTTTGTTGTTTTTTGTTTGTTTGTTTGTTGTTTTGCTTTTTTTTCTGTTTTGTATTGGCTTTTTTTTAATTATTATTTTGTGAGGGGTTTTTTTTGTTTGTTGGGCTTTTTTGGTGGTTTTTTGGTTTAAATTTTTTTCTTTTTATTTATTTGTTTGGGGAGGAGCAGGGTGGGGGCATTGAAATGAAATTTTAAACAGCTATTATATCAAGAAGATGAGAGCATATTCTGCGTGTGTCTGTCCTCAGGAGTGTTTCCTCTCTGGGTGCTAATCTCATAAATTCTAATATTTACAGTTTCTGCCATGTGCTGATCACTTCTAATTTTGGATAGATCTTGAAGGATGCTATACTCTTCAGGCTACTTGCTATGGAAGGAGTACAGTGAGCTGGAATTACCGGAAAAAGAATTGGAGTTATAAATTATTCTGTGATTGTATGTGAATAGGTATTCAAGTTGGGAGGGAGCTCCAGAGGGGGACTTGTTCGGTTCCTTCTCAGCTCAAAGCAGGCCTCTCTGAGCAACCTGTCCTAGTGTTTGCCCATCCTTATGGTAAAAACTTACTGGTTTCAGATGGACTAGCAAGTAGAAACTGACTTTATCTTTCTCTTACTGACTCCTTGGCCGCTTTTCCTCTTCTCTCTGTACCTGAGCAAAAATCAAAGAAGCTGATTTCTTACTGTGGCTCTTGCTAGACTGCTTGCTTTTTCTCCTGAAGAAGAACACTTCTTACATATATTTTAAAAGACACCTAGTCTAGTTGTAGTTTAGTGTGTTAGTGGGAAAGAGCACACTTTTTCTCCTAGTCGATTCTGCTTCAATAATTGACTTTCCATTTTCCATAGGAGTCTATTGAAAGATGAAAGTCTGTAAGACATTGGCAACAATCAGGCAACTATTTCTTTAACTTGAGAGGTAAGCTGTTTTTAAGTGTCCTGTTTGGTATTGTATGGGAAGGGATGTGAGAAGAAAGTGGAAAACTAAGCATGGTGTTTAAGAAAGATGACATTTCCATGTATAAAAATAGTTTGCCCTTTTCGGTGGATGCCTATAACCAAATAATATTTGTGCTCGTCCTTTCCTGATGTTACATACATCTTACCCTTTATCTATTGAAATGCAGAGCTTCCTGCTTCCCCCATCTAGTTGGCAAACAGATATTTTAAATAGGTACACTTCTTCCCTGTCTCACGGCCAGTAAAAAAAAATAGTACTTCAGCTATTTGTTCAGTTATTTAACCATGCTGAGAATGGATTTTAAAGGAGTATATAGCTGGGGATATTGTTTTTGGCTTAGGCAAGGTGACTCATACTTTTTGCCAGGAAAGTATTTCCCCTCTTTCTCACAGTGAAAAAACTTTATTGACTGAAGATGTGTCTTACTTGCTTCCAAAATGCAGCAGTGCCCCACCCCTGCGCCCACGATTTAAGAGCTGGGAACTTGTCAGTTACGTAAGGTTTGTGGTAACTCTAAGTTTGTGTGTGTGGGGTCTACCAGCAGAATGAACTGATGAGTTTGTTGTTTGTTTTTTTTTAACATCTAAAATACTTCATTTCTACAATAACACAAATAAAAGGAATATGCTGGAGTATAAATTTGAGTAAGACTTCTTTTCAGAGAAAGAGCTGCGTGATATGGTTCTGCACTAGGGAATGTTATGGTTTACTAGGCTAATAATGCACGAGAAGGTTAATCAGGTGTCCTCTCTTTCTGAGGCAGCTATTTCTAGGAATAGTGGTTTCTAAGCTTTTCATCCCTATTTCTGTCAACCAGATTTCCACAATGAACAACCCGAAGGAGCATAAACAGCAGCTTCTGTTGTGGAGTGCACTTCCTTTTTACTTTAAAGTGATGATTAACCCTTTTTTGAAACTTCCTTTTGATGTGACGAGACAAAGAGAGACTCAGCCCTTTGGGATTTGCCTGCAGTGAACCTTCTTCAAAAATCATGACCCTTGGCTGTCCAAGTGACAAGGCTCTTGAGTTGTTAGAGTAGATTTAAATTAGAAGAAAGCAGAATGTTAAATATGCATATTTGTTGCTGTAAATGTAGTGCAGCAACTAGCAATACTTCATACTATTTAAGGCACAGATGAGTGTATTAACCACACAGGTTGTTGCCGACAGAATAAAAAACAAAGCTAAATCCCTGCAGCAGGACAGTGGAACAAACTATACCAACATCCTTGTATCTGAACATGCAAGCATTTAATACATAAAAATGAACATAGGTTATGTTTACTTTTGTCAGAGGGTAGTAATATTGACAGTCTTTCTCAGTAGCAAGAACATTCTTTGTAATGCAGATCTATGTATACCTTTTCCTTTGCGGTCATAGCAACTTCTTGTCATATGAAACAAAAAGTCCTAAGCAAGGCTTTCCCATCACGGTAGAAGAAGAATTCAATAACTTGTGATTCAAAACCCTATGATAGAATACATTTCTGTCTTCAGAAATTGGGTTCTTTACACATTTCCCTGGGAAAAAATGCACTCCAGTGATTGTTTCAATGTATTCACTGGGTTATAAAGGGAGTTTCAGAGATACTGTACTTATCAGCTGCACATGAACAGTTTGTGGTTTGAAGAGGGAACCTGGGATGGAGAAATCCAACCTTCTGTATCCAATTTTACCCAATGGAATATGGCATTAAACAACCCTATTGTGTGTTTAAAATTTCATTTTGTCTGTTGGAACAGTGGGCCGTGCACTTTATCTGGAAAAGCTTACAGATAGCTTGTTCATCAGTGTTTCCTCATTTTATACTTTTGTGATAATATGAGGAACTATATTGTGATAATCAAAGGTAAACTTTAAAGTTCGACATGTTGTAAAACTGCACCTTATGTCTTAATTACTTTATTAGAACAGAGAAGTGATACCTTTTTGATTTAGGTTGTACATTTGAATTAAAGTCAGATGGAACTGAGCACCTATAAATCAGATGATTGTGAAATACTTAATTAGGAAAGGTATGTATGTTCTGTTTCACAAGAAATACTTCAACTCAACATCCACAGGAAATAAATTATTTATTTTAATGTGTGAATGAGAGTTGGACTGTATTTCTGATATCAACCAGACTTTTTGTTTTTAGTGAATGTGATGCTGGTTGGGGTTTTTTCCCTTTTCACTGTGGTCTACACTTATTTACTCATCTCCTTTTATACATTTGTTATTATGCATTAGTTTGCAAATGGAAGATTATGTTAAGATATGTATTTAGGATGTAGTATAGCTAAACTGTAAAAGTGCACGAGCCATGCAAATATGTACACTATCTGTGTAAGAAAAACTGGAAAGCTGTGTATCTCTAGTTATTTATATAGCTTTTAGCACTGCTGTTTATTGCAATTTATTTAGATCCATGCTTTGAAAGTGTTGTAGTGTTTCTTGCTTCTGAGACTTAAAGTGGAACAGCCTCACAAAGGAATGTCCTTTCATGATAAGATTACAAACTAAAAATGAATGAGCAGAGAAAGTATGTCAGGACTATAATAATGTTTGTAACATTCATTAACTGTTTGTTAAATAATGTATTCAGACTGACCAGTGTTTCCCAGCTTCTACATCGCCCATTATGTGTTCTACTAAATTAAAGCTAGGAAACCTTTGTTGGAGTTACAGTACTCAAACTGACATCTAATTCCCCCAGACAATAGGTACAAGCCTGCAAGCCTCTCTAATTCTTTCCAGTCTTTACATTTATCGATTCTTTTGTAAACGTGTTTCATCCAATCTATTACAAACAGCACTGGTTAGAAGTGTGAAGTTTGCCACGTTTGACCTAAGACACATTAAAAACAATAGCTATCTGGCATACAATCGTGTATCCCAGACTTACTTTTAATCAGAAGAAAATTTGGATCTGTAGCTGCTCAGCTGGTTTGATATCCTGCTTTGTTTAGAATGACTGACATGTTAATTCTTTGATCTGACTGGTTTGGGTATGAATTTAGTTCAGCTATCACTTGTGTTCTAGACTTTAAATGTTTTATTACTGGAGTAGGCTTATATAAGTAGTTTATTTTGATTCAAGACTTCTTTTTGTCTAGTCTTGAGTAATGTTTTGCATATGAAGATGTACATTTCTCACTGCAGACTATGGATGTAATTCCCCCCCCCCCCCCAATATGTCAGGTTTTTTGCATCTCTTAGTATTGAAAAGTTACCAAATAGTCCATTCATAATCTCTGAATAGATAGAAAGAACAGTAAAAATTAATGAAATGAACATACTACATTTTTATTATTTTGTGCATATCTTATACTGTAAAACATATGTAATAAATAATTGATAGACATAAACACATCTTATTTTTCCCACCATGTTGATAATCAGTTTCAAAGCTTTGAAGTACAGTAAATAATTTATGATAGTTGTTAGTGTTAGGAAATCAAACCATACTCATGATTCTGCTTGCTTTTTGTCCTTGTTCTTGAGCAGAACTTTGATTGGTAGTCAGAATGACAAAGAACGTATGAATAACTGATGGGATTCACCGAACAGATTGAAAATTAAGAAAGATATTTTTAAAAAAAATTTAAATACATAATGAAAATATGCTGCATTTTCAAAAATTTGAGTTATATTTTGGTTATGAATTTCATAAGGCAATGACTGAAGTAAATATTTTTAATACAAAATGAAACATGTTTTCAGCTTGCTTTTGTTCTCGGAAGTTCAATTAGGGTGTCTCAACCTGGTTAAATATCTTGCTGAGACCTGCTGTGTTTCCAGGGAATGAAAAGAAGATGCCAGTGTACAACAGTTAAGAAATAGCTTTTTTTTTGGCCTTGAATGAAATGTTCCATAGGATGTATGTTCCAATTCCTTTGTTTTCATTTACATGGCAAAGCCAAAGACTTTGGAGAGACTTTTAAGCATTGAAGAGACTTTTTTTAAACATTTTTTGCAGGCTATTCAGGCTTGCCAGAATGTTTTTTATTTACGTGTTCTTATAAAAGTTCTTAAATACTCCAATAATATATTGGCAGTTTTCACCTATATTCGAACGTATCTAAAACTCAAAATGAAGCAGGAAAAAAAAAAAAGTGATTTCAGTCAGAGGTGTAAAAATTCTGTGTAATTCTGTCACTTCCAGGTACCAGTCTCTAAGATCTCCCTTCCAGCCTTCAAAATGGAGTGAGATCTGGACAGAGCAAAGTGGTTTGAATCCACCCTCATTTTGGCTGCAAAAAAGCAACTCAGCATAAAACCTCACCTGTGTTTTTCCCAAGCTGGATTTTTAAAAAAAAAAAAAGTATATTTCTGTTGGAAAACCTGTGTACATATAAATGTAGATGCATGATAGTACTCGGGCTTAAAGTGAGAAGACTGTCTCGAAATCTCTGGCCTTTAATTCCTCCATGTGTGGCTGTAACCTACACACAGCAGCTGGCTTGCTGTGCATTTTTGCATGTGTGAAGCCCCATGCCTTTGCTTTGTTTCTGGATATAAATAGGTACTGTTTTGTACACACATTGTAATTACAATCAAGTGTAACAGTGAAGTGCTATAAAGGATATTTTCAACGCAGGGCTGGATATACTGGGCACTAAGAGGAGGAAGCACTCAATCCATGGTGTAGGATTTTCTGGATCTGAGGTGAAGGGTGGTTTGTGAGGCTTTCTATATAAAGGTCATTTATAGGTATCATGAGCTAGATACTGTGAAAGTTACCAAGAAGAGCATGGACAGCTGTTTTATTCTTGCCTTTCAAGGGGTGGTTGTCTCTCAAGATTTTCCTGTATGCTGCTTGAAATCAGTATGGGTCCTGCCTTCTGCTGGCAAGACCACGTTAAGCTAGTATCCTCTTTAGCTCACTAATTTTTCTGGTGTGGGAGATGACAGAAGAGGAATGTTTTGGGAAGTTTCTAACTTTGACAAATATGGTGATAATTTTACTTGGCAAAGGCATGCTACGGCTTTCTCCCTACTGCATAGTAATAACCTCCAAAAAATGAATTTGTTAGAACATTTCAGGAAAAAAAAAGCCACCATCTTTTATAGCTGAAAGTGTTAGCCTAAATATAGATGTTATCATCGACTGCTCAGTGTTGTTGGACAGTGGCAAATTGTTTCCTTTAGGGATCTGTAAATGATGTGATGAGCAAGTATTCAATCTTCACTTGGTAGTTCTATCTGCTTCCTAAAAAGTACTTTGGTTTGGTTTCATTCTAAAAGCTCTTTTCCTTTCCTCCCCTTGGCTTCTGCCATGCTCCTTTTATCTATTTTTAACCACTACATTGTAAAAATAGTGATGGCAGTTGATAAAGCTAATGACACTTGCAGATGAACACCCATATTCTTTTCGAAGCTCTGAAATTATTAAAAGAGCATCAGCAAAAACATTGCAAGAAGCGCGTGACTACAATGTGACCTTGTGCATGTTAATTTTTCACCGCAGGAAGAATCTGTATACTAGCCTAAAGCATTGTTGGCTTTCATAGATCAACTTGAAGGATTGGGGCTTGCTTTTTGTAAGGAACATGGAAAGTATTTGTCAGCTACAGCTCCCTGTTTGCAACAATACATCACCTTCGTGTCTTCCTTTGGTTGTGGAGAGAATCTGCTGACGACAGGCCTGTGATAGAACAGGCCATATCCCCCATTGACTTTCTACTTTCAGTGTCACCTTGGGGCATCAAGTCTAGTTTCCAAGTAATGATAATTTCTTCATAGTTTTTAGTACTGCTCCTTTTTTTTGTCTTATGCAGCCTACCAGCTCTTCAGAGGCCTAAGTTCATGTGTTTCACAAAGTGGATGCAAAAATGCTATAGAAGAAGCAGCAGAAAAATCTCAGTCATTTTCAAGCTGCCTTTTTGTTGTAGTCTCAACGACTCAAACTGTCAATTACTCAAACTATCAAAAGCAGTATGCTTTAATTAAATTTTTTAGTGCAAATCTACTTGAAGCAGCAGGTAACTCATGGTAAAAGAAATGAAAATTGGAACCTGGCAAACGTATGTTTGTACGTAACTTTCCTACAAGTATTGAACTCTGTCTTTTAATGTATATTAGTTGCTAAATTGAGTCAGATGTCTGAGGCGAGAAGTGAAGAACTAGAGCAAATATTCATAGTGAAAGGTGATAACAGCCTTAATTAAGCTGCTGCTATCTTCCCATGATAAATTTAGAACTTTTCCATATGTCGTCATTCTTGGTGTCATAGCTTTGGGGGGAAGGTGGGGAGAGAAATTGGTGAGAAATACTAGCCAATATGCATAACTGTTAAGTGCTTGAAGTTACAACAGTGCTTTCGGTTTCTCCTTGGGTAATTGCCACTTGCAAGAAACTGATGGGTGAATAAAATATTGGTAGCTTTCTTATCTATCAATCATTAAGGGCAGCAGCCAGTTGAGTGGAATATGTATCTGGAGTAATGAATTTTTGCAATGACATCTCTGAATGATCTGTGTAGTAAATTAGCTAGCAATGTCACAGAAGCAGATGAAAAAGATCTCTGCAAAAAACCAAAGCGAGTTTACACTTCTCTGCTCTGTAATTAATCTGTTTTCAAGTCTATTTGTAATCTGATTAGTTGCATTTTAAGGAGATTGCAACAGACCAAAGGTGTAACAGTTTCTCCATGCTAGTTGATGTTAATTTACCATAGTAGGAATGTTTCTGGACAAAGAAATAGTCTGTTAGAATATTCAAATCAAAAAAGGAAGATGCAGATCCAGAATGCACGTGGTGCTTGTGTTATCTGAAGAGATTATCTGGTTTAGGATTAAAAAGGCGATGAATGTGTGTAACTCTTACAGGTGAGAGGATACCGAAGCTTTATTGCATTGCCTTGCTCCCCTCAGGTTATGTACTGTCCTCTTTACTC
This sequence comes from Actenoides hombroni, assembly GCA_024336885.1. Taxonomy (NCBI): domain Eukaryota; kingdom Metazoa; phylum Chordata; class Aves; order Coraciiformes; family Alcedinidae; genus Actenoides; species Actenoides hombroni. Next base: position 2,022,801 of record WUAM01009935.1, on the reverse strand, counting down.
CAGTGTTTGGCAAACACTTCCCTGAGGTAGTTGTTTCCAAAGAGCTGCTGAGAACAAAATCAGATGGCAGCTCAGTCATTTATTCATCCTGCACTATGTATTTCTGTATTTCTCCAGAAACTGACGTTAATTGATGTTAAGCTGTAACTTCCTACCTCCTGAGAAACCGTGGGGTTTTTTTTATTTGTGGAGGGGGTTTGGTTGGTTGGTTTTTAGCTGGGGGGGGGGGGGGTTGTGTGGTTTTGTTGTTGCTTGTCTGTTTGGGTTTTTTTTTTTGTTTTGTTTTTCTTCTCCTAGTCATAAATATTTCAGAACTGTAATGAGCAGTCTGAGAACTGGTGGAAGGTGAGGTACCAAAAGACTAAAAATTCACATAGACACATCAGTTTATTCTATTTCTAGAAACACATGTCAAGATGATGGCTAAAATACAAATCAAGATTGAAGCTTTGGTGGGGAGGAAGGTTACCACATGGACACAAGTCCAACCAAACTTTCTTCCATGGTGGATCCTTCTGATCAGTGTAGATTTTTATAGAGTTTTGATATCTTCTCATGTGAAATAACAATGAATAACCACCTTCTCCTGCAGCAAACACTATTCCAGGTGGATTCAACACTGATTGGAGAACACTTCCAAAGTAGCTATCAGCAGTTCATGACCTACAGAGAAGGTTATATCCAGTTAGGTTTTTGTACTGAATTGTTGGGGTTTTTTAATGAGACAGTGGAAGAAATGGTAAACTTTTTTGAAGTTTGCCATCAGTGCTTTAGTATAAGGTTAGAATCAAATAATACTAAGACTGAATTGATATTCAGTCTGAAAAAACATTTTTGCAGTTCAGAAAACACTATTTATTCAGAGTACTGGACCATTCTGTGTGGACATTTATAATTGGATATATTTAAATCATTCCTGATGTGCAGGAGGAGTAAGCTAAATCGATACAGGATGGTGAGCAGATGCTGACCATTACTAGTGTTTCAGTAGGGAAGAATATGTAAGGTTAGAGTACATTTCATTGCCTTACAGCTGAGAGAGGAGGTTAAAAAAAATATAAGACACTCCAAGTCTGAGCTGGTTTATGTTGCAAGATCTGTAAAGTAATATGTACTACTAAGCCTTCAGCTAGAGTTGTGTCTGCTCTGTGGACACAGCCCTTCAAGAAACAGTATGATCACACGAGCTACGTGGATAGACTTAATTAACAGTGATTGTTAAGTGTGGAGAGGATGGGGGTGTGTGGCCATTAACATAGTAATCAAACATGAATAAGGTCACTGCAAAAAGAATCATAGAATCGTAGAATGCTAGGTTGGAAGGGACCTCAAGGATCATCTAGTCCAACCTTTAAATGTTTCAGGCGCTAGGTATCAAGCTTATTTACTTCATTTAATGTCACTTCTTCCTCAGTCTTACATCAGCTCTATCAAAGTTGGTGCCATCTTTCCTGGTGAGAACATCAGACATGGAGCAAAGTGAGTAGTGGGTGTGCCAAGCCAGTGCCAAAGTAGATCTGAATTGCTGTACCTGGAAAGCCTAAGATCCTCCCTTGGGTTCCTGCTGTCACCTCTCAGTTTGCATGCTGGTTCTTCTCCTCATACAAGTTTGTGGAAAAGGTAGAGTGAGAGAGACAGCAGGCAAACTGTTTTAATCCCTGGTTTAAATATAGTCTCTGTGATCTTCTGGATATCTGTATTTTCAACTAGCGTGCCACCTTACATTTGTGCTTCATGCTGTTTGGAGTGCTTAACTAGTGGTACAGCAGAAGGCAAGATAACAGTTAGCTGAACTGTTACTCAAAAGTCTGCATGGCTCTCAGATTCCCAGTTGGAGAGTTTAATGCGGGGTAAAGTAAGCAAAGTGGCTTATTTTGTGAAAGCTGGCTGCATACTTTATGAACGTTACAAACGGTATGAACTTCACCACTTGTTTATGTAAATGGTACTACAGTTTGAATAATTTTTTTTTTTTCATCGTCTTCCTTCAAACCCAAATCCTGGACTGGAAAAGAAGCAGGGCACAATACTTGATTGACTGCCCATAAACAAGAGAGGAGGAGACTGACGTTTCAGCTTCTGTATGCCTCCTAGAAATTTAATTTCTTTCTCCTCTTGGATGTAATATGCAAAGATCTGTGAAGGCAAGAACGCTGTTGCCCATAAATTGCCTTCCATTAATTTCTATTCCAATTCTGTGTAGCACATGTAAGTGAAAATCTTGGAAATATGTTTGCTAAATCATGTGGTAAATGGTCTTGTTGATGACTGCAGAGTTGCTCTGGGGATGGAGTTGTTAAGCACTTATTATAGGAATCCAACAGGGCAAATTAAGAGAAACCTGTGTGTGTGCTTGTTATTTTAGGACTTTTACGCTTGTCTTCCGAGACACCTGATGTAGGACCTCATGACCTAAAAACACTTCATGTCTTTTAGTCAGAGGTTAACTTCTGAAACCCCGGTTACTGACCTATCAAAATAATTGCCTCCAAGGGAGGGTTTAGTATTATTATTCTGTAACGCTGAATAGCTGAATATTGCTGTTAATAATACATATAAAGTAGCTTTTTAGCATTCTGCTTAGTTTGTATGTGGTATTTTCACTTATAACTGAGTCTTTTTATACTTGTAAATTAGTTGGATATTGTATGTTTCATAGTAAGTAACTGCGGAGCGGGTTTCTTATTTGTTTGTAACACTATTGCAAGCATCTCCTTAATCTGTGAGTGTTCAGATGCAGTGGGTGGAACTTCAATCTATACGTGAGTGTTCCTTGGAAATACTATTCCAAGTACACAAAAGCACTGTGCATGGTAGAACTTGTTCTTATAATAAATTCTATCATAGAAGAAACAATGCATAGTGGGTTTTTTGCTGGTTTTAACTGTTAGATTTCAAGACTTAAATGTGCAGTCCATTTAAAACAAGTATTGCAGTCGTTTATACTGCTTGCCTGATATTTCTCCAGATGTACATCTTTAAATATTTATCAGTTTTTAATGCTAGTATACAAATGTATACTTTTACATAAAGTTCAAACTTTAATATATATGGAGCAGGTGAATATCTTTTCCTCGCTATTATTTTTTTTTCCCAACTTAACTTTCTTGGAAATTATATTAGCTATCTGAAAAACTGTCATCATCTTCTAATGTCATTTTTGCCAGGATCATAAGTGTTTTCAGTAACCTTTGCGAGCAGCTTTACTGACAGATCTTCGGTTTCATCTGAATCAGTTAAGGCTTTTGATGGCACAATTATTTTGACAGTCATAGTTATTTTAACAGTGAAACTCCCCTTTGAGGGAAAAAAGGGGTCGTCCATCTTTTGGAAGACTCGTACATGAGCTTTACCACTATAGTAAACAAATTCATTATGTGCTTGGTAACTGCAGAGGACTCGTGCCACAGGAAGATGTAACCACACCTGTAGGTTGCCATGTACAGAATTGGGTTAGTTTTACAACGAGCATGTGACAATGCAGGTATAGCATACTAATAAAGAGGGATTGTTTCAACAAAATCTTAAGTATACCTGAAACAACACTCTATCTTTCCTCTTTTACCTCACATTCCTTTGGTAAGGTTTATACACTATTTTTTTTTTTTTAGTATTACATGGATTTACATCTAAAATTCTAGTACCCTATGTTGTCTTTAAATAGCATTTTTCCACCATCCTCACTAGTTTGTTTATAAGACTCTGCATCTGAAACTTACATAGCCAGTGCTTAGATGACTTCTCTGTAACTATATTCTAACAGTGTATATACACTAGTATTCACTTTTCTCATCTTTATCTCTGTATCTTGTTTGTAGTATTAATGAAAGTATCAGAAATTAGTTTTATCTACGGTTATAGAATGATTTATTCATGTAGAAGCTGATAGCAGTATTTACCTTGAAGAAATTCATACTAGTTCATATCACTCTTGTGATACTGTAAAACTATCAGTGTTAAATTGACTTAATGAGATGATGGAGAGTACTATTTCCAACTTGAAAAAAAAAAAAAAAGCATAGGCTTTTAGCTTGTGCAGTATTACAGCATGTGGCATAGGGTTTCACTGACTGCATTGTCATTAAGGAATGATTTTCATTTAGGGGTATTTCGAAAATTTGTAAAATTATGAATTACTGTCTTGGGTTGTGAACTGTGGTAACTTTGCTGTGGTCCATTTGCTTTGGTTACTACCGTGAGCTGTGATCTTCAAGCACAGGGAAGAGGTGCATAGATCAGGCAGTAGTACTGCTTTAAACTTCAGTTGCTAACCTGTCCAGCTTTGTCTGCTATCCAAACCCCCGTGTCAATGGCTTGCAAATCCCATTGACTGTAAACCTTGACGGTACAAGACAGAAGAAAAAAAGATAAGTTAAATCTTTAAAAAAGCTGAGTTTCGGACATGTCAGGGTTTTTTTTTCGGCATGCCAAGCACTTCAGGTTTGTATATAAGGAAAAAGGTGCATAGCATTTTGGAGGTGGCATGCAGCAGTGTGCAGGGATGCCTGGTAATAGCAGTACAGCACACTTTGCACTCCCCATGAATCCTGAAAGGAATTTCAGGCTTCTGTTTGTGAAGTCGGCAATAGAAGGGGAATAAGTGGAGCAGAAGAGTGGAGAAAAAACAACACCCTTTGTTATGTACAAGGATGTAAAAAGTACTTTCCTAATGAAGTTTGTTATTGAACCTCTTGTTGTTGGTATTTCACACTGAACTTCTTTTAGCCTAATATTTTTTTAAAAATGAAGGCTGTTGAACACATGCATCAAATGTGCCCTGAATGCTAAACTGAATACAAGTCATTGGCCGCACTTCTTAATGAAGAAGGTGGTAGTGTTGGTAGTGGAAAGTGTAACAGACATTACTTTTAATGAAATTAAGTAAATTCGCACATAATCCCATGGACACTAATCTCTCTATGTGATAGTCATCTCCTTAAGGTATTCCAAGACCTGCGGGTGCCTAAAGATTAATGTGTACAAAATAAATTTTATCACTTCTGTAATATTTTGGTGTGTGACCACATCCCTCTTTGATTTGAAGAAGCTCATTTGGCCGGAACCTGATGTCCTTATAAGTGGATCTTCTTCTAAGGTTTCTAAAGAATTCCTGAGATCCTCATAAGTAATTGAGAAAAGGAAAGTGCTTTTAGTCCTGCAGACTACAGCTGCAGAGTACTTCAGAATATCAAGTAACAAATCACTGCAAGCTATTTTGTGCAAATGATGAAGCCAGATAAAATACCAGATGATGCTGCAGAGCATTTTAAGGAATGATTTCAATATCCTGAACGTGCTAAAATGCCACATAGAGATTTACTCACTCTAATTGGGATTTCACAATTGTACCGTTGTAAAGAAGAATTTCTGTGCAAGCTGAGTTGTGGGCAGGGGAGGGGGAATCAGAGTATAGTACAATATAAACTAAATGAGAATTAACTTTTCCTAAAATGCATAACAAACTTCATCTAGCATGCTGTTGGCAGCACAGTGGGTTTTATGGTGTTTCTATAAGTTGGATATTTTGATTTGGATGATAACTAAATTCCTAGGCAACACTGAATGTCTTACGTTCCTAAGTTGTGTAAAGACTATTTCAAGTAATGGGATTGACACTAACCTTTTAAGTTTCCTTTTTAAAAAAATTTTTGCTAACAAGCCTCAGTAGAATTATTTGAAGTTTCTGAAAAAAGAAAAAAATTTTAAAATCTACTTTTGTACTTAGACTTTAGGTAATCATTCAATTTGACTCAGTGTAACAGATAAAATAAATTTGCCTTCTCTCCCCACCCCCCTACACACACAACCCCCCCACCCCCCAGAGGCTATAAAATGTCCATTTGAACTTAGAAAGAGCAGCTGCCTTGAATGCTGGGGGATCAGTTGGACTCGATGATCTGAAAGGTCTCAGAAAAGATACAAAGCATGATTCTAACAAAAAAGATACAAAGCAAAACAATAATGCAAAAGCTTTAAAAACATGGTAATAGAAAGTGAAAAGATAACATGCAGGTCACCAAACCCAGACCTGCACTGACTTCAGGAGTGCTTAGTCCAAAACCATTGAAAGGTGACTAGAGGAATCCAAACTGCTATCCACTTTATAGACCACACCATGCACAATCAAAATTGTTGGATCCATTCACTAGAAATGCTCTAGAGCTCTGCTGATTATGGTGCACCCAGGGAGAGAGGAGAGCTCGAAGGTAGCACGAATCCTTGCAATGCCTGTCCCATCAAAAGCTTCTGAGTAGCACAACTTGTTCTACACACCAGGAAGCTGCAAAAAAAAAAAGAAAAAAAAAAGAGGCCTCCAAAGCTAACCTGATGTGGTCCAGCCCTAGTGACCAGTTTCCCCCCCTTACTGCATAAGCAAAGGGCGACCTGGCACTGGCAAGCCCCACTGAAATCAACCCAAGTGATTCACCACAGCAACCTCCAGCAGCTCAGAGGGAATTTAAAACACATGAGGAGGAGGAAGAGGAAAAGAGAGAGGGCAGGTTACACAGGATACAGGTTGGGAAAGAATGTTTTCTGATGAGTTAGCAGCATCTCTGGAACTTGTGGATTAATATAATGAAATTTGAATAATATCTGTTCTATGTGGGGCCTCTTTTGGCCACCTACCTCAAACTGTTTCAGACAAGTCCAGTAGCAATAACAAGGAAGGCAAGGTATCAAGTGCTTTGTCTTACTCTTTCTTCAGGCTGAAGTCTGTTACCTAACCCAAGAAAACACTGAAGCCAATACACATTCTCTTGCTGAAGCCTAAGTTCCACCTCGCCTCATTTAACCATTTCTTTCCAGTCTCTCAATCACCCCCTACTTCAAATGCTCTACTTCTCAAATCACCCATAGCAGCAAGTCCATTTGGTTGAACGAACTCACTCATGGCCTTTTCCCAGCTGCCTTCCAGCCTCAGCCTCACAACCATCAACTGAAAAGAAATCTTTGCTAGTGGCCACGTTATTTCATGTGCCAGTCCTCGATCAAAAGAGCAAAGACATCAATTTCAGAACAAGGGCTTCAATTTATCAACAATACTTGCAGGGACACCTTGTTATTACAAGTGGCCATGTGGACACAGAGTCTTGTCAGTCCAGTGGCTGCTCAGAACTAATAGAACATGGTTGGGTTGACCTCACTTAAGACACATTTTTAAGATAGTTGGAGGTGGGGGAAATCACAGAATCGTTATGGTTGGCAAAGACCTCTGAGATCATCAAGTCCAACCATTATCTAACCCTACTGGGGCCACTACTACAGGGGATCTAGACAGCTTCTATGTACATCTAGAGATGGTGATTCAACCACTGCCCTGGGCAGTCTGGTCCAGTCTTTGATAACCCTTCTTGGTGGAGAGAATTTTTTCCTCATGACTAACCTAAACCTTCCGTGGAGCAACTTGAAGCCATTTCCTCTTGTCCTATCAGTGGTAACTTGGGAGAAAAGACCACCACTCACCTCCCTACAACCTCCTTTCAGGTAGCAGTAGAGAGCAAGGAGGTCTCCCCTGAGCCTCTTTTTCTCCAGATTAAGCATTAAGCTTCGTTGCTCCTCGTAAGACTTATTCTCAAGACCCTTCACCAGCTCAATTGCCCTTCTCTGGCCCTGCTCCAGCACCTCAGCCCCAAACTGAACAGAGTACTCGAGGTGAGGCCTCACCAGTTGGCTGTTGATAGGATGAAGGGAAGGTTGTTTCAGGGGATTTTGTAATTATACTTCATAAAGTCACTGTTTTTAGAAAATGTACATATAGATCAGGATTATATAAAGACAGAAGAGCTGAACCAATTTCCCCCCTTTTGCCAGAGGCAAATAGAGAACACAAGCCAGAAGAGTAAAACTGTTTTACATAATTTCTCTATGTATTTAGCTAAGACTTCTCCCAATATCTACATAACTCCACTTGAAATTACTTTCAAACTTAATATTGCTCCTCTTGGGATCTGCAAAGGCAGTCAGGAACTCACGACAACATTAATTAGCCATTAAAATGAAGTGACAGTGACAAATTTTTTTTATTATTACAGTTTTTAAATGTTTCTCCGCTACGTCTACTCCTTTGCTACTTCTCAAAAGGAAAGAGCTCAGCAGTTTGAAAGCAAAGCTTTGTTTAAAATTGCTGGGGGGAGGGGGCAATAGCTTCCCTCCTCCCTGCTAAAATGTAAATCCATGAAGCAATATTATTTTTGTTGTTGCTCTCTCCGCAGAAACTCCCTGGCTTCGAATCATTTTCCCCATCTCTCCCAGAAATAAACTTACCAAGAAGCAGCTTGGCATACAAGTTGTCAATCGAGATGGCAAGTTTTAAAATCCAAGTGAAAAATAATCCCTTGAAAATCGTGGTTTATAAAGGTAGGAATGAATTATAGAGCTGCCTTCTCCAATTCTCACTTCCTGTCGCCAAGATTTATCTCCACCTATACTGAGAACTGAACGTAATGGTATTAATGGAGAGGCAGACCAGTAATAGATATCTTGGAGACTAACTCTACCCCTACCAAATATTGGTTTTTCTTCCTAGGAAACAGTAAGTAAAGTACAGCAGGTTTCTAAGATGCCTTGATATTTTCAAGCCCTCAAATTCATAGGTAGCATGGCTGCAAACTGAGCCATCTTGTCTAGACCAGGGTTTTCCCAAGATAGGTTGGACCAGATGATCCTTGAGGTCCCTTCCAACCTGGGATTCTACAACTCAAACATTTTTATGCTACCTTTGTGTCATGGGTTAGGATCACGGTGGCCCCTTAGACCTATAACAGGCAATCTCTGTTAACCCCCCTCCCTCCCCAAAGGGGCAGAGAAAGGGAATAAGGAAGAGAGACTCAGCCATTAGAAAAGGAAACTAGAACAGCTTTAAGGAAAATGAGTCTATTAATAAATGGAATATATACAAATATGTACAAAATCAGAAGCCAACCCCCCTGATGGCAATTACATCACTGTCACCACTGATGCTGTGGAGCAGGCACTGGGAGAGTCCCAGACTGGGCCCAGCAGCAGATGGGAGCTGTGTTCAGGAGTTGGATTCAGAAACACACAGACTGGGATCAAAGGCAGAACAGACAGAGTCCTCCTGGGGTGCTCCAAAGAAGTAACTGAAAGAGGACCTGAGCCAAGCCAACTCAAGCTGGCAAAGCAGCCCAAGAGGGCAAAAAGCCCTGAGAGAGACCCTCCAGATCCCTCAGCTTTATACCCAATATGATGTCTATGGGCTGGAACCCCTCACTGGTCAGTCTGGGGTCACCTGTCCTGTCCCCTCACCCCTGCAGGTGCAGTGTTTAACTTTCTGCACCCCCCACTGTGTTACTCAAGCCCCAGTAGTGGCCTTGATCTGCACACTGATCCTTGGTAGTAACTCTAAAGATGAGGTGTTCTCACTGCTGGGAGCAGCCACTGCCTGAGAAAACAGGCTGCTAACTTCAGCAAGTGCACTTAGTTAAAAAGAACTGAGATGAGGAGTAAAATCACTGAACAGGATTTGTTCTGTTCTCACTCAAACCAGGACAAGAAAGATCGTGCACTAAACTTTCATGGGTTTAAAAAGGGTACAAAGCAACCCCGTTCAGAAGGCAATTTCTGCTTCCATGATAGAATTAGCTTTTCAACAGATGGCTGTCAAAAGAGACAGCAGTTACTGCAGCTCACCTGATTGTAAGCAATTGTTTTATAGGCAAATCTCTGCTCCAACCCAAAATGTCTTCACGCTTCATCTCAGCTGCTTCCCTGACCTGCAAAGGGATAGCCTGGAGCCAGCCTGACCCTTCCCATTCCCTCTTTTCCTGTGCCAGAGGGGTATCAAAGAACCACAGAATGTTCAGGGTTGGAAGGGACATTGAAAGATCATCGAGTCCAAGCCCCCTGCCAGAGCAGGATCACCTAGAGCAGGTCACACAGGAACAAGTCCAGGTGGGTTTGAAATGTCTCCAGAGAAGGAGGCTCTGGGCAGCCTGTTCCAGGCTCTGTCACCCTCACAGGGAAGAAGTTTTTCCTTGTGTTTTTGCAGAACCACTTACACTCCAGCTTGCGTTATCCCTTAATTCCCCAGACCTCCTGTTATATAAATTCACTACTACATCTTTTGCTGGGTGCAAGATCAGATAAGGGATTATTTCTGCTGTGAGAAAAACAAACAAACAGAAAAGCAACAAAATCAAAACCATTTGAGATGGCAGGTCTAGGAAGGTAGGATTGGAGGAACTCAACCCAAACTTGCTGCTGTATCCTCATGTACCCTGAAGTCAAAGTGGCCTTTTGGATACTCCCTAAAGGAAAACTATCTGTATGAAATCAGTTATATGCACCAAACTTGAATGTTTTCTTTTGATCAATGACTAGCCCTCGCCCCTGCCCGTCAGTATCTGATTTCTCACTCCAGAAAATCCTTCCCCGCAGTCTTTCCTAATTACTATTTTGAAGTCTTGTCTCTACCAGTGATCCATCTTCAGATAGGGAAGGAGAGGGTCATGCCCACATACATGTCGCATTCAGAGATGGGAGGCTCTTATCAGATGTCACATTAGCCTTTCTTTCCAGTGTATATGCGATTTATGACTTAGCTTGCAAAGGCCTGTTTATCACTAGACAAGATCCAGTTTTGCTCTCTCAAATCAATAGCTGGGTTTGGGGTTTTTTTCTCTGACATGCTGAATGGCATGCTAGAAAAAGGTTCCCAGCGCTTGTGGGAGACGAGTCATACTGTATAAAGGTGTATCAACAAAGACAGAATAATCATCCATAGGCTACATAAACGTGGCAGCACTGACAACAGAGCTTTACTTCAAAACTACCTTCTCACTCCAGCATCATGTGGGTTGGAAGAGACCTTTGAGATCATCGAGTCCTAACTGTTAACCCAGGGTACCACTAAACCACGTCCCTCAGCACCACATCTACCTGGTTTTTAGGTGTCTAATTTATTTCCTTTTTTATTTTTATTATCCCTATGAATGACAACAGCACTGAAAAAAACTTCCCTGTCAAAGCAGTTTCTCTCCATTCGACTTTAAAACATCGCTCTGGCAATACTGGGCAGAGTTGGATGACCAGAGGAGGGAAGTTTTGCTTCAGGCCTCTTGTACCAGTTCTTGTATTCCTCAGTGTGATTATCAATTTGGTAATATCTTTACCTGTAGCTGTTTTGTTTTTAGAAGCAGTGTGGTTGTTTCTGTCAGAAGATATTAAACTCTTACTCGTGACCTATCAGGAGTCGAAGAACAGTTATGATCACTTTTACAGCTTCCAAGTATTTCCAGCTTCCTTCCTCTGCTCGTGTCAGCAGCAGAGAAGATATAATTTCCCTGACTGTTTTCACACTTAATCTAAACACTATCAAGAGATCCCTGTGGCAGAAGAGCAGATTAGAGCTATTTTCCAACAAAGTAGCTTTTTGTCCCCCGGGGTGAAGAATCCGGCAAGAAAAAGCCAGTCTCACATTTCAACATAGTTAATTACCTGGGAAAACATAATAACGTATATAGTATGTCTCATATAAACAATATAATTTATGGAGAAAATAAAACTACTTCCACAGTTGCCAGCACACTTAGGGCACTATCCATACGAACTGAAGATACATGAATATGCTCTTCATAAACTGACCGCAGTAAAATACAGAATTAATGTCGTAACTAAATCAATCACTTGATTTTTTTTTTTCCCTTATTTTCTCCAGAGCTATGCCAGTAAACTAGAATAAACATGTTATTAAAACCGAAATCAATAGTAAGCTTTAAAATATAGAGTAGCACAAAAAGGTCAAGCCTCAGTATCGATTTCGGTATAAGATTTTTGGTGTGCAGTTTCCCAAAGGGTTCTTCTCTAATATTGTTCTCCATTCTTCTTTCACTTCACATTTTTGCTGGCGAATTTGTCGTTCTCTCCTGCCAAAGCTGTCTACTCCAAGTTTACTAAGAGCTTGTCGTATACGCAAGGTACTGCTGGGACACGACAAAACAAGGTTGGGGGGGAAGCACTCGGACGCATCGGATTATCAATTAAACCCTAAAGGAAACTGCAGCTATAGGAACCCTCCCCCCAAGCACAACGACAACGAAACCAACCCAGAAGGAAGCTAATGGCTGCAATCTAAGAACCTACCACTGCGAGCCACCCTCCTGCACCAGCCTGTACGTAGTTTGTAAAAGCTGATTTAGAGTTTAGAAAGATTTTCTGTTAAGCAGATGAGGACGTTTAGAAGTAGAGAGGTTGCAATGAGTTATCCAGCTAATGACAGATAAAATGCCACACCATATGGAGCCCAGCTAGCCAAGGGGAACAGACTCCAGCCATTTGTTACCAGGGACTGTTTGAGTTTCCATCAGCTCTAGTGCTCAACAAAAGCATTTTTCATGTGGCTTTCCAGAGAGAAAGTTATGGAAGTTGTCATAGGAGACTAGATAGTCAAACCAGACTATAGGAATACTACAAAGCTGGATTTTCTCTAGGGGGAAAAGAGCATATTGCTCTTCCCTTTTCTGTTCAGAACAGAAAGAAGGTATCTTGTATTACCAGTTGTAACCCCAATAGTATTGTTGCTTGAATTCTGACAGGTTTAGAACCTGTACATCACCTTCAGTATTATCATAAGATCATAGCTCTGACACAGAGTGATCAGATGTAATGTGGTCACTGCCAATTCTGTTGCAATCAAATAATAATCAGTTTAACTTTTCTAAATGAAAATACTTTTAAGATGAAACATTCCACACGCTCAAAAACCAAAGTGAGAAACAACAGTTGGGCTGAGTAAGAGGAGGAGAAAAATAGAATCAACTTTGGCTCTTCAGTGGGGTTTGTGGTCAGTATGATTTTGTTAGGAAACACAAGATGGAATTAAAACACTTCTCTTCTCCACAATTGACTGGAGAACACAAAAACACCTACACCAGCCAGATTAAAGGTTCAAACTACTCCTATAACCCACCTCCAACACCAGTAGACACAACAGAAAATATAAGGTACGATCCACGTAGATATCCTTCATGTAAAACTCAACACAGTTCTGAGAGAATAAATGTTGTCTCCAAAGATGATGGAAAGAAAAAAAGACTTCTATACACTGACTTCATCCATCCAGTCTATCCCAGTAAGTAGGTACATTCCCAAGGGGCAGTCAGGCAAAAGGCAGCTTTATTAAAGCACTTCCAGGAATGTCTATCCAGTAGTTGAACCGCAAAACCAGTAAGTGAGATGAGGCAGTGGCCTGGCCCAGGACAGTAAAACATGGGGGATTTCAGCCATTGGTAAATGTTCACATTTTCATCAACCAACTAGAAGCCACATACGTTCTCCTGATGGTAGCTATTAACCTCCAGATCAACCTCCAGTGTTTCCACAACCTCTTGAAAATTCTTTGGGAAGAAAATCCTGTTAAGGTTCATCATTTGTGGAGAAATTTAAGTTCCCAAAGAGCCTCCTGGATTTCATCCTGCTATCATATAGCCAGAAGTGTAGGTAATCCTCATTCTCAAAGAAGCCTAGATATTTGTAACCACATTCAATCACATAGGGGGGAAAAAAAAATACAGATGAACACACATGAGGATTACAGAAATAACATGAAAGAGCAGTGGAAACACCAGTTAGGAGGCACATTCTAAGGCTAGGTGTAAATCACTACTTTGTGTATAACCAATCCAGGTCCCTTTACACAAGAGCTGTGTAACTGAGGCACTGAGCGCGCTGATGGCATTAAAATACAATTTGAAGAGTCAGCCTGGAGCTCTAATCCCAGATCTTAACTTTAGATAGTCAGAGTAGTCCATCTGTACTGTGTACATGTGAATGAATACATTAGATCAGAACTTCAAATTAATATTTCCTTCACAGTCTGAAATGAGCAAAATATATCTGACAATCAGATCAAAATGTAGTTATATGCTTCATACAGAAGGAGTAGTGACATTAGCTATTAGTTGGAATCACACTCAACAAACAATAGCACCTTTCAGCTATTTACATGTTTAAATGTCATTACCTTTAAAGACTGTTAAAAAAATGGTTTAGAGGAATGTACACATGCAGAATATACCATCGATGGTAAAAAAAGGACATAAAATCAAAGCAGACATAAAGGATCTTGAATTTCACATCGCATACCATTGGCATGTGTCTTAAAAGACCATCAACAAAGAAAAGTAGTGGGTTATCAGCTTGGACACTTAATAGATCAGAAGTGAAAGGTCAAGTAGTTTTTAATACTAGGACACCACTTAATACACTAATTTACTAGAGATCTATGCCTCTACCTTATTACTACTTAAAAAAAAAAAAGAAGACCAGCACTTGACTTGTTTTTTCAACATAGAAATTACAGATCTTACGTTGGGGGGGTCAATTCTGATCATAACTCATTTCCATGTCAAAAGGCCTGACACTGGTGCAGAGAGTGCCACTGGTCACAGCTCTGGAGGTTGACTATTCAGAGCCATGAGACACCATCACGACTGGGTGCAACAGGCCATGGCCATCCCCAGTGCATACACATCCTGCATCCCTCCATAGAAGGTATGAAATCTGCTTTAGAACGTATTTTTTTTTCTTGCTTAACTATCGACCTGTGAACACTATAAACTGTTCTCTGTTAACAGTTGCATTCTGTTAAACGTTCTAAGCATAGTATAGGTAGGAACTCAGGTTTTGTTCTGTTTTCCCATCAACGTGTTTAAGTTTATTACAAATAACCATACTGAGAGTAATCGTTTACTTTCCATGTTCGTATTTTGAGTCAGCACTGGGGTGGCCAGCAGGAGCAGGGCAGGGATCGTCCCCCTGCACTGGGCAAGATACTCCTTCCAGTTTGGTGTCACCAGCAAATGCTTTGAGGATACACTGCCACATCATTCAGATTATGTTGTACAGGATTTGGTCCACTGTTGATGGCTAGAGTATACCACCAGCTGCTGGCTTCCAACTAAACTTCTTGTCACTGATCATTACTCTCTAAGCCTGGCCATTCATTCAGTTTTCAATCCACTTCACTGTTTATTCATCCAGCCCATACAACAGCTTCTCTAAGACAATCATATGGGTGACTTTTGAAACCCTTAGCAACATCTAGGTTGGCAATGTCAACTGCTTTTCTTTCATTTAGACATGTCATCCTACTAGTTTATCATGTCGGTCACCATGACTTTCCCTTTCGGAAATCTATATTGTCTTCTATCAATCATCTTCTTGTCCTCCATGTACCTGGAAATGGTTTCCAGGAACAGTTGTTCTATCACTTTCTCAGGCATCAAGGTGAAGTTGGTTGGCCTGTATCTTCCTGGGTCCTTCCTCTTGAAGATAGGAGTGACATTTTCCTTCCTCCAGTCCTCAGACACCTCACCCAATCACTATGTTTTTTTGAAGATTGGTACTAGTCTTGCAAGGGCAACCACCGGCTCCCTAAGTACTTGTGGGTGCATCCCATCAAGGTCCATGGACTTAATGCATGTCCAGTTTGCTTAAGTATTCTATAACCATACCCTCTTCCACCAGAAGTGTATCTTTATTACTCCAGATGTTCCCCTTCACCTCCAAGTCCTTGGATTCCTGAAAGCAAGTCTAGTAAAGACTGAGGTGAAGTCAGCTTGCAGTACCTCAACCTCTTCCATGTCTGTGTCACTAGGACCCCCGCCTCATTCGGTAGTGGGTGCAGTTTTAACTATAGTCTTCCTTTGCAGCTTAGGTACTTCTAGAAGCCCTTGTCACCTTTGACATCCTGTGCAGGATTCAAATCCAAGTGGCCTTTGGCTTTCCTAACCACATGTCTGCATGGTCATTGTCTTTGCATTCAACCCAAGTTCCCTGTCCCTGCTTCCACCTCCTGTATACTAGATTGTTATATTTGAGTTTTGCCAGAAACACCTTTTTCATCCATGCAAATTTCTTGTCATTTTTTTCCTGATTCCCTGCTTTTTGGAATGGACTGTTGAGTTTGAAGAAAGTGATCCGTAAATATCAACTACCTTTCTTGGGTGTTCCCACCACAGCCATATCATCTAGCAGTTTTTCAAGATCCTTACTGGCATAAGGACTTTCTCTGTTTGATAATGCCTGGAAAAAAAGTCCTTCCTAAGATTAATATACTTTTTTTTTCTTATGTTTTATTGACTGTTTTGTCTTCCACACTTAGTCAAGTGACTCACATCTGTCTATTCTGTTCTCCTGTCTTCCTATTGACATCACCTAAGAAAGCATCCCAGTTGAACAAACTAAATGATTTTATTTATTTATCGATTCTGACAAGATAAATTTACCACTGTTCATGAGTAACTCCCACTGAATTTTGTTTTACAGTAATAAATGAACAGAGCATGACTCTTCACCATTTTAAATGTCACATCAAAGCTGAAATGTTTAGATTTTGGTTTCTTTTCTATTTTTAAAGACATCAAAGGCTAAGAGTACAAAAGAATTACAGGCATTTTCAGTCTTGTTTATTATAATTTTGGCCACTGATGTCCAAAACGGCCACCTTCAAATCCCCAACTTCATGGCACTAAATCCTGGTGAAATAATTTTTTTAACATTGCAGTGTTACTGATATCTCCTCTGGGAATGTCAAACATTGTTTCAGCTCAGCATTGATAGAGTTTATTGGACCGATGTCTACCTCATTCCCAGCTTCCTCAGAAACTGCAGACTTTGCACCCTGCTATGTTCTCTAAATATCCTATATATGTCCTATGTTGTCTGAAAGATGTAATCAAAATAGTTTCCACGTCATTGTCACCAATTTTCTTTTTAATTCAAAATCTAAACAGAGC
Organism: Actenoides hombroni; assembly: GCA_024336885.1. NCBI lineage: Eukaryota > Metazoa > Chordata > Aves > Coraciiformes > Alcedinidae > Actenoides > Actenoides hombroni. The sequence continues at coordinate 2,006,044 of WUAM01009935.1, read as the reverse complement.
CCAAAATTATGATTTAAAAATCTTGCTTTCAAGTCATTCTTCTACTTTAATATGTTCTGTTCAGAAAGGCAATGCAAGGTTTAAATCCCATGTATCATGACATTTTGGCAAAAGTAATAGTGAGAAACCCACAGAGCTACTGAAGCATAAACTAAACCACAAATGTCTTTTCTTCTGAGTGACAGCTCTAATCAGTAAGCTAGCAAGCCACACATATGCATATTCTCTCCCTTGCTTTCTTTCTGTCTTTGGTCCAACAGTCTTTGATTATTGTAATAAAAATGGAAAGGTTTCAAAAGAAAGGAGCAAGAATGCCCTTGATCAGTGTATGTGTCCCTCAGGCAGCGAAATGCATTTTTTACTGTACCTCATCAGTATTCAACTAACCTGGAAGTGGTAAAAACGGGAATAGAGAGATACCTTCTAAACTAAAGGAATTTTATAATGTTACAAAATACTATTTAAGGATTTGAAACAAAAAAAAAGGTTATCAGTGTCATGTTTTTGGAAGGGGTTCAGAGGTGCAAATCCTGTATCAGGAAAGTACTTCTCCAGAAGGTACACTTTAGACACAGTCAGAGACAAGGTCATACCTGTATCCTCAGAGATGATCTTTTTGCCTTTGTGTCCGTACTGGAATGTGTTGGTCCATTGTTGCAGCCCTCTGGCACACCACTATCTGTTGTTGCACTGCACTGGAGAGCACAGTGCTCACTCCCACGTCTGGAATGTGCAAGTGCACAGGGAATCAGGCAGTCAGACAGTCTTAGCCAGCTCCTTGTTGTCTGGAGATCGATATCAGGAACGAAACACCGAAAGGACACGTCAAGAAAGGGATGAGGGAGCTGAAGATTAATGAAGTAACGACCACCAGAAGTGCCCCAAGACTCTCACACATGCACAACAGGGGGGGTGACCACTGTTATTCACTGTGGGTGGAAAAATACTGTTCAGCCTCTGTGCACGCACCGGCCATGCGTGCACCGATGCTGGAGCAATTTCCACACCCCCACCAGGAGAGCTGTAAGTAGCCCACTGCAGCAGGGAGAGAGGAATATATATTTTCGGAAGGTCAACCTGATGCAAATCTTGATCCAGGGGATGCCCTGAGGAAGGCATTAGGACCTACCGACTCCTCTCCTCGAGCACCGTGCTATGTGCCCTCCTCCTGCTCAGTGGTTTATCTACCACCTTGGGGTTGGTATGTATGTGAGGATGTTAGGTAACTAGTTGGGTTTACTTGAATAAAATCATTTTTGCTTATTAGCTGTGTTTGTGAACTCTGTTCTTTGTGAAACAGGAATCCTTCACAAACCTGGAACACCTTCTGTATGCCACTTTCTTCTTATCATCCAGTGCTTCCCAAGAAATTCTTAGGCATGAATATTAGAAGCCAAATTGAGATTATAGACTATACTTTAAGGATCAAAGTTAAAATTCAGGTGTTACAAACATTGCAATATATATTTTCACTTAATGTTAAAGTAGGTAATGGATATGTTTTGCTGATACTTTTCCCCTGCTTCTAGCTCCCCCTGAAATATTTATCTAGGCAAGAAAATTGGAATCTGATCAAGTGGGCAGTAAAAAGTAGAATCTTACATCCAAATATTTAACCCAAGTTTTAGGTCAGTTCTAGAAAGAACTCCCCAACTCAGCATGCTATTATTTCTCCTTTTTAACATCATACATTATTTTATTTAATAGGAGACATTAATAAGTAATGGATGTTACAATCTTGGCATTATTTTATTTACCTCGGTGGAGGGTTTTAATGTGGCATCAGTTTAGACATTTCTCTAGAGAAATTTATCATTTCTCAATCATAAATGCTAACCAAAGTTACAAAATATCGCTGAAAATTTAGATGTTATGTACTCCAGCGTCTGTGAAATTAGACAGTGGATTGTCATCAATTTAGTAAGCATCCATACAGTTTTTATATGGTTCCCATAATTTTATATGTTAAGTTTATTGCTATTTGCAGTAATATTTTTTCATTAATCACGAAGGTCTTGGAATCTGCAAACTGACTTCAAGACTTTGAGGTATAGTGTCAGGTACTCATATTGTTCAATTCAGCTGCATCTGGTCAATGACTGTTGCACCCAGACTCTGTGCTATAGATAATTGTCTTTGACAGCATTGAAATGAAGTGATAGGAAACCAGCAATCATTGAAAATTACATCTTCTGTCATTGCACCTGAGACAAAGTATTATTGGCTTGTATAGTACATAAGAACTTGTAAATAAATTATAAAAAAATAGATTACTTCTTTTAGGTTTGATCTTAATGAGGAAAATAGAAGTGTTTCTTTTTGTGTTGTCCATATTTCTATGTTCTTTCTATTTGAAAATATATTTTTAAATATAATGTACTTTTAACATTTATTCTGTAGATTTATAAGGCAGAAATATGAAAATAGTCCTGAAACAAACTTTTTCTGAATTGGCAGCCATCATCTCCATGGCACACAACTTATTCAAGCAACAGAAACACTCTCTAGGCATGCCAGGAAACAAGTGTAATCACAGACAAAAAAGATGTATGTAAACAGTATAGATGGAGGTTTGAAGTCACTGAAGGTTCCTTTAGCTTTGCACTTATAGCAGGACACTTCATCATATTCTTACTCAGTCTTACGTGTCACATTCTCCCTTTCATTGATACATGTTGTTCTCAGCTAGTCATCTACCTTAGGATATATAAAGTATTTTTTAAAAAAAATGTTGTCGTTGTTGTTGGTTTACTTTTATTTTACTTTCCTTCTTATGATTTCCCATCAGTAACATTTTTGGTTCCTTTGTGGCAAGAAGAGGTAATTATCTGTAATTCCTGGCTGTTAGTGTTTCTATCACACCCCCAAACTGAAGAAGCAGAGTTACTTATATCAGTTAAATGTAGTTAGTAATTCCCTGATTAGAATAAATACCCACAATCAGAAATTACAGCATTCTTTCACTATATTGAAGGCTCTGAATTGCTGTCAACTCTAGTAAACTGCCAAATCCTGCCTCTAAGAACTTTTATCTTTTCATCTGTCCCAAAGAACTTCAGTTCATGCTGAGAAGTGTGGCAGCAATGCTGAGTTTGATGACATTTACATCTCTCAGCTTTTTAAACTCTTATAGTAATCTAATAGCTATATAAATAGTCATATCATCCATGTTTATTACTATAATTATTACTAATACAAATTATTGGTGGAAATGAACTGGAGTTTGGAATAGCCTGCTTATATATGGCAACATCATGTTCTAACCCAATGTGAATTTAAAAAAATAATGCTTTGGCCCCATTTCTTTTTCTTATTTTTTTTTCTTTAAGATATCTCAGTTTAATTGTAACTAGCATCAGCAAGGATAAAACCTTTATTAAACTCCATTGTTGTTCTATGTGAAAGATGCTGTTTATTAACAGCAACAAATTTCACATACTTAGAAAGGTAGATGAAACTGCCAAGGGAATTAGTGTTAGTACATTTGCTTTTATTAGCAGCCCAGTTTTGTCACCAAGAAACTTAGTTTGTTGCCTGAAGTGATATTCTTTTACTTCTTCTTTCGTTTGTCTTTCTTTTCAATGAAGATTTGTTATCTAAGTCAGACTTACAATTACTGGGAAATGTATCTGAAACACAGGGATGTTCCATTATTATTATTATGCATCAGTTTGTCATGACAGTTGTAGCCTTTTTCATATGTCTCTTCTTGGTGTTTTCTCAGATCATATGTTTCTATGCACAGCAGTGAAGTGGATCTCCAAACAGCAGCCATACTGGTGTGTTGCACTGACCAGCCAAATTTTTACATAGTTCTTTATGCCTTTCCTTTGTTTCCCTTCTCTATTCCAAATACTCCTTTTTTCCTCAGGAAAACCAGAAGTTAACACTGAAAACTAAATTATGAAAAGATCAAATAATAATGTAAAAGACAGCTAATTGAAGCCACCATTACAAACTGGAACCACCTGGGCTCCTCCCAACCCCCTCCCCCATTGTAGTTCTAGGAAAAAAAAAGAAATGTATTGAAGAAAAAAAGAAAACAAAATAAAATTTCATTTCATTTTTTCAGTAGTTCTCAAAATCTGTGAAGCATTTCTCCTGTTTCTTACATTTCTGTTTATTCTTATAGAATATTTGTTAATTCATTCTAAACTGTACAAAGTCTGAAAGCACATGCAATTATCTCTAGAAAGTAAAAAAAATATAATTGATTGACAGTAAAGTTGAGACGTGAACTTATTCTCAATGAATAGAGTGGTTGAGTCACCATCCCTGGATGTGTTTAAGGGTTTTTGGAGGACATGGTTTAGGGGTGAACTTTGTAGAGTAGGGTTAATGGTTGGACTCGATGATCCCAAGGTTTTTTTCCAACCTGAATGATTCTATGAAAAAGAATATAGCTACCAAGTTAGATATGTCTCACAGTTTCAAACCATTTAAACAAAATTTAATTTTTAAAACAAACTTGCTTCTAAACTGATTTTAAAATATTGAAAGTATTTTAAAATAAGCTACTTAAAGTGTAATGCAATATTTGGAAATATTTTGAAATAGGGTGCAATTTGGAGTATACCCAGACCCTTCACTCCTACTCCTGTTTTCCAGATTTGACAATGAATGAAGAAAAGACTAAAAAACCCAACATCTGCAAAGTAAAAGTATTTTGGTTAGAGAAATAATTTGTTGGACCTCAAAGAAGCAGATTTTAAAGAAATCAATATTTTTTCAGCATTTTTCTTCTGTAGAAAATAAAAAAAATTGAGCTAACAAACACCAACTAATATTTTTCAACTTATTTAAGACTGAAAGATACTTACATAAAACTCTGTGTGACCATTTTCTGACACATCTCTAGTTAAAAAAAAATCTGAAAAACATAACAGTTTCATCATGAAAATTTGCCATTTCAGAGTCTTAATGTATCCCAATCTGGAAAAAATAAAAACACTTAATTTTTCTTCACGAATGAAAATGTAAAAGGTAGAATAGTATTTAGAAACATCACAACAAACTTAGAATAGTGTTTAAACTCCCCATAATTAGTATGGGTAGATAAATATTTTTAGCCTTTTGACCTGGAACAGAGATAGTCTCCCAATAGCTTCAATAATGTTAGCAGAAAACTTTGATGTGGAGGAAGAGAATGATGATTCCTTGTAGGGAAATGAGAAAAGAAGAAGTTCCCTGTAACAGTACAGTACTAGATCCTGTGTAAGACCAAGAGTTGCAATGAAGGTAAGGGGTGTTGTATGCATTCTCAGGAGGTAACACTACATTATATGAATGTAAGAACATGTTGTATAAATGGTCATAATGTGAATGAGCAAAACAAATCTGAATCAGTACTTTACTATCCTTGCTATGGAGGTAAGCCTCAGGAGTATGGGGACTGCCATCACCTCCAAGTCTAAAAAAATACTCTGTTGAGTTTATTTTCAGCAATAGTCACTGTGGTAGATTATAAGAATTAATTTCCTATCATGCTTGACTGAATGGAGCCACCTTTCCTGAAAAACACCACTTCCTTTTTCCTGCATCTTACTTTATGCATTTTATTACAAAAACTCCTTCTGCAAAGTCTGTTGGTTCCCCTGCCTTCACTCACAAAGATTCATGTGGCAGGATTTCCAGAGAATCCCTTTTTCCTGACTTGCCTTTTCTTTTTCTGGCTCTACAGACTTCCTAAGAAAGGTGTCATTCTGAGGCAGCTCACCCTCCAGTTTCCCAGACCCATTGGCACCTCTCTCCTTGGGGCTCTGGGAAGATGAGGATAAAGTGGAACACTTTTAAATTTATATTTCAGACTGCACTTCTGCTTCCTGAAGAAGAAGATCAGGAAAGGATGCAGGCAAGCTTTCTGATATTAAATCAGTGAATAACTGCTCTCTCAAACAAGAGTAAATCTATCAACCAAAAACCCATCAGAGGGAACTCATCAGTGAAAAAGAGCACGTGATTTCATGTTGGGCTGGAAGACTCCTATTCTAAAGCTGCTGGTCCTTGCTTGTCTTTCACCAAAAATACAGTTTGTGGAATGCGGCAAAAATATCTTTGAATGAATAAGAAAGCGAACAACCAAATGAGCACTGACTCGTAAGAATAAAGAGACTACACAAAACCAATTGGTAACAGTTTGTACTTCTCCAATGAAAGAGCATGTAAGGCAACACTCTCCAGGAATACACAGAGAAGAAGTGAGAAATAAACTAATAATAATGATAATTTTTTGAAAAAAAACATTACAAGAATGTACAAATTTATTTTGTCTGGGATAGAGTTAATTTTCTTCATACTTGCTGGTATGGGGCTATATTTTGGATTTCTGATGGAAACAGTGTTGATAACACAGAGATGTTTTAGCTGTTGCTGAGCAGTGCTTACAGAATCAAGGCCTTTTCTTTTCCTCAGACTGTCCCACCAGTGAGTAGGCTGAGGGTGCACAAGAAGTTGGGACAGGGTACAGCTGGGACTGCTGACACCAGCTGACCAAAGAGATATTCCATACCATATGACATCACGCTCATCATATAAAGCTGAGGGAAGAAGGAACAGGGAGGGGGGGGGGATGTTCAGAGTTATGGTTTTTTGTCTTCCCAAGTAACTGTTATGTGCGATGGATCTCTGCTTTCTTGGAGGTGGCTGAACACCTGACTGCTGATGGGAAATAATGAATTCATTCCTTTTTTTTTTTTTGCTTTGCTTGTGCACACAGCTTTTGTTTTTCCTATTAAATTATCTTTATCTCAATCCCTGAGTTTTCTTGTTTTTATCCTGATTCTTGTCCCACCACAGAGGACAGGGTTCTGTGTGTGTGTGTGCAGAGTGAGCAAGCAGCTGTGTGGAGCTTAGTTGCCATCTGAGGTTAAACCACAAAATCAGAGAAGAAAAACCTAACATCAATGAAAATACAATCTAATTAACAAAAGAAAAATCTATAAAAATTCCTGAAGTTGTGAAAATCTGCTCACACGGGCGCCGCCATCTTGTGGCTCCCACTCTGCCCCGCGGCGCCGCGCGGGGGCCGCCGGGAGGAAAGATGGCGGCGGGGCGGGAAGAGTGGGGGTCCCGCAGTGGCCTCAGGGCGGGCTCGGGGACACTCGGTGGCGGTTCCTGAGGGGAAACGCCCTCAAAATGCCGCCTATGGCGTGGCGTAATCACAGCCATCTGTAAAGCAGACTCGTGGCGTCTGGCTCAGGCTCTCAGCAGCTGAGCACTGATGTCGGAAGGGTAGAGTTAAAAACTTTCAAGCTGAGTAAGCGTAGAATGGACTTGTCTGAAGCCAGGGTAGACCCTTAAGACTAGAGGACGGAATAACCTCGAAGGTTAAACAGAAACAAGCTGCAGTCATTAAGAGCAGTCTCTAAAGACAGTAAAATTCTGCCAGCCTTTACAAGTAACTCCTTGTCGTGGCTGCTTCACATAAACCAGGGACAGATCTGGGCAGAGATCTAAGTATGAGGCGCCTGTTATGTAACCTGTGGTGATTTTAATCCTAAAACCCACACCTCTAGGAGTGGAACTGCAATATAAATGTAGCACCTTAGTATCTTGGATTAGGGAATAGTGTAATGAATTAAGTAATGGATGGAGCACAGGTACAAAGATTTGTGTGATGCAAAACCATCTAACCAATCATATATATTGTACTGTATATAAACTGCTGCTGTTTAAGCTAATGGGATAGATTTACAATACATCTCCCAGCACCTGAAATAAGACAAATGTCTCGACTTTGTGTGTTAATTGGCTTTGTGCAGTGGGTAAAGGACCCTTTGGGGGGGCTATGCTGCCACTTCAGCCCCCTGTACGCCTGTCCTTTCCCCATCTCCCATTGCAACTTTCTTCATCAACTCGGACCTATCTCACCCCTCATGAACCGAATTGTCATTAGACTTCAACAACTTCTAAGCTGATGCTTCAATGTCTTTTTGCTTTAAGGTGTGAAAATTTATGCAGTGCTGATTTAATATACTGTACCGTGTGTGGAAGCAGTTGCTTTCCAAAGGCAGGCATGTGCTGGGATGTACTCGTCTGCCAGAATCAGGTGGGACAATCAGATTGGTTTTTTTCTTTTGAAGAACGAGCTTTGCTAATGAGATCAGCACCATGCTCTTCATCTGCCCTGCTGCACACGGATATGCTGTCAGCAAGCAGGTTTGTCCTGACGTCTTTTCAACCACTTGTACGCTGCAAAATGAGCTCTTTCATTTACCTCTCATCTTTATGATCGCTCACCTAAACAAGAGGGTGTTGCTGGCTACAGATTCACAGCCAGTGGCATGAAGCACGAAAACTTGTCTGACAGGCAATAATAACAGCACAAAACCAGTATGAAGTACGCTGACGGGAACTGGAAGGGAAGTGCATTCTGACAAGGATGATTTATTTCTTTTTCTTTTTCTTTTTTTTCCCCCAAGATACTAGTTTCACATGAGAAATCAAAGGAGGAGGCAGAAGGTGGTGAATAATTGAAAACATATTTGAAACCGTGGTTCCAGCAGGTGGCTTGGGGAATGCCTGGTTCAAGTCAGGACCATGAGCACTACCAGTTTCTCAGAAAGGAAAAGAAGCCTGCTGGGGAAGGACAGCAAACTGTTTGTGAGCTGTATCCTGTGACCGGGCTATAACATTTGACACAAAGGGGCTGTCTGCCTTCAGCTAAGCAAGTGCTGCCAAAAGAGTTTGATATTTAGACAACAGCAGGCCCTGGGAAAAAAAAAAAAGACCCTAAGAGGAAGCAGAAATCAAGGGGAGAAGAGATTTAGCAAAGTGAGAATAAAAATAGAGAAATAGCAAAGGGAGGGAGGATCTCAGCACATTACAGTACAAAGCTTGATTGCCAAGGGCCGTTTCTGCTAAATGGGCCCATTTCACAAATGTTGCGTTGCCTCCAAAGTCTCCAAATGGTTTTCTGAGGAAACGATGTCGATGCCCCGAAATGAAACTGAAAAAAAACCCCTAAAGGGTCAAGTTCAGGCTCTCGCTGAACGCTCTGTGGGGTCTCTGAGGTCATGTACAATACTCGAGGAGAGAAAGCTGAGAGTACTCGTGGAGCTGCTGAAGGTATCGGTGTCTCACCCCGGCAGGAGAAGGCTGTGGCGATAACGATGGTTGCAGATAAAGACATCTCTGGGCTCTGCGTGTGCCCGCGTGGTCTGTGCTGCGCTGCAGCACCTGAAGAGCAGTGAGCGCTGCTGGTTTAGCTGGTTCAGGCTCCCATCACAACACTTGCCTGAGAGTTTCTCCGCTGGTTTCTCCTCTCCCTGCTCCTTCCTCCCTCTCCACTCACCAGCCTCTTCCTCACAGCAAGCTGAAGACGTTCAGTCTTTTTGCAGCAGCTTTAATCTATTTTTCCTCTCCCGTTTAAGCCGGGCCTCCGGCGACAAGCGCCCGCCCTTCACTGCTGATCACTTCAAGATGGGAGAGGCTGCTCTGGAGCGAGAGGGGCGGTGAGGGGGGCAGAAATTCAATCCCTGTTGCTGAGGCCTGAGAATATGCAGCAAATAAGCAGCTTTGCAAGTCAGAGAAGTCTGGGAGTGATTTGTTCTTTTTTTTTTTCGGCAAACTTAAAGCGCTTTTTCTTCCCAGATGGAAAAGATTTCAGAGAGGATTTTGTATGGGTCTTTTCTTTTTAACAGCCTTCCCAGCTCTTGTTATAAATAAGCAGCATCAACACGGAGCTGTCTTATTGCCACGTCTCTGTTTCCATGGCGTGCTGATGTGATAATCAAACAAAACTGACATCTCCTTCCCTAACTGCAAAGCTTTGGGAAGACTGTAGCAGATGTTATACTTGGGTCATAGTTGCAGAGACTTTTCTGTGCAGGAAGCAGAAAGGTTGGAGCAGACAAATCCCCTGAATCCCATTGATTCTGGCTGCCAGTTCCCCAAACTGCAGCCCCTTCCCATTTGTGGTGGGGGAAATGCTGATGCCCTCAGTACAGCTTGGTCTCAAATCTCTTCGAGCATGGCCAGCATTTGGGTCAAGTTCTGACTACCCAGAAACTCCCCTGTTTCCTTCTGCAATCAGGAGACGTGCTCAGTTTCATGTCAAACAGCTTGTGTTGTGTGTTGGTTTCACTTGGGTCTGCCTCCTTTTCTCACTGTGGCTTGGTTTTGTCTCTGTCCCCTCTTGTCCTGCTGTTCTGGTCCAGGCAAACGAGAAGGAACAGTGCTTTCAGCCCATCATACCCTTCCTAGCCTGCAACATGGAGTCCTGTACTTGTCTCCTCAGGCAGAGGCCATGTCCCCACCTTCTCTGTGTGGGGCTCTGCAAGGAGGGGAGGCTGGCAGGAAAGAAGTCCTGGTCCTCCGAACATGAAAGTACCACCCTGAACACCTTTTGGACCTGAGGAACAATTTCTTCCCTTCAAGTGCTGCCAAGGCCTGTCCCAGGCTGCCCAGGGCAGTGGTGGAGTCCCCATCCCTGGAGGGGTTTCAAAGCCGTGGAGATGTGGTGCTGAGGGCCATGGGTTAGCGATGACCTGGCAGCTGGACTTGATGATCTTTTCCAACCTAAAAGATTCTGATTCTTTACACTTCATATTGTGGAGTGGTGTATCTTATTTAATATTTGATTTAAAATATTTGCTTACTCAATTGGAATAAAGTAATTTGTCCTCCCAAATTATAGTGTTGGGTTGCAGAGTAGAAGGGAAATGTTTACTTGGATGACTCTGAATTTCTGCCATTTTTGCCAACACTCCTGCTCTTAGGAGTTGAGTTGCTACACCAGGTGAATGTTATTTGTCCCAAGCAACAAATTTGTTACACTGCTCTAAAGAAAACACCCAAACAATTTAATGAAAGCAAAAAGTTAGATAAAGGGGAAGAGCAGAAGGAAGGAGGCGTTTGTAGATTCCAGTAAAGAGTATTTCTATACCAGTTATTTCACAGGAACAAGATTTTACTTGACCTGTATGTGTTTAGAAGCATTATTTCCACATATCCATAATGTGGCTGTCTCCTTTGAATAAATACATTCACCCTATAATTATTTAGAAGCTTCTCCTGCACATCATCACCTTCCATGATGTCCAGCACAGAATCTCCCGTGAAATGGGTTTTCTGGAGATCTGTCTTATCTCCATACCAGACCATCTGATGGACCTCTCTAACCATGAAGCAAGGCTGGTTTGTGTGTGTGAGAATTGTTTCAGAACAGTAATTCCCAGCCCTTCACCAACTGCTGTGTTGAGATGCAGCTGAACCACGTCTCCTCGCTGCTTGGACCGTGCTCTCAGATGCTTGCAGGTGTTCTCCAGGGCTGTTGTACTGATTTGCTTTCTAGATCAGGAGATTGCCTATTTAGAGGAAATAACATGGTTTTATCTGCAAAGAGAGAAAGGCTGCTCCCGTGCATTTCAGGCTGCTGACAACTGATGGGATTGGGAAGGACTTAATGCGCAACTGAGCATGGGATTTGCTTCTCTGGGGACCTCCTGTGCCTGAGAAAATAGTCTTTCTAAGAGAAGTTTTGGGGTTTTTAATTAATCTTTGCCCATAATAGGTTATTTTTCTAGGTATCTGCCACAAATGCCAAAAGTATTGGAAAATATGAAGGGGTTTGTTTGATCCCTAAATAGTATTTTGAATCCCTTCTCCGGGGAAACAGAGGATGGAGTTGAGCAATTAGAAGAGTTATATCAGTGAGCAGCTCTCCAGTTAGGGCTGAAATAGTCTGCAGAAGTAGGAGGGGTGCATTGCCTGTGGTTGACAAGGTCCCAAAACATGTTTTAACGTTCACATGGTAACTGTGGCCACGGCAAGCGTTGGATTTGTAACGGGGACGCCCTGTCCATTACCGACTCTGCGGGCTGTGTCTACAGGAACTCCACAGTCAGAAGCAAAACACCCTTCAGCTTGCGTTAAAGTCCCAAGGGGTGTTAGGTCACCTAATCCAAATGAGCAACAACAACTCTTAATGCGTGTGCTGAGAATTAGAGAGGAAAATTAAATGAGCATTTTTGGACTCGGCAAAGCGATTCAACGGGCGGGAGCGTCCGCTAAAAGAAAATTCCTGCGATCAAAGCGTGCACTGGAGAGAGCAGAGGCTGCTGTTTTAGCAACTGAAAATCTGAAGTGTTTATGAATCCCGGAGATCAAAAACCAGCCTTAATGAAATGGCCTGGAGCATTTCTCTGAAAGTCCAGCTCCTGTCGGTACCCAGCCCGCGCCCGTTTTCCTGGCTAGCCCGTATGGAGCCGAACGGCCTTCTGCAAATGCCACCCAAAGGTAAAAACCAGAATGTCAGCCCCAACGGATTCAGCTTCTGTCTACCAAAACTGGGTGTCAAAACACTGTGAGGCATTCAGAGGGAGACATCTGTTCCTATCTCTGCGTGAGTGTCTGGCCCTGCTCCGAGGGCTTGAGCTGCACTTGCGTGTGTGGAACTGCACGTGATTATGGTAATTCAATTCATAGGGTTTGTTGGAAGGAAGAAACGTTGAAAGGAAGGCTTGACACTGAATGCTGAGGTAGGGCTGACTGGGGGAGTAAAAGGCAGCCTTGCAGGTAGGGTTAGGTGTTGCTAGAGTCAATCATTTCAGAGGCATCGGAATTTCAGCTAAAAACCCACTGTAAACCTGATGAGAAGCCAGGGATATAAAGTTATGTGGGAGGTTGGGAGTAGTTGGGTAGAGTTCAGCAGTTGACAGTGTAGGAAACAGTGGTTCTGTGTCATATGTATATGACAGACCACGGAGCACTGCTCGTGATGCTGTTTCCCTGGCATAGCAACATGCATCCAGACAGATAGGAACCAGCTGCTTAAAAGGTTGAACAAATCTCAGTGCAGGAGGATGGTTTTTAGGTGATGAGACACTGGTATGGTGGCGGAGGGTGAGCACAGCTTTGGCACAGCACCGAGGCTGGATGGGCACCACACCAAGAGAGAAGAGGAACAGGAAAGACCAAGGCACCAGTGAGCAGCACAAGGCCCAAGAGCTATGGGGAAACCTGGCTCAGAAATGCTCCCAGCATCTGCCAGTAGTTGCAACAAGTCCTCCTGGGGTTTCACACTCTGAGTAGCTACTGGAAACAAAAAGGCACATGCATACAAAGAGTGGAGAAGAGGAAGAAGATGGAGCAGAGACCGGCAGCTCACCTGGCGACAGCGTTACCATTATTTTGTGAAAGTTGAGCTTGCCTGAAGTCATATAAATATATTCCATCAGAGGATGAACAACAGTTAATAGCAGCAATTAAGCTTGAGGACAGAGCTCAACCAGAGTAAGTGAGAAGGTCGTGGGTCAGAGGTGCAAGGAATTTGTGTGAGCTAAGAAATGAAAGCAGCAGTATGACTTTGGAAACCCAAGAAGAAAGCAGAGAGTGACTGACACATCCCTCCTAAAGCAAACGTGGCAGCCACTGGATAAATCCAAGATCTGCTGCACGAGGCCCAGAAGAGGAAAAATGGGGTCCACCAGGAGAACTGAGATGGAGAAAGTCACTTCACCCATCACAGTGTGATAAATCTGATTGTTAATTAGAATAACTACCCTGTCTCTCCTAAAACTTCGTCAGCCTCTTTTTTGAGCCCTGATTGGGCAAGACCACACCGTGCTTCTTTTGACCAGCTCCGCCTTACCCCTGATGAAGAAATCCCATTAATTGACCAGGATGGCTCAGAGCAGAGAGTTGATCCTGGACTCACACTTTGCAGCCTCAAATCCACAGACTTGAGGGGGCCTTGTCCTACTGAGGCTTCCATGAGGATATGAAATGAAAGCAAAATTAAAGGCTGTGGTATATCAAATGTTGAATGTGGAAGATTTACCCTATTTACCTATTTATGTGAAAACATCCTGATGATGGTTATCATGGAAAATGGCCTGGAAAATGACTGCTGTCTCTGAATGCTGCATACGGAGCAGGGAGGAGATCATCAGAAACGGACTCCTTGAAGCATGTATTCCTTCTGTGGGCTGTGGCACAGCGTGTAGGCAGCAGCCTCACTGTAGGAAAAACTACCAAGACTGAGGTGTAATTGAGCAGCTGACAAGCAGTTTCTAGGATTATATCTGGAGATTGCACCCCCAGAAGAGATGAGTCTCTGGCTTTGTGGTTTAAAGAAAAAAAAACAAAAAAACCCTCAACAAACCAGTCTGGGTAAGCTATGCCACAGGAAATCATCACCAATCTCATCTTCGTAAGCTGTTTCCTACACGACTACAGTGGCTTATAAAAAAATAATCACAACGCAAATGAGCTTATGGGGAAAAATGAGATTAAAAAACATCATAACATGTCTTCTCTCTGAGGGTGGTGAGACACTGGTCCAGGTTGCCCAGGAAAGCTGTGGATGCTCTGTCACTGGATGTGTTCAAGACCAGGTTGGATGGGGCTCTGAGCAACCTGCTCTAGTGGGAGGTGTCCCTGCCCATGGCAGGTGGGTTGGAACTGGATGATCTTTAAGGTCCCTTCCAACCCAAACCAGTCTATGATTGTAGGATGTCTTGATACAAATTTTCACGTGGCCAATGGATACCCCTAACCTGGGGCATCATGTTTCTGCTGCCACAGGGGATGTCACCTTGGGTAGAGAGACAACTTGCCCTTGCACACCGGTGCTGGTGTTGGGGTGGGTTTGCAGGGTTTCTCCACCGATCCGCACACCTGGCCAACTGGCAGCCGGCTTGGAGGCTACTGGTTTATGGTTGGAGGCCATGGGAGAGGTGCCCAGAGGCAACTCGCTCCATCCCCTCGTTAGTAAAACTGGGCATGAAACGCCGGGGGAAGACACAATGCAGATCCTTGTATCGTATTTAAAGAGAGCAGTTCGAAATCGAGGGGGTTACTGACCGAAACATATGCGAGGGCAGAATTATTAGGCTAAAACTCATTAGCAAAGTGGATTGCTCTTAATGACTCTCTTGGTTTTTCTCTCGCAAAGTAAGAAACGGACAAAAATTAGCACAGTATACAATTATTTCGCACCGCCTCCCGGCGTTTTCTTCCCATCCTTTCTGCGAGCGCTGTAAAAAAACCAAACCAAACCAGCTTGATGAAAAGGGTTCCCACCACAGAGCCGGGCTGACGTCTCCCAGCACCGGCCACCTCCTCTGAAAGGGCCCACTGTGTCCCGCAGGCTCTTTCAGCCCTCACAGAAGAAAGGGCTGCTTGGTGCAGCTCGTTTCCCTCTCCCAGGCCGCCCGGCCTCCTCTTCCTCCTCTCCCGGCCAGGGCCGCGGCGCGAGAGCTCCGGTGCCAAGCTGCGGAGCCGGGGCGGAAGAAGCGTCTCCTGAGCTGCCTCCTCTCCCTCAGCGAGTCCCCCGGCCTCACAAAGGGCTATTGAACCGGGAATGCTTCTGCATTCAGGCGGCGTGGAGGGTTTGTTTATGGGCCTGTCACCCGCAACAATGGGCAAAAGGCCTTTTCCTGGGATTTTTAGGTTCTTTTTTTTTTCTGTTTTTTTCTTTTTTTCTGTTTTTTTTTTTCCTCTTTTTAAAAAGATAGCATCAGCCATGATGCAAGCCCGGGTAGGGTCGTCAGGATGGTAGCGCTTTCTAGATGCAGTGAGGGGAGAGAGCAGGGGAATGAGCCCTTTTGGTTTGGGTACAAGCAGCAAGAAAAGAGCGTAAGCTTCGTTTTAATTACCTTAAATTCACACACTTGTGTGAAAGCGTTTCTCTGGATACCTATTGAAGTTGAAAGTTGGATTTTGAAGCTGCAGGAGAGGAAGACAGGATTTCTTGGGAATTACCTGCATTTGGATGCACATTTTCCCATTCTCATCTTCTGCGGTGTAGTTCATTTACACTTTCAATCACAGAGTCCCAGCATGGATAGGGGTTGGAATGGACTCCTGGAGATCATCTGGTCCAACCCCCCTGCCCCAGCAGGGTCACCCAAAGCACGGGACCCAGCATTGCATTGTCCAGGTGGGTTTGGAGTCTCTCCAGAGAAGGAGACTCCACAGCCTCTCTGGGCAGCCTGGGCCAGGCTCTGACACCCTCACACCAAAGAAGTTTGAGACTCCATCTGGTTAACCCAAGACTTGTAAATATCCACTGGATCAGTTTTGATATTGAGTGATTTGTCATCGATGATTTCCTTAACAACTGGTGCCAGGATCTGTCTCAGGGCATTCTGACCGCGGGCACCACGGTTGAAACTTACCACCATTTTAATAACAGTAGGATTCCCAGTCACAATTTCATGTATTTGGTCTACTTTTGATCTGAAGAAGAAAGAATCTATATGAAATACGAGGTACACGTTATTCTGTTAGCTTTAGACACATTTCTTGGCATAAAACAAACTGTTAAAGAGCATCTCCCCTACAAAACAGATGATGGATTTGTACTAAAATCTTGATATAGATATAAACTACAACACTGTATGAGAACAATACTGAAACATTTCTCAAGTCAGATGAGGCAAGAAACTTGGGACCTCTGTTCAGGAATTCCAATGCAACTTGACAGTAGTCATCTTGACAATAATGAATGCAAATGCAACTGTACATTCTATTTGAGAGCACAACTCAAAAATACAAAGGAAATAGAGCATGTAGAGAAGAAAAAGAACAACAGGTTTATACCCACATTTAAAATAAGAAAAGAAGCAATCAGCAACACAAGCCACACACACCTAGTATACTACTGTGTGAAATAAGCAGCTGAGAACAAAGCATATACACTTCCTCGGGCTACTATTCAAAGCATGAATTTAAGGGTGAGGTGCAGGCACTGGTGGGCAGGGGCAGAATCTTTTTTTATATCTGTTTCAGGGCACATACCATCAATGCTTAAAAAATTTTTCGAAGAATGCTTACAGAGTAATTCCTCAAAAATTTTATTGTGCATTCTTCTTCACAGCAAGCCAGGCAGGTCTGCATTGTAAAGCAACAAAGTCACGGAACGCTGAGCTCCTAAGGCCCAACGGGTCCAAAAGAACATGCCTGAGGACAGACAAGAGTCCCTAACACTGACAGTAAATAGAAATGCCAAACAAGAAAGCCTCTCAGTTTCAGCCTCCTCATCAGCTTTTGGGAATCCATAGACCTTATTGTCAGCTCTCTGTCTGGCTTGCAAAGGCCGAGTTTGCAGTTTGCTGGAGGTGTTTATAACCAGACAGTAGTGAATTGAGATTACACTCAATTTTAAGTTTATTTTGGATCAGACTAAAAGTAGCTGCCATGTTGAGCCGTGTAATCTTGACTGCAGTAAAAAGCACTCATCCTCACTGGATATACTTGACTCTTCCTTTATAGACTACGTTAAGAACAGATATGAAATGGGAAGAGAACAACGAAGGGACAGGTTAGCATTATCTGCATATCAGCATGAGGCATAACATGAAAATCGCCTCAATTCAAGAAACTGCCCAAACTGATTCAACAGCAAGAATGCACCATACGCTGCCACGTACTTGATCTCTTCCTGCAATGCTGTTTGGAAAAGCCGCAACAACAGGTACTCCTCTCTCTGATTGGATGCATAGTTATATAGTGTGAAGATGACAGAATCCATGAACTTTGTGGATTTGTTTTGAGGCATCTGAAAAATCAGCTTGGCCAAATAGGTTGGGTTAGTCTACAACGACAAGAAAAATTGCTTAGTGTTCGTGTCCACACAGGCCAGTGTCACCAACTATGGTGGCTCAAAACTACAACGCATAACCAAAGACTGTGCCAAGACACACAAACCTCTATGACAAGAGGTTACTAAGCAGGGTTAGAACCTGCTTACCTGAAGTAAGTAGAACAGATGCTGATAAGCTTCCAGCTTTTCTCTCTTCTCTTTGCTCAAAGCTTTCAAACCTCCCCTTTGTTTGTTTAGCATCATCATGTCAGAGAGCTGTTCCTTGTTCTTCTTGGTAAGTTTTTTACTGTGAGAAACAACATCCTGGAAAAAAAGAACAGGGATGGATTCCCCTCTAAGTATTTTGTAACAGGCAATATGGGAAAACAGTTGCAGCTGAGAGCCCACTTCTCCTGTACGTGGAAAGGCAGGGTCAAGTTATGCCTGGAGCTATTAATATGAAGCATTATTTGCTATGGCAGCAAATTCTGACTGGAAGTACATGTTCTGCTTCGTCTCCGACTTCCTGAATTTCTCCAAAACCCTAGAAAGATTAGTCACTCCTGGCAACAACTACTATCCGAGCTGGTAGCATTCTGAAGATGCTTGAAAATGGTTTCCTTTTTAAATCGGGCTTCATACTCAGACAGCAGCGGCACACGTCGCTGCAGGCACCAGCCCAAAAGCTGCAGCCTCCTTCCGAGATTCATTTCACTACACCAATTGAGATTTTTTTACACCGGGAGGAGACCAGTGTCATTCCATGCAGGACCAAATGAAAAGCTGACCAGAACTGTGGCTCGAAGAAAAGATGATGCTGTATCAGCAAGAGGGGGTTTTTTTTAGTGAAATTAATCACATCAGCCAAGTGATGGAGGGGGCCTCCTTTAACCAACAAACGCAAAGTGGCACAAGCGTATCTCCTGCCTCCAAGATCACCCCTCTCACTGCAAACTTTTGTCACGTCACTTGTTTAACCAGGAAGGAGAAACTAAACCTTCAAACACACAATCTGCTGCATTCCTTAGGTCAAGACAGTCCAGGTGTCTGTTTGGCTTCTTTAGGTCTTGGGGTTTTTTTTTCTCCCATATTTTTCTTTCTAGGGATCCATACTAAATTAGTGGAATGGAGTAAGAACATACTGGGAGAAAAATCTGCAAGTTTGGGCAAACATTTTCTGTTAGGCCTGAGCAACTGACAGGCAAAGACAGGAGTTCTCCATGCTAACTACCACTGGGCTCAAGTCAATCTGTAGTTGGTCTCTCATCAGCCCTCCTCCTACCTGCAATGTAATTTTGTTTTTCACTAGCAGCCCAATTTTGATGTCCATGAGATTGAGGTCATTTTCCAGTTGCTGATTGGATCGGATCAAGGTTACAACTTCCTCGCGCAGTTTCATTAGCTCAAGCTCCTCCTGAAAGTCTTGGTCACTCTGATCGAGCAAGTGGACAAATTTCCGAACCACAGCCATAGGTGGGTTTTCTGCATTAACTAAAAACAGGCAAGAAAACATCAAGGGATGGGAAGCAGAAGTAAATATATGCTTTATATACATTTAAACATCAAGAAGCAGCCAGAATAAAATCAGCATGACCATGTCTAAACAGCTTCTGCCATTTTTAATTTCTTGTTTTAAGTAACTCATGAGAGAAGTAAATGGAGTCAGTATACATGAAGTCAGTATCCACCTAGGGTAGTCCACACCACCGATGTTAAGTGCAAAGCTAGAATTCTATTTTTCAGCAGCAAAAGCGATAGCTGGAATCAAGTTTTCCTTCAGTCTCAAGAACTACTTACTCTCCATTCTGCACTAACAACTTCATCCCCCTTGCTTTTCAAAACTGTCTTAGAATCACAGAATAGTTTCGTCTGGAAGAGACCTTTAAGACCATCAAGTCCAACCTTATTCCCAGCCATATCAAAAACCACTAAACCATGTCCCTAAGCACAACCTCTACCCGACTCTTAAACACTTCCAGGAATGGTGACTCCACCACCTCCCTGGGCAGCCCATTCCAATGCCTGGCAACCCTTTCTGTAAAGAAATGCTTCCTGATATCCAGCCCGAACCTCCCTGGTTCAACTTCAGGCCATTTCCTCTTGTTCTGTCACTTGTCATCAAGGAGAAGAGACCAACTCCCAACTGTCTTGATGTTACAGATCACACTAGCAACATCCCTTGCAAAGAGACATTCAAGGCATACCAGCTTTACCCTCTTGGCAATACTTACTGAGGGTTTTATAGTCATCCCGTGCTTTGTTGGCTCGGATAAAGGCTTGAATTTTTATAACATCCTTTATCTAGGATTAAAAACAAAAACAAAGCACTTGACCTCATTCTGGAAAGAGTACAAAATTCAGGTACTGAATTAATATAACAAGATAGCCTCTTACATGGTTTCTGAAATACTGCAGACGATCTCTGTAACGTCTTCTGGCTTGATACATCCTGGTCAGTGACTGAATCTATAGACAGGTAACCAAAGTACTCAGATAAAAACCTTTCCTGAAAAGTTTACTACCCAAAAGTTTACCAAAAATGTCAGGACATCGTCTTCACTACCTTGATTACTTGGTCCCTTTGCGCTCGCAGGTAATCCAAACGGATCTGATAGGCCTTCCTCTGCTTGTAGCCACGCCACTGGGACTGAAAACAGAAGACAGGTGCACAGACTTTACTTTTCTAAATAAAGAAAACTAATTATAAATCTGAGCTTCTTTCTGTTCCTCACCTTCTGACTTCCCTTTTGCCTAAGTAAAATGTGAGGGAGACCTGCTTATCTTATCAAGAGATACACGGTGTGAACCATTAACTATTTGATCAGTTGTCATCATGAGTGACAAGAAATTACCTCGTGAAGAGCCTGGGGCTTCTGAAGCACAGTTAGGAGATCAAGGACATAACTAAACAATCAAGCTGACAAACTGTTCTACAGGAGGATCATGCCTTAGAGGCAGCTGCTGGTGAGAACAGTGATGTAACACTGTAAGCCTTCAGAGTAGACTCACTGCTATTGATACTTGGAACAGAAGTTAGGCAAGGGGTGGGACTACACTTAAAAGGCAGAGTGTTATTTTAATGAGCTGGGAGTAGTCTTAGGGGTTTTTCTGCGGTGTGGGGGGTTTTTGTTTGTTTGTCTGTTTGTTTTCAAATATGCATGTAGAGCACTTGGTACTTGAGCAGAAACAAACACACATACACTGTGGTACCATAAAGTGATAATCATTAAGGTGGTAACAGGGTGTAATGCATCTATTTAATTTGCACACATTTCAGTTACAACACCAGAAAAAGATCCTTTCATTGTTCTGTAAATGCACTCAACCTCGCACTGAATTATCCCATCACCTCTTTCAGGTCCTCAACCCAACACCATGCTGTCTCTCTTCAGTTCATGAGGAATCACAGTAGTAATTCATCACATAGTATTACCATCATAAAGACGTATGACACACTTCATGTTGCCCTATTCCCAAAACACTGAACCTGACAATAAAATCCTAAATAAAGCTCCCTCAAGTAAGCTTTTCTCTCTCCAGTTCTGCCTGAGAAGACTTTATTCGTTATATATGACATGGGAAAGAAAATAATATACCAGAACTCCTTTGGAGAAAGAAATGCCTTTAGATAATTTGCAAAATGAGGCAAAGCCAATTTTGTGCTGTAACTGTTTGAATTGAACAAAAAAGGTCAAGAAGCTTATATATAGAAAACAGTTGCAGAGGATAAGTTTTACACAATTCACACCTGAATGCAAGTGATGGCTGGGACTTGCTTCTTCAAAAAATTCATTCTTGAGTTGAATTCCTGGCGAACAAGATATCCTCGACAGCAAGCCTGAAGTTTTGTAATCAAGTTCTCATTGGCTAGCCACAACTGCTCTCGGTTGTATGCCGCAGTGACTCCAGATATGGTGCTCTGGATTAACGTTACAGTAGGAAGAAGAGCATGAAAAAGAGAACAGAGATACAAGAATCAGGATGTTACATCAACTTTCTGTATTTTGCTTGTGAGAAACTTAGAAGCTGCCTTTCGCTAAACAGCGGCACCACAGTCCTGTACTTTTAACAACAGGATGCTTTTTTCTGACAAGGGACAAGGAGCTTTGACACACGCAGTCTGATGATGCCCAGTGAAAAGGATTACTAAACTAACTGAAGCATTCTCTCTTAGAGCTGCATTAAGCATGGGAAAGGTAGGAACGTGAACTTTGCAGAGAAAGAGCATGTGTTATCTGCCCTACCTGTATCTCCTCCCGTGACAGCTGTGTGTCATTCTGCACAAATTCCGCTGGTTCATCCCATGCGCCCTCTTTGGTCCGCAGGTTATGATAGTAATGATAGCCTCCTCTCACCCAGTGTTCCACCCATTCACTGCCATTGCCCCCTAAGAGCAGAAACTGCAATGGAAGTCTCAAAAACAGACAAGTGTCTTACCTTTCCCGCATACAAACATAACAACTAGGAAATCCACATATACAGATGCTCCTTCCTCCAAGCAAGAGAAGCAATGTGTTTCAGAGACCCTAATGACGAGAGCTACCTAAACAAAACATGTTCCACAAGCAGAGAACATTCTATTTCATTTTTTTGGTTTTGGTTTTGTTTGCGTAGTGTTTTGGTTGGGGGTTTTTTTGTTTGTTTTTTTTTTTTTTAAACCTTGTTTCATAAAACATCCACAATTGCCACCTGTAGTACAAAACTTCTCCCCAGAGTTTGTTTGTTTGGTTTTTAATTCCGGTTCTGATTCCCATGTGCAATAATCTTTGCACAGTTTGCTACAGTTAGATACTTGAGGTTTACCTGCTTCCATTTTTCTTCTCTTGACTTCTGACAGCTCTTGCTGGTATGTCTCAGCACATTCTGGAGTGACTCCGTAGAGCCCAACATCCGGTGAACGCAAAGCACTCAGGGTCTGGCTAACATCACCACGGTCTACTGCTTCATTAATGGCCAGAATTCCTAAGGAGACTTTGATAACACAAGGAAGCAGGTTATCTAGGCATTCAGGGGCACAGCAAAGAGAGAACAACAGAACAGAGCAAGGCAACGTGAACACACGGTTGGGGTGTGTGCGTATATGCACAAATATTTTAGTATTAAATCTAAATATATATAAATAAATGCAAAATATAAATAAAAACAACCAGACAATACGCAGTATAGAGGCCTCTTCAGTATGGAGTGTCCAGCCATAGGTGGCACCGCACCTGATAGCACTTAATTTGTGCGCCCCAAGTCCCAGTACAGTGCTGACTCCTCACCTATATTTCTCAACAACACATAATGTTTCAGGTCTACTCTGACATCTATTTTTAATTAAAGCAGTTTCTTCTGGCAGAGCCAGTCAACTCAGATGGTGCCTTTTCAACGACTAGTACCATCCCTCCCTAGTGAATAAAGTAGGGAGCAGTTTGTAAACAAGTCAAAAACCTGACTGAGGAAAGACAGGGGGCAAAAGAAGAAAAAAGTTACCACCACATCATTCCAGGGCTATTCCAAAACTGCAACTCAAATACAGACATCTTCACAAGCACACAAGAATCGTGTCCACACAGAAAACATTAATACACAGGAATTTTCAGCACTAGGTAAGACTGCAAAAATGTCTGTTCATACATAAGGGTATCTAAAGATCATATTCAGCCTTAAGGGCACAGGCTAATTCTGCTTTTGACTAAATGTTCCCTGGCATGACATTCAAGCTGCTGCCTTGCCAGAGTGCTCAGTGGGTGGGGAAAAGGGGGGAAAAAAAATTGCGCTGGTACCACTGGGAACAAACAGTAAGATGAGTGGCAAAGCTCTGCCCTATTCCCCCACGCTTTGTTTTTTTCCTTTTGGCAGTTGACAGGGGAATTCACTGACCAAATAATGTGATAAAAACAACTGAACTAGGCCATGGAGTTGGACAAACTCATTGTGTTTTCATTAGAAAGCTTTTTGTGAAGAACCCGTTAGATTCTTCTCTCTTCTAAAATATCTACAAAGACTACAAATAGACAAGGCATTAATATAAAAGCAAGCTCATTTCTGTGCCAATAGAGTGAGGATGAGAGGAATCAACCATGCCAGAAACTCTATGTATCTGAAACAGATTCTTTAAGAACTCATGTTGTAGGGCAATCCAATCCAATCCAATCCCATTCTCAAAGCTGGGCTAACTTTAGGGCCCCATCTGCCCGAGTTCGGAAAATCTCAAAGGACAGAGATTCTACAGTGTCTGTGGACAACCTGTTCTGTAAGGCACCAGAGAGAGTCCAGACTCACATTAAGCTTTTCAGTTTCCAGTGCAGTTGCCTATTCAAAGAAAAATCAGAGGGGACTGTCTGTGCATCACTGGATAAATTAAAGTATCAGCCTAACATCAAAGTAAAAGTTTTGGAAGTGGAAAGTAAGACATTTTATCAGCATGTAAGAGATCACAGAATCACATAGAATTGTCACAGTTGTAAAAGACCTGTAAGATCACCACATCCACCTGTCAACACCCACCCCTCTCCCCGCTACCCCCAAAAATCCACCCACCAAAAAAACCAAACAAACAAACCCAAAACCAAACAAACCCACAAACACACATGCAAAAAAACCCAAACAAACAAACAAACACCCAAACAAACAACCAAACCAACAAACACCAAACCACATGTCAACATCCCACTGGAGCACGTCCTGAAGTGCCTCATCTACAGATTTATTCGAATACCTCCAGGGATGGTGACCCTGGGCACCCTGTTCCAGAGCCTGACTACTCTTTCAGTAAAGAAATTATTCCTAATATTTAGTCTAAGCCTTCCCTGGTGCAACTTCAGGCCACTTCCTATCGTCCTGTCGTTTTTTATTTGAGAGAAGAGGCTGCACCCATCCCTCTACAACCTCCTTTCAGGTAGCTGTAGAGAGCAATAAGGTCTCCCACTAGGCCTCCTCTTCTCCAAACTAAACAATCCCAATTCCCTCAGCCTCTCCTCACAGGACCTGTTCTGCAGACCCTTCACCAGCTTGGTTGTCCTTCTCTGAACTCGCTCCAGCAACTCAACGTCTTTCTTGTAGTGAGTGAGATGAAGAAACAGAGTCAAGAAAAAACAGAAGGGGACTATAGAGAGAAAAGAGTTTACTAATATTATGCAAATCAAGCAAAATAAGCAGCCAGGTGCAAATATTGAATGTAATGGAAATCAGAGATTTATGGCAATCGCAAATAGAACAATGTAATATTTTAGAAATGAATAAAAACAAGCTCTCTAAAGCATGTGGTATCCAGCAAACAAAAAGCGTATACAGAGAACAAGCCATTGGAATATATCAGAAGACTTCAAAACCCCTCATGTTTTGTTCAAGAGAAAGCTTTTGTCAGGAACACAAAAAAAAAATCCACAAAAACACCCACAAGAAAACAAAAAAACCCCACCAAGTTAAGCAAAGGGTAGTAATTACTTCATTGTTTCTGGAGACAGAAATCTTGTTGAACTTCATGAGGTTGGCATGGGCCCACCTCTCAAGCCTGTCCAGGTCCCTCTGGATGGCATCCCTTCCCTCCAGCATGTTGATTGCACCACACAGCTTGGTGTCATCTGCAAACTTGCTGAGGGTGCACTCAATCCCACTGTCCACGTTGCCGACAAAGATGTTAAATAACACCAGCTCCAATACTGCCCCCTGAGAAATGCCACACATCACTGGTCTCCATCCAGCCATTGAGCCGTTGATGGCAACTCTTTGAGTGTGACTGACCATTCAGCCATTTTCTTATCCACTCTGTGGTCCATCTGTCAAAACCATGTCTCTGCAGAGACAAGGATGTTGTGCGGGACAGTGTGAAATGCTTTACACTAGTCCAGGTAGATGATCATAGAATGGCTTAGTCTGGAAGGGACCTTAGAGATCATCTAATCCAACTTTCCTGCCATGGGCAGGGATGCCTCTCAACTAGACTAGGTTGCTCAAGGCCTCATCCAACCTGGCCTTGAACACCTCCAGGGAGGGGGCATCCACAACCCTTCTGGGCAATCTATTCCAGAGTCTCACCATCCTAGTACTGAAGAACTTTTTCCTAAGATCCAATCTAAACCTATTTTTCCTCAGTATAAAACCATTTCTCCTCATCATATCGCTGAACACTCTTGTGAAGAATCCCTCTCCAGTCTTCCTGTAGGATCCCTTCAGGTATTGGAAGGCAGTTATAAGGTCCCCCTGGAGTCTTCTCTTCTCCAGGATGAATGATCCCAGCTCCCTCAGCCTATCCTCGTAGCAGAGGTGCTCCAGGCCCTGGATCATCATTATGGCCCTCCTTTGGCCTTGTTCCAAGAGATCTATGGTGGGGACACCAGAACTGGACGCAGTATTTGAGGTGGGGTCTCACGAGAGCAGAGTAAAAGGGGATAATCACCTGTCTTGATCTGCGGGCCACACTCCTCTTGATGCATCCTAGGATACGGTTGGCCTCCTGAGATGCATGAGCGCATTGCCAGCTCATGTTGAGCTTCTCATCAATCAACACTCCCAAGTCCTTCTCTTCAGGGCTTCAGATCTTCCATTACCTACTAGTGCTGTAACCTCATCGCAGAAGGCCACCAAATTTGTCAGGCATGATTTGCCCTTAGCAAAGTCATGTTGGCTGTCACCAATCACCTCCTTATTTTCCAGGAGGATCTGCTCCATGATCTTGCTGGGCTCAGAGGTGAGACTGACTGTCCTGTAGTTTCCCAGGTCTTCCATTTTCCCTTCTTACAAATGGGAGTTATGTTTACCCTTTTCTAGTCAGTGGGAAATTCACCAGATTGCCACGATTTCTCAAATATGATGGACAGTGCCATAGCAACTTCATCCTCCTGTTGCCTCATGACCCACAGATGCATCTCATTAGTCCCATGGACTTGTGCACCTTCTGGTTCCTTTGATGGTCTCAAACCTGATCTTCTCCTACAGTGAGCAGTACTTCCTTCTCCCAGTCCCCACTTTTGCCTTCTGTGACTTGGGTGGTGTCGATGGAGTGCTTGCTGTGAAGACTGAGGCAAAATGTTGAGTACCTCAGCCTTCTCCATATCCTGGGTAACCAGATCAATTAAGGTGTGCAAAAATACCAGCCGGGTTGAAAATCTTGCTTCTGTCTGCATTTTGTGTAAGGACTAGTCCCATCTGTGTGCTCTGAACATATCTGTCAGCTGTACCCTGCTTAAAGAGAAGAAGAAAAATCATTTTTAATGCTGGGCTGAAGTAGGATTTAGGCATCTCAGGGATATCAGACATTTTAAACATGTTCATAGACCCACTAGCATGTGATTACACACCTGCCCAGGGATTTTGAAGTTTCCTTTAATACCTGTGTATTTGTCCTGAGTTCATTTAGAGTTAATTATCACAAGCAGCTGCTGGCCCAAGCAGTTGGGAGGGGCTACAGCTGGGAGGGGCCACAGCTGGGATAAAGAGCTGAACCAGCCAATGGGATATTTGATACCATACTGAGCCATGTCCCCTATATAAGGGGAGGGCTGAGACAGGGCAGCAGTGCCTGTTTTCAATATGCTTTAGTGTGGCCAGGGCATGGAAAGTGGTGTCTCAGGCACAGGTGTAACCTATGACTTGTGTTGTATATAATTTCATTAGTACTGTTGTTTTCTTCTCTCTTTGTGTTGTTCTACTAAACTGTCCTTATCTCAACCCGGGGGGGGGGTCTCACCTTTTTTCTTCCTATTCCACAGGAGGGAGTGTGAAGGGGGGAGGAAGCAGTGCACGAGAGGCCATGTCATGTTTAGCTGCCAGAAGAGTCCTTTGTGCCACCTAATGAGGGGCCAAAAGGGTTGAGATAAATACAAATCTGACCAGAGTGTGTTAAAATAATTTTGTTATATACACTTCTTATATTGGTTAAATAGTGCATGTTCACAATGCTGGTCCATTTGTTTGCATGGTGGTGTTACATAAACCCTTATATGTAATATGTGTCCCTTGTGGTGCTGTTTATCATCTCGGGGAAATGGGTTAGGACTATTATGTTGCTATACTGGATATTGTTACCTATGATATGATTATACCCCGATCACAAGGTTAAACTGGTATGTGTATGTAATCTTTTCATTTATTAGTAACCTCAGCCAGTCTATGGGCAAGATAGGGGAGGAGACTCTCTCAGCTTTTGATAGTTTTGAGTATTCTTGGGATGTCCAGACCAGCATGCTCTTGTTCCTGTGTCTCCTGAATGTGTCCCAGGTCTTCTATAGTGTCAAACAATTTTTTTTCAGGAATACCACCCTGAGGCTGGATAGTTATGAGTGGCAGGGTGTGTGGGAGAGTATGGGCAAGTGCCTTGTGTAGTGGTCACCCCCAATGTTTTGGAATTTTACCCCTGAACAACTGCAGAACCTTCATAAACTAGTAAAATATTTTGAAAAATATGTTGTCAGCCTGGCAATTCCAGAGAGACTCAGATCACTGCAATGTGCTGTGGCCTGGCCCACACCTACTGAGTTCTCTACAACAACATTCAGTGCCCTCAAGGGGATAAGAAGGTCTCTGGACCCAAAAACAGACCAGCAGGCGCTGCAGCTATTCCAAGTCTTGTGACAAGCACTGTGGCCACTCAAACCCTGGTGGCAGGTGCTGCAGTTGAAGCACAGAATCAACCCCTGCCAGTATCAGTTGCCCCAATACAGAAAAAGCGATATACAGAAAAATCAGTTGGCTTTGCAAGGGATGATGATGAACCTTGGGCTATTTAGCCTGGAAAAGAGAAGACTGAGAGGGGATCTTATTAATGTTTACAAATATCTGAAGGATGGGTGTCAAGTAGAAGGGGCCATTCTCTTTTCAGGGGTGCCCTGTGATAGGATGAGAGCTAATGGTTGCAAGCTGAAACACAGGAAGTTACACCTCAACATGAAGAAAAACTTTACTGTGAGAGTGACGGAGCCTGGAACAGCCTGTCCAGAGAGGTTGTGGAGTCTCCTTCTCTGGAGACTTTCAAGACCCACTTGTATGTGTTCCTGTGTGGCCTGCCCTAGGTATTCCTGCGTTGGCAGGGGGGTTGGACTTTATGATCTCCAGAGGTCCCTTCCAACCCCTACCATTCTATGATTCTATGATCCAGACTACACTGGTCCAAGGTAAAGGTCTGGAATACCTGCAATACATTGATGACATCATTGTATGATGCGACACAGCAGATTTTTTTGAGAAAGGGAGGAAAATAATTTAAATCATTCTTATGGGTTTTGACATAAAATGAAGATATGTCAAGGGACCTGTACAGAAGATCTGGTTCTTAGGAATAAAATGGCAAGATGTGTGTTGCCAGATCCCAATGGATGTAATTAACAAGATAGCACCTATGTCCCCGCCAACCAGTAAGAAGGAAACACAGGCTTTCATGGGTGTTGTGGGTTTCTGGAGGATGCATATCCCAGACTATAGTCTGATTGTGAGCCCTCTCTACCAAGTGACCCAGAAGAATAATTATTTTAAATGGGGCCCTGAGCAGCAACAAGCCTTTGAAAAAATTAAATGTGAAATTGTGCATGCAGTAGCCCTTGGGCCAGTGTAGGCAGGATCGTAACTGGGCGTCCGAAAGAGACGTGGTAACAGACAAATCAGCGCGCTGGAAGAAAAGGTAAGCGCTGGCAAGGTTAAGAATGGGGGCGAACAGTACTAAAGAAGAAGAAAAGGCAAGAAACATTCTGAAGCATATCCTTTCTAAGAAAGGGATAAAAGTGGAAAAACGGGCATTAGAGGACATATTGACCTGGGGACAAAGGAGAGGACATTTTAAAGAGACTAGTGTGGTTTTTGATGCGGATATATGGAAAGAAATAAGAAAAGACTTACAGGAATCAGTGGCTAATGGGTCTCGACATGCAGTGGACATGAGCCGCACCTGGAAGCAGATAGTCGTTACATTAGGAGATTTAAAGGCGGAATGTAAGATCGCAGCTGCTGCTGAAGCCGCTTTTCAACCAACTCCATTAGCATGCCCTGCGAACACACTGAGGTTCTTTGGGGGTGACGATGAGCTCGATTTTGCTGGATTTTCGTCAGTCTCGCCCTACCCTGTGATCCCCCCAGCCCCTACCGAAATGGAAATCGACCCGCCACAGGATATACCATCGGGCAAGGCTAACTCCTGCCCTGCAAATGACTCCCCTGCAAATCCCCCCTTACCTTCCCCTCCTCAATCCCCTCCGAGGGCCCCTACCCCCGCGCTATCACCGCCACCGCTGGACGGGCCGCTTTAGCCCCCACTGCCAGAAAGCCCGCCGCCGCCAACTGAACAAGAACTCCAAGGGAAAAATCTTCACGATGAGCTCGTGTGGCAAGGAGCGCAGTTAAAAGACATATTGCAAATGTTGGATAAGATCTCGGACTCAGACAGATATCGGGACAGATATCAGGGCATGAGAAGATTGACTGATCCGCCAAGGATGGGGGTGGGGGAGGAACGAAAGCGGGAAGAATTAGAGGAACGGGTGGATGGGATCGCAGGAGGCTATAACTTGGTGCAAAGAAGGAAGGGTTTTATAAAAAACACTATGGTGGAAGGGGAGTTTGTGCCGCAGGCAATGGTAGCTGAGGAAGCGTATCCAGTGATAGTGGACCCTAACAATCCACAAGCAAGGAGCTGGGGTCCACTGGACTGGAAATTAGTGCGAGAAGCACAAAAAGCGATTCAACAATGGGGGATGGGTAATCCCTGTGTACAAAACATTTTAGACCCTGTGTTTACATCTCATGACTTAACGCCTTTTGATACTCGTAAGCTCGCAGACATGTTATTAACACCAACACAAAAGTTATTGTGGATGTCAGATTGGGAAGGGCGTATAGAGGTGGCGATGATGCAAAATTTAGAATTACCAGCAGATAACGCCTTGGCAGCAGCCACTAAAGACATGTTGTTAGGAAAAGGGGCTTTTGTGGATCCACAGCTGAAAACAATTGAAACACATTGATGGGGAGCAAAGGCAATTTTTTGATCTATTCCTCTAATTACAGTTATTATTGCTAAACAGAAACTGAGTTTCGATATCCTCTAATATTTGTAAATTGAATTTTGGGCCAAGCCCATAGCTCGAATTATGAGAACAATAACCTCCATCCGGCCTTTTCCAAAATTCAGGCCAAGTATTATTATCATAGTTCCAATAAGTTGAGGCCACCCCATGTAGAGGCAGCCTCATGTCTCCCTTAGGAAAGGCTGTACAAATCCAGCAGTCTTTAGCCTTAGTAGCATTAATTATCATTCGGATAGTTTCAAAATATAATTCCTGTCCCAAGCAGCAACAATATTTACAATTATTAACACAATTGTAAAATATCTGATTCCCATTTCATTCCCTCTGCAATTTTAACTGAAGTGGTCCTACAGGTTCAGATGTCCACTGCTTATTCGGAGCCCTCTTCACTCGAGAGTAGTGGATCCAGGCAGGTCTCTCCTTTATCTTAACTGCAGTGAAGGTGGTCAGCAGCACCTGCTAAAGTCCATTCCACTTCTCCTGAAGGGGGTCTCCTGAAAAATTCTTCACATATACCCAGTCCCCAGGGTTAAAAGGATGAATGGGATTATCTAGTCCTCTTGCCCTGGTTTCTATTACACACTTGTTAATTCTGTCTAACTGTTTGCTTAGGGCTATTATATATTGTGTCAAATATTGTTCTCCCACCTGATTCATGTCTTCTCCTTGATATGGCATGTATTATGGTCTGCCATATAAAATTTCAAAAGGGCTTAAGCCTTCTTTGGCCCATGGCTTGGTTCGTATTCTTAGCAGGGCCAAAGGTAATGCCTGGTACCAATACATAATGTTTTCTTGACAAATTTTAGCAGTGTGCTGTTTAATTAGATGATTCATTTTCTCTACCTGTCCACTCGCTTGTGGCCTATTAGAAGTATGCAACTGCCAATCAATTCCTAATACCTTGATAATCTGTGGTATAATTTTAGCAGTAAAATGTGTTCCCCGATCCGAGGACATTACAGAAGGTACCCCAAATCTCGGTATTATTTCATGTAGCAAGGCCTTTAAATCTTCTCTAGCTTTATTTATTTGACAAGGAAATGCTTCTGGCCATCCCAAAAAGGTATCTGTTAATACCGGTAAATTTCTATACCCCACTTTTCTATGTAGCTCAGAAAAATCGATCTGGCAGTGGTCCCCCAGAGCATTCCCCTTTCCAATCTGTCCCAACTATATTCAATTACTAATATTGGGATTATTTTCAAACATATTTCACATTGTTGTGTTACCTGCCTGACTGTTGTATATAAATTCTTTCTGACCAATCTCTGATTCAGAAATTTATGTAATGGATCTGCTCCTCAGTGAGTCTTGTTATGTTCCTCTCTCACAACTACACATACTAATTTGGCAGGGACTACTATCCTGCCATCCTCTAACTGAGCCCAACCTCCAGAGAGAACTCTCACCCCCCAGTTCTTTTATCAATTCATAGTCCGAGTTAGAATATTCAAGGTTTCCTTGCCTACCTAGGTTTATATTCCTATTATCTGGAATTAAGATAAAAAAGAAGGTCCAGTATTTCTTGAGAAATTAAATTCCATTTTTCAGTTTGGATTAGTGACAAACTTCAAGTCTGAATTAATTGATCTTCTAAAATTTTAACTTCCACTCCTGTGGGTTTAAATTCAATTTTATCTTCCAATTGTTCTAGTAAACCTCTTCCCAGGAGTGTTTTTGGGGAACCAGGCATATATAAAAAATTATGTATTCCTATTTGTTTCCCCAGTTTATATCAAATAGGTTTCAAAAAGAATGCATTTCCGGTTGGCCAGTGACTCCCATTACTAAGATAAAATCTTTATCTAAAGGAACTTGATTTTGCTTTAAAACTGAATATGATGCCCCTGTGTCCACTAAAAATTCCAATTCTTGTTCAGATTTCCCTAGCTTTACTTTAACCAGTGGATCCGCTAGGCTAGATTCCCCAGGTCCCCGTCATTCTGCTTCAGCAATTACTTTTCCTAATTTTGGACACTCATTCTTCCAACATCCCTGTTCCCTACAAGAAGCACAATGATTTTGTCCTAGTCCTGGACAAGGGCTCCAACCCCCTCTCATTCCTCCTCTAGTCACTCCTCTACCTCTGAAAGTAGTTTTAATTCTGACGGGGTTACCGTCCGGTCCCACTGCCTACCTTAAAGGTGCTGGCAGGGCCATTTTTCCAAGAGGGTCTGAGGGTGTTTGCCGGACAGTTTTAGTGCGTGTGCGCCTAGGGCTAGTTCCTACAGTTTCTTTCTTTTGTTTGTCTTCCGTCTGCTCTAGATCAGAATCATATTTACCATGTCACTTGCATCTGCAGTTCCCGACCACACCTCTCATATCACCCATGCCGTTCGCGCCTCTAGCCAGTGCAACAAAATCTTCAGTTCTTTGTTCCTCCTCCCCTGATTTTACTTTTGTCCCTTTCAGCTTATTACATCTCTGCCCAATACTACATGATGAACAACACCTCTTCAACTTTCCTTGAGTCCTTCTTTGTTCCCTTTCTACTGTAAGCACAAAAGGATCTGACATGGCTAAATTAATACCACAATCCTTCTGCCATTATGGGTGGTTTCTTAAAGTGAAAAACATATCTGCATATATTACATCATCCCATTTTTCCATTTTCCTTAAGAAATCATAAGCTGTACCAAAGTATCATAATTAAGAGTGCTGTTAAATGGTCACTTCTCATCAGACAGTCCTCCATGAACTTCTCCAACATGAGTCCTTACCATGGGCTGCAGCTCTTAGCAAACAGCTCCAGCATGGGTCCCTTCCACGGGGTGAAGTCCTCCCAGTGATGGACTGCTCCAGTGCAGGCTTCCCTCAGAGTCACGGACTTCTTCAGGCACAGTCACCCGCTCTGGCGTAGGGTCCTCCACAGGCTGCAGACGGACATCTGCTCCACCATTAACCTCCATGAGCTGCAGGAAGTCAGCTCGCTGTCTCACCAGGGGCTGCAGGGGAACCTCTGCTCTGGCATACATCCCTCCCTCCTTCCTCACTGACCTTGGTGTTCACAAGGTTGTTTCTCTCACATCCCACTCCTCTCCAAAACAGAAGAACTTGCCCAACAGGTTTTTCCCCTCTTAAATATGTTATCACAGAGGCACTTCCACCATTGCTGATTGGCTCAATCTTTGCCAAAGGCAGGTCCGACTTGGAGATAGGGGAGCTTCTAGAAGCTTTGCACAGGACTCACCCCTTAGCCCCCTTCCCTGCTACCAAAACCATGCTAAAGAGAAACCCAACACACATATTTTCAGGGGTTGAGGATGGGCTGGCCATGAAACAAATGACAGACCCTCTCTATTAAACCCTGGGACTCCCCTGGTGCCTGCTCCACAGCATCAGTGGTGACGGTGATGTAATTACCATCAAGGGAGTTGGGTTCAATACTGGTTTTGTATATATTTGTATATATTCCATTTTTATAATTATTAATTTTATCTTCATTAAAGCTGTTCTAGTTTCCTTTTCTAATCGCTGAGTCTCTCTCCCTTATTCCCTTTCTCTTCCGGCTTGGAAACCCCTCCAGGGACCGTGGGGACTCCACCACTGCCCTGGGCAGCCTGGGACAGCCCTGGACAACCCTTGGTGGGGTTGAAAAAATTGTTCCAAAGCTCCAACCTAAACCTCCCCTGGCACAACATCATGGAAGAATCAACCTGGTGATCAGCACTACATAGTTAGGGGTCCATGGATATAGCACATGGAGGAGCAGAACCAGAAGTCCTCCCCTTGCATATCTCCAGATCTGCAAAACAATGCCAGCCATCATCTCTGGAACAGTCATTACAGTACTCAAACCTCAACAGGAAAAAAAAGCCCATTATGCTATTCCAGGAACAGTGAAAAGCTTCAAGTCATGAGTGTTATGGATGTCAGGGATACATTGATCCACCACATTCCCTTGTCATCTGCTGCACCCCCGAGCATTATCCCAAAGCTGGCTCTGGAGAAAACCAGTAGCAAAAGAATGGAATCCAAGGAAATGCATAGCTTTTATAAGATGTTAGACAATTTGGTTATTAATAACACTTGATGTCATGCCTGCAGGGAAGAAAAAATGTTACTGAAAGGGAGATAAAATAGGCCAGATTTGACTCAGCCCAGCTGCAGGAGCCGCAGCTGGCCCAAGGCAGCCCTCCTGCAGCTTGAGGCTCCAAAAGAATTGTGCGCTTTCAGCTATCTGGGCAAGATCTGTGTTTTTCGCGATTTTGCTGTCAGTAAATGAAAACTTGTAAAGAGACAGCTAATACACTTGCGGTGGTTTGAATGCTATTTCACATTAATTAGCCAGGTCAGCCTTGCTGCACCATTTGAATTAATTGTGGGGAAGTGGTGCCATCAGTTCACTGCAAGGTAGCACTGAGAGCTGTTGTTCAGCAGCTAATCCATCATTCAGAGGCAGAAACATCATTTCTGAAAGAAGATACAAAGCTTCAGGGGTTGCCTTTGCCCTACGACCCACTGATAGAGCCTGTTACTAGTATTAATGCTTTATTAATGAAGATGCTAAAGGAAAGAGACAACATTTCAGACATGCCTGGACTTTCAGGACTCCAAGAGGCCTGTCAGAAAGATGGGGAGGGACTTTTGAGCAGGGCCTGTTGGGACAGGACAAAGGGTGATTGGTTTTGGTTAAAAGAGGAAGATTTAGACTGGAGAGAAGGAAGTTGCTTTTTTACACTGAGGGTGGTGAGAGCCAGGTTGCCCAGAGAGGTGGTGGCCCCATCCCTGGCACCATTGCAGATGAGGTTGGCTGGGGCTCTGAGCAACCTGCTGTAGTTGCAGATGTCCCTGCTCCCTGCAGTTGGTTTGGACTAGATGACCTTGAAAGGTCCCTTCCAACACAAACCAGTCTGTGACTCCATGACTTGGGACCCCTTGCTGTCTCTACATTACTCCATTTCCCAAAAGGACAGAGAGCACTTGCAGTTCCGAGTGAGGTTCTGCAGCCATCATTGCTGATATGGCTCACACCATGCCTATGGTCACCCAGGCATTGATGACACTGTGTGCCTTAAAGCAGAGCTCCTGCATCACCAAGCTTGGGTGGCCCTGGGGGATCCCACAGCACCCATACAAGCCCTGTGCTGGTTTTCTGAACAGCCCTTTCCCTGCCTTCACTTCAAAGATATTCTCTTTCTTTGTTCTCCACAAATGATGCTCAGAAAGCCTAGTGACAACCTGCTTAGAGGAGAAAAAAGGAGCATTTGTCCTCTCTGACTATTGTACAACATACATACAAATGTACCTCTTAGCTATAAAGAAGTCATTCTTCTTTCCAAAAGTAATTGCTAAAGGTTTGTTTTCTAGAAGACAAATAGAGAGTGGCAATTGTTCTGTATTAAAATCATTTTTTCTAGCCTTGGCCAAACATTAAACTACTGTAAGAAACCACAGTTTGTTGCCATCAGTGAGAACTACATTTGTCATCTAAAAATAGACAAACGGGCGTGTGAAATTGTCCCACACTGATCCCAGGCCAACAGTTTATTACCCAGTATTTGGGGCAGCTTTCTCAGCTAAAGACATCCAATTGGGTAAGACCTTTTCACTTGATTCATCTTGATGGGTCAGTTTCTGGCTGTTGATGCCTTTAACAGCAGGCACATTTTCAGTATCAGCAAAAGTTTTACTCCATTTATTTATCACATCATAAAAAAGAAGAGCTTGGCTGTAGCTTTTTGACCTGAGCAAAGGAAAGGCAGTAAGTCAGTAGAAAGAGCCCAACCTAATTAATGGTCATGGACCTAAACCAGCGATCAAGTGTAAAAGGTTAAAAATAACTAAAATAAATAGTCATAACTGTCAAGACATATTTTCTCCTGTGTTCAATTGTTCTGCTTTCCCCTATGCTCCTGCTGAAGAGAACATATGGACAATACAGGAAGCTCTGCCAATGCAGCTCACAAAGAATCCACAGCCTTTCTCCCCATCACAATATTGAAAACCAAACCAAACCAACTCTTCCTTCAAGTGCCAGATCCTAGTGGATCTGCAACATATCCCCCCCCTTTCCCAAAGGAAAAGGAACAGCATTTTAATCTCTGAAAAAACCATATATTTCCAGTGTAGAGCCATCATGTGTAGTTGCCATGGCAACATAAAAGTTGGCTAAATTCAATCAATCCTCCTCATTATTTTGGTATTTTGTTTAAGAAATCACCACTTAAAGTAGAAAGGTCCCTTTCCTTTGTACACATCATTTAAGAGTGGTTGATGGGCTTATGGATATGTTGGTCACTGTGTCATGGTCTTGCCTTGAAGCGAAGAATCTTCTTGAGGAAACCTCTAATAAACACAATGAAAACCAGCTAATAAACTATGGAGACACATGACACACCGCATTCTCCTTTTACCTGCCTCTCTCTTACCTAACCAATACATTCGTATATCCTCATACACTAATCTGTCTCTGCTGGGGTTATTTTTATCACATCAGCTACCTAAGCAACTGGCTTTTTTTTTTTTTCCTAAATGACATGTTTTCATTTGCTGGCTTTCCTCAGATAAGTAGAACTCCATTTTCAGAAAAACAGAAGTTTTAGCCATAATGGAATCGTTTTAGCAGCCCCACAGTGACGTGTAATAGTCGACATCAGTGAAATTGGGAGCTTTTTATAGTCACTAAAGGTAAATTCTACTTTCCAAATACGACAAGTGTTAAGGCACAGTAAGAAAGTCTGAAGAAAAGAATCTGATTAAAGTAGATGAGAGATCACTTCAGTCCCATAAATATATCTTGAAACAGCTGTGAAAACAGTGCAAAATGAGCGTAGTGAACATGGGATCAGAGAAGTCTCAGCACAGGAAAGACAGGGACCTGTTGGAGTGGGGCCAGAGGAGTCCCAGCAATGCTGGGAGGGCTGGAACCCCTCTGCTGGGAGAGCTGGGGGTGTTCAGCCTGGAGAGGAGAAGGCTCCCAGGCGACATTCTGGTGGCCTTTCAGGACTTCAAGGGGCCTATCGGAAAGATGGGGAGGGATTTCTGAGCAGGTCCTGTTGAACAGGACAAGGGGTGATGGTTTAAACTGAAAGAGGGAGATTTAGACCAGAGAGGAGGAAGATATTTTTGACATTGAGGATGGCGAGACCCTGGCTGAGGTTATCCAGAGAGGTGGTTGCTGACCCAGCCCTGGCATTCCAGATAAGGCTGTCCAGGACTTTGAGCAACCTGCTCTAGTTGTAGATGTCCCTGCTCATTGCAGGGAGGTAGGACTCTATGACCTTGAAAGGTCCCTTCCAACCCAAATCATTCTGTGATTCTACAACTCTTGAATGGCACCCAGTGTCATTGTTTAGGCTTTAAGAAACTGGTTGGTAGATTACTGAGTCTGTCTTAAAACTCAACCCTACGTGTCCTGTTTTGTCATTGAAACTCCACAGCAAAAGTACAGAGGACATGGGTGCAGAGCTGATCCGAGTGCCTCTACCTTGACCTTGTAGACAGTAAGAAATGGTGATAAAATTATCTTGTGACAGTTTTAAGACAAACCTGGATTTGGGCAAGACCACAGATGCTGATGTTAGCAAGAGGTAGGGTCTTTATGCATGCAGAGATGGACACTGAACCTCAAGAGCTTCAGACTTTTAAGACTTCAGTCCACTTCACCCCAGCATTGCCACTCACGGAAGCAGGTCCTAGGTTTACCGGTGGTGTTGAGCTAGTGCTGGGGAAAAAGGAGTTTTTTCCACTTCTTCATCCTGCTGTTAGAAGAGAAATGCTACTGGAAGGGATGATCTTTTGAGCCAAGGAGTAATGCCTGAGCTTGGGCAAGCCTTGTGCCTTGTCTGCAACATCTCAGCGTCCTCAGGGGCACCTTTCAGTTTTCTGCTCTTCCCTCTCACCCTCACTGTTCATTTATCATAAAAACAGACAAGCTCATACTTTAATGACACCTTGAGAAATCTCTTTTCCCCACTTTCCAGCCAAGGACTTGGGATTCAACTCAAGGTACTGTTTCAAAATGTTTTCCCTGCTTAAAAAGCTTTTTGAGTTTTTAACTTGTTCTTTAAAAATGTTAAAAATTCTATGCAGCAGTTGAAAATTAAGTCAGCCCTGACAACCAGCTGCCAAGTTCAAAATTATTGCAATAATAGAATTGGGCATATTTATATTTTACAAATGTTTTTCCCCACCAATGTGGCAGCACAAAAATCTTACATCCAACCCAAGAAAAGGTCCTGTTTAGATGTATGGTTTGTGGTGGCTGCATGCCTAAGGCTGTTGTTTTTGCCATACTGTTTCAATTCCCCTTCTATTTTCATTCTGAAGGTGCATAGTTAAGTTGACAGTAAAGGAAACAAAACGCTCTGTTTACAGGTAGAGAGTTGTAAGGCATTTTAATGTGAAAAAAAAATCATGAATATTTCAAGGTGTTAAAGGATTGTCTGTTCCAAATCTGCAAAGCAAATCCGTGACCACCACTGAATGTCTCAGTGTTATTTGCATTCATTTATTTGCATCAACCCCCCCCAACTGATGCCTGGCAGAAGAGATTTATTTTGCGCATCAAAGGATATTCCACTTGGAGTTTACAATGAGCAGATGGGAGCAAAAGACAGTAATGATCTTTTTCCTCCACTGTGCTTAAATAAGACACCAGATACTGTCTGGTGTCACAACAGAGCGGAGCTAATGCTATCTATGACTATTCCTGCATTTTCTATGCTCAGAAGTGCTTGGGACCTTTTGACAGTTTTTCAGGTACTATCAAAAAGCCCACTGAGAATCCTGGTCCCTATTGTGGAATAAAGTGAGTTTTAAATGACTGAGATGCTAATGGTATGAAAAGCTTCACACTTCATAGGTACCATAGCAACACCATCACCAAACTGTGATGAGCTCTAGAAGGCGTCGGGAACATTTCAGCGGTTTCATTGAATTTTCAAAACAGCTTTAAAAAAGGTTAATGCACATCAATTATTTACTCACAAGCCCACTGAAGGTGCTGTGGTTTGAAGCATGTAATTGAGGGAGGACTGTGAATGTTCATGTTTCATGGGCTGGCTTTGCTGAATGGGATAAACATACCCAAGAGGCCACAGCAGCAAAGTCCCTTAAGTTACATCATAGCTCCTGATTTGAGTCATTTTGGACTGATCTAGCTTGAAAGGGCAGTCACGTGTATCAGAGAACTGAAACTACCAAGACAAATTGTTTTGGCAGGAGATGAGCTGCGCATGTTGAAGCACAGGAGTTGAAATGGGACGGTCAGAAAGCCAGCAGCTGAGCTAAGCACCTGTGTGAATGCTGGAAGGAGTCAGCAAGCAATTGCAGGCAACTTCCACAAATTATTAACCAAAATCAAGCCAACAGTTTCCCATCCCCTGCTAGTTTTTGCCTGCCCTTAGCTCACCTTCTATTTTGCTGTTCTTGGGCTGGTGTCCTCATTCAATGTTTTCTTTAGAAAAAGGCCAATTCAGAACCAGTGAAGCCCCAGTACCATCTGGCATGAAGGCAAGTCCATTTCAGAAGAAGCACAACTAGGATGAGTACTGTACTTGGGTTTTTTTCCCCAAATAATAGATATGGCAAACTTGAAATTCCTGCAAGATAAGGAAATGCTTCCTGAATACCTGTGTTTCCTAACCTCTCAATAAATTAGTTGGTTTTTTTAAATCACGGTTCCTCCAAACTATCTGTTCAGAGAATGCATTGCAGCGTAAATATTAAAATAATTTATGTGCAACAGCATTGAAACATCTAAAAAACAGATGTAGGAAACATTTATTTCCAAATAAATTTTGTCAAATTATTGAATACCCAAAGAAAAACAAATCCTGCCCAACATTTACATGTGAAAAACATCTGCCCATCTCACTAAGTAGAAGAAAGTTGGGGGTTTTTTTCTCCACAGAGGAGAAAAAAGTTCAGAGAAATTGTTTTGGATTTGGTCCAAAAAGTAACAAAGCCAGCTTCAGGCACTGCCTCCAGCCCTGCAGTTCTGAAGGGTGTTGGAGGTGAACTTTCTTAGATTCTGTAAGTTTTACCTCATCAGACATGCAAAATAACAACCACAGTAGTGAATCAGCTCAGTGCTCAGCCACACCTAAACCTAATTAAGACAACATTTCTGTAGCCATATCTCTGACAGTTTAATCCAATAAACCGTGCTCACCACTACTGTACGTTAATAGGATCAGTTGTTCTTGCCATCAAGCACATCTCAAAAAAAGATTTTAAAGTTATGGTTAAGACATTTATAAACCAGCACAGAATTTTGCACACTTTTTCAAGAAAGCTTCAGACTCAATTTCCACCTCTCTGTGAAAAGGGTTTGGACTCTGTCCCCCTGTTCCCAAACAGTTTAGACCTACCCACCCTAGACCTACCCACCCTAAACCTACCAGGCCGTTCTGCACCTGTGAACTTCAGGAACCACACAGAAAAGAATCCAGTAATTCAGTGATATGGAGACAGCAGAAATAAGCATACCAATGTAGACCAGGGAGGTGGTGGAGTCCCCATCCTTAGAGGTATTTAAAAAGACATGTAGATGAGGTGCTGAGGGACATGGTTTACTGATGGGATTGGCAGTGCTGGGTTAACTGTTGCACTCTCCAATCTTAAAGGTCTTCTCCAACCAAAACAATTCTGTGATTCTATGACCTGTAGTTTAAGAGTTCTCTTAGGTTTACAGAAGACAGGGTTTTGCTTTTTCTTTCACAAGGACAGTTAAAATCATAGAATCATATAATTGTTTAGGTGGAAAAAACCTTTGAGATCATCAAGTCCATGCTGACACAGCCAATTCCATCACTAAACCATGTCACTAAGCACCACATCTACAGGTAGAGTGGCATTATCCATCCTTAGGTGAAAAAAATCTGAGCAATCAGATTCAGTCATACAGAAAGTTGCCATGGAATACACTGGAGAAGCTTCTTCTGAAGCAACAAGCTATAGAACAAGAGGAAACAGCCTCCAGGTGCCCCAGGGGAGGTTTAGGTTGGAGCTGAGGAACAACTTCTTCCCCTCCAGGGTTGTCCAGGGCTGTCCCCAGCTGCCCAGGGCCGGGGTGGAGTCCCCATGATCCCTGGAGGGGTTTCAAAGCTGTGGAGATATGGTGCTGAGGGACATGGGTTAGTGGTGCCCTGCCAGTGCTGGGGAAATTGTTGGATTTGATGATCTCGAGGGTCTCTTCCAACCAAAATGATTCTACTGGTCCCCATAGGACCACCTCACCCCTGTAGAAGCTTGCAGAGCTCTACTGAAATAACCAAAGTGGGCTTTTGCAGTTATAGGAAGGATCCTTTTTCTCAGCTAAGCATCAGATTCATGAAGGTTTAACTAAAAAAAAAAAATAAAAAATATATTGCTTAAAAGGAATGTACCACCTGCAACAGATCCTCTTTTTGGAAAGCTTGGGTACATATGTAACAAGGAGATAAGGATCTATTTATAAAGATCCTTCTGAATACCTTAATCAAGTAGGCATTGATGGATGGCTGAGATAAATATTTCTACCCTCTACATTTTC
This sequence comes from Actenoides hombroni, assembly GCA_024336885.1. Classification (NCBI taxonomy): domain Eukaryota; kingdom Metazoa; phylum Chordata; class Aves; order Coraciiformes; family Alcedinidae; genus Actenoides; species Actenoides hombroni. The sequence goes on along the minus strand of WUAM01009935.1, from coordinate 1,964,037 downwards.
ACCCAAAGACAACAGCTTATATACGAAGGTCCCCAAAGGAGAAACACATTCCCGGTTTTCAGCAGCACACAGAAAAGGTGCATTTTACATTACCTGTGATCATCTCTCCTTTTCTGCTCAGTCTAATCTGGAAATTGAAATGCCCAACCAAATTTCAAAGATCCACAGAACATTCCACAGAGTGGTGGTGGTTAATTTTTAAATAGCTTGCCTGCAATGCTGTGACTCAGAAGAAGTGTGAATGACAGAAGGAAGCTTATTAGATTAAAGACAGTTTGTTGGAGAGAGTAGGGAAAATGAATTTGCTCACAGGAACAGGTCCAGTGCTTTATTTTATTAGCAGAGATTCAGGAACCTGCTCTCCACTCTGCTCCAGCCCATGCAATGATCACTGCTGTGAAGAGCCCTTCAAAATCAAAGCTATGGAAAGTCTGAAAAATCAATTAAACATAGCTCAAATAACTTTTAAGAGTAATCCCAAATTCAAGTTTAGTTCAGGTTACAGCTTTGAGGAATGCATTCCCCTCTGGGTATTCCAGAGGGTGGAATTTTCCCAGTATGTATCTAAAGTAGCCCACTATGGGGCTGGGTACCCAAAAGCACTTTGCTGTTAGGTACCCACCAACACTTCTCGGTCAATGCCTAGGCTGGAGTGCCTTAGCAGAGTCTTACCACACCTCATATCTGCTCTGAATATTTAACTCAGAACTGCCCAAATCCCGGACACACTAACCACGTGGGTGCCCACTTTGTCTCCATTAATCAGTGTTTTCCTACTGCCACAACTAAGGAAGCCAGTTATATTTGCACACTCTGAGAACACAATGAGCCATAGCCAGGCAAAACATGCAGATGAAGTGGGACAAGACAGTGTCCTCCTTCACCGAACACACAAGTAGCTAGAGTGATGCTGTCAAAGTCACAGAATCCCAGCATGGTGGGAGTTGGAAGGGCCCTCTGGAGATGACCTGGTGCCACCTCCCTGCTCCATCCAGCAGGGTCACCCAGAGCAGGGGGCCCAGCATCACAATGTCCAGGCAGGTTTGGAATCTCTCCAGACAAGGAGACTCCACAACCTCTCTGGGCAGCCTGGCACAGCCTCTGACACTTAATGGTAACTGAAAACTGGAGTTCATCCACTGAGGCTTCTGACCTTTCAAAAGAGGTATGAATATAAAAGCGGACATGAATAGGAAATGTAAAATCTATGAAAAAGTTTATAGGAATAACTTTATTATGTATCATAGTAAAAGAGTTATGGTCAACTAATAGCTGTCTACAAGAGAGAAAAAAAGGTTTTTTTCACAGTAATACATAATTACTCATTGACCCATAGCACTCTTGTGACAAAATATAACTGGTTTACAAAAGAATTAGCTTCATTAGTGACCTCTTCTTACATGACAGTCCTGGTTGCATTCCTTGGGCCAGGAATTCCTACATCTTTAGGTACTGCATCTGTAACAGCTGTTGTCACTGTTTGCTGTATTCTCCCCTAAATACCTGCTTGATACTGCAAGAAACAGGAGACTTGAATATGGACTTTTGTTGTGACAGTTTAATGTAACAGTCACAGATCCCAGAGGAGAAAAATAGTGACAAGGGGCTTAGTAGGACTGATAATACAGCTGAAAAAATTATTTGGGATCCAGTAATTAGGAATTCTTTCTAATGTTTTTAGCCAATTAAATAAAAAAATAGTTGATTGCAACAGGCAAAACAGAACAGTAGTGTAAATATAAAAATAATGTTAGGATGCAAGCTACAGTAAGGTACTAAAGCACTATGCATTGTGACTCAGAATCTAACCTGAGTTTAAGCTAATGACCATAGTTTTCAGTTTTCCATTCAGTTACCTTCAAGGATCTGGGCCTTAGATAATGTTTTTCTATGTGTGAAGTCCAGCTTTCTCATGGAATAGTTTTTGATGGTGACCAAAACAAAAAATCAGAAACAAAAGAACCTGGAATGTACTCTTTGGGAATATAAATAAATGTGTTCTTTAGCTACTGAACAAAATATTAAAAGTTTCATTCTTTGCCGCGGAGAAATTTACACTGCAGTTTTAACAATAGACAAAATACATATCCATGCTTTTGTATGGCAACTAAATCAAGAGAATGCCCATTTCAATACACTTGGAAAATGCAACTTCAGATATGTTGAATTAGAAAGATTCATTTAATGTTTTAAGCTGTTTTATAGTCAGTCTAAACTTTGTTCTTTCCTGAGTTTTCCTTATAAGTTCTGATGTATGTGTATCTCTCTGTACGTCATTGTAGGCACAGTTAATTTAGGCCATAAAAACAATAATCTGTGTTTGCCTGATATTATCTGTTTCCTGTGAAATGGTGTCCGCTATATGTGATCAAGTGGGCTGATGCCTGACTACATTTAGATGCCTAACAAGTTGAAAGCATTCCCAGATCAGTTTTTAGGTATTTAAATGGGTGTGATATCCAGACCAATTAAATTAATCGAATTTATTTCAGGTACAAATTTGTAGTGACAGGATGAAAACAGTGACAATAAATTATGCTGTAGAAGAAAGAAATTTCTTGAGGAGTATACAATTAAGAAGGATAATATTATTTAATATACTGATGTCTCTCTCTAGGAACTTTTGATGGAGAAATCAGATAATTTCATGGATTTCAGGTATTCTGAAGAAAATTGATTCAAAGTGTTAATAATAATGGCTTCATCTGCAAAGAGAGACTACCAGCAAAACTTACCAACAGAAGCAGTAGATCTGACTATAATAAATGCTTGGGACAAAGCTTGTCATAAGGAGACAAAAAGTGAGGAAAGAAACAAAGGTCAAAAAGAAACATTTATTTTTTTATTAACTGTATCGCCTATGGAACAAAGACACGTTGTGCAACTGGTATCCCACCAGAAATAATGGAAAAAAAAGAGGACAGTCTTGGAGAAGCAAATCTATAGTAGAATTCTAGAAAATGCAATGGAGCACTAGCAAATCTTAGAAAAAAAAAAAAAAAAGTCTTTAAGACACAAAGACAAGCCAAATGAGGCATTAGTCTTTGAAGCCATGAGAAATGGTAAGCCAATATTAGTCTAATGCCTTTCAGAAGCAATCTGGCAAAGACCTAGGATATGGCAAATCACTAAACTTGACTAAGTAGGGAAAGAGGTAAGGTAACAATGAAAAAGAAAATTTAGCTTTTAGTTAGAAAAATTTGTTCACCAGAAATGAAAAATGTCAAACATACGAAGTGAGTTATTTGAATAAAGACAACTGAATATTCATTCAAACAGAAAAACAATCCTAGATTTTTGAATGAATTTTGGTGAATTCCAAGGTGTCTAAATGCATGACTAAGTTGCAATAAAGTTTCTGCTGTCAACAGAAAGAAACAAGGAACTTGAAATTGGTGGAAGGTGTATCAGCTGAAGTGAAAGATAGGACTGTAGGAATCATTGGCAGGGTAGCTTTGCACACTCTGTAGATCTGCAGGAAGGAAGGTGGGACTTTGTTCTTCAACCAGACCTGGTTTCTAAAGGAAGCTGAAGTTAGGTATTATGATGATTCATATGAACTGGAGGAATGGATCAATAAGGAGGAAATTTTTCAGTTCAGCACTAATAGAACATGAATTAAGAAGCTCCAGACACAACAAAACATTTTCTTGTGGTAATATATTAAAAATGTTCATCAGCAGAGAATTTAGAACAGAACTATTTATCAGAAAACTGCAAAGCACTTGATATAAGACTTTAGATCAGTCAAGGAAGGTCATAAGCAATTATTCTGTATGGCATCAATAGAAGATGAGAATGTATTTTGTATAGCAGCACTGGTAGTATCATGGAAAAGAGGCAGCATACAACTGAGAGGAAAATAATATAACTAAGGACAATCAGAACCTCTAGAATTTTAGCTATATAAAGGTCATCAATAGAACAGTTGCAAGGGAGAGTTGGTCTAAGACAAGGAAAAATGAATATGTAGACTTTGTTGATGCAGTGATAGAACTTGGAATGGGTAGGACATGGCAGCAAGTGTAAATAGACATGACGAATAAGGTGAGTAGTTTTCAGTTTGCAAAATTGGAAGTGATAGAAGGAAACATCACAATGTGGTGAGACTGATTAGATTTTGGATATGTGTTAACTCTCAAAATTTAGGAAGGGAATTACATTTGTGTTGGTAAGAAGCATATTGAGGATTATGATGATGATTGTTGTGTTTAATTGAGGAGAAGGAAATTAATGTTTTAGGGCTTTATTTTTGCTTTTTAGAAATTGGCATAAGATCTAATAGGTGAAAACCTTTCATAATCTATCTACTAGGAGACTCATATACTTGCTTTCATCTCTTGAGTGCTATCTCATTTCTGATCTACTGATTCACCTATAATTCAAAGCCTTTTTTGGTTTGTGGAAGGAGGTCCTCCTGATTTCCCTGGAGTCTGGATCTGGGCTGTATGTTTGTTTATAAGAATGGATGGGAGGGAAAGACATTGCTGTATTACTTCCTGACAGGTTTCAGTTCTCAGGATAGAGTACCCTTAAACACTTTCAAGAGTCATATTGTGAGAACATTCTTTGACATGAGAAATGTAGCCATGTAAATGATACTATTGAAAGACTTCCAAGAATAAATACTTTCTTTTTTACACTATTTTTTTTTATTTTTCCACTAGATTTAAAAATAATGCTGTAGAACCCTTTGTAGTATTCCTCTTTTCATGAATTTTCATTTTCTCTTCTGTCTGGGAAGCCTTTTCTTTAACTGCTTTGCCAGAAAGTACAATTTCTCCAGGAAATCAGACACACTGATGGTTTCATTTTGAGGTAGCAGATTATTGTAAAACTACTTTAGCTCACTTAAAAGTTTTAGTTTTTCCTGGAGAATATACTTCAGTACTTTACAGTGCCAATCTGGTAATTGAAGCCTGTTAACTTTCTTGCCTTATATGTATGTATCTTGATACATCTTTTTCTGATGAAAAATAACTGGTAACGCTAAAAATAAACCTTCTTTTCAAGATTTTCCCCTAAAACACCAAATACATGTTGGTTTTTTTAACTCCAGTAGAACCCATTAAGGGTGTGTCAGCAAAAGAAAATGAGATTTGGATCTCAATTTGTCTGCAAAATAAATACATTAAAAATGACGATCATGTGTGAGTATCAACAGAAGATTCTTTAGAAACATGCAGGGTTACAGAAGTGTTTTGACATTAAAAATGTCTCTCACAAAACTATTTAAATGACAAGATATCAAGTTTTGATCTTCTTGAGGTGTTTATATTCCTGTTATGAAATTGTCCAAGTATACTGTTTGAATATTTTATTTCATAAAATACATACAATTTAGTGAAAAAGTGAATACCATATTGACTAAGAACTTTGACTTAAAAGTTGTGGTCTGAGTTCTGTCTTACTGGCTGAGACACATGCAAGAGCAGCAGGAGCTCATTCTCTAGAGAAAATGCCACAGGTGTCCAAACTGCCATATTGACAGCAGGTTTTTTGGATCCATTTTCTGATTGTTGTGTTCCATTAGTGTGTGTGATGGATGCCCAGTGGCTGTGTACAGTATATTACTCCAGTAGTGTGTACCTTCATGGGATTTATGAGCTAGTGTAGCTTTTATGTTTTCTGCAAAAGGTATTTCGTTTTTCAGCTCATAAACCTTCTGTTAGCAGATCTGATAAGAACCAAAATCAAGTTTCAGGGGAGTATTAGTTGCTTGCTGTTAATTATTGCTTTACTTTAAAGACAAGATGATTAGACTTTCAGCAGAACATAGAAAAACAGTCTTGAACAGACAAGAATTCATTAAAATAAAAATAAAAATGTGGTAGACAGCTCATTTCTTAGTTCAAAATACAGTTAACAGTGCAGAATTGGGGATAGGTATCTACTAATTCCTTGCACAGCTACCTACTATAAATCATCTCACTGTTTAGTGGGGCTTGACACAGCTTATCACTTTCTACACCACCAATGGATATAATGTATAAACATTTGTACAAAACTTGCAGTGCTGCCTGTAATATATCATAGAACTGACCAGAATATGAGATTACAATGAACTATTTGGTAGTTGTCTTTTATTATTTTTGTCTTTTTTTTAGACTTTGTTCCTACTTTCTTCTTCCTTACTAACATAGCAGAAGAGGAATTTTAAAAGGCAAAACTCAAGTAATTAAAACCAAAATATTAATTTATTTACATTCCCTGAAGGTACATTACATTAATTTACCTTAGTGACTGCATCATGTCAGAGAGTGTGCACACAACATCTCAGATACCAGCACTTGAAATTCACCCTGAAGAGCAATGGCTGGCCTTTATGAATTGTAGAGGATCTTTGGGTTGCAGTTAGCATAACAGAAAGCAGCCACAAGCAGACTCTGCTTTCTATGCTAACTTGCATTTCTGAACCCGAAACAGAACACAGTATCACAGAAATGTATTTTAATTACTATGTCTTGAATTGGCACAGATAGTTGCTTCAGAGGTTACATCGAAAAGAAATGATTGCAAGACTCTCAAAGAGTTTACAAACATGATGCTTTATTTGTTCTTTTCTGTCTCCTTTAGTTGAAGATAACTGTGAATCTTTACTTCAATTCCCTTTGTCTTTACAGGAAAACATCCCTAAAAGCTGGGAATGTTTGTAAGGAGAGTGTCATGAGTATTGTAGGATTTATAATATTTCTTCTACATGACAAAGGCTAATAATTTCTAGTTACGTATTTGTGATGCCATTTGTTATTCTGTTTTCTAATGAGATCATAGCCACTAGCTGGAAACACTTGTTTGCTGATCTGAAATCAAGACAGACAGTGATGAGAAATACTTCTCTGAAGTTTTTCGTGATCTGCTCTTTGAGAGATTCATTTAAAGTATCTAGATAAGAAAGGAATTTTATTACTGCTCTAACTGTTGGATATTGCGGTAGGAACACTCATCGTATTCCTTAAAATAAGCTTTCCCAGATTTTCCCTCAAGCCAAAAGAGTAGAATTACTGAAGCTTATCTTCTAAGAACTCTGCAAACTCCTCATTTGTTCTTGAGAGATTAAACCTCTCAATCCCAAATAATTTTTAAGAAAATGTGACAAACCAGTGCCTGGCTCTTTGTAAAAGCTCAGAAAGATTTAATTAGTGCAGTGCTGAGATGGCACAATGCTGAGTCGTGAAAGCACCAGAAGGATACTCAGGATTTGCATAGGGTAAAATTCATCATTTTTTTTTTCTCATTGGTTTCTCAGTGTGATGCTTTACACTGCTTTTACAAGATTTTGATGGTCATTTCCAGCATTCCAGAAGCTTTCTTAACTATTCTGCTTGATTTTCATCATGATACATTCAGTGCTTGGTTTGCCACTTGCAGTGTTTGCAAATTCTTTCTTTCCTTCAGCCACAGACAATGCCACAGAAAAAAAAAAAAAAAAAAAAAATTCCAAAGGCACTTAAATAATTTTACCATATGATTTGTGGATGACTGCAGGCTTTCAGAGTGGTAGAATAAAATCCACAGAGAGGAGCAAAAATAAATAAATTTGGAATGAGCTTCTGGTGACTGAAAATTGCAGTCTCTCTGCAGGTGCCAAAATATTCTGGTCCTACTGTCATCTTCAAGATGAAACTGTAAACATACTTTTAGTTGTCACAGAGGATATCAATATCTGAATGAGAACTTTATGAACTTGTACATGACCAATGTTCTCTCCTCCTCACTCCCCTAGAAATATGTCCATGATGCAAGCTAAGCAGCCTCTGAGATTTGATTGTGAGTTGTGAATTGAAATGAATTATATGACAGAGCCATCACTGCAAATTTGGCAGTGATATATTCCACCACAACGTGGGTTAGAAATCCTGAAGCTTGATCACTGTCTTTGTTGCATGTTTCCTGTTAGCCTCCATCAGTACCATTCTAAGCCTTCAGTCCAGCAGTCTTTGGCATTGCTCAGACTGAGATGTTTTTGAAGCACTCCAACAGGAGGAGAAAGCCTGTTGTTTGCACAAATATCAGGTATCCAAAGTGGCTGAGGAATCTGCTATGTTTTCAACTTTTTCTGTTTCATGTGATTACAGGTGATTTTGGTTCATATGGAAGCCCAGTGCCATAGACATACATTTCATTTATCATGCTTGCAATTCAGGAAGAAAATTTTGTTTCTTTATGTTTGACTTACTGTATATATAGACAACTAAGAAAACAGATCTTTTCCTCCAGCAGAATTCAAGTGATTGAGATTTTTGTTGCTAGCAACGGGTTTAATTATTTGTTTTGTTTTGTCTTGTTTTGTTTGTTTTTCTTTTTTTTTCCCCAAACCTTTACTATATTGCAATATACATTAAACAAAATAACAAATCTTTCAAGAAGCAGATTCTAATAGTCACAATCTTTTTGCTATAAAGTTTACATTATCTGAGCCTGGTTATGTTAATAAGACACTAAAGGCCCAAGTAACAAAGTTATTTTCATGTCCAGGTGTCATTAATTTTAGTAGGAATTAAAGTAATAAGTAAGAATGAGAAACTGAATATTTTGTCTTAACTGGATTTGTTTCCCTTTCCTTCTCTTAGCAAAAGACATCCCTAGTCACTGTTATTCTGAAAACTAAGCATGAGCAAATGGCTTGAACTTTGTGCTGTAACAAACTCCAGGAAACTCAAGTATAATATGGTTGAAACTATTTGAAAATGTTAGTGTTAGTGGGTATTTTTCATGTTGTGATTGCTTCTATAAGAGGGTAAAACCCAACAAAATATGAAGAATTAAGAATAAAATGAGAACTAAATTATTAATATAACAAAGCACTACTACTTTCTCTGTGCACATTTCCAGATCTATTGGATTTTCTCTCATTGCTCTGCATAAATTGCTTCTGACTATACAATGGACTTCAGCAGGGCCATAGCTTTCAGGTTCTTGATTTTTCATAATTCACTCAAATGCCATCTCAATGACATTAAGTGGAAAAATAGAAAAAAAATGCCTTCGTTTTTCCACAGAAACAATTTTGAAAATCCATTTACACAGAAAATAAAGAGGCATTAAACCCGGTGCAAATCTGCAGCTGAATACAAAAATCTGAAAGCATAATATTTTATTTTTCCAGATAACACAATACAAACTGTTATTTAGTGCCTGAAAGGGCTGAGACTTCTGAGTTCCATGGAAAGGGGCTGTTTTTCTAATTTACAGTGTGGTAAAATAACTGGCTAAAAAAACTTCAAACTTTTTTTTTTTTTTTTTTCTTTTTCTTGAGAAAATAAACCTCAGAGGCCTTTGTGACAGAGTTTTAAAAAGTAAAGTATTAACGTTTGTTAAATAGCATTTCATTTTTACTCATTTGTGTTAATGTTTCTCAAATTGTTCAGTCCTTGAAATGGTGTTGTTCAGTCCTTGAAATGGTAAATTTTTTACTGCTGCAAAATGTTTACCACTTGCAAAGCTGCAGTGCTCAAGTGAATATAAGATATGTTTTGCTGCATAACGTCTGTAACAATACATTTAAGGCAGGAAAATAATTCTATAAATTCCTGCACTGAAAGGAAAGAAGCTAGTCCATGTAAGCTGAGTAAAAGAAAGTAGAAAAGACATTTAGTAATATTATAAGTAGTTAACAAAACTGTGTTTAATGTCTAATCAGATCTCATATGCTGCAACATGAGAGTGTGACTGGCACTAGGAAAGAATGTTTTACTGGTTTAGGTATGCCCAAGCATAACAGAGTATATAAAAGTAAAGAGCCTATAGATTTTACGGAAGGTCAAAAAAGTTAGGGCTTATTTCCTTACTTGTGTGCCAGGCAGTCATTTTTGCTACAAGATTATTTACATATATTTCTAGGAAGACTGAATTTGTACACCTGTAACACCAGAAAAGTATGGACATAGTGACAAAGGTGACTTGAGGTAGTGCTAAAAGAATGACAGATAAAAGAGCTCTGTCGTCTTTGAATTCCTTTATATTGCCCTTTCCTCGAAGGACTTGGAGAATGTCATCTTCTCCTGTCATGTTCTAAACTCAACTTTGAGTGTTGGACAAGTTTTGGAAATAGGTCACATGGAGTTTAGGGACAATTGCATTCAAAGATACACCAGAAGTCAGTGTCAGCACCTGTGGCAATGTATCTCGAAGAGAATGGACATGTGGCCTATCCAAACTCACCTATGCCATAGCTTAAGACACCATCTCTGCTTGGAGGGAGGAGGTAGAGAACTGGGAGCAGAGCTGGGCCCACACAGAAGGGAAGAATGAGGGGGGCGGGTTGTATTTAAGATCTGGTTGTATTTATTGCTGTCCTACTCTGATTCAATTGTTAAATTAGTAGTGATTTTCTTTAAATTAAATTTATTTTGTTTCCTCAAGTCAAGTCTGTATTTTGCCCATGACTATATTTGGTAAGTGAGCCCTCTGTGTCTTTCACCTAGACTCTTGAGCCATTTGTTGTATTTTCTCCTCCCCATCCCATCAAAGGGGTAGAGGGGTGAGTGAGTAGTTACATCATTGCTTTGTTTATGGCTGGATGGGCTCAAACCATGACAGGATTCTTTTTTGCTTCAGTTTTGCCTGTTATGAAACAAGATCAAAGTCAGTAGAACTACAGCGCCTCCTAATACATCAGACTCTGTCATGTCTTTTATGCAACATAAATGCTGAGATTCCCTCTTCTGCTAAACTCATGCTTGTCATCAGTAATCCTATCCTGTCTCTTCTGTTTAAGCTGCATACACTTCAGGGAAGGGTTTTTCTCTGACTGTGCATCTCCTTGGAATCTAACTAGAGATAGTTTCCCTCTCAGTGCTCCCATAATATCAATAGAAGAATAATGGGAGACTTAAGTTTAATGGTTACCAAGTATGGGGATTTAGATTTTGCAGCTTAGCACTGTCTTCAGGTGTTACCTCATTCATCCCAAAAAATTAAAAAAAAAAAACCTAAGTAGCTTAGAGATTACCACACATTATTCTTCATTATGTTGTTGTATTTTTTTTCACAGTAGAGGTGGTATCACTCATTTCCAGAGAGTGTGTCCAAAATTAACTTATACTAAATAAGAACACAGAGCTTTAGGTCTTTATTTTTAACTGTAAAAAGACAGACTTCTTTTGTTTCTTTTCCTTCTCTTTATAGCAAAAGCTATTTTTCATCTCATGATGCTATTCCAGGGACTAGAACCTGAAGACAATCTTAAACCTTGGAATAATAGCATGAGAACAACAAGGGGTTGGGAATGACAAAGCTTCTGTAAAACTTTGAAATCAGAGAAACAACTACTTGTATTTTAGTAAACTAAATGACACTCCATACCAAATAGATGTAGGAAAAACTGTCTGAGGAATATTCAGCAGAAGTTCACAGGGTCTTAAAGACCAGGAAGTGAAAAACAGTGGGCTGAAATGCAGTGTTGTCCTGACCAACTTCTACTAACATAAGAAGCTCTTAGACCTTCTGCCAGGATCTTCCCATGCTTTGTGGTCCATTTTGGCTGGTTTTGTATTCTCTCTCTAATTCTCAATTGCTATGTGCAACTACAGAGTATCAAGGAGAAATGGCTCACTGTTTCTTCTGTCTTTGCACGTTGAGTCTTGCCTTTTCTTTTTCTCCACTCATCTCTGTTGTGCTGGCCTAATTTAATATTTCTGTGAAATAGTCTATAAAGGGCTTTAAATTTACTATGAAAGTTTCAGTCTGTGCAAAAAGAATCCATGCCATCTCAGTCTTGAAGATATGTTGCCAGGCTATACAGCATAAGATGACTGTTCTTGCTATTTTCCTCTGGTCCTGCAAGGCTGTCTTTTGCAAATATGCAAAAAAACATTCTTATTATAGCTCTTGCAATTCCTTATGACAGCTGATCTTGTTAGTAGTATTTGCTCAGTAATGGAGTCTGCTTATCTCCTTCCAGGACTAAAATTTTTTCTTCAGTGCAGCTGTAGTTATGAAGGCCCTGCAGAGCTAAATGTGACATCCTCATCTGACACCTAGGCAGACCGCAATACTTAGATTGCACTTCTCAAGACTGTAGAATGACTTCTGGTTTCCTCCCAGATAATGCTTCAAACTCATCGTTCCTCCCTTTCTGTTCATGCTGGGCCAAGTGGAGTAAACACTGTGGTTCACTGGGGTGTGTCCACCCTTTGACAGCAAGGACTGCTGTGAAGAGAAAAAATTTCATCGCCAATAATGTGAGGAAAGATACTCCCTTTACAAAGCCACATTATTGTTCTTCCAGAAAAGTCTTCAGGGTTTTTTGTTTGTTTGTTTGTTTCTTAAGAAACCACAGTAACAAAACAAAAGACAAGCCAAGTTCCATGTACTGGAAATCCTTCATTAGACACTGCTTACTACAGTCTATTAGGAATCTGTAATTGCCTTTAGCCATCTGGGGATGCTGGGCATGAGTGACTCTTTTTCACCTGCCTCTGCAGGACCCTTCCTACAGTTCAGGCCAAAATTAACTTTTAATTAAAATTAATTTTTAGGCAAAAATTAACTGTTGTGGAAATAATACAGACACAAGAGTGCATACAGAAATAGTAAGCTTAGGTAGGGATGTAAACGTATCTCCAGCCTCCCAGAATTAATTTGTAAGGACCAGAAACCCACTCTGGACACTATTGCTCTTTTAGTACAGATACAGGTTCCTGTCTGATAACAGAGATATTTGCCTCATGACTATTCAGCTGGCCTGGAGTATAGCATATGATTTGCTATTTTGGGACTTTGTTCCACTGCAGACAAATCTGTTCCTCAGAACTCCCACATATATGCACACAAGTAAAGTGGTGGAAAAGATGCTTGGCAGTGAAGGCAGGAGGTGGGATGTTTGGTGGAGTTTTACTAATCTTTAAACAAGCACCAACAATAAATGGGTAGTTCCATAGTACGGGCTGTCAGAGATGGTGACAGAAGTGGCGTAGTGTATGTCTCAATATTGTTGTATCAGTGTGGACAGACTTCAAACCACAAACTGGACGATGGTTTGTCAAACCACAAACTGGACAACGGTTGGACCACAAGTTGGAAGTTCCTATTTCAAATACAGAAGTAACTACGAAAACTGCAACCTCATGCCTATACATGCACCCAGGCTCAGGGCTTGGAAGACCAAAGGGTGCAGAGATCCCTGAAGACCACCTAAGACTCCTCAGAGACAGTGTTGGGCATGTATGCCACTGCCAGGCATGTGGTTAAACATGCCACTGCCATGCCAGAGTGTGGTTAAACAGAACAGTTCCTGATAAAAGAGCAGGAACCACCAACATCAGACGGAATGTTCTCCCACTGGACCGGGAAACAAATCAGAATGATGGGATGCCGCAGATCTGTGGTGGTAGCTATTGTGACTGGCTCTTTTCTTCCTTTCTTTCCTTCATCTCTTTCTCTTTGCTTTGAGAACTTTTTGTTGGGCAAATAAAGCCACTTGGCGCTTGACTCCATTTTGAGTCTTAATTCTGTTTCTGAGAATTTTGAGTCTTAATTCTGTTTCCGAGAAGCAAAATCTTGCTCTGGTCTATGACCGGTGTGTGACACAGGCGTACTGTGAAATTTATAACCTTGTAGATAGTAGTTATCTCTGGGAAGAGGAGAACAGGACATCTCGAGTCACTCAAACATGCTGAACAGTCAAGAATCTGTTCTGTGGCAAGAATAGGAATTTTAGGCTTTAGGTCACTAGAAAAACACAATGATGAAGAAGAGAAGATGAAATAAATGACCACCTGAGGTCACAAAAGACCACTGAGGGGAGAAAAGACCCTAACCCTAATTTTATTATGCATGCTAGGACTATGTAAATGAATTCCAGGAATCCAATGGGGGTTGGACTAGATGATCTTTTGAAGTCCCTTCCAACCCCTACCGTTCTGTGATTCTGTGATTAGCATAAGACTGCCCTTTCTAAGAAATATAATGAATATGTATGTTTAGCCTGCATTTAAACTAGGTACCTGGCTTGCATCGGTACGCACATTTGGAGGAGTGATGCCCTGTGCATCTGGAGCCGCAAAATAAACAATGCCTGCTTAATAACTTTGGTTATTGAGTTTTAAACTGCATCTGGAGATTCTTGGACTATTTTGCTCAAAAATGTACAGGCAGAAAACCCACTTGCCTTTGAAGTACAAGTCTGAGCTACAGGAAACAAACATTTTGGATCCCTCTCTCATTCATCCATCTATTTATTTCATCTCATTCAAACAAATAAGCTCTGTTTGTAGCCCACAATTTAGTTGTTATTCAGACACTGGGTGCTGGAAGAATGCATGCTGACTGTCAGGAACGTAATGCTGGAAGCAGTAAAGAATTTAAATGTATTTGTACAATGCATTAATTTACTTCTTAAGTGTACTCCATAACACTTTTCATGTAGTTTAGAACTTGATGTAAAATACTTTGGATGTGGACAACCTCCTTGATCTTGGAGAATTCTGAATTGCTGTCTTTATGCGTTACTGTCAGTTTATGGTTTCAGTCCCTATATTTAGCATGTTTCATCGATGTCTGTCATAAAAAGAGGCTAAAAGAGCCTCTGAAAATAAGGATCCCAAGAGGAAGTAGCAGTTTAAGAAGAGTCAGTAGATAAACCAACTCTCAGAATTACTAAACCATTTGAACTCCTCTCCATGGGAGATACACCATTGTTTGTCTACCACATACATTGACTAGGCATAGAATTTCCATTCAGCTTCCCAATAAATTATTATGTCACTGCAATTTTGGGCTCTTCTGCAAAGATGACAGATCTTCATCTGATAGATTTATTTCTGTGAGGGGACATTGGCAGTTGCTGTGGTAACACCATTCCTTGAGCATTAGAAGGAGTGCCTCATCTTTCCTCTAATCATGTACATAAAGCACTGGTACCTCCACAATAAGGCTTCCAGCTTAATTTTTGTTTTATTATGATTTTTCCTGTATATGAAGGAAATTGCTAGTTAAGAATCCCACTTCTTACCCAAACCTCACAACACTGAAAGGCAGCAGCAGGTGGTTATCTCTGCAGCAGAATGCCTTTTTCACTCTATGACTGATGGTGGGCACATATCTGAAGGTTTGTAAGGATATGCAGGCTTTGCCTAGACTGAGTATATTATGGTTTTGAGAAATTTTATTACAGGAATGAACCAATCAGACACACTCTGGCATTGTAAAATTAATTGAGAAAGACAATTCTTTATGTACAAAAAGAAAAGGTTTACAAACAGGACACATTTTTTGAGCATCCCTCCAAGATCTTCTATTTGTCTGCATCTTCCTGGGGTTCTGGAATATCCCTGGAAAAGTATTGACTTCTTGTTGTGGGTTAAGCCCACCCAACTGTGAACAAAACAACAACACAGCAGCTTGTTCACTTCTACAACCCTCCAGCGGGATGTGGAGGAGAAAATAGAACAAAAGACTCGAGGGTCTAGGCAAAGGACAGGGAGGGTTCACTCACCAGTTATGGTCATGAGCATAAGATAGACTTGACTTGGGGAAAAAAAATCAATTCAATTTAAACAAAACCAGCACTAATTTACCAACAAAATCAGAGTAGGACAGCAATAAATACAACTGGATATTGTAGTTTAGACTCAGTCAGGAGCTGAGTACCACATGACCGTTCACTCACTGCCTCCTCACCCCCAAAATGGGAAGGAGAAGAGGGAAAGAAATACAAAACCTCATGGTTTGAGATAAGGAGAATTTAATACAAAAACACAGAAGTAAAATTAACAACAACAGTAACAGTAATGAAACAGTACAAAAATGGGTGCTATAAAACAAACCTAAGGAACAACACTGCCCCTGAGCTGGTCACTATCACCCCACCAGTGACCCTCACTTTGCCTGGCCTCAGCCCAGGCCTTGTATACCATGCATGACATCAGTATGGTGTTGAATAACCTACTGCCTGCTTTGGTTGTCCAGATTGGTTGTGGCCCCATCCAAACTTCTGGTGAAAGTTAACCCTATCCTAGACGAAGTCAGGACACCAGATCTTAAATACAACTTCCACCTTCATCCTTCTATTCTTTATGGGCCCAGCTCTGCTCCCAGTTCTCTACCTCCTCCCTCCAAGCAGTGCAAGGGGGCAGGGAATGGGAGTTACAGTCAGTCCCAGTCTGTTCCATGTTGTTCCTGCCACTCCTTCCTTCTCAGGGGGAGAAATCCTCACAGTCTTAACCTTTGGCAACATGGCATCCCTCCCACAGGAGACAGTCCTCCATGAACCTCTTCAACTAGCATAGGTCCCTTCCGTGGGTCATAAACTTCCCAGGAATGGACTGCTCCAGCAGGGATTTCCCTCAGAGTCACAGCCATCTTTGGTATCAGTCTCCTGCTCCAGCATGGGGTCCTTTGTGGGCTACAGATGGAATTCTTCTCCATCACTGATCTGTAAGAGCTACAAGGGCTCAGTCTGCTATCTCATTACAGGCTGATGGGGAATGACTGCTTCTGCATGCCTCCCCCAGCTCCTTCCTCTCTGATACCCAGGTGACCACGTGGTTGTCTCTTTCCTGTCCTCTCCCAAAAGAAAAGAGATCCCCAAAGAAAAGGAATTTGTGCAACAGGTTTTCCCCTCTTTAATACATTATCACAGAGGCTCTGGGTAGCTGAGCCTTGGCCAGAGGAAGACTCAACTTTGGATCAGAGGCATCTCTGTTAAAAATTCTAACAGGAGCCTTAGCAGAAGCCCCTTCCCTCACTGCCAGACACACTTCTCTAGTTAATATAAGCTGTGGATGGACCAGGAGTGTAATTGCCTCCCTTCCCTCATATAGAGCACTGTTGCGAATACATAGCAGTGTTGTCTATGTCCTATCTCCCTGACACAAATTCACATAGTTTTTTATCCTTTTCTGCTTTCTACTTGGTTCGCTTGTATTTCCCCATTTTTTTGCATATTTAACTTATTCCTTATTGTTGGAACCCATGACTGTCTTTGCTGCCATCACTACTAATGACTACATCTTCTGTTGTGATCTTGGTTCCTGAGGTCAGGTGGCTGGTGTATGTGCTGCCCTTACTCTTGTACTGGCTACAACAGTGTGGTATAATACCCTAGCTTGCAATGAGAATACAGCTGATTTAGTGTGCTTTGGGAGAAAAGTTCAGATGTTTACAACCAGGAGATTCTTGTGCTACCTCTGCGGCTGGAGGTCTGCTAAACTGACAACCCAAATGACTGAGGGAGGGAGTACAGTGAAGAAAAAAATGCTCCTGTTTCAGCTGAATCAACAGGAGCAAACAACTCTTAAATCTTGAAAACTGGAGTGTCCAAGCGGAGACCTTTGTCTAATTAATGACAAAATTAATATTAAAGTTTAAAGCCCTGAGTATGGTAATGAACCTGAAGCAGTACATGCTAAACAATCACGCCTATGTTACTCAAGTCTCCACCCAAATCATGCTAAACATCACCTAGAAGTCAGGGACAGATGTACTTAGGAAATAAAAATCACAAAGGGAATATACCTCTCAGGGAGCAGAAGGCTGAATAGTCCAGCAGAGACGGTCAATAGGCTATACTCCTCTTCCTCCAACCAAGACAGGGACACCTTCTTGCACCTTCACTATACAGTATACCTTCTATTTCTATTCTCTATTAGTGCTATAACTCAGGCCTATGACGGCAACTGTGTCGGTTGTTACCCAGGAATTCTTAACTTGAGCTTGATTATCCTTTTACAGCCAGTGCATTTATCAATGGCAATTCCAAACCTCTCTGTCACTTTAATAAATCAAACCTATTTGTTTAACTTTTAAAGCGTTTCAGTGTAAGTCCTTAACCAGGCTCTGAAACAGGTAATATTGTTTCAGCAGGAGCCTTTTAGCTGGACTCTGAGATAGACACAAACATGTCAGTGGACACTGCTTTGCTAGACCCTTGAAACAGAATTCTCAGACTTACTTTTTGACTTTGCAAAACTGCTCAGTGAAGTCCTTGGCCTCTGGTGGGCAATCGTCTCACTCATAGCCTTAATGCAACAAGGACCTTGGCCTTGGCCTTGATGCACCTTATGAGGTTCATATGGGCGTACTTCTCTGGCTTGTCCAGGTCCCTTTGTATGACATTTTATCCCTCTGGCATGTTAACTATTCAACTTACTGTCATCTGCAGACTTTTTGAGTGTGCACTCAATCCCACTGTCTATGTCATTGATGAAGATATTAAACAATGATGGTCCCAATACAGACCCCTGTGGGACACCACTGCATCCAGACATTGAATTATTCATCACTATTCTCTGGATGTGGCCACACAACCAATTCATTATACATCAAACAGTCTACCCATCAAATCCATATCTTTCCAATTTGCAGAAAAGGATGCTGGGGGGACCGTGTCAAAGGTTTTGCAGAAGTCTTTCTAAATGACATCCGTAGCTCTTCTCTCATCCACTGATAAGGTCACTACATCACAGAAGGCCACTAGGCTGGTCAGCACTTGGTAAAGCCAAGCTGGCTGACCTGAATCACCTCCCTGTCCTCCATGTGCCTTAGCATATCTTCTACTAGGACTTGTTCTGTCTGGTAGTTCCCAGGGTGCTCCTTTTTACCCTTCATAAAAAGAGGTGTAATGTTACTGTTTTTCCAGTCACCATGGACTTCACCTGGCTGCCAAGACTTTTTATGAAATAGAATCATAGAAACATTTAGATTGGAAAAGACCTTTAAGTCTTTCCTGTAGTGAGGGTCCCAAAACTGAATAAGTATTCAGGTGTGGCCTTACCAGTGCCAAGTACAGGGACACCATCACTTCCCAAGTCCTGATGACTAAACTGTTTTTGATACAAACCAAGATACTGTTGGCATTCTTGGACAATGGTTTTGCAATTACATCAGTCAATTCCCTCAGGGTTCTGGGATGCATCATGTCAGTTCCCACAAACTGAATTTTTTTCAGGTTCCTCAGGTGGTCACAAACCTCATCTTCTCTTACAGTGGGAAGGCAAGAAGTAGACACCCTTACCAGAGGGGAAGCAACACTCAATCTGGTGATTGCCAAGGTAAATGAGCTCATCAAGACTGAAGGCAGCCTGGGTTGCAGTGACCATGCACTGATAGAATTCACAGTAGAAATCAGGTCAAAAGAAATCAGTCAAAAAGCACAGTCACGACCTTGAACTTCAGAAAAGCAAAATTCCAGCTCTTCAAGAAGTTAGTCAATAGGATATCCTGGGAAACAGTCCTCAGACACAAGGGAGCAGAACAGAGCTGGAAGATTTTTAAGGACATTTCTCATAGATTGCAAGAGATTTTTATCCCCAGGTGTAAGAAATCGAGCAAGGAAGGGAAGAGACCAGTGTGGCTGAGCCATGACCTACTGGTCAAACTAAATCGGAGGCCTCGTGGGGGGGAAACTTTTTCAAGGAGAAAAAACAAAGTACTCCCATTAATTCAAAAAAGGCATGGTAGATAAGTGGCTTGTGAGCTTGGTGGGGTCCCCCCCCCCCCCCCCGCCCTTAATCAAGACTGGAGTGAGAGAAGACTGGGAAACTTGAGAAACCTAATCAAGTTAGATGAACAGGCAAGGCAAGTGAAACTTAGCATTTGCACAGGTAACTTCAGCAGTTTATACACAGATTATCACAAATTTGATTTAAAATTCCACAGCTATTTATAAAGTGCAGTAAAGCCATTAAAGTGTCTTCTGATCCATCACTCAAAATGAAAGGATTAATCACAGCTATTTGAAATGCTTAACTCTTATTTGTATTTTTTATATTAGCAATGTAGGGACTTCTTTATTCCAGTCTAAAATAATGTAGAGCCCTGAAGAATTTCAGTTGTGAACAGGAATGGCTTTATCTCATGAATGTTTCAACCAGTCATTCAAACAATTTCTGTATGACTTGGAGTGTCAATTTAAAAATGCTATTGCATTGCATTCATCTCAAGTCTTTCAAGTCTTGGTGGTAATTGAGAGAGTCACTGCAGTAAGAAGTGGTGTTGAATTATAACTGTATTATGTAGTGACTGTTATACTGGGGGGAAAAAATAACTAGGTATTCATAACTTTCAGGTAGAACAGCCTGGTTTTGGCATCTGCGTGGATGTGCAGCTATGTCTTAGGACCTTCTGGTGACAATAAAAAGTAAAATCTTGATTGCATAACTTTGTGCTTTCCTGAAAATGCAGTGTTCAGACTTTGTTGGTTACTTAAGAAATATCAACAGGATTTGTGTTTGGGTTTTTTTTTTTCCCGTTTGGTGATTGGGTTTTTTTGTTTGTTTTTTTTTTTTTTGTGGGTGTGTTTTATTTCTTTGTGTGTGCATTTTTTTGCTCCTTTTTTTTTTTCCCTCCACTTCTGCAGAACAGTTGGGTTTTTTGTAAATAAGTGAACTTCTGTGCTGGAAATGGAGTTCAGATAGCCACTGAGTAAGATTAAATGGAGCAAGTGTTGTGACATGGAGTGAATGTTAGCTATGTTAGGTTGTCCTGTGCTGCTGGTCGTTCCCCCCATCTTCTGTAATCCCCATCTATGACCTCTTAGATTGCCTAGAAACCCACTTGATTTAACATGGAAGGAAAAAGAAAGCAGTACTTTAGCATCATCCTCTGACATTTTTAATTTTGTCCTCAAATTTACAGATTTGCCAAAGTGGGTTTAGGCATTAAGTAGTTTAATGTTCTGTTGTTAAATATAACCTTGTACTTGGCCAAAAAAAAAATGCTTCCCTAGCACAGAATTTGGCAGGGTAATGTCATTGATGTCTTTAAGCTTGCCAAGGCTTTTGCAGGCAAGTGTCAAAATCTATTGCTTTGAGCTGGAACAGTTTCACTGCTGAATGAGTTTCCTGTGTGGAGACATTTATGGTCCAGCCTCTTAAATTTTAAGTGCAAGAGATTTGAGTAAGAAACAGCTTATCAGTAGATAGCTTGATTCTGCACATATCTGGAAACTTATTTTAATATACTTTATACAAGGAGAAACCAGATGCAGCTGTTTTTGAAGATACTGTCCTTTGTGCAAGCAGGGCCATCTCTCTTTTTTTTTTTAAATTAATTACTTTATTTTAAAATTCTTGTGTGGTCCTGCTTTCTGTACTGCATCCAGTCCCAGACATTCAGTAGGATGTTGCTGCTTCATCACAGAATCACAGAATGTTCAGGGTTGGAAGGGACCTCGAAAGATCAGCTAGTCCAATGCCCCTGCCAGAGCAGGAGCACCGAGAGCAGGTCACCCAGGAACGTGTCCAGGCAGGGTTCAACAGGTTCTGAACACCAACTAGAGGCTCTGCTGGGGATATTCATGGGTCTTTTGAAATGAATCCACTCTCAGACTAAATCTGAAATTAGGATCAGGTGGCTTTTCATATCATAACATATCTGAATGAGGCCGTTCTGAGTATAAACAAATACAGATTTTGAACACATGTTGCCAGCCTAGTAACTCCTCTGAGCTGTACCCCCAAGCATGACCTTCCAGTTCATGTGCGTTCTGAAGCCTGTTGTGCCTTGGCAAAAGAATTAGAAAAATCTCCCACAAATCTACTCAATATTCTGTTCATTGAACAATCTCTCTTCAGTGCACGGGATGGGTCAGAGGTCTTGTTCAAAAATAGATGTGGTCATGTAGATTTTCCCAGTACTTGCACACAAAGGGCTACATTGGATTGAATGGACAAGTCTAAGTCTGGTATTTTTGAGCTTTTATATTTGCCTTTGTAACTTCAGTGTTTGGCTAAATTTGCCTTTTGGGCAGCCAGACTTTGTATGTTATTACTGGGTGACATTGCATATTGTGTTATTTTTGTACTAGGCTTTGCTGTTGCAGCATCAAATATGTGAGCTTTTTTAAGTTGATGGATGAGTACTGTTTGGAAGGAATTGCTTGCAACCTCCTTTGGTTTAATGAAGAGATTCAAGGGACTCAACAGGCCTTTCTGTGAGCCTGTTCGGATCATTCAGTCCAAAGAAAAGCAGTTCTACCCACGTGCTCTATTTTATCCCCTCCGTTACTCTCACCCAGGTTTTGGAGGGGTCTGAGTGGTGGAGCTGGCGCGGAGCTGTGACAGAAGCAGTGGTTGGGGGCACAGTGAAGGGAAGCAAAGCAGGGCTGTGCCTTCCAGCTGCAGACCTGCCTTGGGCAGCCACTCCCTTTGCCTGCTTGCCAGGGTGAGAAGTAGTTACGCTGCCGCACCCCTCTCAGACACCCTCCTAATGAACTGGAACAATTTCCAGCATGTTTAAATGTCCTTTCAAAAGCATTTGTATTACTAACAGCCCCAAAGATAAATGGCAGATTGGACAAGCTCTAGATGAAGCGGAATGGTATGGACGTGGTCAAGATGCAAAGGAAGGCAGAGTGAGCACCCAAGAGAAGCAAAGGCAGTATCTCTGGAATGAACTGCCTGCCTTTCATGCTCACGGCTGTTCCAATACAGTTACATTTCCTGTGTACTTGATTGATTTTTTTTTTTTTTTTTTTTTGTATATAGATATCAAAAGAGAAAATACAGACCCGGTCACCCTGTAGGAACTGAGGAGATCTAACAGCTTGCTGGTCCTTAAAAAAAGAGAGCTGTTTCAGTTCGTTAACTGAACAGCAACCTTACTGGCACCAGGTAGATAGATCTGTGTGTTCGTTACCCTGCCAGGTTAGTGGTTTGATCTGGCATAGTTTGTGATCACAGGAGGTCTGAGGCTGTACTGGTTGGAACTTACAAACAGAGCCGTGTCTTTCAGCAGCACTAACCTATGAAATTAGCCTAGGTGTTTTGTGTGGCCAAGCTTGGAGAAGTTAATCTGGTTTTCTTTAGTCCTATTTTTTTTAATATCTATTTGCCCTAATACTGGAAACTTATGTACCTACTACACCTGTTGAGAGTTGCTGAAGTGGTCATAATTCCCTCCAATCCGATCTGCAAAGAACTGTTTTCCAGACTCGAGACATAAGAAATTGGCCACCAAGAAACCAGAGGCTTAATTTGGCAGGTTGTAATAGCTAGAGAAACTGTATTTTGCATAACTTGAGGCAGGTGAGATAATAATGCTATGAACACTAGAAGAATGGGGGAGGAGATACTCTCTGTAGTAAAAAATGTTGCCATTCCCAGGTTCAGCAAGTAGAAATGATCAAAAATCATCAAAATATGACCAAAAATCATCAAAATATGACCTGTTGAGACTGAAAGAAAAATAACTCTAAGACGAAGGAATCCCAGTAAATACTGGAGCATAATCATATTGAAATCCCGTGTTTCTAAAATAATTTGGGAAAGGGAGAAGTACTTAAAGGAATTTCCTGCTGGTCATAGGGAAGGGATAGAAGATGCTGTGTGCCTTTTCTTTCAGCCATAATTGACAATGTCAAGCCTTGTCCACTGGAGTGAGAAAGCTTTGACTCAGCAACTGAGGGCACCTTGCATTCCAAAGCCTTTGGAAAGGGGTGGGAAGAGGCTAATGGAGAAGGTCTTTGAACTGTTGATTTCCCTTGCCTCCAAAGAAACTATCCAGAAGTCAAGCACTTCAGAGTAGTGCATGAAGGGAGAACGAGAGGCCACAGAATTACAGTGAAGCAGGAGAGAGTTGACTGGGTATCAGGAGAAGCATTAGGATTGACTTGTTCGCCTTGAGAGCGATCAGAATTAGCAGAGACACCTCTGTAGTCTGCTCTAGCTTTCAGGATCCTGGGTAAACACCTGAGGAACTGAGTCTGACCTTTTAATTCTCCTGCTTTTATCAGGAGATTGGACTAGATGCCTCCTGAGGTCCCTTCCAGCCTGTACAACTCTCCAGTTCTATGTTCATTTTTCAGTAGTGCTAGAAGGAGGAGGAAGAGAGGAATGATTTCATGAAGGCTTAGCTTCAGAAACGGAGGAAAAACACTTAGGAACCTTACAAGGAACTCGCTGCCGCTTTAAGAGAGCCATTAAATGCACTCCAACCAGGTGAAGGATGAGTCCGATTTACTAATAAACTGTGTGAACACTTAGAGAAAAGTAATTATTTGCTAGATTCCCTTTGAAGTCAGTAACTTCTTCCTAGGAGGATCAACACTTTCAGAGTTTGAACTGAGAAGAATTTTCAGGGTGGTTGTGCTGCTGTAGCTCTCGATGCCAGTCGCCCCTCTCTCCCTCTCTTAGAATTCGTAAACACAGATAACAGTGCCCGTTTATTGTGGTTTATTTTTCCCCCAGTTTTGATGCTCTTGCTGACTAATGGAGTTACCAGTCCATTCCTTACTCTTCCTATAATCTTTTTATTTTTTGCAATTGAATGCACTCATCTGCAGCTTCTGAAAGGCGGTAAGATTCCACTGAACACATTTCTCCAATGAAGAAAGGACTTGGATCAAAAACCCCCACAGAATTATTCACATGAATTAAACTTTGCACACTGTGTCAGCAGCAAATGTTTGTTCAGGCATAGCTGACTGTTGGTTAGGCTGGTGAAGTACATCACCTGAAGTCTTGGTGTTCTTCGCTGTGTCATTCTGAAGCCTATGCATTAGTAGATTTGAATTATAAAATAAGATAAAAACCTTTCAAATTTATTAATGCAAAGGCTGGGCTATACCTGTTGTTAAAATAAATAACAATGTTACTGGAGTCGTTAAAATAAAAGTCAGTTAGTTGTTGGGAAAAAAGCCAGGTGATATTGGTGACCTGATCTTCATATTACATTAAAAAAATTACCAAGTGAGTGTTAGGTTTCAGTCAGTCCTAGATAAAGGGAGTAGGCCTTTGCTCAGTAGCTAAGGTGGAATTTAGCAGCTGAGCTCACGACAGTGCTTCAAAATACGTGGAGGAATAGTGCTGACTAAGAAACCTAGCTTGACCTATTGATTCCAACACAGACCTCAGTGTTGGGGAGGATTGCTGACCTCTTGTCTCTTCTCGTTGCTTCTATGTGAGCTATCTGAAAGCAGATTTTGCAGGAAAAAGTCCTTTTCAGCAGATGGTATGTTCAGTGAATGCTGTGGTTCACGTAGTGATGCAGTTCTACTCAGTGGCTTATCCACAGATGTCCATTTTTAAGTTACTGCAAAAATGAAAGAAGTGGATTTCCGAGAAGACAAAAGGTGTGCATCGTTGAGAAACTTTTTACTACATATGAATCAGGAGCCAAATAAAGTTTTATTCTAAGGCGTTTTGGGTTTTTGTTGTGTTGGTTTTAGTTTTGTTTTTTCTCAGTGTTTGAATGTTCAGTTTTCTGTCCAAAAGAACGTTACAGTGTGCAGTCAGTCTGACAACAGATTCCCTTTCATAACCTTAAATGGGTTTAAGAGATTCTGCAGTGTTGTTTCTCCTGCCTAATTGACGGTGACACTCATTGGAAAGGAGATTTGTTGCTGTAGTGGTGCTTCTAGATTCCCATCTACAAGTCTCTTTGAAGCTCTTTTCCATCACTGTTACACTGGTAACTAAGGGTGTTTTACTGCCAAGGAGTTTTTCAGGCACATTGCAGCCTCTGGTAATGGGCATCACTGCATCTGAAATTCTGGAAGTGTGTGGGTTTATTTTGTTACTGGGATTGTTTTGCTTTTTCTCTCTAGCATACTTTGTCCCTTTGTAGCAGCCAGTTAAAAAAGTTCCTTGCATTCAATGATTAATGTACTAAAAACTGGGTGTTTCACTCCTCCAGTTTAATAAACCTTACTTTATAGAAAACACTGCTGGTTAGCCACTGCCTTGGCAGCAGCATGTAGCAGGGTGCTACTTTCAGCCTCAGACTGAGTGCTAGGTGTAGGCTTGAGTATCTACAGCTACAGACATTGAACTTGGGTTTCCTTTGTCTCTTTCTAACAAGGTAACTGAGGAAAAAGTGCTGATAATTGACAACATTTTGTTATTGCTGTTCTGGGAGAGCTCCAGCTCGTGAGGAAATAGACGGCTCTGTTTTGCTAAGAAAGATTTGTCAGGTTAAGGATATGAAAACATTTGGAAAGAAATCAGCATCTTCCTTTGGAGGAACTGATTTTGCTACTGTCAGTAGCAAACTGGTGGCTCCTGTCTGGTCAGTAAGCTGCCAGGGGAGGTGTGCAGGAGTGAATCAAGCCACGTGTCCAAGAGCAGCACTGATGGGAGGCTGTGGTGGGATGGTCTTGTTTCTTGGTAACAGTCTTCTCTCCAGAAAGCTGGCATGAGGGGATGGGTTTAGGTTGTGTGAGCACTCACAGTTGCTGGCTTTGAACAGATCTGTGACGTGTACTGTGTGATGAGCTTGACTGGTAAAGCACTGCTCCCATGTGTGTGAGCCACCAAAAAAGGCCTTTACAATCTGTCTTCTTGCACTTTTCAAGTTGTGGATTCAGGAAAATCCTTTGCTGATCATTCATAGGCCCCCAGCTTCAGCTAGACACTCAATAAGCAGTGTTGCACCTAGAAATAAATGTAAATACCATTCTAGGGACCCACGCTGAAGCTTCCCAAGCTTGTAAGCACTGAAGTGTTCTGGTCATAATAGAGATGGATGGGTTGTTTTCTCCTGCAGTGAGAGGTGGTTTGTGTGCACCAGCTGGCTGGCTTTTCTGCATATTCCCATGAATAATTCAACTGGTTTCTTTTTTTTTCCAGTTTTTCAATGTATAGTTTTGTAGTTCAGCCAGGAAGGCTGAATCACTGCATCTGTTTCTTTGCTATCACGTCGGATGGTTTATGTGGATCAAACAGAAAGTCTCTCAGTGAGATCTAATTCCCTAGTAAAATGTAAAATTATATTGTGTTATTTTGTAGCTTTCCATGGATACTGAAGATTATTAATTTAAAATAATGTATACCAGCTTTTTATTTTAGAATTCTAAGTGTCTGTGTGCATGGTAAAACGTGACCCTGTAGCCACCTCACCTGAGCTGTTTCGAGACTGACTTTAAATACGTTTTGTTCTTTCCTCTGAAAGCGTGGTTTGGCCATGTGTGTGAAGATGTGGTAAATCCTGTGTCAGGAAACTAATCAAACCTGAAGCAGAGACCTGGAAATGAACTGAAAAAGTTCCATAGTTTACAAACTGAAATAGCTTGGAGCTGTGTATGGTTTGGGTATTGCAGGTTGTAGGACTTCTTTTTTGTGTTTTGAACGGGCTTTGTGCATTTTTAATATTGTGCTGTGGTCTGCACGTATTGGGATTTTTCTAGAGGGTTTTAAAAGTTTTCCGTGGTTTAAGTAACGAGCTGAATCTTCCTGTAGTCAGGGATTTCTGAATAAGGTTGCCTCCATCTCTATTATTGTTTATCATGCCTAAATGGCATCCTCTCTGTGATCCCTTGGGCTTTGTGGTTGCTGCCAATGTACGAATGGGACCTTTTTGCAACTGGTCAGTATGGAATGCTCACTTGCTTGGAAAACATATGCAGCTGATGGGTTAACTTCTTGCATATTAGTGGATAGAACAAAAAGCATACCATGAAATTCAAGCTTCATGAAAGATATAAAAGTTGAATAGTCTGAAATATCTTCATTCGCATTTATCACTGTGCCTTCTGTGTTGAGTATATGGAAGATGTGCAAGGGAACGAAAAAGACTCCTTGGATCAGAGTTACAGATACTGAACAGCTTCAGACAGCATTTGTATATACTCTTTTATTTTTACACACACACTCCTCAAGGCAAGGGTTGATTTACTGATATAAGGCATTTATTAGGAAGTTAAATATTAATTTTATCTCGTGATTGATAGTCTTAACTGAATTATGCAGGGAAAATTCTATCTAGCCAATGATTTTCTTCTCTTCACAGTATTACTGAAGAATAATGTGTATTAAAGTTGTTGCAAAAAGTACTAGAGAAAGCTGTGGGTTTTTTTCCGTATGGTTCTCAATTTTCCTATCTGGTTGTTTCTAGATTTGCATCTTTGGCTGCTGTTTTCAGAGAGGCTTTTGTGGTAACCACAGAACAGCGTTTGGTGCAGGACTGCTTTGGATGTTATGGCAGTATGAATTGTTGATGCAGCCAAGGGAAGGAAGAAGTGTCTTTGTACTATGCAGCAAAGCATCTTCTGCCCCCGATTTCACGCTTTAGCTTAGAATAACTTGGTCCACACAAATATTTCTGGCCTAATTAATTATAGTACATGCCAAGCATAATTATTCTACTTTCGTATTGTATCCTTGATTCATCTAGGCAGTGACAAGCAAGAAATCTGAATGGTTCCATCTCTGCAGTACACTGAGGTTTTGGTCATTTTGAAATACCTGTTTTTTAATAGCGTTTAAAAGGGGGACACATCACATGCATACAACATCCTTTCAGAAGTGTTTCGTTGCTGTATTTTACCCAAATAATTTTCAGCTGTGTCAGAAAACATTTTTTTATCTCAAATTTTATAAGATACTGTTTGTTGATCTGCGTGACCACTCCTAGTCTGGCTTTTTTCAGTAGCTTTTTTGGCTTTTGTGGTACACAGACAGTACACCTCCTATGTACTAGATGATGTCCATCACTCCCTCCCAAACCCCCCCCCCCAATGCAGATAGCTTTTCTCAGCCCGCTAAAAGGGAAGGCAATTGTCCTTGATTTTATATTGTTGTAGTTTGAACCGCCAACCGCTTCAACAAGATTTGCTTCTCCCTGAGGAGAAAACCGTCGGCCGGACCCGGCCGGCTGCACGCTCCTGAGCGTCAGGCCGCCGTTGCAGCAGCGGGCCGGGCAGTAGGGAGGCGCGGGGGCCCCACAGCTGCTCCTCGCAGGCTAGGAGGGACGAGCTCACTGCCCCGCCTTGCTGCTCCTGCTCCTAGAAACCTAGCGCGTGGACACCCCCCCCCCGCCTTGCAGTACGGAGGGAAAGTGCTCTCCGGTCCCGGGCCACTGGTGCTTCCTTAGCACGGGAGCTCAGCATCTTTGTGTCCCTTCAGGGGCAACAGCCTTCCCTTGTCCTACCCGGTGCTGAAAGGCGGCTTGAGAAGAGCCTGCTAGAGCACCGCCTGGGAACAACGGAAGATTATTAAGACAGAAATTACCCAGGAAAAAAACCCAAACCAACAAAAAGCAAAACACAACCTTCCCCTACGAGGTTAAGTTAAAAGAGAGTCAAGGGCTCAGAACTGAAAAAATGCCAGATTTAAGGGAATCATCCCTTTAGAGCCAACACGTTGGGGTACAGCCCTGAGTTAACTGATCACACACGTGTTCTGGGGGGTTATGGCCCTTGCGTGATTCAGTGAACCAGTCAGAATGCGCAAGAGCAGCCCATTTATTTTGCAGAGCAACGTTTCATGTTTTCAGCGGTGCATTTTACAGAGAAGATAGAGTCCACGAGAAAACGAATTGTCTCTTCAAAAGTCATATACTAAGACCCTATCAGAACAACGAAAGACCCCATTATTTGAAATTCTCACGTGTTCACTAACTCCTTACAATTATTTCTGTAGAACTTCCTGACTCGGTCTCTGATACTTTAATATTTGCACCATCTTTTCTTTACCTTCGCAGCTGTATATTTTACATTACCACCTTTAAAAAAAATAGCAATTGTATGATAGAATAAAGCGGTACAAGCTAGGTTTCACTTCCTGGGTAGTTCTAAAAGCCCACATGCCAGACATTCACATCTGTGCATGTCATCCCAAGCTCTTATACCCAATAGGGGCTCCACTGAGTTGCAATTCATCTGGTCTGTTCTAATTCTGGATTGAGAGGAACAATTCCTTTAGGGGTGCCTGTTTATTCACGTTGACCATAAAAAGCACATAACCTGCTAGTTCGGAAGAAAAAGGTATTAAAAAATAAATCTTCCATGCCTTACATAGCTGTAAACCGATAGAGATCTAAGGTAGCACAGAAAAAAAACAACTATCTGGTTGTATCTGAAGTTGGGAAGGTTTATGCTTCCCCCTCCCCCATTTATATTACTCTAAAATGAAAGGCACTACTTGACTTTACAAATCTTTCCTCAGACTATAGCTTCCGTAACTACCGCTATCCATAAGTGTAAAGCAAATAATACTGTAGGATTAACAAACAAAAGTTGAAAGTATTTTTGTAATAGTTGAATGCACAAGTATAATCCCTGACCCTTAAAAACTAAATCTGCAAAGAAATCCATAGGGAAGCACAAAAGAGACTTTGTTTTCTGCTTCTGCCTGCTAAGCAAGGGAATGTATGCTTCGGCCAGAAAAGGCCTGCTCCACGACAACAAGGACCATTACAATATACACCTTTATTCCAACCTCAAGAAGGTATAAATATCCCCTTTGTTACCACCAGTTGTAAACCACCGTGCAAGTCTCCAGGCTGGCAGATGTTACAAAATCATGCCTGTATTTTCCTTCTGAAGCCCGAGTTTACAAACCGCAGAAAAACTTCATTTTATGTAGAACAGATCAATCAGATCACGGTTGATCAAGGACTGTCTCAAGGACAGAGACACTTTAAGCACTTCCAGCATTAGCCTGTTAATCCTAGCTGTCCCACCATCTTTTCTTTTGAGCCAGTGCAACCATTTGGACAGCTAGATAGCAGGTAAATCAAAGAGTAAGATTGCCCCCAATTCCCCCCAAAATAAACAAAGAAACCACAACAAAACCTCAACATTTCTCTTGACTTTGTTCATTTGGTTGTGGGGTTTTTTTTTGTGGGGGAGGTTGGGTTTTTTTGGGGGTTGTTGTTTTTAGGGGTTTTTTTGTTTTTTTTCCCAGCTAGCTGACTATACTGATCCAGCTCACTACACATATACGCAAATGCTCCCATCAACAGATGAGAGGAATAATAAACCAAGACCTGGAAATTGGAGAGGGGCAGGAAATGCATTAGCCAGTTTACACACTGATAGATCAAACTTGGAACTGCAGATTTTAATTACTATGTTTTTTAAGGAGAAAGACTGTAATTGCCTTTTTATATATGTGGGTTGGGTTTTTTTTTAATCGATAGCTAGAATTGCAACAACATAAAACCCCACCACAGACTACGAATAATACTGGCTAACATGAGAAAGAGGAGCCATTTGCTTGGTTTTATCTTCTTCGCTGTAATAAACATAGTGTA
Source organism: Actenoides hombroni (assembly GCA_024336885.1). Classification (NCBI taxonomy): domain Eukaryota; kingdom Metazoa; phylum Chordata; class Aves; order Coraciiformes; family Alcedinidae; genus Actenoides; species Actenoides hombroni. Next base: position 1,933,122 of record WUAM01009935.1, on the reverse strand, counting down.
GAAGCATCTCTGAGGCAGAGAATCCCCTTCATTTCCAAAGGGTATTAGCCTCCAAAATGCTAAAGCCATTGCATCTCTCAAATACCTTCATTCTTCTTGCTTTGCTTCGAAACAAGCTGGAACGTTAATTTTAGGCACCAGAATCACGAGCCACTGATTGTTTTACAAGTCAGAGAGGGAAGGGAATTGTGCTGAAAATAAAAACATGAGCAAAGCAGAATTTGCCAAACATTAACAAAGCAGATAAAGGAGCAACAAAGCACAGTGCAGGGCATTGTAAGAAAAGAAATAAATTGCCTAGCAGAAGCCCAGCAATCACAGCTCTAAATCACTCGCAGATATGAAAAGGTACCTGATACCCAAGTCAATACAAACAGCTGTATGTTTTTTCGCCCTCACAGTTACAATGAAACACCTCAGCTGTGCCTCACTCCTTCCTGTATCAGCAGAAGACTGAGCAGGGATAAAAGAGGACCTCAGGTGGCAGAAAGCAGCAGCTGCAGATTATACAACCGCTTGGAAACCACTGCTCGTTAAACAAGTTGGCTCATTTGAATGGTCCTCTCCCATGGACTCATACTATGCTCCTTGTTGAAGGAAAAACGTCTGTTCTGTTACACTTGCTCCACAGACATTTGACTTTGACCCCAAGGGTCCTTTTGGAATACCCTGGAAAAAAAAGTAATTTTACATATAAGTGGGAAAAAACCCCACGTTTCAGGGCTGTTCATAGCTCATATTTAAATCCTTAAATTGGATTTATTTTTTTTTTTCAACTTCAGTTTGAATTTGTTTTTTTTTCTAATCTACTTAATTCATAATTAGGAGCATCTAAGCAGCCAGGCTTAAGAGAGCAGCTCAGAATTTGTGCCTGAACACTGGAGGTGCACCAAAACAACCGGCACCTTTGTCTGGGGCCACTCCCCGCTGAGGAGACTCCCCCACTGTCAGAAGAGGCCCCTGAATATTTTCGGTGATCTGTTGCAGTGAGCCATGTGGGAGCTGGTCACCTGCACACCTGAGATGCACCCAACTTGTTTCAGTAACTGCTCCCAAAGCTAAGCTTACAATACACATGGAAATACCTGAGTGAACGCCCCAAAGCAGAAACAAATCTAAGAGGAGACTTCATTCTCCACTCCACTGAGGAATCCAGTACGATTACTCTCAGAAGTTGCTCTGTTACGTGTTACCTAGAGTCCTTTCTTACTCTGAGATACACACTGGTAGGTTCCTGATTGTACTGCCATCTCTTCCTGTATATTCCTAGAAACTTTACTGACCTGCACAGAGTATCATGGAGGATGGAATTAGGAGTACAACAAAATACATATTATTTAGAAGTCATATAGATATATAAAATCAAGACCTTTTACCACCAGCAAAAGTTCAAACCTTTAGAAAATAAGGTCCACTTTATACATTTCATCATGCTATCTCTGAATGCAGAAATATACCCATGAACTTTTTCTTTCATAACATAGTGTCTTATGAAAGCTGAGACGAAGAGAGTACGCTCAGAAAACAGCAAGATTAGTCACACACCCCTGCAGCAGGACCTGTTCTAGCACATTTTTTTCATAGTTTGAAACATAGTGATTGCAACTGAGAGATGTATCGCACATTTTTCTCAGCTAGCCAGATGCAGAAGATTAGATCAGGGTGCAGATTCAAGGGCAAAGTGTAGTTTTAGCTTCCCAATTCAAACCGCAGTAGTAGAAGCAGTATACAATCAGTTCATGATCATAGTTTTTCTCAGTCATTCCGACAAAATAATGCAAATGTCAACAAATACTTGCTACTCACCACCTTGGCATGCAGCCTTTTCTGATATTAGGCATTATGAGGTATGGATCCACCAACATTAAATTACACAATTACATTCAGAAGAAGAGAATATTCAAACTTCAGATTTCTTCAATGTCTATGTGAACATTTCTAGTGAATCAAACTTTTCTAAATCCTATGAAAATCCATCCAAGTATGCTCACAGACTTTGAAGATTACACAGAGAGGACACACAGTTTGATCTGTTATGCAAGTCATGCTTTGGTGTCCGACTTCTTGAAAAATACCTTGATTCTATTTTTTAATTGTTAAAAAAATACGAGTTTTTCAGTCTTTTTATGAGTCTCATTTCCTGCATCTCACATGAATGAACTGCTCACATTACAACGTGTTTGCAGAGTCAGCCTGTGGAAAATGTGAAGTAATGTGGCAAGATAGTATTATGTTTTGTACAGGCTAGGAAAAGGCAAATCTGTGGCTGGACACGCGTCAGAGAGAGACTGAGAGCACGCTGCAAAGAAGCGAGGATACTTAGAGCTGCTGTGCAACACTGGTGCCAGTGCCAGCTGCTGTTGCAAGCTGGGAGAAGGGAGAGACAGGGGCTGCTGGTGTTTGCAGAAGAAAACTGCTGAAAGTGCAAGAAAGTCAGTCCCACCACTCTGAAACCTACTAAATCCTGTCCCGATGGAGAGTCACAAAGAGAACAAGTTCAGAGGCTTTCACATCCTACCTAAAGGATATTTAAACTGGAATGTTTAATTAGACTCCCTTGGGCTTGTAAAGACAAACACAGCACCTCTAGGTGAGAAGTAAAGTCGTTCAACAATGGCTGGTGAATTGTAACAGAGTCAGGCTTTGTGGTGGTTGTATATTCCTCAAGTGCCTTCCTTTCAAATATTTTCTGTCCGTAAAGATTGGTGAAGTGTTTACCTCTCAGAAACACAGTCCTAACAACAAGGGAGCAAAATGACAATGACCAGTATGAAGTGATGTTCTGGTTTCAGTTAGAATGGAGCAATTCTGTTCAGGGATTTCACTTCTCAGTTCAGTCTCTTCTAACTAACGGCACTGTCTGAAGTTAACAGCGTATTTTCACAGTGTCTGCTGCTAGAAGTGGTAACACTCGATGTTTAGAGTTACTACCAAGGATTGGTGTGCAGACCAAGGTCACTGCTAATTCTTGTGTACCATACTGGGAGGTGCAGAAAGTAAAAGACTGCAGCTGTGGGGAGGAGCAGACAGGAGAGGTGACCCCAAACTGACCAACGAGGGATTCCGGCCCATATACGGCACACTCGGTATAAAGCTGAGGGATCACAAGGGTCAAGCTCTCTTCTTCAAGGGCTGGTGTCCAAGGAGTAGTCTGTCTGTTCTGCCTTCAATCCTGATCCATGTGTTCCTGAATACAGTTCTTGAATTCAATTTCAAAATCCAGTTCCTGTCTGCCACTGAGTCCAGTCTGGGACTTCCCCACTGCCTGCTCCACAGCATCAGTGATGACAGTGACATGCTTGCCATCAGGGGAGCTGGGTTCAATATTGGTTTTGTCATCTACTGGCTTTGTTTTAGTTATCTTTTCTAATCAATAAGTCTCTCTCCCTTAGGCCCTTTCTCTTCCCCTTTGGGAAGAGAGAGGGTTAAATAGAGAACAATCTGTCACCCATCAAGTGGCTGGCCCAGCCTCTAAACTTTGACAAGTGACCAGCTTAGTGATGGCAGCAGTTACCTGACTTCACAGAACAAGAAACCCTGGATAAAGACACAACCTGTATTTGTTTACGTAGAGAAACAATAAAATTGAGTATGCTCAAGCTGTTCTCAAGAACACATGGTGGAGAATTAGAGGATGAAGAAAACCCCACTACTGTCTTTCCTGCAACCTGGTCTAGTGGGAGGTGTCCCTGTCCATGGCAGGGATCTTTAAGGTCCCTTCCAACCTGAACCATTCTACCATTCTATGTCCTATTCCTTTCAGCTACAGTACATTTAGGTATTACTAGAAAGACACACAGTACTAAATACCAACATCACAAATGCAGTTTCCAAGTTGAGAGGGTCATTTAAACAAACCCATCTAACGTGTTTCTCACACACACAAAACTTCCTTTGGACAGGACTGAAGGTGTCCTCATTGTTTAAGGGAAGCTCTGCACATATACTGAAGGAACAGGAGTTAAGCACAAGAAATTGCCAAGACACCCCGAGAAAACACAACATTTTACAGTGTGTTACATAGTAGGTAATTCAGCACCTAGGTCAATAAAATGCCCCACTTCTATTTAGTCCCACTGAACTGTAGTGCTAGCAAAGGAACAATGCATTTGTTTGTTTTTGTTACAGTTCATTTAAAATAAAAATTACAATCAACTTTCCTCCCTTCAGACCTTGTTGTCTTGAGCATGATTGTTTTTAAGTCTTCTGCAGTGTGTTCACCTAAGCATCTCACAACAATGACTATGCAGAGGTACTTTACTCATCCCTTTGTGAAAACATGGCAGTGTCTCAAGTCCTGTTAAAAAAGAAGTCTGTAAAAGTCACCACCTTTTCTCCAATATTATGAAAAATCAATAATCTGCAGATTGTTCTAATAAAACTATTTTAAGAATAAAATCTGGAGAAGCAGCGGATGTAAATACTGTTTCAGTAAGTCAAAAAAAGCACACACTTCAAACACAGTTACTGCACATCTCCCAATTAACAAACACACTAGTCCCGTTCCAATTTTGAAAAACCCAAGGCCAAGCTTTTTATTGCAATAGCAGCAGGACAAAGTGCAGCATATATCAACAGGTTACCTACACCACCACATTATTTTGCTTTGCCTCAGACATCAAAAAAATATGGAAGACAGCTGAAATTCCTTGTTCATGATTGCTCCAGTGAACTCAAATTAGGAGAGGAAAGGGGTCATATGTGGATCCTAAAGAAAAGGTGCATAGATACATTCAACTCTGAAACAGCACAATATAGGATGCCTTCAAAAAAGTTGCAGAAGTTATTGCCAAAGCAAGTTCCCACCCTTGCTTTGTTGTGTACAAGGCAGGTATTTGTCCCAGGCAGGTATCAGTTTATCAAAATGCAGGCGTCTTCCCTCTCTCCCGGTGATGACAACTCATCAAATAAAGAGTCACCAACTATTACACAGACATTCACAGTGTTATGCAGCACAGGAGTTGCACATCCTTAAACAATGTAGGCTTTTTGGCTGCCAGTTGTGTTTCAAGGAAAAAAACCTTTCTTGTTAGTCCCAACGATACGTTATTTTTTTCATTCTAATTTCCCTGTTTAAAATATTTAGGAGTGCTCATATGAAAGTGATGAATATGCTCATAATTATGTCCATCTTTATAAGATCCAAACCTAAGAAAAATATTCAACAAAGCAAAATCATTACAACAAGATTTAACCCATGCAATTACATCATGCACTTACTACAGTATCATTAACACTTCTGAATGTTCAAGAGTTTATTTCAGAAACAGGCTACAGCCCTAACTGCATATCAATCATAATCTGTGTCCACTATTGTCAGAGATGGTGACAGAGGTGGTGTAGTGTATGCCTCAACATTGCTGTATCAGTGTGGACAGACTTCAAACCCCAAACTGGACAATGGTTTGTCAGAGATGGTGCCCTATCAGTGTGGACAGACTTCAAACCCCAAACTGGATGACGGTTGGACCACAAGTTAGAAGTTTTGAAAAATGCAACCCCCCTCCTACGCACGAGCCCAGAGCCGGGGCCTGGAACACCAAGGGGTCTGGAGACCCCTGAATGCCACCTAAGACCCCTCAGAGAGGGTGTTGGGCATGTGTGTTACCGCCAGGTAGTGGGTGTGGATAAGCAGAACGGTCCTGATAAAAGAATAGGAACCACCAACATCGGACGGAACGTTCTCCCACCGGACCTGGAAACAAATCAGACTGACGGGACACCACAGATCCGTGGTGGTAGCTATTGCAACTGACCCCTTTCTTCCCTTCTTTCCTTTCTCTCTCTGCTTTGCAAACTTCTTGTCGGGCAAATAAAGTCACTCGGCACTTGACTCCATTTTGAGTCCTAATTCCGTTCCCGAGAATACGAGCAAAATCTCGCTCTGGTCTGTGACCAGCACGCGACATCTTTCATTGGCATCACGGAGAGGATTCTTGGAGAAACAGAAAGTGCCCAGGTGCTTTATAAGAGACTCTTGGGAGTGTGTGAGTGAGATGTACATTGGTACAAAGAGAGTGCGGAGTCCGGATCCGCGATTCTGTTTGTCTGAGAGGAAAACAGCCGGAGAAGGACGAAGTGACACAACTGAGTGAGAGATGAGTCTCAACAAAAATTTTAAAGTGTGACCTCCTGAGAGTGAATGGGGGAATACTGGTAGAGAATTTATTGTGTGGCCCTCTCAGGATGAAATAACCCCCTCTTTGTTGAAATGAGTGCCTGTACACCTAGAGATGCTTATGATCCTTTCCCCATGAATCCATTGAACAGGGATTTAGATAAACTGAATGACTTTTGGGGAATGTATTGTGCCTGCTCATCTTCCCAAGGGCAAGAACGGGCAAAAGATCATTGGTTCCAATGAGTGAAGTGGATAGGATAATGGTGTTGCAGAAGGAAGCTAAAGTTAAGCCTGGGAAGGGAAAATCCATAATTTGTGCAGTTTTGGGAGCGAGTTTGGCAGTGGCTGTGGAAGATAGGAGACAGAGATTGGGTCAAAAGGATGCTGTCATAGAATCCCTGAAACTGGCAGTTAAATCACTACAAGAGCAGTTAGAAGAAACCAAACAAACGTTAGAGGAAGAAAGAAACCAGAATGTCTTATTAAAGGGAGCACTGAAAGAACTGTGGAAGGAGAGTGATTCATTTGCAGAGGTAGAGGTGAAGTTGGAAGAGAGAGGAATTAGGCAAATCTATCATATCATAACAAACTTGCTGAGGGTACACTCCATCCCTTCATCCAGGTCATTGATGAAGATGTTGAATAAGACTGGATCCAGAACCCCTGAGGAACACCTCTAGCTACAGGTCACCAACTGAACTCTGCACCACTGATCACTCTGTTGTTTAGACAGTTCTCAACCCATCTCACTGTCCCCCCTTCTAACCCACACTTCCTGAGCCCATGAGGATGTTATGGGAGACAGTGTGAAAGGCCTTGCTAAAGTCAAAGTAGACAACATCCACTGCTCACCCTGCATCTACCCAGTCAGTCACACCATCACAGAAGGCTATCAGATTAGTCAAACATGACTTCCCTTTAGTAAATCCATGATGGCTACTCTTGATAACCTTTTCTTCCATGTGCTGAGATATGACCTCCAGAATGAACTACTCCATCACTTTTTCAGGGACAGAGGTGAGGCTGACTGGTCTGTACTTTCCAGGGTCTTCCTTCTTGCTCTGTTTGAAGACTGGAGTGACACTGGCTTTCATCCAGTCCTCCACTTTATGATATCAAGTAACTACAGTGATAAGGAAAACAAATCATGCATTTAAAACATGCATTTACTGAAGGAAACAGTAGCTGATGCTGATGGTAGGTTATACAACATATTCCTTCACTATGCCTTTCAGTCCTGCCAGAGACAGAAGCACTGAGGCAGATGAATGCTTTGGGAAGTTAAAGGAGGAAATCAAAGAAACAGAACAGCTCTAAGTGACCACAGCCAGTGCTGGACCATTCTAGCAGGAGGATGGTGGTGGAGGAGTATTCTTCACTGTGGTGACACCATCTCCCTGTTGATTGTGTAGAAAGTCAGGCTATAGGATTGTCACCAATATCATTCATGAACCCCCAGCATGATACAACACAGATGTCTGCAGAAGAGCACACTGTTGGCTGTTCTTCTCATCATCCTAGTCTTCCAGACAAGTTCACACAGAGGGATTTATATGTTTTCTTACCACCTGGGAGTGTAGTTTTTGAATGGAGAAAAATCCAGAAACCAGCAGCATTTTAACTTCAAGTTTACAGATATTAGGATCTTGTCAGTTGGGCTTTTCTAACCATGCCAAAATAGAGCAAATGCAGTAAAAGTGTAAATCATGTTGCCCTACTCTAAATGGTAACTGAGGAAATGTATAAAATAATAACTTGAGAAGGAAGAGCTGTGTCAGAAAATGGAAGAAAGTAAGGGAAGTGTGTTTAATATACTTCAAGTCAGAGAGATGTACAGAGAGCCCAGGACAGGGTGGTGGGCACTGCTTGGGAGGAACCTTTCTCTGTAAAAGTCAGTGCCAAACTAGTGAGTATGCAGCAGGTCTGCGGGTACAAGGACAGATACAGCTGAAATAGGGATGACCAGTTGTTGCCTTGGCCAAAGACCTCAAGTGATTCCCTGTGTGAGGGTCTCTACTAGCCACATGGTGACAGAGGGAAAAGGAGAATTTGCAGGGTCAAGGGGGAGTTTTTGAGGCATCTTTTCTACTCAACACAGTGGAAATCAGCGATGAAATGCTCTGGCAGCGAATGGTGAACTGACACAGCATTCATGACCTGCAGCCCATGAGGAACATGAACTTGAGTGAACTCACAAGCAGAACCTGAGTAGCAGATGAACAAACAATGCGTTTCTGCCAGGATGCAAACAGCAGTGGCTTGGAAAGTAGCATAAAATATTAACTTGTGAATGAAGCAAAGACAGAGTTCACTCGATTAAAGCAAAATATGTGTATACTTCGTGCTAAAGTGAGATTTTGCTAAGCTAATCATTGTATTTGAGTTTCATTTAATGTTTGATGGTGATTGGTTTGAAGCCCACAGGGAACATTAATTTCTGTGGCAGCCATCCAGATTCAGGTCTTGATTCTCTTACCCCATCCCACAGCCAAAGCATGGAACAAGCTCTTCCAGTCCTCCCCTATTACAGGTTTCATGTGTGGGACCACTGGGTAAACAGGGCCTCTTGTGCTGTAGCTCTCATTCCTGCCTCTCTGAAGTGTGAAAGGTGGCTCATCCCCTCCTCCCAGTCATTATCTTCTTTTGCATGTATCATCTCCTCTGGAAATTATGGTGTTTAATGTATTCTTTCTCATAAACATGAAAGAAGTCCCCTATCCTTTCATTTAAACTCATGTGGAATAGTGGAAGAGGAGAACATGAACTATGATTGATTTTCACCACTTAAGAGTCATGAATTGGGTGACATTTCAATGGAAAATTGTCAATTGAAAAAAACCCCAAAACTGTGTATACACCCCTGCCTTTTGTGACTTTCAAATTAACTTACTAACTGAAGGGAACCACCCAGTAGTACTAAGGCAAAAGATGCACTGTTATCCACATGTGGCACAGTACAATACATCCTATTACTATTCAATAGTTCAGATGATACAGCTCCTGGATGCAAAACAAAGTATAAATAAGTACTAACCAGATACATTGCGCAACCTACCTGATACTTCGCAAGGGCTTGGCATGAAGGATATTTGATTAATCGGTGCAAATGGATTGGTTAAATGTTTCTTAATGAACTCAATTAAACCAGACATCAGCTGAAAGGGTCCAACATCAAACTTTCTAAACATTTCCTCCAAACTCCACCTTTTTGACTTTTTGATTGTCAGTACAAAGTATGTTGCAAGCAGCCAGAAGTGTGTGCCATACATGTTTGTTCACATGCTCACACACTCCCAGCCACTACTGGACAGGCTTTGGCATAACATGGAGCGTTGGTTTGACCCAGGCTTGGCTGCTGGCTCTTCTTACACTCCCGCACACATTTCCAGCTGTGTTTTGCTATACAATTTAGAATGTGTTTAATTCATCTAGTGACAGAGCTGATGCAGTGGAGGGGCAGAATCATAACTCTCCAGCAGGGAGTGGATTCTGGTTTTATATTCTAGTTTTCATCCAAATGCACCAACAATTTTTTTGAAAACAAATCAGCCCTGTTTGGTATCACAGTTTTGTTTCAGTAAACAAAATGACACAGTTATATTCCCAAAGGCCATGTGCTCATATGTTAACATTAAAAATGCTTTTTCAAAGTGAACAGAAGATAAGTCCTTGTAGTACAGTCACAGAGGTAGTTTATGGGAGGTGGTTGGATTCCTGCCCACCACTGATGCGTTCTTGCCAGAGGAGAAATAGTGTGGAATAGTGTTTGGAAATGGTGTCATTATTAAACAGTCCATTGAATGGCTGGTAGGTGTCCTGTGGCAAAAAAAACCCCAAACAAACAACAAACCAAACCCACCATTAGGTGAATACCCTATGTTAACTGATACTCTGTTATTTTGAGAAATGAACAACTTCTGCTGCTTGGCTAGTTCATTAATAATTTCTGATCAGATTGGGAGGATGCAGTAGAGAGTATGTCCTTTTGCTGTTCAGTCCCATCAAGTGATTGTGTAAGGTGTTCAGGATCCTCCAAGTGTTAAGAGATCCCAGTGTCCTCTCCTGGCTGGTACTGGCCATGCTTGGATTTTCATTTTCTGTAAATCAGGGATTTGCAAAGGTCTTGCTTTTTCCATCTTTTTTTTTTAGTATCAGTTAATGCCAATATCACCATACAATACAGTCACCTTGAAAGTAGCAAGGCTCCTTTCTATTCCTCTTTTTGCCTTAAACTCATAAACTAGGTCTCCCCATTTGTCCTGCTTCCTAGAGCCTTTTGTTTCTGCCACCACACACACTGATGCATGTACATTTGCCACTATCAAAAGCCCCCCCAAAGAGAGTGCAGAAGCTTGCAGCTGCAAAATATTAGAGATGCATGTAAAGACAGAGCTTAGGGACTGACTGATAGGTGACGCATGTGCCTGAGAGCACTTTTGTCATCATAGAGCTCGTGACAGACCTGAAGCCTCTGCACTGATTCCTGTACCTCACGGCCCCATCGCTGCTGCCATGGGACTGCTTTTGTCATCACCCGTGGTGGTCTCATTGGGCTAACTCACTCCAGAAATGACTGTTCTGCTGTTACTGCTGTAGCTGAGAAAGGAAGAGTATGGTTGTACCTGGAAGAAGTGCTGGGGACAATTTAGCAAACCTCACCAACATATTTTATGATCTTGAATAATGAGGAGTCAACAGGTTTCATCAAGAAAAAAAATTGCTGTACCAACCCAACACATGGGAGGTGTCTACACAGAATGACTCAGTGTTTTTATACTCATAACCACTGAGCGTGAGATGAAGTCACGTAGAGCTATGTCTGTGTGATTATAACTGGAAAAATCACTGTACTGGGGGAATGTCAGACACGTCCAGGCAAAAACATAAGCTCCTGGAAACTCTGAATCTAAGCTCAGAGCTGATTCCAATGGAAATCAGACCAGCAGGGATGACTAGGGACAACTCCATGACTTGCTGAGATGTAATAAGGAAGATCTCACTGCTGTCTGTAGTAAAACTCTATCAAAGAAGAAAATCCTGTCCACATGCTTACATATGCTCTTCTAGGAATACTGTAGTAAGATGCCAGAGCATTCCTTTTACCAGGCAGTGAAAATTTACAATGTTGGCAAAGGATAGGAAATATTTAAAAAAAAATGCTTAATGAGATAGATTAACAAGATCTAGCAGCAGCAGAGGGCTCCAATGACAACAATATCTAACTTCTTCAGAGCCCAGAATAAGCCTGTCTGGGACAGTCCCCTCCACCCTGCAAGGTACCCTGGAGGCTCTGGCAGTTCTCCAGGACTCCCCTTCACATCTCTGCCAATCTGCTTCCCTTCTCTGTCCCTGCTTTGAGTCCTGCTTCAGTTCCACTCTTCTCTCAGGATATTTGCCCCAGCTCCTTCCTGTGTGATCCTTGCCCACTCTGTGGCCATTCCCACCCTCATGGCTTGCGCTCTGAGCCCTCTCGGCACCCTGCCCTCCTTGCTTCGGGTGCCACTGCCCCATATGGAAGGAGGTCTATCAAAGGTACATCTCCTTGCCTGCCTACACCCTGTGGGAGCTCCCCAGAGACAAAACCCCACTTCAGGACTCCCACCACTCCTCCCCATCCTCCACAAATGATCCACACCAATGAGGTCACAGCTTCTGTGGTTTATTTTGTAAATCTATCGTAAAACACTCTAGGAAACTCTGATCTCATCATTTTGCTACAAAGAAAAAGTTTATTTTTCTTAGCCCTCCTGATGATCTCCCAGAACACAGTGGACTGTCTAAACATAGTCAGAAAGCTACTTCCAAACCACTTTTCATGTGTAAAGAGTTTGGATTTGGAAATGCATGAGAGTAGCCATGAAAATCCATGGGAGACACATAGTTTTAAAAGCATAAGATTCATATCAGAAATCACATCATACTCATGTTAGACATTTCTCTCCAATTTTTTTCACTGACTCACATCTAGACCATGAAAAGCCTAAACCTTTCTACAGTTGCATCACTTCTGCCCTCTCTTATCATCCCTTCAGGTCTGAAAGCACAGCCATCCCACATCAGCATGCTATGCACAGGAAGTCGGTCCACAGATGTTGCTCCCTTGGTGACACAGACCCCTGGCAAAGCTCTCACAAATCTTCATGCTGCACTCACCAGTGTGGTGGTCACAGGGAAGTAGTGTGTGATTTCTCTTACTGACAGTACTTTCTCATGCTGTAGTGTGTGAAGGGCCACCTTGGTCATATGGTTCATTCTGAATGACACCAACTCACACAAGCAGTCATCCTGGAAGAGAATCTGAAAATCAACCACCAGTAGCAGCACGATGCCACCACCTTTAGGGAGAAAAGGCCAGAATTGGAATCTTACCTGTTATGGCAATAAAGAGCCAAGCTATTCCTTTATTAACCTTAGTGAATGAAACTCAACTGATTTCAAAGGAATGACTGGAGAATTACATTTATTGTAATGGAAAAAAGTTGCATTTACTGGTCCTTATCAATTTAATTAGCTGTGTGAATGTCTAAGGAGTAAAAGAAGAGTTTGAAGATTTAACCTTGCATTAGGAAGAAACAAATGAAATTTTCCAGCTTTAAGTGCCCCAAAATTTGGAAAAATCAAAATACACATCCAAAATACATTCTGAGATGTTATTAGCCTAAAAAGATCTGGTGTGAAAAGATCACTTGTTACTTATATAAAACTTGTTACTTACAAGAAATCCAGTTTTACATGCACTTTTTTTGTCAGTGAATCTACTCATAGTGCAAATGCTCATCTTGAAAGTCCCAGAGACAGATGAACTATGTCAGATCCAACTAGATCAAAAGGAATAAACAAAAGCATAAAGAAGGATCACAGAAAAGCCACAGATATGTAACTTTTTCCATCGTATTTTTCTTTTTACTGTTGTCCAAGATTTTGCCTTATTCTCTTGATTCCTCTAAAACTGGCTTCTCCTGTTAAGAATGAATTACAGCAGTAACTGAATTGAAGACTCATTTAAAAGGTCTGTATTTGTTTAGGATGTTCAGCATCTCAGAAGAACAGACCAAATGCTGTAGAACTCGATCCCTACTTTGTAGGCGATCAGATGTTGTTTCAGTAGGATAGTGTTAACATGGGTCCCCTTTGGATCTATAGGAATTTTCCACAAGTCCTTATATACAGAATTTACCAAATTCCAGAGCATCTCTTACCACATTACATCCCATGTCTAACTTTCTCCTAAACAACTTGATTTCTTTATTGGCCTGGAGACACAGGCAACACAAGGGAGCATTAACTGCTTTTTTTCTCATGGTTTTCTGTTTCTAAATGTTGTTTCTGGTCAAGTATCAAAAAGGTAATAAGAAATCAGGAAGCATGGAGAAAAAAGCCAGCAAAGCCAAAGACAAATGAATTTTTTCTATAAAATCACTAGGGAGTTCAGTGGTCAGGATAGAGATACATGTTCTACTTCTTCCACAAGAAATAAAAGTGATGATACTTACTACATGGTGCTCATAAGTCCCAGCAGGATGTCTGTTCCTTCCCTTTCACAGAATCACAGAATCGTCACAGTTGGAAAAGACCTCTAAGATCACTGAATCCAACTGTCAACAAAAATATCAACAACACCATAAAACCAAACCACACCAAACTAAACCAACCAACCAACCAAAAAATAACATATAAAAAACCCCACCTCACTATCCCAATAGAACATGTCCTGAAGTGCCTCATCCACATGGTTTTTGGATACTACCAGGGATAGTGACTCCACCACCTCCATAGGCAACCCATTCCAGCACCTGATTACTCTTTCAGTAAAGAAATTTTTCCTAATAGCTAATCTAAAACTTCCCCTGGTGCAACTTCAGACTATTTCCTCTAGCCCTGTCATTATTTACTCGAGAGAAGAGGCCACACCCGCCTCACCACAACCTCCTTTCAGGTAGTTGTAGAGAGTGATAAGGTCTCCCCTCAGCATCCTCTTCTCCAAACTAAATCCCAATTCCCTTAGCATCTCCTCAAAGGACTTGTTCCCCAGACCCTTCACAAGCTTGGTTGCCCATGTCTGACCTTGCTCCAGCAAATCAATGTTTCTAGTGGTGAGGGTCCATATCTTGGATATGAATTCTATATACAGAAGAAAACAGCCTGGTTTCTCCCCTTCTCAGTTCCTTTTCTTTCCTTCTTCCTTGTAGAAAGCCAAAACCCTCTTATGTCAGCAGCTGTCTGGGAAAGCAGCAGAAAATGCTGTGTGGCTGCTAGCAAAGCCACCAGAGGCTTCGACCCTGGGACATGGGTTGAATATTAAGGGCATAACTTTTGATGCATGGCTTTGCCCTTAATTCAAGCTTTTTCACCCAGTCCAGATGATTATTGGAAGATTTGGAAATACAAACTTTGCACTCACACATGAAGAAGCTCAGTGCTGTGTTTTTTCCCACAACAGGTACACAAATCATGGCAAGCTCACTTGTCATCTGGTGGTGCTCCCTTGATTTCAGCAGAGGTCTTCCAAGAAGGAAGCCTATGAACAATTGTGTTTACTGACTTACTGACTTCCCACATAATGTTTTCCTTGGCTTTTCTTTATTGTTTGGTTTGTTGGCCTTTCCCTTTCCCTTCCCTTTCCTTTTTTCCCTTTTCCTTTCCACTTTCCTTTTCCTCTTTTCTTTTCTTTTCTTCTTTTCTTTGTCATAACTCAGCTACATAATTACAGATTGAGTCTCATCACCAAGTCCTGGATTTTAAACACTTCAGAACTAAAGTTAAAAGGCTCCTGGACATACAGTTTTAGTTGTGCTCACCAAAGAAGCTGAATTTGAAGCCGGATAGAGTCTAGATATTAAAGGAAGGATATGAGGTTCCAACTCAACTCTTACAAGGAAATACTTGAACAATAGTTCAGTCAATATTTCTCTCACTGCACTGAAGGTATGCAAACATTGTCCACCACTTGCATATGTAAACAGGAAATTTGTTCAGTAACGCAGATAACTGCTGTGTGAAGTAAATACAACTTTCTCGCACAGGATGCAACTCCCGAGGTGAACAGTAGAGGACAGCTCCAAAGGAGGCACTAAAAACCCAGGAGCTATTGCTATTCTACTGATCTGATGATTTCCTCTTAGTAGTGACTATCTCATGCCCTGAAGCTTGGAGATAAGTAAAGCAGACAGTTATAGATGGACCTGAGCTAGAAAATCTGACTCTCTCTGCATTTAGAGGCAGAATTACCCAAAGCCCATTACAGTTCATATCAAGAGTCTTCATTCATGTTTCTGCTGTTTGTTATTCAGTTAAATTCAGTTAATTTTATCCAGCCTTTTGCCTTGACATTACCTAGCTGCAGTACTCTCTGCAAGCCAGGAAAACATGCCTCCCTTAAATGAAGAAAGTGAGGGTTTGGCCTCTGACCCACTGAACCAATTGCTGGTTACAATGGTAGCGTTGTTGAGACATCTGTTGAAACTGAAAGGACATAATTCAGCTTGATTTTTCCTGCTCTCACTGACTGTGGAGTAAGCACAGGCTTTATGAAACCTACTGCAATTATCCCCAGACTTGTGCACTGTTTAGGAATTGTAATCTCTGCTCTGTCACCTAAAATTCTGAACTCTTACTGTTTTGGCCTTGCCTGCATCAGATATCTGTCTTTTTTTTTTTTTTTTTTTTTTTTAATATGAAATAGAAAAAACTTAAGCTCTCAAAAGTCTGTTTTACAGAGAATTATGCTTTTTTTTGAGGGGGGTGTGTTTTGTTTGTTGTTGTTGTTTTCTCAACTGTGCAAATATACTTCAGCCACACTTGTGTTTCTATCCTTTTGTTTTGATGAGAGAATTATAACATCTCAAAGTTATGTGGTCTTAATTAATTACATCAGAAGTGAAATACTATGCATTCCTTTCAATCTGGGACACAGGTAATTTTACTTACTGCAGTTGAAGCTCTCTCCATGTATATTTACAGATGACTTCGTTTATTTCATTAAGCGCTGTAATTTCTTTTCTGTGGCTAGGAATCTGTGCTCTAAGTATATTTAAATGTACATACACACTTATATATATGTTCCTTTACAAATGAGCAAACACTGTATCTCAAGTATAAGTCTACTTTGGGATGCACTATTTTGCCCCATGTATGTACAAGACCGTTATAATAAGACAAATTACCTTTTGTTTAACAAGTGTTTATGACAGAAATATTACTTGTGATGAGGTTCAATGGATGCAGAAAACTTGGTTGGACTTTCCTTCTAGGAAGATTGTGTTTCAGTACATACTTTTACACTATAACTGTACTGCTTTTGCTCATATATGGACTTAATCTTGGAAGGGCTATATGATCTGAATTGGAATTAAAAATCTAACTGAATCATATTTCTGACTTCTACTGAATCAAATTTCAAGGTAATTTCTGTCTTAATTGCAGTTATTTTTTGCACAGTAAAAAAAAAATAATAAATGCAGCAGTGTCTGAATATTTGTTAACTTCTTTCACAAATATTTACCCACATTTGATAATTAAGTATTTATTCCTAAATTTATTATTGTACCTACAAGGACTGTAATAATTTTATTTCCAGTAACAAAAGTTTGACATAAAGTAATGCCACATTCTTGCTGAACTTTCCTTTTCTTTACATAAGGTATTGAGTAAAATATTCACGCTGAATATATTAGATTGTGTGATATTACTATGTAGAATGACATTACTAGATGAACATGAAATGCATGAATTATGAAGCTATGAATACAAATCTACAGCTTTAAAATAACAATCAGGTTTTTTAGGTTGAATTTAGGAAACTCTGACATCAGGCAATGTATTCTTATTTTTATCACAACAACATATGGGTGTCATCTCTGCACTAAGGAAATTATTCCAATTAAAGTTGTTGTATATAAAATGCAGTATCTTCTGTGATGAAAAAATGTATGACCAACAAAGTACATTTTCCCTAAGTTTAAACCATACATACAGATGAACACATTTGTAGGAGTGCTGGTAACTTCACCATCTGGTGACTGACAACAGATTTCATATGTCATTTATTTATCAATCCATCCAACAGAAAGGAGGTAATTCCACTTAGTCTTCTTGTCTACATTGCAGAAATGGCTAAAAGCCACAGTTAACATTATTACACTAACTGAATATCCAGTGCAGTTATACTGATACATCCTTAGAAAAATAAAATTCTTAAAATTTTGGTCACAAAGAAGTTAAGTATAAACACAGAAGAAAAGGAGCTAACTAACACATTTAATGATGATTGAAATTCTCTTCTTAAACCATAGTTTTGCCTTTGTCAGGCACGAGTTACTCTAAGTAATACATGAGCTTTAACGTCAATCTCTGATGACATAATATCCGAGTTGTTTACAGTGTGCACTGTTACAGTATGTCAGTCAGCTGTATCATGATCTGTACATGCTGTGTTGAGGCTCATCTTTAGCCTGGAGAGGTTTTCTATTTAAGTATTAAAAAAAACAGTACAGATAATGTGAGAAAGAAAGTCTAGTTTGCATGTTTGAGACACAGAAAGAGTAAGATGTTTTGTTCTTGCTGTGGAAGTGATCTAGCATAAAGAGATGAGAAATCCCCATAAAACTCATTCTAATATTGTAACTGTAAAATAGACCTTGGAGTTTACTTTCACTTAGACATCTTTCAGAAGCTCTTGGGGCTTTCCATCCTTCTGTCTTGGTAAGCCTAGGAAAAATCCTGCTTCTGAGAAGCCCCAAATACATATTCCCAGCTTCTAGCCAGCCACTTCCAAATTATTATTTGGAGAGATGAGAGGGGTCCTATGAGCCAAATCATACAGCTTTGGAGATGCATCCATCATTACTGCTTATTCATTTTTCTTCAATAGTTAGAATAATTGGGAGTGTTCAAGCTTTTCCTGAAAAATATCAGTGATAAGGGAGAAAATCCTGACAAAAAACCTGTTTAGATAATAAAACAGCTGACACAAATTTATTGTGGTCTGAACGTTTATGCAGAGGATGACAAGTGCAGCATGAAGGATAGCAGAAATTGGACCATTCATTTTAGGTAATTTGCATGCAAGTGGATTGGACTTGTTTAGTCATGTGCAAACTTATTCTCATAACTGACAGTCCATTTTGTGATGGTGTCTCATCTGTAAATGCATTAACTAGTATAGAAACTAGAGACATCTTGCCTCTGTGAAATTTTTAGCCAAGAAATGAAATGCTTGCTTATGGATGATAGGACTTTTTTCCCTGCTGTTTGCAATTTGGCCATGTGAAAGAACAGAAGCAGTTGAAGACACTTGACAGTTTACACTGAAATATAAATCAGTTAAACAAAATGATGAGCACATTCCAGAGCTGTGACAGATTACTCTTGTTGGTAATATTGAAACAACAATACTGTGGTATCTGGCCCCTATGGCAACTTCTGTAATGACAAGTAAAACAGGGCTAGGGACTGTTGGCTGGCATTGAGCCCAAACAGGGCAAAAAGGCTGGAATCTGAAACATTAAATCCTTCTAGCCTTCAAAGGAGTGTCCCATTTAACCAGAGGTGCTCTCAAAATCCATGATGGTGCCAAGGGATTGTTTGAGAGACTAATGGTTGACCCAGACTGGGTACCTGCCAGAGAGCATAACAACAGAAAAAAATATATGCAGTTATGATACTTGGAACATTTCCTAGCATGGCTTAATTTACAAGTGCAGATGCAGCCTGCATTTTTTTTTAATATTTTATTTATTTTGTCACTATACTTTTAAGCAACCTTTTAACGTGGGACCTAAATTTGGTCCAGATACTCACATCAGAAATTAAGTATTAGTCAATTATGAGACAACTTGGAGCATCCTTCCAGAATATGATTGCCCACAATAACATTAATAATTGAGCATTTGTATTACAGTATGTTTCTGGTGGCTCAGAAAGTTCAAGGACTTGTTCTCCTCAGAGATAAGTAAACACATAATAACAGACAGTTTCTCTGTTGAAAATATTGCAGTTTTATTGTTAAATAAGGTGAAAGTTATCACCTTTAATTATGATGTGGTATAGTAATGGTTGTCATTTCCTATAGGAAGTTCTGTTCTTACAAGACTCAAATCCCGAGTTCATTGCCACAGTGATATTTGACCCAGCCCTCATTTTCAGAAGTAAAAAATAATAAAAATACATCTTGCAATCATATTCTTTTTTAAAGTGTGTTAACAGGAGCAATATAATTGCACTAGGTTTCTAGGAGTGCTAGATCTAATGTACAGTGATATGATTTCAAACAGATATTTTATGAGCTTTTTTAAAAAAAAAAAAAAAGGAAAGCAGAACATTTTCTATTTACCTATCTTATAGGAAACAATTACTTCCATGAAAAGCTTTTCTAAGAACTGAGTTTCTGTCATGACAATGTGAATGTCACAGAAAATCTAAGATATCAAGAATGACATATTTACTTTGCCAACTTGTCATTGAATATTGTGTTGATGGAAGGACAGGCATTCAAGATTTGTATATATTACTAAAGTGGACCTTCAGTCCCTGAGATTTTTCCCATCAGTGGTTTTTCAGAATCATAAAGGAATAAACCTTCCTATCTTCCTGGAGGTTGCAACCGAATTTTTAAATATTCACAAGCATGAAAAGTAAATTATATCTTTGCTGACACTGCCTTTAAGCATGTTTTTGTCCATCCATAGGCAATAGAATATTTTGTTTGAGTTGCTTAGGTTTTTTGTAGCACCTTTTTGAAGACAAAAATAGATTCCATTTTTTGTGGGCTTTTTTTTACCCTGCTTATACTTACAGACCAAGTGTGGGGTGGAATGGCAGACAAAGGAGAATTCCTTGATGTGAGCATGGACTATAAGAGAGGTAGACCACTTCTTCACAGTCATAAACTGCCCTGTGTGACTGGGCCCTGTTGAAATAGGCATGGTTGCTTTTATTCTTAGGGTATACAGGTTGGTTTGTTTGAACAACATGCTTACGATGTTCTCAGGTATGCTCTGCTGCTTTATGCACAGCAGCTCCCAGGAGCTGCATCAGGTCTTATGTACTTTCACCTGTTTTCTTTTTTGAGGAATTTGCAAAGAAATATTAATCTCACAGAATCACAGAATCACAGAATTATTGAGGCTGGAAAAGACCTCTGAGATTATCAAGTCCAGCCTATGACCCAGTACTGCTACACTGACTAGACCATGGCACTAAGAGCCACATCTAGCCTTTCTTTAAACACATCCAGTCACATCACCTCCCTGGGCAGTCCATTCCAATGTGTGATCACCCTCTCTGTCAGGAAGTGCTCCCTGATATCCAACCGAAACCTCCCCTGGCGCAGCTTCAGGCCATGCCCTCTCCTCCTGTCACTAGTTGCCTGGGAGAAGAGCATGACACCCACCTAACTACAACCTCCCTTCAGGTTGTTGTAGAGAGTGACAATGTCCCCCCTGAGTCTCCTCCAGGCTAAACAACCCCAGCTCCTTCTGCCTCTCTTCATAAGACTTTCCTTCTAGTCCCTTCACCAGCTTCGTTGTGCTCCTCTGGACCTGCTCCAGCACTTCAGTATCCCTCTTGAAGTGAGGGACCCAGAACTGTGCACAGTACTCGAGGTGAGGCCTCACCAGTGCTGAGTATAGGGGGAGAATCACATCCCTAGTCCTGCTGACCACACTAATCCTGATAAAAAGCAGGATGCCATTGGCCTTCTGGGCCACCTGAGCACACTGCTGGCTCATGTTGAACCGGTTGTCAACCAGCACTCCCAAGTCTCTCTCCACTGGATCATTCTCCAGCCACTCCTCCCCCAGTCTGTAGCACTGCCTGGGGTTATTGTGGCCAAAGTTCAGGACCCTGCACTTGGTCCTGTTGAACTTCATACCGTTGGTCTCAGCCCATCGACCCAGCCTGTCCAGGTCCCTCTGCAGCATCTTCCTACCCTCCAGCAGATCGACATTCCCTCCCAGTTTGGTGTCATCTGCACATTTCCTGAGGGTACACTCAATCCCCACATCCAGGTCATCAAGAAAGATGTTGAACAGGACTGGGCCCAGTACTGATCCCTGGGGTACACCACTGGTCACCAACACCAACTGGATGCAGCACCGTTCATCACCACCCTCTGGGCCCAACCACCCAACCACTATTTAACCCAGTGAAGGGCACACCTGTCCAAGCTGTGCCCTGCCAGCTTTTCCAGGAGGATGCTGTGGGAGACTGCGTCAAAGGCTTTGCTGAAGTCGAGGTAAACCACATCCACAGCCTTCCCCTCATCCACTAAGCAGGTCACCCAGTCATAGAAGGATATGAGATTGGTCAGACAGGACCTTCCTTTCCTAAACCCATGTTGTCTAAGCCTGATCGCCTGGTTGTCTTCTATATGTTGTATGATGTCACTCAGGATGAGCCACTCCATAAACTTTCCAGGCACCGAGGTCAGGCTTACAGGCCTATAGTTCCTCAGATCCTCCTTCCCGCCATTTTTGTGGATGGGAGTCACATTGGCCAACCTCCAGTCATCTGGGACCTCCCTGGTTAGCCAGGACCAGTGGTAAGTGATGGTGAGCGGTGCAGCCAGTTCTTCTGCCAGCTCCCTCAGCACCCTAGGATGAATCCCATCCGGACCAATGGACTTGTTGGGATCCAAGTGGCACAGCAGGTCACTAACTACTTCCTCCTGGATTACAGGAGGGGTATTCTGCTCCCCATCCCCTCCTACCAACTCAGGAGCCCAGTTGTCCTGAGGATATCTAGTCTTTTTGTTAAAGAACGAGGCAAAGAGGGTATTAAGCACCTCAGCCTTCTCCTTATCTTCCGTTACTATGTTCCCCCCCTCATCCAACAAGGAGTGGAGGTTTTCCCTGACCCTTCTTTTGTTATTAATGTATTTATAAAAGCATTTTTTATTATCCTTAACAGACATGGCCAGATTAAGTTCTAACTGAGCTTTTGCATCTCTAATTCTCTTCCTACATGACCTTACAATATCCTTAAATGTTTCCTGATTCACTTGACCCTTTTTCCAAAGTTGATACACTCTTTTTTTGTTTCTGAGTTCCTGCAAAACTCCCTGGTCAACCAGCCCACTCTTCTTCCCTGCTGGCTCATTTTCTGGCACATAGAGACAGCCTGCTCCTGAGCCTTCATAACTTCAGTCTTAATGTAAGCCCAACCTTCCTGGGCCCCTTTGTTTTTAAGGACTGCTTCCCAAGGGACTCTCCAAACCAGTGTCCTAAATAGATCAAAGTCAGCCCTCCAGAAGTCCAAGGTGGAGGTTTCACTGACCCCTTTCCTAACTTCCTCAAGAATTGAAAACTCTATCATTTCATGATCGATATTCCCCAGTTGACCTCCAACAGAGCCTTCTACAGCAAGTCCTTCTCTGTTCACAAACAGTAGGTCAAGGAGGGCACCTTCCCTGGTTGGCTTACTTACCAACTGCATCAAGAAGTTATCTCCCATACACTCCAGGAACCTCCTGGACTGTTCTCTCTCTGCTGTAATGTACTTCCAACAGACATCCAGGAGGTTGAAGTCCCCCATGAGAAAAAGGGGTAGTGATATTGAAATCTCTCCTAACTGCTTATAAAATATTTCATCTGTGTCTTTATCCTGATTGGGTGGTCTGTAACAGACTCCCACCACGATAACAGCCCTGTTGGCCTTTCCTCTGATTCTTACCCACAGAGACTCAATGCTATCATCACCCACATTCATTTGCAGGCATTTATATGCCCCCCTAATATAGAGGACTACTCCACCACCTCTTCTTCCTTGTCTATCTCTTCTGAAAAGTTGGTAGCCCTTGATCCCAGCACTGCATTTGTGCAAGCCAACCCACCAGGTTTCCATAATGGCAGCTATATCACAGTTTTCCTGCTGCATAACAGCCTCCAGCTCCTCCTGTTTATTGCCCATGCTGCGTGCATTGGTATATAAACATTTCAGGGAGGGAGTCAAGTACCTACTTTTCAACCTTGAGGGATGGTGGAACCTCTGGCAATCCAAGATACCTATATACTGACCTACCAGTATTGGGTTACTACACCCAGGGTTCTCACTGGCAAGGTCAGTAACAACCCCATGCCCCTTCAAAACTAGTTTAAACCTTTGTCAATGAGCCCCACCAACTCACTTGCAAGGATTCTTTTCCGTTTGTTGGACAGATGAGCCCCATCTGTCTCCAATAGACCTGGTGCCATGAAAATCTCCCTGTTCAAGAAACCAAGGTTCCATTGGTGGCACCAACCCTTAAGCCATGTGTTAATCTCATGGGTTTTCCTTTTTCCTTTAGCATCTCTCCCTGTCACTAGAAGGTTTGAGCAGAACACCATCTTTGTTCCTGACCCCTCAAGCAATCTCCCCAAGGACTTGCGGTCTTTTTTAATTGCTTTTATACTCCTCTCTATGATTTCATCAATCCCAATCTACATAACCAGCAGTGGGTAATAGTCTGTTGGCTGGACCAGATTGGGGAGTTTCTTGGAAATGTCCCTAATCCATGCTCCAGGTAGGCAGCAGACCTCCCCGTGGCACAGATTTGGCTTACATATGGGGCCCTCAGTTCCCCTGAGAAGGGAATCCCCTACAACTATCACTTTCCTTTTTTTGCCTTGATTGTACTAGTCCTAAGTCTTGGGGCTGGCTGACACGGCTCGGGCAACTGCATGGATGGACTTTCCTCTCCATCCTCCTCTGCCTGATCCTCATTTTCTAAAGCCTCATAACTGTTGTGCGTGGGCAGCTGGTAAGACTAAGAAGATTGAGATTTTTATGTTACCATAAAAGCTTTTCCATGGTCAGCTCTTGACATGTATAGTTTTTTAAAAAAGCATAGAAATCTTTTCTGAGAGGCAAATCCATTTTTGTAACCCATGTAAATTTTAATGCATTTTCCTCCAAAAGTTGCCCAGCTTTTGAGCCTAATACCCAAACAATTATGCTTGGACATTCTTGACAAGATTTACCTTTTCATCTCAAGGCACTATCAAAATATTAAATCTAGTTTCTCAGCATGGGAGGGGAACAGGTTGGGGAGAACAATTGCCCTTTACTAGGTGAAATGATAACTGAAAATTCCTCACTGCAGTTGTGTGATTCTCAGTTAGATTAATTTTTAATTCTTTAATTTCATAAAGGGCAAATCTTAAAAGTGTTTTTTCCATATTCTACATTGCATAAAATTAAAAAATGTCATGATCATTGATCAAACAGACATAATTACACAAGGGTATGACATCTGCTCTTGATTCAAATCCAAATAGCTCAGTGCTGAGTAAGCAGTGGTTGGACAAAGAAAAGCTGATATCTTCTCTTTCAGAAAACAGTAATGACCATGACAGATTTCACTAAAAGTAAGCAATATAATTCACATCTAAAAGCATAAATTTATACAATACATCTTATACATACCCCTAAATGTAACCTGAAAACGAATGTGCGGACAGACATCTCTTGTATCTTTTTAACACATGTATACTGTTCCTCCCTTTCAGCATACCAGAGCTCCTCCTCAGTTGTCCGTTTTTATAATTGCATTGTGTCCCTTTACTTGCACTGAGAAGAAGCTTTCTCCAGATATTAGCTAATAGGTTTCATTCATTCCTCTTGTAGAGCTAGACTTAACTTAAATAAGGCTGGTAGAATCTTGTCCTCAAACTTACCAATCACTCTTATTTCCATTTGTAACAGTAAAGGTTTTGACAATCACATCTGGAGCTCTGTTGCTAGCATAGTAACATGAGGCATCTACTCTCTGCATAATTTTAAATCTAGTAAAAACAAATAACTCAGCTACAGTTAAAATAGTTTATCGAATGACATCTAAGCAGCCAAGAGTGATACAAAGGAGAAAAGCATTGATATAAATATTTTTATACACATTTTATATTTTCGGCACCCGCTGAGCCTCGCCCGCCCCAGCTGCCGGCTCCCGGCGGGTCTCGCCGCCCGCCCTCGGGCTGCCCGGCCCCGGGAACCCCCTGCCCGCCCCCAGCAGCGCCCGGACGCGCAGCTCACCGGTGGTGGACTGACAAAGTCCTTTTGATTACATGCTGAGATTCCGCTATTTTAGCAGATACATTTATTTACATGTTTGGGGTACCACAATCATTTAAAGAAAGACTTCCTCAAAAATGGTTATTTTTGCTGAAAACAGCAAAATGAAATGCATCTAGTGATTCTTTCTGTAGTTAGGACTGGGTAACAGTCACGTGTGTATGAACCGCACATCTATAAATAGTTACAGGCTTTTAAACTCTGCATCTAGCACGTACCTTTTAATAAATGGGAGTAAGTTTAAATAAAAATAACCACATGTAATACAAATATGAGTCCCTTTAACTAATATATTTTGCAATCATCAAATAATAGGTTAGGCTGTGTTAACTTATTTCTATATATGAGTAATTTTGACTGACATTAAAAAAAATGATGCTTAGTAAACAGAGCGAGTCAATGGAGTAAGCAAGATTTTTAAGGGAAGTAATCATTACTGCAAACAGGATATCTGAGAAAAAGAAAAAAAAAAAAAAAACATTTTAAACATTGAAGTTTGTTCTTGCTCTGTATTTTTCTTGAAATTTTACCTTTGAATTCAGTACCAGGGATGACTGACCACTTCTCTAAGTATATATCTGCAAAAGTGTTTTGTTTAAGCAAGCACATTTTTTATTAATAAAACTAACAATACACAAAAATCACAATAAATGAATTTATTTGTGTGTTGAGGGTTTAATTCCTTTGGGAAAAAAAAAAAAAAAAAGAAAAAGAAGAAGAAAAAGTAACTCCTCTGGTTTTGAAATGGCTTCTTCATGGTTTAATATCAGTTAAAAAATATCTTACAGCTGCACCACCTAAATCAGCGTTAAGAACCACTGCCCTATAAATATGGATCATATTAGCATAATAATGAAACCTGGTATTACAGCATGTTGATTGATAACATAGTGTCGTTCTAAACAAGAAAACAATGTCCAATAATACTCTTGAGAAAAAAAAAAAAAATTTCTCCAGACAACCATCAAGAAAACCTTGGTCACAAAATGATTAAAACTACTTCTTTTAAAACACAGGGATAGAGAAGAAGCTTTTAAAATCCTCTACATAAACCTGAACATTCATGCCAGATTAACTCAAAGATTTAATATACCCAAATCTGAAAGCCTATCAGAATCTTGCTTATTACAGATGCAAATACTATGATACAATTAGAAACTTGTCTAGAATTTTCAGTTGAGGACTCTCTGTATTTTAGTTAAGGCCATCATGACATCTTAAAAAGTGATCTTCACAAATGATAATCTCACACACAGAAACTACAAATATGAAATGGTAAAGTCAGAAAAGAAAAATGATGTGAGGATAATTAATCTGAGTGGGCTTCGAAAGTTTGGACAGAGATGAGAAAGCAATTTTACTAAGGAATGTAGAATATATTAGAATGAGACGAATATTTATAGACAATAGTTTGATAGTGAAAGCAATATTGTGAAAAGAGAGAGGTACAAATTCATTCAGAGCTTATTTTGCATTTTATATATGGAAAAATAGTACCTTTTTAGAATACTTGTTATAGTATTTCATTTGGGAAAAAAATCCTTGCTTTGACCTGGCTCCATAGTGAATAATACTATTTTTCATGCCTCTGAGTTCTGTATTTTGGCAAATCAAGAGTTTTACTTTTGGTTTTGGTTGTTTGTTTTTTTTTCGATTGGCATGCAAGTTTTTGTAATATTATATTTAAAATATTTTTATGCTGTATTTAGATATATTTTAATTTCCTATAATCACTTGATATCACAGAGGAAATAAAAATAATTAATAGAAACTATTACAGCCATGATTCATTTCCACATGGTCTGTTATACCACATTTACAATGGCACTGGGACTAGGCAAAGAATATTTTTGCAATTATTAATAATCACATGGCTATGAGATGCAATTACCTTGATTAGCATATCACTGTGACTTTTTCATCCAGGTTATATTTATAGATTTGGATTATCAAGTACCATACTACATACTTCCTGTGAAGGCAGTAACCTAAGAAATTACTTAGTTTCAAATTTTAAAAAAAATATACTTTGACTTAATTCCATATTTTGACATGGGAGAAAACTTGTGTCAGTGGTTATGGTTTGAAAATTGTGTCCTTTAACATTTGCTGTTGCCTTCAAAATGTACAAATCTTTTTGCAATTTATCAACAGCTACTTTCTAAATGAGAAGTGAAATACTACAGTATATGAACATTTGCAGTACAGAAAAAGCCTTGAAGTACAGCTGTTTTCACTCAGAAATTTGCCACTTTTGTGTATGTAGAGTTCCATTTGGGAGTTTGCATGGGTCTGCTACACCCTGTATAGCATCTTACTTGTTGCTTACTAAAGTTTCTGCTTGTTTTGGTTTGGTTTTTTTTTAGAAATTGGTGTAATAAAAGGCATCTATCCAAGATGTACCTAATAATCTCTTCACAATATTTTTCATGTTTATACTTAGTGTATATTAGTTGGGTCATCACACCGGACCCTGTTCATTTCACTTTTTTTGAGCACATAATATTCCACCCAAATATACAAGCTACATTCTTTATACATAGATGCTTGTTACTCTAGAGAGGTGTACTCATCAATAACTTTAATCTCCTTGTTAGAGTATTAGAGAAAAGCCCATCTGGAGGCTTTGGCAACAGATATCTTTATTGGTTTCTTGCAAGCCATAGATAAGACTGAATGGCATTTGTCCAATAAAAGATTCCTTTTGTATGGTATTAGGAAAGACCTGAAAGAGATGATGATTCTCTGCTTGCAAGTCTCAGTTAAAACATAGTTCTTAGTATGGTGGATGTACAGAAAGTGACTTTAAACTATAAGAAAGAAAATCAAATCTATTTTATCTTAGAGGAACTTCTAATATTCTTTAAAACTGGATAAAATAAACATTTATCTTTATGCACAGTTCATTTCATATCACAAGGAAGCAATATTTAACTACAAAATTTACTTCCATCATTTTTATAGATGTTATCAAGCTAAATTTCCTTTAGACTTTGAAAAGTACCTGTATATACAATGCAAAAACTGGAAGTACATTGGAGTAAAGTAATTTGGTCAAAACCATATAGGAAAATTGTGTAAATTCATGACTGAATTTGTAAATCCTAATGAAAAAGACATTTTTGCATAACTATGTCACCACATTTAGGTCCTGAAGACCTGCACTTACTACAGAAGAATGGACAGCAGACTTGGGGGTAATTTTTTTTTTATTCTATTAACACTTAGAACCTCTGGGGTTTGAGGGGTTTTTTTTTTGTTGGGTTTTCGTTTTTTTGTTTGGTTTGCTTTGGTTTGGTTTTGGTTGGTTGGTTTTTGTTGTTGTTATTGTTTGGTTGTCTTCTTGTTGTTGTTGGTTGGTTGGGTTTTTTTGGGGGGGTGTGGGGGTTTTTTTTGGGAAAAGCTGTTCTTCCGTGTCAGCAGATTTAGGCATTTCTAGTATACTGTTGAAATTAACTTGTACTTAGATAAGATAAAATAAAATATAACATATTTTATATTTACATAAGTACTTTGGATGAAAAACTACTCACTTCAAATTGTGTAGTGTAACATAGTCTGTAGGAGGCACTTTTCAGCAATAAGCTACCATATGCACAATTTAAAACAAATATCAGAGAGACAGAGAGAAAAGTTCTCCAGTTCAAGCACTATGCTTAAACATGAATGCATTCTAATAATTGTATATGTAAATATACACACTCACATACATATGTATTTGCACAAACACTCATACGTTTCTTCTGGCTTTCTGCAGACGTACCAGTTAAAATAGAATGATCATGCCTTTCTTCAAAACCAACAGAAGTAGTCTATTCATATAGGAATTAAACATTCAGAGTTTAGTTTAGCAATAGCCTATGGTTGTCCTAGATACATTCTGATACAATGACCAACTTTATTAAGTATGTTTATTGATTTTGTCAGTTGCAACAATACAAGATGAATTTAACAGCTGGCTTAAGAGTTACCTTTCTGTAACATAAGCAAATCTAACAGACACCCCTGTAACAGAATTAGTCTTTCCCATAAACTATAAATTTATGGGTCAAGGTTATTGTTGTGAACTATTATTCTTCTCCTTTTTATAACTGAAAGGTAGGTGAAAGACTAAGGGCCACAGACAGTTTGTACTGTCATGCTGTATATACATGGTATCCACAACAAAAATCAACTTTGCTTTCTGGATTGTTTCAAGTCCCATAAAGCAATTTAGCAATGCAAATAAAAATAATAATTAATATTTATCAGAGCTGATTCTCAGAGATGACCACACTTATTTCCCTATAAAACTGGTTTTTGCACTCTTCATCTGTGTAATGCTAATTACCAGCTTTTCCAAATAAGTTAATTAATTCTCAGATGCTGTAAAAGATGTTTTCCTTGCATTACATGATAATTGAAGCAAACAAGCTAGTCCAATATCCATCACTTCAAAGTAGCCAAACTGGCCATCCCAGTTACTTCAGAGAAAGATATCCCAAGCTGATAATCGTAAAGTCTCTTCCTAAAGTCAACAGAAAATTACTTCCACCTTCAAATAATGACCAAAATTTTTTGGTTGGTTTGTTGGTTTTGGGTTGGGTTGGGTTGGGTTTTGGTTTTAAATAATTACCATTTAACTTTGAACTTCCTCGCTAACTAAACGAATGTCTAAACATTTTTTCCTAACCTGCTAAAATCTTGGCTTCTTTGGAATAATGTGAGCCTGAGTTCAAGAGACTAGTTGCACCTTGTCTGGACAAGCACTTTCTTTTATCAATTTTAATTTTCTATATTTCATTCTCAATGGGTATCTAAAAATTTAACACATCAAAATATTCCCAGGAGTGTAGTACAATGATGTTAGCTACTGTTCTTTGTATTTATAATCACAATGCGAAGCATTTTATTACTTCAATGTATTTTCTTCATGAAGCAAATTTTTCATACTGAAAAGAATAAATCTTTAAATATCTTGCCTGCTCAGAACCCATGTCTCTGCACTGAGTATCTATTTACTATTACATTCTGGTACCCTTTTTTCAAGTGTCTGTGTTTCTCTTATCTACAGGCTTTATTGTATTTAGTACTCTGTGTTCCTACCCGTGTTCAGTCCACATGTGTAGTTTTTGACATTCTGCATATTTGCCATTTACACCTTTGCTGTAAATTTTTTTGTTCTTGCAGTGGAAATTTTCTTGTTTAGATTCATTCAGTTCTGTTATCTGTCTCATAATTTTCCACTTTGATTGATGGTTCACTGTGCCTTCTTTTCTTTTTATTAATGCCATGGTTTGCTTCAGTCTGCATTGCTCTTTGTTCTTTTTTCCTTCTATCTCCTTAGCTCTTTGGCTAGCAAATATTTTTATTTTCTCTTTCTTTGTAAAGGGGTTTTGTTCACTGGTCCCAAAATTCTCAAATGAAACTCCTTCCCTTCTTCTCCTTCCATGCAAATAGTGGAGAAAGCTAGAGAACTGTGGATCAGCTGAAAGAAAAATCAATGACTCAGTGATCACTGGTTTGAAGGTGTTTCCAAAGTGCCGAATCCTTAATTTAATCCTAATCAGCTCACAGTTTCTGCTCTGGTTGCCAATTTGGACATAAAGTGAACAGTGATGAGAGAAGAAAACTATGTGTAATTAGGGCATAATAAACAGCCCAAGTGGAAAAAACTCAGAGTTGCTCTGATGATAGTAGAAACTTTTTTGAGGTTCAATAAATGGTCCATTGCCTCCCAATCAACAGCTCAATATCCAAAAAGACTTCAACAGAAGACTTAAAAAGGAAACTTTGTTTATTTCCAGTTGCCAAGGTTAGTTGGGAATGAAGTTCTGGTTGACTATGAATATTCTACTCTAACATGTCTTAAAGGCTTAATAACCAAATAGCCAAAGCCATTTTGTCTCTGTCAGAGAACGTCACAGAGTTGTATTTTATTTTATTTTATTTTATTAGTGCTGAGTCTGCTAGTTTAAGCAACTGTTATGATAGTAAATGAAAGATACAGAACTAACTTGGAGGATAACTCTAATAATAGGATTTCAAATGGCAATAATATAAGCCAAACTATAACAATACTCAGAAAGGGTCTTTATATGGTTTAAGTAAACAAGGCATTGTTCATATGAGAAAAAATTTACAAAGAACAAAAGGATTCACATGCATGAAATAAAATGGGGCTGTATACAACAAAGCTTGGATTCAGAAAACAGAATCAACGCACCATTGTGGCATTTTGCCCAGACAAGACACTGGCACTAGCTCTGAGCACTCTGTAATACATCTTATACTACTGTAGATCACCTAAAGACAAAAGAAGTCAAAAAGGAAAGAGCAAGTAAAATAAGTCTTAAAATCATGAAATTCTGTGAGAGGAAACTGTGGCATAGCAGAAGTGGAGGAAGAAGCAAGGAAAAACTGTGGGGCTTTTTTCTTTTGTCTTCTGGTTTTTATGAGAGTTAATATGAGAAATATTGGAGCACTTGCTAACAAGTAATAGATTACCAAAAAAAGTAAGCTAACGAATTTCGCTGGGAGAGAGTAAAGGATGTAACATAGCCATAAACCTTCACAAAGAATCAAGGTTAAAGTACTTAGGATCAGAAGATGTAAAGAGTCTGAGTCAAAAGAAAAATATTACTATAGCTACCAGGGTGGCATTAGGTGACATGTAACAAGCTGAAGATTGCACTAATGTTAGCAGCACAGCCTAATTGCTGGCTCTTTGACCCACACTTCTATCTATTAAAAGGAGAAATGCATATTCAGCATAGTTAGAATAAGAAATGGAAGAACAGGAAGAGCTATTAAATGCAGGCACTGAAAGTTTCTGCTATTGCCAACATTCAACATTTGCTAGTCTTCCTTCTTCATAAAATTTCTGTAAGAAGATTTTGACAATTTAAGATGTAAATTATAATTCTTCCACTTTAAAAACAGAACATTTTATAGGCAAAATCTAGTCTTGCAGAAATAGAATCTACCCTTTTAAAATTGAGAATTGTTAGTATTTTACTTAGTGCTATTTATTTAAGAACATACAGTTATTAACATCTCTTTGATTTTACTGTGGAGTTTTGTTTTGTTTTAATATATCCCATGCCCTGAATGTTTTTTCAATAAAATTTTAGATGTAGAAAATTGTATGGATGATGCTGTAATTTCAACACTGTAAAATCAAAATAATATAAATTATTCAGAGAAAGTATACCTTAAATTTGTAACTGGTTTTGCATTAAAACACGTTTGGTTATGTTGTCAGTAATACTTGGCACATTTATGATGGAGAGACAGGTATCTGACAATGCTATCAAGTCAGGAGCAGGCACCTACAGGGTGAAAGCAGGGTGCTCATCTCATCTATAAGGGCGTTCCCTTATCAGCTGGGGAAAACAGACCACTGAAACAGGTCCAACTCCTATGGTGTGGTCAGAGCAGCCACTTTGGCTTCTTGTCCTGGCATGTCCAGTAGTTTTCCATGCCCTTTTCAGTTAGTGTAACCTCAGCCCAGGGCCAAGCAAGCAGCCAGTTCACCCACCTGCAACTCTAACAATATTTTACATGAATTAATACTAAGGATTCATTGTAATTTTACATAATTATACTCCCAGTTTTTTCCTCTGCTCTTAATTAGTTGGACCAAAGAAATTTATTTTCATTTTATAGTCAGTACCACCCATTCTAAGTGAAGCAAGATCTATTATTTCATATGCTATGGAATTAAAAAATAAAGTATTTTAGTTTTATTTTAGTTTTGAACTTATTCTTCTGTTATGGATAATGATTTCTTTTTTTGAGTAATTTATCAAAATATGAGTCTGTTTAGTAACAAATTCAAACCTTTGCAAGAACTAGGGTGAAGAGAGCATACCCAATTACATTTAACATTAGGAACATCCTGAAATTTTAATGATCTACTTAATAATATTCCAAAACCATTTTTTTTTCTCATCCAGCAATTGAGGAATAAATGTTAAAAATGTAGGCATACTCAGTGAGTCAGATTTTTTAGGAGAAAACAATTCATTGATAGAGAAAAGGCAGTGGATGTCTCTGGTTATTTCAGTGAATTTCTCCAATGTAGCTCAGAAGCACTGACCAGGTAACCTCTGTGTTTGACTCTAGGTTGCCTCAGCAGGCAAGGATGAAAGGATGATTCATCTTGCTTAAAAACAAGGAGTTTAGAAAGGAGAATTACCTCACCTTTTAAACACTGAGAACATTAAAACTTCTTTCCATTTAACCTTCCTAAGAGGAAATTAACCATGAGTAGGTAAAGTTTTCAATTAATGCAATTAAATCTTTAGACACAGTGACCATATCAACATTTTAAAGTATCTCTGCAGATTGTGTTGGATTTGTGTCTGGGGTTTTTTGCTAGTGAGGAAGGAGGCTACTGGCGTGTCTCCTGTTAAGAAACTTTGAAAAGCTCCTCTGGCTCTTAAGTCAGCCCCACCTCTGGCCAAGGTGGAGCTAATTCAGCCAATCAGTGCTTCTGCGATAACATATTTAATAGAGAAAAACCTGTTGGGCAGGTTCCTTTGTTTTGGGAGTTCTATCTTTTTTTTGTAGAGGCGTGGGACATGGTAAAGACAACCATGCAGACAGCCAGGTCAGTGAGGAAGGAGGCACACTGGAGCAGCCATGCGTGATGCTTTGTTGCTGACTGGGTAGGCTCAAACCACAATGAGATACATGCTGGTCTTCCAGCACAAGTAAAATATATAGTAAAATTTATTAAGCATTCAAAAATTTCAGTTTGTGCCCATTTGGCATGTTGCCAGTCCTCATGATTTTTAGATAAACATAGCCATACTTCTTTTCACTGATGCAAACAAACAGCTGTCACAAAATGATTATACCTTTTTGCTAACAGTGGAGCTTTCCAAACTCTCATACCATCTCTCTTTTTGAAAGAGCACACGTGGAATTTTCTGATGTTCTTTACCAGAACATTCTAGTAGACTTGTAATTTTCTAAATAATTTTATTTATAACTTTAGAAAATATGGGAATGTTTGGGCCAACACAGGGAGCGTTCGGGCCGACACAGGGAGCGTTCAGGCCGACACAGGGAGCGTTTGGGCCGACACAGGGAGCGTTCGGGCCGACACAGGGAACGTTTGGGCCGACACAGGGAGCGTTTGGGCCGACATGTTTGTGCAGTAGCAAGAGAAATCCAAAGGAACTGAGCTGATAATCAGCTGAGTCTCACACAGCTCAGACCAGTTGTTCCCAGGGGGCTCCGAGGTTTTAGATCACTGGGTGCAAGCTGCCAATCAAGCTAATTAATGGAAGCCCACCAAGTGACATTTTCACCTGTTAATAAACCCAGCTGGCTTTGCTCATGTTTTCCTCTTTTCCCAAGTATACCCTGGGCAGTTACCAGACACATCAGGCTGGTACAAACCCCCACTGCTCCTGAGATATGGTGAACTCAAGTAGCTCCTGGGTTTAACATTCACCCCATAGGACTCAAGATGGAGCTACCAGCATCATCTCTGCTGCTAGCCCCAGCAGCAGCTTGTTTAAAGCAGCAAATAACAGAAGATATTACCTCCTGCCTCACTGCAAATCCTTCTGCAAAGGATGGGGGCTACCAGCTTCCCAGCTCAGGCATCACATGAGCACCAGTGGAGCCCCCAGAAAGCTGCTGCAGACCTGACTGTGAGAAAGACAACTCCCAGTGCCGAAACCTGGGATTAAGACACTCCAGTGACTGCCTCACACATCTGGTGTGTGTTAGGACGGATACATTGGCAAGGAAAACACAGACAGGCTCCAAGCGGGTCTGGTTAACCCATTCATGACTGAGCCTCTGTGGAGCACCCAGACACACTGAGGGCTGCAAGATACCTGGCCAAGCCTTGGGAGAGCTCGGCTCAAACCTTGGCTCAAACCTCGGCTCAAACCTCGGCAGCGGCCTGTGGCTCCTAGGTGATACTGGGAAACCAGGGAGCAGTTCACGTGCCTACATAGAGGTGACAAGTGCCACTGAGGATGCCTTGGGTTACCTAAGACACCTGACAAGGCCTGGCAGATGTGCCATGGGTCCAATAGGAAAGCACCTCCTCTGACTACTCAATCCACGATGGGTGAGTTCTACAGTTACAGCATTTCTTCCTCTTCCTAAACATTTCAATCTCAGCTGCCTGGCCTTGAAAAAGAGACAACCTGTCCTTTATGCTTTGAGGCAGTAGGGCATCAGGATAGTCACAGCGCACCCACCATGGTGACACCCTGACCTTGGTTGGGCACTGTAGGTGCTACTCTAGTACTGGTCATACTGCAGTCATGCCATGCAGGACAGCTGCCTTCCCAGCATGCACAGCACTTCCTAGGGTATATTTTTGACCCATATACCAGATGACCATGATCCAGAATGCAAGCTGGGCAAAGAGGCCTCATACAAATACACCCTCGTGTCTTTCTTTCATTGACGCAAATCCTCAAGGTTTCTCCTTACGAATCATAGAATGGTTTGGGTTGGAAGGTTACACCTATTAACCCAGCACTGCCAGGTCCCCAAAACACCTCTGCTTTCCTCGTTGCTGCAGATTTTTTGGTGTTGTTGGATAAATCAGGCCAAGCAGAGCTCGCCCCCTCGTGGGATGCAGCCAGGGAATGCATGGACACCCACTGGCAGAGGGGTTAGGTGCCCCAGGGGTGCATAATGTCTCTTTGACTCCCTTCCTCTAGAGGAGCAGGAGCCATCACACCACCTCAGCCAGCAGAAGTGCTTTTTCACCCCATCCCAGCAGTGCTGGTCTGGCAAAACCGTCTCCCAGCAGCCCCCAGGATGGTCCCTGGGACAGCCAGCCCAGCTGAGCTCAGCCTTCCCTACAGCCAAATCTCTCCAAAATACAGGGGTGAGGGATTCCCACAATCTTCAGAGCCAAATTTCACCCCAAGAGTTTTAAACGAGCTAGCAGAGAGCCTTCTGTGGTTTAATAAGAAACCAAACAAACAAAAAAGTAAAATTCAAATAAAGGCTGCTGGGCAATCCTCTATTTTAACACACACCCCTACCTCCAAACCCATGGCTTTACATTGCAAAATAAACCAAGAGGCAGGTCAAGACAGGTTGTTTGTTGGGTTTTTTTTTCCAAGGAGAAAGGGGCAGTGAAGGCACCTGATACCTCCCTATAATTAGAGACAGTTCTTTATGTCACTGCCAGAGCACCTATATCTAATTCAGAAACATTGAGGTATTACCAAGCTTCATTAACTTGTCCATCAGGCTTTCCCCTGCTCACTTCCCTGCTATTTTTCCACTTTAATGAGCTCAAATGGGTCAAACTGACCAGTTACTCCTGAGCAGGGACCAACCATCCCACTATCCCTCCCCCAAGGAATCTGATGCAATGAGGGATTCAAAGACTCTCCACATATCAGTTTTCCCAGAGAACCTCCTTTCAACCACGGGTATACTTAGCAACAGCAGCTATCCTAGCGAGGACCCTGGAGACTTATCTAAGGATCTGGAGAATTCAGGACAGCTGGGGATAGACATGGCAAAGAAAGGCCTGGGTCTTGCTAAGGCGGCAGAACCTCTCCCCAGGCAGTGACCATACATGGGCTGCCAAGGGCTCTCTACAGCTCACAGGGTGGGAAGCCCCAGAGGGAAAGAGACTAATCTCTCATCTCCAGCCTCACAGGCAAGAGAAACCTGAGCACAGCCCAAGCTGTAGAGATGTGCACAGCCATGCATGGAGCAACTAAGGTCAGGGGCTACCTGAAACTTCCAGAACTTTATGGAGAGTGCTTTGAGTAACAGACTCAGTACATGCTGGGTTATGTAGCCCTGGTGTGAGGCAGGCTTCCCCCACACCTTGTGCTCCCAACCTCTCACCAGAGCCTCCCCTCCCACCCCAAACTTCTGGCTTCTTTTGGGAAGGCTTCACACCACAGTGGTTTCCTCTGCAGCAATTCTGGGGCTGTTCAGCTGGAGAGAGAAGCCTGAGAAGGGATCTGATCAAGAGCTAAAGGACCCCTAGGGGCACAAGAGGATGGGGCCAGGCTCTTTCCAGTGGTGCCCAGTGACAGGACAAGGGGCAAAGGGTACAAACTGGAACCCAGGAAGTTCCATCTGAACAAGAGGAAAATCTCCTTTGCTGTGAGGGTGTCAGAGCCTGGCCCAGGCTGCCCAGAGAGGCTGTGGAGTCTCCTTCTCTGCAGAGATTCCAAACCCACCTGGACACTGTGATCCTGGGCCCCCTGAGCTCCGGGTGACCCTGCTGGAGCAGGGGGGTTGAACTAGATGATCTCCAGAGGTCCCTTCCAACCCCTACCACACCTTCTATATACACTGGGCATAGTTAAATAGATAAGATTCACTGTTTAAGTGATCCTTGTATCTTCTCACTGCATCTACACCAGGGAGCCTTAGGATTTACTTTCCTGACAGCCCCATCACAAGACTCATGGCTCACAGCTCCAGCACACCTTGTAGGAGCACTGTCCTTACTCCATTCATTTCCACCTTGAAAAGAGCTTTATCCTGAAGGAGAGGAGATCAGAGAGCTGAGCTAGCCTCAGGACGAGAAGAGGTAGCCCCAGACAGCAACTAAACACTTCCTTCCTCCATTTTGGGAGTGGAAATCACCAGAGCCTGGCAGTGTTTAAGTAGCACAAGTAAAAGTAGAAGTTTAGAGCCACACATTAAACTATTACACAAATTGGGAGGGAAAGTAATTCTTCGTATTTCAAAAACAAAAAGGAAGTTATTTTTGCTCACACTTTTGCCATCAAGTTCCATATGTGATAAAAAAAGATTAAAATGCAGCTAGACAGGAAGGGATGTGCCACCCTGCTACTGGTATTTGTGTACACCCTTTTTCAGCAAGTTCCTAAAGGCTGTAAGAGTTGGAGTGCTGCAGAACAGACCCCTCCAGACAGCTGAAACTCCAGCAGGCAACCGAGAGGGGAAAGAGCTGACCCAGCTTAACCAGCAGCCCCCACCACTGGCTCTGGAATGTACCTGCACCCACTGCAGAAAGAGAAGGCTCCACTGCCTTGGGTCACCCCCAGCATCTGCTCCTTGCTCCTTCAGGGTGAGCTGAGCTGCAGTGGAGGCACGCCTGGGCTAGAACGATGCCAGAAATCACATCGATCCCACCAAGAAGCCCCGTGCTCCCCCAGCAGCCCAGGCTTCCCTTTGTTTCAGCAGAGTCGTGCACAGATCCTTCCAGCACCTTTTGAAGCTTCTAGTGAAGCCTTCAGCCAAAGCTAATTGCTGTCAGGTGTCAGCCAAAACATTTATGGCAAGCCTGGGTGACAGGAGATGACACACCTTGCTCCTCTCATTGTCAGTCAAGGGGGCTTTTGCTACGACATCAGCTGTGCCAGCTTTCAGAAGCCTAGGGGAGAAATGCTAATGCAAGCTTTGAAGCTGGAGGTGAAAAATCGGGCAACCCCCCACCCCTACCCAAGCTCCTTGGATGCTCACCCTGAATCCAGTCCAAATCTGAGTACTTCTGGGTGATAGACCTCAGCTGAGCTAATCTCCATCTGCCTCCACCACAGACAGATGTGGTCTCTGCTGTCAATCTGCCTTCTTTTAACCCCCATGGATAGCTGGCTGCATTGGAGCGAACTGGCCAGTGATGTGACAATCTCTGCTGATAGAGCAGAAGAGCAGAGCAGAGGTGCAGGGAGATGTACCACCGTAGATCAGTTAGCCTGGGACACTGCCAGGATAGTTCGGTGAGAGGCAGCGGGGACAAGAAATCTGGTATGCCCAGTGGCTGCTGCAAGGAAAAGAGGTCGCTGATCTCCACCCACTGCTCTCAAAGATGGGGCTGGTTTCAGCTGAGGAGCAGGTCCAGGTTGCCAGACCCTTTGCTGAGCTTGCCTGCTGCTGGAGCTGTTGTTCCCCACTTGATCGACCCACTCCCAAGGGGACTGAAAGTCAAAGATAAGTCTTCTTGCTAAAGAAGACTTTAGGAAGTCTAAGTCTCTCCCTAGCTGGAGGAGCTTGTCAGAAGCCTGCCAGAGCATCTGATCCACTTCAGCCCCACAAATCATCCTCACTTTAGCCGCACATCTCCCTTTCCCACCAAGGCCCTCCTAGTTTCCCAGCCTCCCAGTTTCCCAGGACTGGAAGGCAGCAGTGGCGTTGGGGTACCAGGTGCCCAGGCCTCACCTCTCGCTGTCCCCAGGGGATTCCTCTCCCACTTGGTCGACACCTTCCGCGCCCATCTGGCACCCCTCCGCGTCTGACATCTTCTCCCCCAGCCGGCACGGTGGCCCTGCAGTGGCTGCGGTGCGAGGGTGCCGCGCGTTTCGCTTTTCCTGTGCTCAGCAGAAGTGAGCTCTGCCGGAAACTTCATGGGCTGAGGGTACGGGGGGATGGGAGAAGGGCAGGGGGAAGGCAAATTTGGGTGGTTTTTGTTGTGTGTTTTTTGAAAGCATTGGAACTATTTTAAGGTTTTGCTGCTGCTGACAGTTCAAAAGTGGGAAGTGCTGGGCTAGCCCAAAGGGAAAGCAGGGGCACGGACATCCCCACTGCGGCAAGGAGAGAAGTGACCATCCTCCCCCCAGGTGCCTATGGTCCTTTGGGGACGGACAGCGTCTCTAAACCACAGCATCCTGCAGTGCACCAGTACCAAGAAGCTGCTGAGGTTGTCCTGAATTCATACCTCTCACAACCTGCTGGGTCTGCAGGCATCACCCTTCACCTCCAACCCCAGTCCTGCTCCTTCCCCACCGCTTCCTGTGGTTGCCACCATGGGTGGAGGCTCTGCAACACTTCCTGGGGCTTGGGCTCATCTCCATGTCTCTTCGCCACTAGTGACGGACATAGCCAGAAGCTGGTGGTACAGTCTGGCAGGAGGATGCCAACAGAGCATGGTGGCACAGCCTCACCCTTTCCTCCCCGCAAAGAAGGGGATGAGCATCCCCAGCAGCAGAGAGGTTCCACATCCCTATAAGCACAGCCCCTGCCAAAGCCTTCCCATCCCCACCAGGACCCCCATGGTGGGGGCAGACCCTGCTGGCACCACGGCATGGGTGGAGGTCTGGCCCCCCCAGGCAGGCAACACCCGCCTCTCCCACCAAAGCTTTATTTACACCGGGGCTGCCAGGACACAGCTCTTCACAAAACCAGAGAGAAACAGCACCCAGCCGCTGCCCCCGAGCCCGGGGGTGAGGGGGGGCTGCAAGGACAGGAGGGAGCAAGGGATGGGTGTGGAGAAGCAGGTGCTTAGGACTCGCCAGCCTCGAACATCTTCTTCCTGCCCTCCATGCCAGACTTCTCCTCGATGTTCTTCCTCCAGTCACCGACATCGCGGAGGTCCTTCTCCTGGAGGAGGAATGGACATGTCGGTGTGAGTGGTGTCCCCTGGTGTGAGAAGCCACCCAGGCAGGGTCCTTCACCTGTCCACCCATGGAAAACCCATTGTCAGATAGAAGAACCCAATTCCACCTATGCTGTACATCTTGGGCTACACCCTCCTTTTCCAATATTGTGGATGCCAGTGGGGGAAATATCAAGCAGGAAGAACGTTACGGAGAAAGGCTCACACTCGACCCTGTCTATCACAGCGGGAGTAGTGAGTCCCCCAAAATGGGGGCCAACTCCTGTATGGGTACAGGAGACAGGGCAGAAGTACCTTCTCAGTGTCCTCCTTCTTGACTTGCTTCAGGTTGGCTCGGAGGTCCATGCAGACCTTGTGCTTGGAGCCCAGCAGGGCCCGCAGCATCGCATCAGCGGACATGCGCACCCTGCGCAGGGGTGGCCGCTTGAACTTGCCCCGCAGGTCAAAGAGCTTCTGGCTCAAGTCTTCCAGCTGAAGAGAGATGAAATGAGAGGGGGACAGAGAGAGAATCGAGTGTGAGTTCTGTGAGATGGACCCAAGCAGCACAGGGAGTCAGGCAGGATGGGCTGGAGATTCCCTTGATGGATGGCTCTGGAGGAAACTCACCTCCTTGTTTGTTTTCTGTAGCTTCACCTCTGTGTCATACCTCTCCTCATCCACTGCCTCTATCTTGGCATGAAGCTTTTTGCACAGATCCTGTGAGGAAAAGCAGAGAGGGATGGTGACTGCTAAGACTCACAAATGTGATTCCTTTCTCCTGACTGCTCTGCCTCTGAAAGACCTCAGTCCAGAAGACCAGATGGAGAAGGGTGGCTTGCAGGCTACCTCCTGATCTCCAAGGACAGGTTGGAATGAGCTCTGAGCAACTTGATACAGCTGAAGTTGTCCCTGCTTACTGCAGGGGGGTTAGACTACACAACCTTTGAAAGTCCCTTCCAACCCAAACCGGTCTATGATTCTAAGGTACTGGCTTCACACAAATGCTGCCTCAACACATCTTTAGAAATGCAGCTTTCCTACAGCCAGACCCTTTTTTTTTCCAGAGACCCCATCTGCCTCTCAAGACAATTCCACATCCAGCCAGCTCCAGGACACCCATAGCTGAGAAGGGGGTCAAGATGGAAAAGCCAATCTAGATCCACCAGGCTGACTGATGGAGCCAAATCTTTTCTGGGAAGGGGTTAAAGAAGTCTTTACCTGAAGTTCCTGCATGGATCCTGGGAGTGACAGAGGAGGGCAATGCTCTGCCAGGTAGTTTTGCTTTTCCACTTCTTTAGCAGCTGCTTCTTTTTCTATTTCAGTGACAGCGAGCTGAAGCATAGCACTCTGGAAGGCAGCAGGAGGGTGGTCAGCATGGGCTCGAGACAATGGAGGAGGACAAGGGGGGTTCAGCAAGGGAGGGAGGGCCCCTATGGAGAGACAGCTTGGGGAGCTCCCCTTCAATACCAGCATCTCCAAGCAAGGCATAGTGGTGGGGACCCAGTGATAGGTTGAGTGGGGGTCCCCTCATAGTGCATCATGGCCTCTTCCAGTAGGGAGTGTGCTGAGAGGTGGCTGACTTGGGATGGGATGGTTGGGACACACCTTGCCCAGCCCCAGCAGTGTCACGTACCTTCAGGTGCTGCCGGCGGGCAGTGGCTGCCCTCCTTTTTTTCTGCAAGTGGGAGGAACAAGAGAAAAGCAGGTTATCGGGCACCCATTCCCATTTCTGTTCCCCTTCCCCATGCAACCCCACAGTCCCCCGAGGACCTGCAGCCCTGCCAGGGAGTTGGCTCCAGATAGGATGGACAACTTGACACACAGTTGGTCCCCAAACCAGTGGCACTCAAAGAGGCAGCTCCCTGCTGAACCACCCATGATGTGCTGGAGGAGCAGCAACAGATCTCCTCTTTTTAAAAGAAGCCACAACTTTGATGAGCCGCTTCACTGCAGCCATTGCCTCCGCACTTTGCCCAGAAGACTGAGCATGGCTGGTGCAGGGGAAATGCACCCTGGTGTCTGATGTGCCATGGTGGGGGAGTAGAAAGCAGCATGTGGGTGTGAGTCTGTGCTGCACAGAGGAAGCAGATAAGCATCTGCAGAGCAAAATATTAACAAAATCTGACGATGCTTTGCATATGCAAATGGTGCTGAGGCCCTTCTGACAGTGCTGGAGGGCTCTGCAGAGAAAAGGCCCCCAGCTCAGAGATGCAATGCACCATTAACCAGCAGGGTTTCACCAGGCACGGGCAGATCCCTTGAGCACTGTTAGTCCAGGGCTTACTCTCCATCTGAAAACTGGTACCTTAGCGAGCAGTGCCCTCCCAGCCTTTTCTGGGGGCACTGGGTTTGATGGGGAATAAAAGCACCTGTTGGGGACATACTGTGGAGTTTCCATTGGTCCCTGAAATCCTCTTTGCTCTCAGTGAGGACAAGCCTGAGCTTGTGGTGTTTCAGACATATGGTGGGATGCCATAAAGAAAGGAAAGATGGAGCAACTTGCTAAGAGGAGATGGAGTAACAAAGCCACATACAGCCCTCCTACACCTTCCCCTGAATTTCCACAGCCACCCCCAGGCTTTGAGCCTGGCTCTTTCTGGCCCTGCCAGAACCCACGGAGAACTTGCTAAGTGTGCAACCTCCACCCTGCTCAATCTCCCTTGGATCCGGGTCTCCCTGGATTTCCTTTGAGAAGCGATTTGGCATCTCTCAGTGGGCAGAAAATGAGGGGCTAGGACGAGAGGATGCTTGGCCAAGAGCTGGGGGGTGGATGGGTGATGGAGAAGCAGCTCTGGACCATCGACTTCCCAGCACCATCTTGTGGCCGGCTGGGGAAGCAGGAAGAGATGGGGGGGGGGGGGGGGGCTCGGGGGGAGTTTGACACGTGCTGTCGGAGTCCATCCCTGCACGCTACAGCAGTATGTCCAGGTGTCCAAGAAGTCCAAGAACATCCCGGTCTCTATTAGAAATATTATGGCCAGCAGGACTAGGGAAGTAATTGTACCTCTGTATTTGGCACTGATGAGGCTGCAGCTCAAATACTGGGTTCAGTTTTGGGCCCCTCACTACAAGAGGGACATTGAGGGGCTAGTGCATGTCCAAAGAATGGCAACAAAGCTGATGAAGGGTCTAGAGCACAAGTCTTACCAGGAGCAGCTGAGGCAACTGGGGTTGTTTAGCCTG
Organism: Actenoides hombroni; assembly: GCA_024336885.1. Taxonomy (NCBI): domain Eukaryota; kingdom Metazoa; phylum Chordata; class Aves; order Coraciiformes; family Alcedinidae; genus Actenoides; species Actenoides hombroni. Next base: position 1,889,497 of record WUAM01009935.1, on the reverse strand, counting down.
GAGAAAAGGCTTGTCAACCAACACCCACAAGTCTTTCTCCTCAGGACTTCACTCAATCAATCCAGCCTGTATTTGTGCTTGGGATTGCACCAATTCACATGCAGGACCTTGCACTTGGCCTTATTGAACCTCATGAGGTTGGCATGGGCCCACGTCTCAAGCCTGTCCAGGTCCCTCTGGATGGCATCTCTTCTCTCCAATGTGTTGACTGCACCATACAGCTTGGTGTTGTCTGCAAACTTGCTGACAGTGTACTTGATCCCACTGTCCATGTCACTGACAAAGATGTTAAACAGCACTGGTCCCAGTACCGATCCCTAAGGAACACCACTCATTACTGGTTGCAAATTGGACATCTAGCTATTGACCACAACTCCTCAAGTGCAACCATCCAGCCAATTCCTTATCCACTGAGTGGTTCATCCATCAAATCCATGTCTCTCCAATTCAGAGATGAGGCTGTCATGTGGGACAGTGTCAAATGCTTTGCACAAGTCCAGGTAGATGATTTCAGTTGCTCTTCCCTTAGCCACCAACGCTATAACCCTGTCGTAGAAGGCCACTAAATTTGTCAGGCACAATTTTCCCTTAGTGATGCCACGCTGGTTGTCACCAATCACTGCCTTATTTTCCATGTGCCCTAGAATAGTTTCCAAGAGGATCTCCTCCATGACCTTCCCAAGCACAGAGATGAGACTGACTGGCCTGTAGTCCGACCTGTAGTATGTCTTTTTTCTCCATATACAAATGGGGGTGGTTTCCCCTTTTCCAGTCAGCAGGAACTTCACCAGTATGACTGGAGCACTTGCCAATGAAGACCAAGGCAAAAATGTTGTTGAGCACCTCATCCTTCTCCATGTGCTGGGTAACCAGGTCTCCCATTTCCTTCCAGAAAGGCTCCATTTTTCCCTAGTCTTGCTTTTATCATGAACATACACAGGTTTGCCTTGTTGCCCTTGACATCCCTGACCAGAGTTAATTCAATCGGGGCTTTGGCTTTCCTAACCTGATCCCTGGATACTCGGACAATTTCTCTGTATTCCTCCCAGACTACCTGTCCTTGCTTCTACCCTCTGTAGGCTTCCTTCTTGTGTTTGAGTTTGTCCAGGAGCTCCTTTTTCATCCATGATGGCCTACTGGTGTTTTTCCCTGACATCCTCTTTGTCAAGACACATTGCTCCTGAGCTCAGAGGAGGTGATCCTTTATTATTAACCATCTTTCTTGGGCCCCTTTTTCCTCCAGGGCTGTATCCCATGACACTCTACCAAGCAGGTCCCTGAAGAGGTCAAAGTCTGCGCTCCTGAAGTCCAGGGTAGCAAGCCGGATGTGCACCCTCCTCACTGCCCTATGGATCTTGAACTCCACTGCTTCAAGGTCACTGCAGCCAAGGCTGCCCTTGAGCTTCACATTCCCCACAAGCTTCTCCTTTTGGGAACCTCCTGGATTGTTTATGCCCTGCTGTGTTGTCCCTCCAACAGATATTGGGGTGGTTAAAGTCCCCCATGAGGACTAGGGCTTGTGAGCATGAGGCTGCTCTTATCTGTCTTTAGAGGGCCTCATCTGCTCAGTCCTCCTGGTCGGGTGGCCTGTAGCAGACCCCCACTATAATGTCACCTGTCCCTGCCCTCCCTTTAATAATGACCCATAAATTCTCAGTGGCTCCTCATTCATGCCCAAGCAAAGCGCAATTGACTGAAGCTGATCATTGACATAGAGGGTGACACCCCTTCCTCATCTCCCCTGCCTGTCCTTCCTAAAGAGCTTGTAGCCACCTATTGCTACGCTCCAGCCCTAGAAGCCATCCCACCACATCTCTTTGATGCCAATGAGATCATAGCCCTGCAGGCACGTGCACTCTCTGACTCCTCTTGTTTATCTCCCATGCTACCTGCATTTGCAAAGAGGCATTTAATTTGGGCCCCTGATGAAGATGACTTACTGGCTGGAGTTCCTTTGTGCTGCTCTCTGGGTGCTCTCCTGCTGACCTGTGCTCCTTCTCCAGGCTCTGGGCATCTATTGATGATACTGGCATCAAACTGTAGGAGCAGGATGGATTGAGGTTCCCCTCCCCCGGCAACTTTAATTTAAAGCCCTCTTCATCAGCTTGGCGAGCCTATGACCGAAGATGCTCTTCTCCTCCTTTGACCCCATCAGCCCTCAGTAGACTAGGTTTCTCAGAGTCCTATGGTCTAAGTGCCTGTGGCATCAGTCCCATAACCAATTGTTGATTCTTTAGATTCAACTGGCCCTCTCAAACCCCTTTCCTTTGACCAGAATGATTGATGAAAAAACTACCTGTTCTCCAGAGTCCCTTAGTGCCGCTCCCAATTCTTGATACTCCTCAGACTGCTCCTGGCTGTAGCACTGGTGCCCACATGAAACAACAGCAGCAGATAATAGTCAGCGAATTGTACGGGGCTTGGTAGTCTCTCGGTGACATGCCAGATATGATCTTCTGGTAAGCAGCAAACCTCTCAAGGGAGCATCAGGTCAGTAGACAAGTGTCTCTGTCCCTCTGAGAAGAGTCACCTGCTACTATCACCAGTCACCTTTTCTTAGTTGTGCTGTGGGGAGCAGATCGGTCTGCCTTGCTCAGTTTCAGCATCTCTCCTCATGTGACGCGTCTTTCTTCTTCCTTCTTCCTGGAGGTTCTTGCCATTGCAAGATTCCATTCTTCTGCATTATTGGCCTCCCTCCCCTCTGCGTGTGCCAGTGGGGGAAGATTTTGGCTGTTTGGCCGTGATCTGTGGGTCCACTGTAGACTGCACTTGAAACCAGCTATTTAACTCCTCAGCCTCCCTGATGTTATGCAGCCTTCTCACCACCTCCTGCAGCTCAGACACCTGAGGTCCTCCACCTAGGCACACCTTTTGCAGGCAGGTCTGCTGCCTGTCCCTGCCCCAGGAGAAAGGTCTAGGCACTTCCTGCAGTCTGAGATCTGCACATCAGCCTCTCCCTTTAGCAGCTCCTTCTGGGTGGAGGCATCAGCCACTGCTGGGGTAGATGGTGCAGATCTCTCAGCCAGAGCTGCAGCCTTTGCTCTCCCGTGGGTGTGTACCATTCTGCCTTGAGGGCAGGTAGGATTAGTGTCCTTGACCCATGCATTTGGTCACAGAATGGCACCCAGTTGTGTACTTCAAGTCTCTTCACTTGGCCAGTGGAATGTCCCTCCTTCAAAGAGGCGCCCTCCCTGCACCATCTCCAGCATGAACTGCTGTGCCACACCCTGGCTGATGAATCACTCTCTGTTTGCCCATCCTTTTTGCTTCTTAGGGCTGCCTTTTGTGGGAGTGGGATGTGGCCACCATTACTCTTGAACATATCCACGACTCCTCGGTCGCTCTCATAAGAACTGCCAGCTCCAGGTGGGTCTCTGTCCTTCCCTGAGGTTTCCCTGGCTAAAGAAACCCCCCTTGTATGCTGCAATACCCTGCTCCACTATGCAATGCACCTACACTGGAGCTGATTGCCTCACTGAGGTTATCTTCAACGTGCTTCAGGAATTTCTGAGAGCTGTTTGTGTCTGTACAATAGTCCTGGTTGACTTCTGGGAAGTTAAAATCATCCATGGAGACAAAGACAGCAGATCTAGAGATCTCCCTTAATTCCTTGTAGAATTATTCGTTGTCCTGGATGGGTGGTAGGTAGTAGACTCCCACAACATCTGTTTTATTTGCTTTCCCCTTCATCCTTATCTAGAGGCTCTTAACCATGTCATTCCTGACTATAAGCAGCATAAAATCCAACCCCTCCCTCAGATACAGTACCACCTCCCAGCCTTGTCTGCCTGGACTATCCCTCCTGAAGAGCCTGTAACCATCCATCACAACATACCAATCACAGGACTCATCACACCAGGTTTCACTTATGCCAATGATGTCATCACTCTGGGATTGGGCAAAAGCTTTTAACTTCTTTTGGTAATTCCTTATGCTGTGTGTATTAGTATAGACACATTTGAAATGTGCTTTAGTGTACTCATCACATCATGGAGCAGACTGAAGGACCTTGCTAGCACACTGTCCCTCAAACATTGATGTGTCGCCTCCAGGCTTATCTCTAGACAACCTGGTTTTATCCCCTCTCCCTTCAAATATAGTTTAAAGCTCTTTCAATAAGCCTGGCTAACTCCTGTGTACAGATCCTTTTCCCCCTTTGCGACATTGATGGGCCGAGGCCAAGGGGATTGAGGTTCAACAAGGTCAACTGTCGGGTCCTACAATTGAGTCACAACAACCCCAAGCAATGCTCCAGGCTTGGGGAAGAGTAGATGAAAACTACGGTGCAAAAGGAACTGTGTATCTGGTAGTGAGGCAGAGCAATTGGAGAGTCTTGGAAAAAGCTCTGTTGAAATTGCAGCTGTTGCTACCAGTCTTAATTAAAAAAAAAAAAAAAAAGTTATAACTGCAAAAAGCTGAATATCCTGCTTCACAAAAGACAGAGTAAAAGGATTTTGTGTGTGGATGAAGCCATTGAGGGCCCATATGCAAGACTTCCACACCTGTCCTTTTGTCCCTTAGCTTCCACTTGTATTCAAGTCCTTGTATAGATTAAAATCTGTTTTATTTCAATAGCTGTGCGGTATCTAGTCAACCCAAATCTTCTAAGAAATACTGCTCAAGCAATGCACTGTGGCTTCTTTGTATTTTCTCCTGTTGTTATGAAGAACACGTTTCTGTGGAAGGCACGTTTCCTATATGAGCAGCACCAGAAAGTCTTCTGTTGCCCATAAGTCAGCAGTTGGTGACTGCACTGGCTTGAGTGAGTTCTTCCTTGCCTGTGCCCAAGACATTATTTTCACCAGCCTGCATGTGGCCAGGGAGGAACTTGACAAAGTGCAAGACATGTTTGATGTCCCCTTGGCAGCTGCTTGCCTTAGCAGTGGCGGTGGACTTGCCTCCTTCGGGCTTCCTAGAGAAGGCCATTGTTCTTTAAAACTGTCATTACCCCAAAAAGCCATAACAAATTTCATTCTGAAAGTGTCTGGAGAGTGTCCAAAGCAGGGCAATGAAGTTGGTGAGCAGTCTAGAGCACAAGTCTTACAAAGAATGATTGTGAGAACTGGGGTTGTTTAGCCTGGAGAAAAGGAGGCTCAGGGGAGATCTTATCACTCTCTACAACTGCCTGAAAGGAGGCTATAGCAAGATGGGGGTCGGTCTGTTATCCCAAGGAACAAACAATAGGACAAGACGAAACGGACTCAAATTGCACTAGGGAAGGTTTAGATTGGATATTAGAAAAAATTTCTTCCCCAAAAGGGTTGTCAAGCACTGGAACAGTCTACCCTAAGAAGTGGTAGAGTCCCCATCCCTGGAGGGATTGAAAAAACATGTAGATGGAGGTGCTGAGGGACATGGTTTAGTGGTGGACTTGGCAGTGCTGGGTTAATGATTTGACTCGATGATCATAAAGGTTTCCTCCAACCAAACCGATTCTATGATTCTATGACAGGAATACCCCATCTGCCACCTGGTGTCAGACAGTCATCTAGACCGACTCATGATCAAAAAGACCCAAAATCCTGCCATTGACACGGCTTGGAGCCAGGTATTCATCTGCTGGCTCTTCCTTTTTCTTCCGTCATCATTCCCTGCAACTGCAAGGATATAGGACAACACTATGTGTGCTCCTGTTCCCTTTACCATTCATCCCAAGGCCCTGAAGTCTCTCTTGCTCCCATCTGCAAGTTACCTAGAAATTATGCCCTGGCTCAGATTCCACCTAACGTAGATTGGCACAATAACAGTAAATTTACAATTCTTCTCTGTTTAGCATGCACTTAGAATCACAGAATCATTAAGATTGGCAAAGACCTCCAAGATCATCAAGTCCAACTGTCTACCTAACGTTATCATAACCACTAAACCATGTCCTGAAGTGCCACGTCTACACATTTTTTTACCACCTCCAGGGATGGTGACTCCACCACCTCCCTGGACAGCCTGTTCCAATGCCTCACCACTCTTGCAGTATAGAAATTTTTCCTATTATCCAATGTAAATGTCCCATGGTACAACTTAAGCCTACAACTTCTCATCCTATTGCTAGTTACTTGGGAGACCAACACCCACTTCTCTACAATCTCCTTTCAGGTAATTTTAGAGAGCAATAAGGTCTCCCCTCAGCCTCCTCTTCTCCAGACTAAACAACCCCAGTTCCCTCAGCCGCTCCTCATAAGACATGCTCTCCAGATCCCTTACCAGCTTTGCTGCCCTTCTCTCAGCCTGTTCCAGCACCTCAATGTCTGTCTTATACTGCAGCACCCAAAACTGAACACAATACTCAAGGTGCATCCTCACCAGTGCCGAGTACAGGGGCACGATCATTTCCCTACTTGTACTGGCCACGCTATTTTTGATCCAGGCCAGGATGCCATTGGCCTTCCTGGCCACTCGGGCACACTGCTGGCTCATGTTCAGCCAGCTGTCCACCAGCACCCCCAGGTCCTTTTCTGCCAGGCAACTGTCCAGCCTGCTTTTCTCCCCAGTTTTTGCTGAATCAGCGTAGACTGACAAACTAAACAAAATGACCGAGTGCAAGCATCTGATCCAATTAGTCTACAGTTTTGCTTTGATGTCAGATACTAACTACAGCAAGCTTTTGAGCAAAATGGTGGTAATAATTTGGTTTACAAAATTTAACAACTGACAGTTGAGCACATAATCAAAAAAACCACTTTATTCCTCTTTACAGAAATACATTACATAGCACATAAGGAATCTCTTCACTTTTAGAAATATTCATGGTGAAATAACTAAAAAAAAAAATCTCACAAATCAGATAGCTATAAACTCAGCCATACCTTAGAGTTTAATAGAGACAGAAGTCGCTCAAAAATTATTTTGAAGTGTTAGTCTGGGATTTATTTCTTTTCTGTGCTTTATCCAGACCAAAACAATAACAAATGGAATAGGAGAATAATTTCTGAACATGGATCTTCTCTGCTTCAGTCAAAAAAAGATTTTAAGCTGCAATCTTGGCAACTTAAAAGTTGTTGGCTGATCTAGCTATACTGCCAACACCTCTGTCTCAAAAGTATGGCTTATACAAATAAACCAGATTTTAACCACTTAAAACAATCCCCTAAGCAAAATAAGCTACACCAACAAGGGAAGGCTTTGCAACTATAACGCTGCATTAGAATTGGTATAACTAACATGGCAACAATGGAAAGGGCCTGTGCCATGTTTTGACAATTGTAATTTAAGCTACACGGTCATAATTGAACAAAATCCAAACCTCTGCAAAGACAAGGTCTTATACAAAGTATATTTATAAGAAACATTAAGATTCTCTCTGCCCATCATGCATGAGGCTTATAAAGTATTCTAGGTCTCATTTTCATAGAAGTTTGTTTCTCAAAAAAACCCCCAGGTGCTTGGTCTACTGGAATACTTTAAAGTTATACAAATTCACATGTGTATATCCTTCAGGTCCTATCTACAGGATTGTTATGAAAATAACTATGCTAGAACAACTCACCTTCAACTGCACTAGATGTGTTACATTCTTCAAATTCAACAGGGCCTTAAAGAAATGACAGTAAAGACAAACATTAGGTCAAATTTAATCTCAAATGAAGGCCAACCCTAAAATATTTTAACAACTATTTCCTGAAAATACTAAATAATCTAATTAAAAATGTAACTGATAACTGAAAACCACAATTACTCTACCAATAGTCAAACAGATTCCAAAATCATACTTGTACAGCAAATCATTAGATATTTTCACTCTTTCATGCTGAAAAATTAAAATAATAGTGCACACTGTCTAAATACAATTCAATTGCCTGTGTTATTACAATCACATGAAACATTTCTAATTTGTTTCTTCTCATTCAAAATTGCATCTATAATATACTGTAAGGCTTCTGATTTACTTTCTTTTAATGAAGAGGAAAAAAGCATAGCTATAGCCCTAATTTTGAGATTTACACTTTTTCTAACACTGTATTGTTAGTTCCTCTGTTTCCTCTTCAAAGCCAATTACCCAAACAGTTAAAAATGATGTGCAGAATCTTAAACATAGAAATAAAGTTGATAAAAAACTTTTTAAAAATCATTAAGATGAAATAGGACAAAAAAGCAGAGCACTGGTTAAGTGCCATATCGAAAGTCATTATTATGGCTTCCCACTAGAGTTGTGTGATGGATACACTTGACCCCTTAACCAAACTAGTGGTAGTTTGGTGCAGGCTCCAAAGGAGGTAAAGGCCCGAGTCATAGCAAGGCCAAGACCTTCTCAAATTCCAATCTGTTCTCTGAAAACCCTCAAAGGAACAGAGTGAATTAGTGAGCACTGATTCATATCAGCTTGGATCACAGATCATGTGATGAACACATGAATAGAGGGTGGTTTTTCCAAGACTCATTTATAAAGAAACAAAGAATGCACAAGGAGTTTCATGCATGCCATTAACATAACATCTAATTTGACCACAAGTCAACCACTTTATCCCATAAATATGACAACCTAAATGAGCTATCATTGAGCTCTCCCAGGTGAGATGGTGGTTGAATGGCAGTGATCTCCCCTTGAGCTGGGATGCCTCTCAAAGTTGCTCCTCAAAGCAGAGACCTTTTACAGATTACAGATCTTTGAGAAGTAATTAATATAATGCATAACCTTGCATTATAGCAAATATTTTGTATTGGTAACTTTGACTCATTTTTATATCATAGATTCATAGAATCAAAGAATGGTTTGGGTCAGAAAGGATCTTTAAAGGTCATCTGGTCCAACCTCCCTGCAGTGAACAGGGATATCAACTAGATCAGATGAATCCAGGGATGTGTGTGTATTTTCTCTGCCTCACCTCCTCTGACTCTCTTGAGTTTTTGAAAATGTAATATCTAAGAATGACCTGAGTTGTCTATCCCAATTGTGACCCCCTCCTGACTTCTGGTGAAAATTAACCCTAGCCTATACTAACCCCGGACAAATATTTAGGGAAAGACTGGAGTGAAGCAATTTCAACAATACTGCCAACAACCTGTAGCTCTGGGATTTGAGGAGCCAGGGTTGTATACAAATCTGTTTAATAATATCCTGACCCCACCTTCCATTAATTTGCTTGTTTTATGAAACCACTCATTTATATTTTTGGCTTCTGAAATATTATGTGGTAATAAGTTAATGCATTTAGAAGCACAAGGCAGAACTAGGAGATCTGTGCGTGATAGTGGTACAGGAGCTCTGAATTTTTTAGATAAACTATGGAAGTGGGAACAGAAATCTGAGACTAGTTTCTTGAGTTTACAGTAAACTTTGTGAGACCATTTCCAAGACTACATTAGTTGTGTGTTTCTGGAAAACTTCCTTGAAGCATGCTGGCATATTGGTCAGGTAAAGGTAGAGTAGATTGGTTTTTTCCCTTTTTCTATTCCCAATGCTCCAGACTAGCAGATTCCTAATTTGATAATGTGTACTCATAGTTGATACTACTATTGCTCTCCTTAGATTTTACCTGATGATCCAGATAAGAAACCCCAGGCCAAGCAGTTACAGACCCGAGCAGATTACCTCATTAAATTACTGAATAAAGACCTTGCAAGAAAAGAAGCACAAAGACTTACTGGTGCAGTAAGTACAGCTTGATATTCAGTAGCGAGATAACGTAATATGCTTATGCGCATGTCAGCAGATGCTTGTTTTATTCTTAGTTCTACTCTTCTTTGCTTTGTATAAGTTTTCTCTGTATTGCTAATCATTATATGAGACTAACTCAAGGAATGAATTGAAAGTTTAATATTGTTTTATTATCTCTTATTCTTATATATTCTCTACTGTTGCATTAGGCTTGGTCTCCACTCCTGAGAAAAGCAGTCATTAGTGGCAATAAATAAAGTGAATACTTTCTTTAACATGAAAACCAAATCTTTTTCTGCAACTGTGGTGCAAAGACACTTGTTGACATAATAAAGTTACTAATTTGCATTCAGGGCAATTCAAAGAGGAGGAAAACAAGAACTAAGAAGAATAGAGCAACAAAGGCTGTAAAAATTAAAGGAGAAATAAAAAGTGACTCCTCATCACCACCCTCAGAAAAATCTGATGAAGATGATGAGGATAATGAGGTAAATATTTTTTATATAGTAAAGATGTGTATTCAATTGTTTTTATTAGTAATGCTTTCTATTTGATCTTTGTTTGACTTCATAAAATTGAATCACTTGAATGGCATCCTCCTTCTGTGGCAATTAATATTGCATCAATATAATCACATCGAAGATTATATCTATTTTAACTTAATGATAAGCCTGTAGCTCATACATTATGATTAGTTTTCCAAATTATCATATCATAAAATAATGTTGTCGCCCAATTACAAGTGACATTGTGCAGTTTCAATGTTCTTTAAAGACTTGAGCATTGCATCTACTAGAAATGCAATTTTAAGGTAATGTCTGAATATAAAATGAATGTTTCTGACTAAGGCATTATTACTACTGATAATGATTCTTCAAGTAGCAACTTTTGTTCGGGGTCAGGAAAAAAAGTCAAGCTTGATTAGAAAGAACAGCATGAGTAAATGATGTTTTGAGACATGCAAGTGAATGCTTCTGTGTATAGTCAGGGCTTTCATTATTCCAATAGACTACTCAACTTTGTTATGTTTTTATTACTTCTGATGTATTCCTTTAGATCTCTGTTTTTGTTGGGTCATTTATTTAAATTTATCACACAACAGAAACCACTAGACAGAAAAAAAACCAAAACACACACACAAAACCCCACAGAAAACAAACATATGACATTTAGGGGCCATGTTGCACCTAATTTTGTGAATTTGAAGGTAGCTGAAAGAACACCAGATTCCTCAGAACACCTCTGGAGAAGAAAAAATTGGAACTCTGTTCCATTCTCATGTGACTGTAAATCTTTAATTTGTGGTCCATAAAAAGTTACTGGAACAAAGCTTTTATCATCACTGTACCCTGAAAAATCAGCTCAGTTGTGATGCCTACTTCCTTATTATTTTTAGCTCTTTACAGCTTAACTACCTTTTACAGGGGCAGATTTATTTGGGGATATGAAAGTTAAATGGACTTAATCTCCCCCATCACTCCTGCTCAATCCATACTTGTTTTGTGTCACATCAGCACCCAGCTCCATTTGATGGATGTTAAACCTAAGTCTAAAGAAATCACACAGAGATAAAAAGTACATTTTAATCTGATGGCTACAAAGCTTGTACAGTTAGGAACTCAATTTGATGTGACATATGCTTGTGTATTGCAGGATGAGATTGTTTCAGTGAAACATCCATATAAGAAAATAAAAGCAGAAGAAAATGAAGAAAAGCCTGACCCAGATATTGGTATAAAGAAGGAAGTTGAAGAAAAAAGAGAAACAAAAGAAAATAAGAGGGATTTGAAAAGGGAGAAAAAAGAAAAAGAGGATAAGAAAGAATTAAAAAATATTAAAGAAAAGAGAGAGAACAAAGTAAATGAATCCACACAGAAAGAAAAAGAAGTAAAGGAAGAAAAGGTAACTGGACTTATTTTTCTTATATAGCATTAGAAAAGGCCACCAGGTTTTTGTGAACTATTTTGAGTTGAAAAAGTGGTTTGGATCATTTACTTTACAATTGTCATTTCATTGAAATCTTTTCCATAATTTTAAGTTTTATTTTTACCGCTTGTAACTACAAGGACAGGCAAATGAAATGGGAAATTACCTCTTTAAAGATGCATAACTTAGTGGGACTGAGAGTGCAAGTGTTGCAAGAAACTTGTCCATTCTCCTCATCCCTCAGAGAGAGAAAATAAAAGGTAGTCATTGGATGTCAGGATTTTTTTTTTCTTGTTATTATTGAAGATAATGCAGTAATTACAGTGATTGCCTAATTAGAGTATAATTCCAGCCCCAAAATAAGGTTTTCATATTTGTTCTTAGGTAAATGAAATCAAATCTGAAAATAAAGAAAAAAATAAAAAAAGTTCATTGTTGGATATTCCAGTTCATATTACTGCAACTAGTGAACCAGTTCCTATATCTGAAGAATCTGAAGAACTGGATCAGAAGACATTCAGTGTGGTAAGTCCCTTGTTGATAACTTTACACTTGATATTCTAAATAAACATAATGTCTGATGTTCTTGTTTCTGTTTGTTAGGCATTATGACACACAGATATCTATTGCCAGTAAAATCTCAGATCAGTGAAGGGGTATCGACACTATCATAGAATCATAGAATCATAGAATGGTACAGGTTGGGAGGGACCTCTGGAGATCATCTAGTCCAATCCCTCTGCTGGAGCAGGATCACCTAGGGCAGCCCACACAGGAACAGATCCAGGCAAGTTTTGAAAGTCTCTAGAGAAGGAGACTCTACAACCTTTCTGGGAAGCTAGTTCCAGTGCTCCATCAAGAAATTTTTCCTCGTGTTGAGATGGAACTTCCTGTGTTCCAGTTTGTGAGCATTGCCCCTTGTACTATCACAGGGCACAAGTGAAAAGAGACTGGCCCCTTCTACTTGACACCCACCCTGCAGATATTTATAGACATTAATTAGATCCCCTCTCAGTCTTCTCTTCTCCAGACTAAACAGCCCCAGGGCTCTCAGCCTTTCCTCATAAGAGAGATGTTCCAGGCCCTTAATCATCCTTGTAGCTCTCTGTTGGACTCTCTCTAGTATTTCCCTGTCCCTCTTGAACTGGGGAGACCAGAACAGAACACAACACTCTATCCCTTCATCCAGGTCATTGATGAAGATGTTGAATAAGATGGGATCAAATAAGACTTTTTGTATAGCTGTAGCTTCAGTTTCACAAAGCACTCAGGCATGTAGCACACAGACTATAAAAGAATTAAGGTCCTTTCTTAAATTTTTTCTTTCTGGTGCATATATCCAGATTAAAACCTATTGTGTCTAATTGGGGCAGATAAAGCAGAGGATTTTGATGGGGTTTAATGTGCACAGAAAGAAGGTGCTGCTCTGCAGACAGGACTGACAGGTGTTGCACAGTCTCAGATAGCCTTCATTATTTGTAGCCATTTAGATTAATAAAACAAGGACAATCTCAAGCTTTGGTCTAAGCACATTTGTTCTCCAAGTAAAGGAAGCAGTACATTGTATAAAGTCGGAAGATTGAAGGATTTGATCCATTTTCTGTATTATCTTCTCTCTTATGCAAAAATCCCTCTGACAAAGCGAGAAAACAGCTATAGATCTCTAATTTACATTATAGCTTTAGAAATGATGGCATCTTAAGTCCCTGATTTGGCGGCATGCAGTTGAAATGAAGACTATTTTTCTCTTAGTGAATAGCTACAGAAATTGATTCTTACCAAGCTACAACATGGCCATCAGGATATTGCCAGTGTGCCATTGAGAGCTTTCTGTCATGTGTCACCTACTTTGCTCAATCAGTTCCTCAGAGTGATTTAACTTAGATTCATAGAATCATAGAAAAATCTACATTGGAAGGGACTTATGGAGTTCATCTGGTCCAACCATCTGTTAGAAGCAGGACCTTGGATTAGGTTATCCAGGGCCCTGTCAAGCGAAACCTTGAATATTTCCAGCAAGGGAGATTCCACTTCTTCTCTGGATAACCTATTCCAATGTTTGTTTTCATGGTGAAGAATTTTCTTTTATCTAGATGTAATTGCCCCTGAAGCAACTTGTGCCCATTGCCTCTTGTCCTGTCACTACACATTCTGATGGAGTACCTCCATCTTCTCTATAACTACCTTTTAGGGATTGGTTTGCCTTGTTACCAGGGCACACTCCTGTCTCATATTCAGCTTGCTGCCCACCAGGACAGCATCCCCAAGTACTTTACAGCAGAGTTCCACTCTAGCCAGTTAGACCCCAGCCTGTACTGCTGCTTGGGATTATTCTGTTTCAAGTGCAGGACTTGACATTTATCTTTGTTAAACTTCAATTAATTCTCACTGGCCCAGACTTCCATCCAGCTGAGGTCTCTGTAAGGTTACTCTTTCTTCTGGTTTATCTACCTCTCCCCCTAGTTTGGTGCCATCTGCAAGCTTGGTGAAGGTGTATACAATATTGTCATACAGATCATTTATAAAGATTTTGAATATTACTGGACCCAGAATCAACCTCTGAGGAGCTCAACTAATGACTAGCTGCCTGTCTGACTTTTCTTACCTCAAAACGTGGCAGTTAATGGTTCAGTTTAGCCATTTTTCTACCAGTCCAAATCTTGCCAGTTTGTTAACAAGGGTGTTGTTGAAGACCATGTCAAAGGCTGTGCTAAAATCAAGGTAGATGATGTCCACAGTTCTTTTCTCATCCACTGAGCAAGCTATTTCATCATAGAAGGCAGTCTGGCTGGTCAAACACAATTCATCCACTGTGGAATGAAACAGGAAGTGAATATGGAAATTACAAAGTCAGTAGCTACTTTAAAGGCAAACAAAGAAGAGATTTGGCTTTTGAATTCCTCTTGGCCTTCATAACAGGTAAATCTTGTGAGCTCTTGAAAGTTCCATAATGGAGACTGAACTCCTGCTCCGTGCCCAGCAGAGCTGTTGGCCTTTTATTTAGTCCAGGCATGCAATTTTTATTATCCTTTCCAGAAAATTTTCCCATCATGAAATGCCTTGATATTTTTCCAGCAGTGAGTGCAACCCACCAAGATCAATAGTAAGGCTCCTTGTTTATAATCCTTAAGACATTTGTGTTTTAGTAATTATTTTACTTTTTTTCTTTGTATAAATAATTGTTTTGTTCTTCCATTTCATTGAATTGTCATCTGTTTTTCTGGAATAGTAAATTTTCATATATAAGGGTTTCAGAGTGATAAATTTTTTTTCCATGTTGTGAGCAAAACATATGTCTGCTCTGACTTTATATGCTATAAATATTTAGCTCATTAGTTGTTTTCTATTTAATCTCAGATCTGTATTACAAATATCCCAAATGTTTCAGTCTAAAACAGTGATTAAATTTCCTCATAGATGATGCTGGGTGGGGAGGAGCAGAAGTCCCCTTAGTCCTTTTGCTAAACTGTTCTACAGCATATCATCTTTTTACATCACATACATGGTTGCCTTTGTGGGCACTGCTGAACTTTAATGAAATTAGTGTATAGAAGCCAAAGCTAAGTTTCACAATTTCTAGATAGGACTCACCATTTGTGCCAATTTTGCCCGTTGTTCAGATGCAATAAGGGTATAAGTCATGAGCCAAATATAGAGAATGGGGGGAGGGGGGTGATAAGAGACAGCTATTAAAGTGGTCAGAGATTATTAGAGCATCACCTTGCTAAATATGATGTTTTAAATTAAAATCACTTTGCAATATTTAAGTTAATTATTTGTATAAAGCACACCGACATGTATACATGCACATTTAAGTTTTGAGTCATTACTGTTATGGAGCAGCAAGGGCCAGCTGCTCCCCAAGATCCAGGGAGTAGAGGAGGATAACATGGACAGTAGAGGTGGAGCCTTGCTGGCCAGGGCCCAACCCCACAGTATCTGAGCAAGGCAAGCAGGGAAGACCCAGAGATGATGGCCAGGGTCTACCAAGAGTCCAGATCATCAGGCAAATTTGCAGCAATGATACAGATCCAAGATCAAGCCAGGAATTAAAACAAAGGTCAGAAACAGATTCAGTGATCGCCAAGCAGGCCCATGATGATAAGGCAAGTCCAAGATCAGGCTGGGAAGTCAGTCTATGTTGTGTTGTCTGTGATTTGGCAGATGGAGGGATGATTGTCAGTGAAATGATGGGTTTTACTGATATGAATCAGGATGGTGCATTTCTCCAAAGTGGTGGATAGAACTTTTTATATCATCCCCTGCTTTAGTGTTTTTTTAAAATGTGTCATGTGCTAGAGAAAAATCTAATTTTCAAATGTTTTAAATGTTTTTTCTCTTTTAAAAACATTTTTGTTGGAACTTTTTTCACTTTTAAAAACAAGTTACCTGATTTCAGTGAATTCAATTGCACAGAGCTGCAAATACCTTTTAAAATATTCTTGTTATGTGAACAAAATCAAAGCTTTAACTCCTGTTATTTCTTAGACCATGTGCACTTCTGTCCCTTTTCCCACTTGACCCTGAATGGACACAACTTAGCATTTTTTTTTTTGCAACAACTTCTTTGGCTGTAGAGGAACTGCAAGTTTTCAGGGTCTCACTCAGATATATAGCTTTGGGGGAAAGTTCCACTTTTTAAAGTGCACAAAGAGAAAGTTGTAAGGTAGGAAAATTTCCATGTTCAAAAAAAGGGGAGGATAGGGAGGAGAACAAATTGAGGAGAGTGGAATATTTAGATGGGCTGTGGAAAATAAGGCTCATGAGCAGTGAGTGTTATGTGTTGGCCAAAGTAACAAAAGCTGTAGTGAAGACTTCTGGTGGCCCTTTGCTGAAAAGGTCAAATTTGGGATTCCCCCTGCATGCAAAGCTCAGAGAACCACAGTGGATGAATGTTGCACACATCGGGATTCTGGCTCTATAGAAAGACTGAAACTAATTGTGCTGCCCTATTAAAAGTGTGTGTTTTGCATGAGAGGAAGGAAGTAGAGAGTTTAATAACTCAGTGAGAGCATTTTCAATACATGCTTGTAGCATAATCAGAATTTTGGGAAGCATTGAAATTACGTATGTGTGGATTTTGAATCTTAACTATTAAAAAGCTGAGCGTTTATTGAAATTTTCTGTCCCTGCCTGATCTCTGCACACCCACCTTCAGGAGAAGACACAAACTCTCCCACAGTGAGTAGCATTAAATGTGATAGTGAGAATACCAGCTCTGATCATCAGAAGCTGTGAGGGTGATATATTGGGAATCACCCTACATGCTCCCTGTTTATTCCAGTTCTAGAACTTTTTACTGGCTTCTGTTATGTATTGTACCAGAATGTAGCTTGGTCTGACTGATTTTATGTCTGCTTTTATGTTCCTAGGCTCTGCTACTGTGTCTCATAAATCTGCCCCAACACTCCTATCTGGCCCAAATCTCTTCTTCCCATCCTGTTCACCTAATGAGTGGTTACATTTGCAAGGACATCTGCATTTGTAGTAATGTAGGATTAACTCTATCTGTATAGAAAGGGAATTTTCTTGTATTTCTTTTTTGGTCCAGTTTTAGCTCGGTAGATGGATTGCATACACAAATAGCAGATCCTGTTTCTTGCGTGGGTGGTACGTTACAAGATGTTCACACATTGCCTGACGGTTTTTATTTCTTAAAACTTAATAAACATTCCCCTCTCCCCACAGAAGAGCGGGTTGTTCCCATTGAAGTTTGCCGTTCCAAACTGTCAAAATACTTGCAGGGAATTGTTTTCCGCTGTGATAAGTGTACCTTTACCTGCTCCAGCGATGAGAGATTGCAGCAACACATAGAGAAGCACAATGAACTTAAACCTTACAAATGTCAACTCTGCTACTATGAGACCAAACACACAGAGGAACTGGACACTCATCTTCGAGATGAGCACAAGGTAACATCCAAAGGGATTTAATTTGTAGCAACCTACTTCTTGCAAATGTTATATTTAGGTTTTTTGCATGTCCACTCTGAATAGCCAACCCATATTTTTTTTCCAAACTTTGGAGAAGGTTCCTATGCTGGACTTCAATTTCTCTCAAGTTCTGTATTTTTTCAGCAATTCAAGATTATTGGTTTCTAAAGCTGTTGAGATTGAACAAAATTCACTGACTACTGAATGAAGAGTATGATTATCCGGAAAAAGCATTTGTATATATATTGTGAGATTTTATTTTTTAAGTTACGAAACAACATTAAGGCTCTCTGATTCAGACATTCTAAGACACAGGAGCTTCCAAAGCGTAAGATTGCTCTGGCAACTTGGGCAAAGTAACATGACATACATAGAAGCTTGTTATACTTACTGCTGAAGTTAAGGATACTTTAGTGTTTGTGGAAAATTCTGAATGCAGACATGGCTTCACCAAGGGCAAATCATGCATGACTGTAGCGTGCAGGGACAGACTCCAACAGCACAGGCAATATGGTTGTAATCAGAAGTCGCTTTATTAAGTGCAACAGGCCATGTTTATACACGAGACAACACTGATCACGCACCCAGGTCACTTCTAATTGGCCCCACACTCAAACCCAGAGTCTGTCCACCAGCAGCGCAGTGTCCAGGGGGGTTTGGGATCTCTCCAGAGAAGGAGACTCCACAACCTCTCTGGGCAGCCTGGGCCAGGCTCTTACACCCTCACACCAAAGAACTTTCTCTTCCTGCTCAGATGGAACCTCCTGGGTTCTAGTTTATGCTGGTTGCCCCTTGTCCTGTCACTGGGCACCAGTGACAGAGTCTGGCCCCATCCTCTTGCCCCCAGGGGCCCTTTAACTATTGATCAGCACTGATCAGATCCCCTCTCAGTCTTCTGGGACAGTCCCAGGGCTCTCAGCCTTTCCTCAGCGCAGACATGCTCCACACATTCACATTTTCCTCCTATGGCTGCAAAGCGTCTTCTCTTACAGCTGCTGTATCGAACCCCACTCTGCCTCCTGAAACAAGAAATTGCCACAGCACTTATGGTTTCTACCAGCAAAAAAGCTCTGATGGTTCTGAATCTCCTTTCAGTGCCACCAAGGGCACAGAATCACTTCGTGGTGCCTTGTGGTGGACACTCTCTTTCCTCTACCTCTTTGCCATCACTTCCATCATCCCCCAGCTCTTTGTGCTGCATTCAGCATTCAGTTTGAGGTTGGACACCCATCTCACAGAGTGCTCAGCACCCTGCAGATCCAGCAAAACAAGCATGGGGACACGGTCGATGGAAAGAAAGGATTCAGTGAGGCCCAAGGGAACAGAGCTGAATATCAATATGGCCTTTTAACCAACGAGGACCTTCCCCAAGGAGACAGTCATCCTTTGTGGCTGGAGGCTCAGCAATACTCAGCAGATTGGGTCAACAGAACAAAAAGCTGCAAACCAATCCCACATGAACCCTAGAGGAGACCTGGACAATTACTGGCTACCTTATACATACATAGTTATGATTTTTAGCCCTCTGACACCCTCCCAACATGCCCTTTGCAACCAGCCAGAAATTCTACTCTAGCAGACCTACAGGAATATGATAATTGCCCAGATTTCTACGCAGCCTCTACAGCAGCAGTCTCCAGGTTGACCTGGATACCTTGGAGACCCTGCAGCTGAGCCAGCTCCTGCCAGCCATCGCTTCGTCCGTCTGCTGTCCCAGAGAGGCTGTAACCAGTGCCCGATGGGAACCTTCTGCCAAGTCAGGCCTTGGCAGTGCCACTGACACCAATCTCAGCAAGATCCTTTCCTTTCTCCTACTTTTTACCCATTGTCTGTCGTTGCTTTTACCCAACAACACATCTCCTCCTGGGGCACAGCTGCCCAGCTCAGCTCAGCTCAGCTCAGCTACTTGGGTAATTTGTCACTACCCGTCCTGTTGCTTCAATTACCTTCCAGCCAAAAAAATTAACCATCCCCAACCTGTAAGATGAGGCCATCCTGTTCACACAGCCTTCGCTCACACTGAAAGGTAGACCAGTGATCAACAACACCAAAGGCTTCAGCCTCACACCAGTTTTGCTGCCAGTAGTTCATTCCTGGTATTGTCTTTGTCCTGCTGGTGAGAAGGGAAGGCTCTGGATGCTCCTCCTCTTCACCAATCTTCCACGGTCCCCTGGGTCTTCCTTAATCCATGGAGTTCCACTCAATACTCCGTGTCACGATGACAGCACCGGCAAAGGCTGGACGGGCAATTTCATAATCCGAAGCCAATGGGTTTTCTAAACTTCTTTAACACGTTGTCACAGCCAGTTCAGATGAATGGCTGAGAGTCCCTGAGACACCTGACACCAGCGACCAGCGGTATCCACATCACTACAGGGCAAGTGAAACGTCACCCGCAGACATCGAAGCCGGGGAGGCAGAGAGATGAGAGCGAGCTGGCCAATCGCACTCCCAATCACACCGCACGTCCATGGCTCCTGGTGAATCCAACGCTCCTCCCAATCAATGATTTTTAATTGTTCCTTTTCGTCAGCATCCAATGGCAGCTACTTCTGCTCCCTTGGGAGTCGGAGAAGGGTGTAGCTAAGTTATACCCACCCATCCTCTTATCCCTCCAGCTTCCTGCGACAGAAACTTCTTTTTATAGTTCCCCAAAAAAGCATAAAAAGGAACCAGCTTTACTTAACCCTTCCCATTTTGCACTAGGTAGTTTTTGTTCATCAGTTGAAGCTGTCACTTCTACCAGGAGCCAGAAGTGCATCCTATTCATGAGTGTGAATCACGAATCCCCCCCAGTTTACAATGTCAGGATCCACCTACCAAAGGCAGAGACCGTGCCGTGGCTCCTCCACCCTCTCCCTGCATCAGCTCTCCCCCCAGCTCTTCCCTCGTGAGCTTGGTACCTTCTTTGCAGAGATGCATTTTCTCCTGCTTTTATTGACAGACCAAACAGTGCCAACAGGGTATTATACTGAAGGAAACACCAACCTGGCACGAAGCAGCCTCCTTGGGGAGCTAAGTTAAAATATAAACCCCACGTTTTAAAGCTTTTATATTCGTAGGGCTCACACATGAAATATCCACGGCCTTTATCAGTGCTGCAACAGGTTCTCCCCGCTACCTCAACGAGCTGGTTAACAACCCTCGTATAAAACCCCTGGATCAAGCCACATCTGCCAGTAAACCCCGTCTCTTCCCGGCGGACACGTCATTGCCAGCGGTGTGTACGTACCTGCTGTGACGCCGGCACCGGCTGCACCACCGGAGCTTGGGCAGCCGGAGAAGTGTGAAGGGCCACGGAAGCTGCTGAGTCGGATCCACCCTCGGAACTCTGCATGCTCACTGCTGGGGAGAGCGGAGGGGAGGTCAGCAGGGCAAGCAGAGCTACGCACCGCGGCAAACGCCCCAGGAGCCCCCCTCTGACAGGAACAAAACCCCAGGGGAAGGTCCAGGGGAAGTGCTAGGAAGGAAGGTAGCTACCTTCCTACACAGAGCACTCGTTTTAGTCTTGGAGCTAATTTTAATACGGTGTTATATCAAGAAAAAAGAAAGTTGCACAATTGTTCCACAGAAAGGAGAGGGAAGGAACAGAAAATGCACTTCTAAATATAGCTGGAAAGTAGCATTGGAAAATTATTGTGTCACAGTGAGGATAACTTCGGATCAGAGAATATTTTAAAAATAATTTTTTCTCCCCCTCTGCCTTATCATATTTAACTACTGAAAAAAACCCACTTCAATATTTGAATCAAACTGAAGTCCATGCCTGGAGCTTAGCTACTGCCTGCATTTGGAAAGTGGGGCGGTCAGTTTGGGTTTATAATCACAGGGGATGATCTAAGATGAACAGCAGAGGAACGGTGATTCACCATCATTTTCAACACCCCACAAAGAAACGCTTCCACCCTCCCACCCCTGCCCTTGCCCCCAAATCCCACCAGCCTCACCAGGGGCCCCAAACACAGCCAGGGCATCTCTCCCATGCCGCAACCCCACGGAGATGATGCCGTCAGCATCACCAGGTCACCCGGGTGTCCCCGTCCCAGCACTAACCCAGCTCTGCTCAGCCACCTCAGGAAGCATCCCACAGGCCAGACAGGGATGTCCTGGGGATGGAGAGACAGCACAAGGGCAGGACTGTCCATCCCTGGCTTTCCTCGCTCCCCTAGGGCACTGCCCTGCTGCCCTTGGTCACCCCTGGTCCCTGCTGCTTCCCGAGAGCAGACTATGGCAGCTGGGGGGGGTTGATGTAATATGGAGGAGAGGGGGGGAGTCGTTTTTTTCCCATTTTCTTGTGAAAGTTCCTGTTTAAAAAAATATTTCAGGAGGGTTTCTGCAGTCACTTCAAAACCAAAAGATTCAGAAACACTCAGATTTCAAGCAGTGTCATTTCTCCTTTCTCAGTCTTGCTGCTGAGCGTAACAGCCTCCAAACAACGGCGTGAAATCTTGTCTGCTTTAGTTCCCTTCTCCATCCAATACTTCATCTTTTCCCTCAACTTTGTGCGAGTGAAGAGGCAAAAGGAAAACAGAGAAACTGCGGGATGCTGGACCCTGCTCATTTGATAGCTCTTTGTGGTAAAAAGTAATGCAAGGGGGGGGTGAAGTGACAAACGATACCTGTTTATCTTCCTTCAGCCACCAAAACCCACCCAAAATATAAGATTTTTTTTCCAGTTAGTACTGACCCTATCCTCCCATAACAGAAAACCACAATTCCTCTCCCAACATCCCCGAAACCCCGCAGCTTGCAAGGTATTTTCTCTATCATCTCCTCTTTCTTGCACCCAGGAGGAAGAGCGGCCACCAAACCCACGCAGTCCCTACCACAAACACGGCCCCAGATTCACCTAACACGCAAGAAACGGGGCAAAGAAACGGGGCTGCTGTTCAGCACCCCGCGCAGCCCTCCCGTCTGCCCCGAGCAGCCGTGCCCGGCCCCGCTCCCCGCAGCTCCTCTCTCGCAGGGCAGCACCGGCCTCTCCCCATCCCTGCCTCTGCCCAAAAGCTCTTCCCGAGAAGCTACCGGCTGCGGCAGCACCGCTGGAGCCTGAGAATAACAACAGTGAAAGAATAACCTCCCGCCTGCTCCAGCCCTGAACTATCTGCAACTTGGCCAGTGCTCTTGGCAAAGGGAGGTTTATGGAGCTGACGTGAAGATGCTCAGGCAGAAGAGAGGGGTCGCTTTCAGCACAGGTATTCTCCTAACTTTTGCCACAGTGTTTTGTTGTGCTCAGGATTCCGGTTTACAGCCTTCTAGGGTTTTATGAGTGGAAAAATATAGGTTGGTGAGGTTACAGAAGAAAGCTGCCTAAGTTGTGAAATGTATTTTAACAACCTATTTGAGAGTGGTTCTGGCCGGGCCAGACCCCAGCACTTCAGCTCTGTCACAAAGGTCTCCTTCCAAGGAAAAGGACACTCAGAAGAGATACTCTTGAAATCACCACCTACTCATCTCCGCTGAAAAATTTCATCTTCTGGTTCCCCTCAGTGACCAAAAGGGACCAGAGAGAAGCAGGCAGGGTAGAAGATGAATTGTCTGCTGCCAGAATAAATCCTCACCCTTATTTTCAGATTCATTACACAACGCAGGCTCCGTTAACGATGACAACTGAGGCAGACACGACGACTCCGAGGAGATCTGCAGCTGGTGCTTCCAGACAAGGTAGACAGAGACAGAAGTGCTGGACCACCAAGGCATATGTACAAACCTCTTATTATTTTGTTTATCAAGGAAACAGCCTGGATAAAGAATAATTCATTTCCCATTAAAGCTTTCCTGTGCTTCCTGAGGATTGGAGAGGCAGATACATGGGTGCCATCTGCTAACATTAATTTGCTCTGATGAAAAGCTGGCAACGTAAACAGAATTCCTACGCTCCAAGAAACCATTGCAAGGTGCTACAAAGCTCTGCTGCTGTTCTGGGAGCACAGCTACCAAGTGAGCCAGCACCTGAGCCAGGGCTCCAGAGGATGAGTAAAGCATTGGCTTTCCAGGAGCAGAGGAAATGTGGAGTCCAAAGTCTTGCTCTGGCCTCTTCTTGGGACTTGTGCGTGTGAAGTCAGGAACACTCTTGGAGCTCCCTAAGGAACAGCGACCACTGGAGCTCGGTCCTCTGCTTGGGCAGCTCTTTGGCAGTGCTGCCACATCCCGAAAGCAAATGCCCATGAAAGGACTCGCTGCTCTCCTTCCATCTCATTTTTCACCTCCTGCAAGGGAGGAAATTTTACCGTGTTCCTGATCATCCTCTCCTAACAGAGACTTGGGGGCTCACTGGGGAGCCCTCCTGTTTCCCAAAGAGCTACAGTTTGCTGCTGTCCTCTTGGATCCGGGCCAAGCAGGAGAGACTCATCCCAGCCACTCTTGCTCCCTGCTCCTGGCCAGGGCACAACGGTGCAGGTCTCTTGCAGCAGAAGTGACCGACAGAAGCTATTAAACGGTGCCTCGTGGCTTCTGACAGCCAGGGAAAGCCTTGACAGCTTGGCAGCCCCCTGGTCCCGGGGAGTTTGCACAAACTGAGAAGATAATTAGTAGCCAACAAAGCTGCTGGGGGGTCAGAGAGAAGATCAGCATCCACAGTTCAGAAGCTCTTCACCGGGGCAAAAGGACAGGGCAGTTACTGCGGCAGCAGAAGGAGCAGACGGGGCCTGACCAGGCACAAGGAATCAGATCGCTCTGAGCAGGGCCTTACTCAAAACATGGGTGTTTCAGGCAGAGACAAGTTCCAAACCCCGGTTGCTCAGCGTGGCCGGTGATGTCACACACAGCATCGTGTCTGTGGAAGGCATTGCAGAAATCTGGATTCCAGGTTGCATCATCGCTGAATGAATCAGGCAGATAACGAGGCTGCTGCCTCTGGAAACCTTCTGTTTACACACAGCTATCTCGGTATCCAGGCAAACAGTGGTGACAGGAAAGGAAATACAGAAAAAACTAATAACTTCTGGGTGTTATTTCTGGTTCTGCCACCAGCTCGCTCCGTGACCTTGAACAGGATGCTTCCCCTTCCCCACGCTTCAATTTTCCCACTCCTAAAAAAGCCACAATACTCCTCTAGGCAAGGTATTTTTTTGCCCGGTCTCAGAGGGCTGTCAAAGTCTGAATGCATGTGAGAAAGATGAGTAGTAACATCACAAGCCTTGAGGGTTGATAAAAAACTCCAGTTGTCACCATTTCAGTCCCGAGCCACGTCGCCTCCACGTAAACAGCCTTGCTTTTGTTAATCTCTCCTGCCTAAACCCGCTCCAAAACGCTGGGGAAGCAGAGATAAGGGAAGGTTTCAAAATACCTTCCACATTCAAATTTGCAGCGAGAGCGGGGGAGAAAAGGAGGGGGCAGCAGGAGAATAAATATCACCCAGCGAGTCTCCTTCGGGTGCCGAGAAGGGAAAGCAGCAGCAGCCTCGGCAGCGTTCCCCGAGCTCCCCAAAAAAGAGCTTGGGAAAAGGAGGGGGGATGGGGGGGTGATGCCAGAGCCCCCGGGAGCGAGAAGGGTGCCCCTGGGTGCTCGGCCCGCGCTGCAGCCCACGAGCTCTGCCAGCCGGGCAGTGAGGAGGAACTGCAAGTATTTTTCCACAGAATGTTTCAATATAAACACTCAGCTCCTGAAGACTCAAACCCAAACCGGAGCACAACGCCGAGCCCTGCAACATCTCCCAGCAGCCGCTGAGCTGGGGCAGAGCAGGGAAATACCTGGCTTGTTTTCCGTCGGTGCGGGATGCTGCCAGCGCGGCCCAGCACCCGCAGCCGGCCCAGGCAGATCTGAGGCTTCAAATAAAAGAGGATTTCCAAGTCCCTGCCTTCCTCAGACCCAGGGTCGCTTGGGTTGCAATCGCGGGCCGACCAACTTGAAGAAAATCTCACTATTTAAAGTGACTATAACTTCCCTCTCCCTTTATTTTTACGTTTTAAGAGCAGTCTTACATAAATCAGGGGTGGGACTGGCACACTCTCAGCTCTCGTGGGGTATTTAGGTCTTGTATTTACATGTCATTAATTTTTTAAGGTGAAATATTAGGTGCCAATGAAGGTGACCTATTAGCTACCCCACAGCAGCAGCCGGGGAATGCTTTCTGAAATCCAGAACAATCACACGGTGACACCAGCGTGGCTTTCAAAACACTGCAATCCTTCCTGCTCTGGTGAATCACTTGCTTCTCTGAAGCAAATTACAAACTATTTTATTTGTTTTTCAAAGCTCAATCGGTCATCCTTTGATCCTATTTGATCTCTTTATATTCCTTTATTGCATCCTTTTTTGCTCGGCAGAACTTTTGAAATGGAATAAAATACTGGGGCGTAAACGAGGGAGAGGAAAATGCTTTCTGGTGGTTGTTTTTAAGCACGGTCAATTATTATACCTTTGGGACAAAGCTTCTCACAGCTCCATACATTAAGCTTCCCAGTAAACCTTGGTGGGTGTTATTGCCTCTGCTGGGTGGGTGATTCCCTCCGGGTGCCATTTGTAAACGGGCTCAACAACTTCTTCTCAAAGAGGATCTCAGCGTGGGGTGTGAAAATCCCCCTGGCAGGGGACACAGGGTCACAGTTCTGGATACGAGCTCAAGATACAGCCACGGATTCGTTACAGAAACCTCCCAATAGCTGGCATTTTACTGAAAACCATCGGAAGGTTGAGGTTTCATTTTTTAAAATGCTTTCTTTCTCATCCATAGCATCGACCTGCTAGGATCAAAACTCAGACCCAAAGGTTTGTGGGGCTTTTTTGTTCAGTTTTCTGTGGGTTTTGCATATTTTGAAAGGAAGGCTTACATATGAAAATAGTTATATAGTGTCTGGAACTTTTATTCAGGTTTAGTTGGCTCGGAGCTTAGACCAATAAGAAAACCAGAACAGCAGTAACTGAACGCAGAAGGAATAAAACCGCTGTGTAACCATCACATTCTATACGGGCTCTAAGTGGCATTTTCTCCCCTGACTACAGGAAAAGGAGCTCTGGTTTTTACATTTAATAGATTTACTACTCAGAATCCTCAATGCTCTCAAAAGTGACTGAAAATAAAAGCAGGAAATGGCAGATTCTGATTTTCTTTCCCAGCAGATGCATCTGATTCATCAGCTTTATCCACCACACTCTATACCACATTTAGTTTACTACAGAAAACCTTCTTACATATTATCCATTTCATTCCACATTTTTGTCTTGGTGTCTATTTAACAATTTGCCCTCAAAAAGCATTAGTGGTGTTTTACCCAGAGCATAGAAAGGAAGCATTTCATTCTTCAGAAGACGACACTTTTATACCTGATGTGAATGAAAATGCAGTCGAGTGAATTATCCCCCCCCTAGAGCAGAACTCAGGCAAACGCTTGTAGCAAACCCAGTTTGTCTCCTGCCTCCACGTGCACCCCTCAGCCCTGCTGCACATCTCCAGAACACGGTATGTCCAAGACGTAACAGGAGTGCCCTTGAAATTTCAATCAGGAAAATACTAATTATAAAACTCAAGCTGAAGGAGCACGGAACAGGCACCTGAGGATGGTCAGCACCTGGCTCTGAGCTGAGATCAAGTGCCAAGCATGGCCCCATCTTTGCCCCCTCTTTGGAAAACCTTGATTCCAGCTCATCCACCTGTGAAACCAAAAGAAGCTCTTTCACAGAATCATTTTGGTTGGAAGCAACCTTTGGGATCATTGAGTCCAACCGTTCCCCCAGCACTGCCAGGGCACCACTGACCCATGGCCCTTAGCACCACAGCTCCATGGGGGGCTTGGAAAACCCTCCAGGGATCACGGGGACTCCATCACTGCCCTGGGCAGCCTGGCACAGCCCTGGACAACCCTCAAGGGCAAGAAATTGTTCCTCAGCTCCAACCTAAACCTCCCCTGGGGCAACTTGAGGCAGACCTTGACTATCCTCAAATCATCTTGCAATACAACAGTGGATTTTTAGTCTCAAAGGTAAGAAATACAACTCAGTCTTGGATAGATGTCTAAGACTGGAATGTTCAAGGGCCACAATTAATATCTTGGAGAATAAACCGGTTCATAACAAAGCATCCTAATACCACACTGACTTTCAACTTGGAATACGGCAGACCTGGTCTCCAGCACTGACCTAACACTGAGATATCACTGATCTTTTGGAGGCTTAAACAAGTAGACGTTGTCTCTGCATGAAGCTTCAAACCACAAGAGTTTTTTAGCTGAGGCTTTGCTGTCTGACTGCCTCAAATTTGAAAGGTTCCTTCAGTGCTGTGATTTCTCCCCAGTTTTAATTTTTGGAGTTTAAGAAAGAGAACTTATTTGAATTGCCTTTTTCTTCCCCTGTCATACCATGCAAAGAAAAAGATTTTTTAAATATCTTCTTCCCTTCCCGAAATTATCATGCAGCAGGCTGTTTGGTAACATTTGTATATTATAGCCCTTCAGATGGAAGGGACCATGAATACAGAGTGTGTTATAATGACAGTCTTCCAGACAGCATATCATTAAAGCAGTTTCAATTTCCTTAATGTTTGCTGATGCTGTTTTCCTGTGTGTATGTGCTTTTGCATAATGTTCCTCTATTCAATTTCAGTTTTAATTTTCCTCATTTACAATCTATAGTGCTTTCAAAGTTCACATTCATGTCGTGTCTTTGAGAAGTAATCTCAACCATGTTCTTACAGAAAGTAAAGTTTTCCCTTTCATAGAAGTTACCAAATTATGTTGCTGATGATACAAAATTGGGAGGAACTATTGATTCCCTCGAGGTTGGAGAGGTCTTACAGAAAGATCTTGATAGATTAGAGCACTGGGCAATCACCAACCATATGAAATTTAACAAAGACAAACACCAGGGACAGTGTAATCCTGGGTGTACTTTAAGACTGGGGTACAAGAGTGCAGTCTTGGAAAAAGGGATCCGGGCTTTTGGTTGATGGAAAGCTCAATATGAGTCAGTGATTTGTCCTGGTGGTCAAAACTGCTAACTGTATCATGGTGTTCATTAAACACAGTATAGCTAACCTCTCCCCCTATATGCAGCATTGATGTGTCCTCAACTTGAGCACTGTGTGCAGTTTGGGGCTCCACGATATAAGAAGGATAAAAAAATTAAGGTGTCCAAATTAAACTAATCCTAAAATGCTGAAATTCATGTCTGGCCAGAACTCAGTATGCAGTATACATGGCAGATCTATTCTTGCTGCATTTGACATTGTGGAGTGTTTTGCCAGGGCCAGGCTGGTGGGAAAGTGAGGGAGTGTTAGGATGGGAGTATAACCTTAGGCAGCTCCAGTGGGAGTGTTAGTCCAAACAGCTTGGGAATGTCCCGTGAACATCTGCCTTTGAACTGTTGCTTTAAAGATAGCTATAAAGCAGTTGAGAACTTTTGTGTTTGCCTGTGTTGTTAATAAGAGCTGGGTGGGTGCCAATATTAGTTAAGTTTGTATGGTAAATGTAGTTGGCTATATAAGTGGCTTGCTGTCCTAATAAAGTTTCTCTCTTGCACCTTAATCGGGAAGTCCAAGACACGATTGGCCGCAAATGGCACCTGAACAGGGACATTAGAATGCAGTGTTATTGGGAGAATGCTGTGCCAGTGGCAGAACCCAACTGAACCGATAGAAAGCAGCTGCAGCATTATCTGGAATTTGATGTATTCATCACCTATATAGGTGAGCAGCTGGGAATGATGGGAGGAAAAATATCCTGAGAACAGAAACAGAATTTGGATGCCTTGCAACGCCTTATGCAGTGGCAGGACCATGAGGTTTCTACTGTAAAGTTAATTAGTCTTATGAACTGGGTGACAGAACATGTCCCACATCTTCTCTCCAATGGCACTTTTCAACTGGAAGCCTAGCAGGAGGTGGAGAAGTTATTTTATGAAGCAGGATATGGAGACATGGGGACTTGTAAGCATTTGTCGACTTGGGGTGCTGTTATCGCTACCCTGCATGTTGCCAGGCACCAGATTCAGGTTGCCAGTGGCAGCCCAGGATTTTCTTTTCCTTTGGTGCTTCCCTCTGCCCCTGTGTTGTTTGATGATTACAGACATGACTGTGGGTCACCCCCTCCCTTGGAATACCCGCATGAGCGGACTGGGGATTTGTTTAAAGAGTTCCCTGCTATGTCGGTGTTTGATGAGAATGATGATCGCGATGATGACTCATTTGACCCTGAGAAGTCGTCTGATTTATATCCTCCTGATGATAATGTTTCAGCAGCACACAGCCCCTGGGATTATTGCTGGCAAGAAGCATTACAACATGAGGATATGAAAGTTGTTACAGCATGCCCTGTGTTGTATCAGCAAAGGCAGGTCCCTGTGTACCAAGATATGTCTTATTCTGTTAAGGAGCTTAGGCAGTTGGTAATGGATGGGGGGGGGTTGGGTCCCCACAGATATATACTTTTCTGGAAGAGATTAGCGCGTCACAGGTAATAACTCCTCAGGACTGGAAGATATTGATGAAGATGTTTCTTACAAGTACTCCATATGCTGTATGGTTAACTGATTTCCACAAAGGGTGTACTTTGCAGGTGACTGTATTTGGTGGGAATCAAGGGCAGGGGCAGTCTCCTATTACATACGCACAACTAGCTGGGGAGGGTGAGCATGCCGCTCCCCGGGATCAGGTTAATTATCCTCAAGAAGTGTATGGGGTAATTACTCAATTAATTACTTTTTGACAAGTTCCAAGTACAGATACAGAATCTGCTCTGTCTTTTGTAAAAATTCTTCAGGGTTCTAAAGAGTTTACATCTTTTTTGGATCGCCTGCAGGCATCCCTGATGTGGCAAATCGATAATGAGTCTGCTTGAACTATTGTGTTACAACAATTAATATTTGAAAACTCTAATCGAGATTGTAAACGTGCCTTACAGGCTATACCTAAGAAAATGACCTGTGATATAGCAGACATGGTCAGGGCATGCCAGAATGTAGGCTCAGTAAGTCACCATATAGCAGAATTAGCTATGGCTCTTGCTGATCAATTACGTTTTGGTGCTGGTAATAATGAAGGGTGCTATAGATGCAGAGATTTGGGTCATTTTTGTAAAAATTGTCCTAAGAAAGGGAATAAGCGACTGCCTACTCAGGTTTGTCTGTGGTGTGGAAAAGGGAGGCACTGGGCTAATGAGTACCGATCTAAATTCGACACTCAAGGCCAATTACTGTCAGGGAACGAGATCACATGCCCCGCAGAATGAAAAAAATCCAACTCAAAATGCATGGTCCGTGACCTCACCCCAGCAACCGCTGGAAGTGCCGGTCTGGACCTGGTCTCCCAAGAAGCAGTAACCCTTACCTCTACTGAAGTTACCCTTGTTCTGACAGGGGTGTGGGGACCTTTATCCCCTGATACTCATGCATTGTTAATTGGCAGGTCTTCAACTACAAAATTGGGACTTTTTGTTCTTCCTGGAGTTACTGGTTGAGATTTTGAGGGGGAGATTCAAATTATGACTTGGACTCCTGCTCCCCCTTGTTTTATTCCTCAGGGCCAATGTTTAGCCCAGCTGGTTCCTTTTTATAATGCCACACCCCATGGCTTAGGTCATAGGGGAAGTGGAGGCTTTGGAAGCACAGGAGGACCAGCAGTTTTTTGGTCCAAGATCATCACAGCACGGCAACCTCCCATGATGTGTACTAGATGGTCAGAAGTTTACCAGTTCAGTGGACACAGGCACCGATGTTTCTATTATAAAATATACTGAATGGCCTTTAGAGTGGCCTACTGTTATCCTTGCATCTACTATCACAGGGGTGGGAGGATTACAACACCCAAGACAGAGTGCTATGTTACGTACTATAAAAGGCCCAGAGGGACAGGTAGCTTGTATAGCTCCCTTCATTGCTGCTATTCCCTGTACATTATGGGGACATGATGTGCTAGGACAATTTGGCACTGTGGTTCAAATTTCACAAACTCCCCAGAAGGTTTTTCTTTAGGGGCCATTGATCAGCCATTCCAAATGCAGTTTTAGGATATTTGTAAATTTACATGGATCACAGACACCCCTGTGTGGATGGATCAATGGCCCCTGAAGGTGGAGCAGCTTCAACATTTATGAGAACTGGTACATTAAACCTACTGCTAGTCCCTGGAATACCCCTGTATTTTGCATTCTTAAGAAGAATGGTAAATGGCATTTTCTACATGATTTGAGGGCTATTAATGTGGTTATTGAGCCTATAGAAGCCTTACCTGGGATGCCCTCTCCAACTATGATTCCTTCAGACTGGCCATTAATTGTGATTGATTTGAAAGATTGCTTTTTTACCATCTTTTTGCACCCTGATGATGGCCCCAGATTTGCTTTTTCTGTTCCATTGTTAAATCATGCAGAACCTATGCAGCGATATCACTGGGTGGTGTTGCCCCAGGGAATGAGGAGTAGCCCTACAATTTGTCAGCTTGTGGTTGCGACAGTGTTACAACCAGTGCAGCAATGGTTTCCAAATGTTTTAATTTATCATGATATGGATGATACTCTTATTTCCTGTCAGACAGTTTTCCAACTTGATCAAGCTGTTGCTACAATAACTGTGGCTATGAAAAATGCAGGATTATGCATTGCTCCTGACAAGGTACAAAGGGACCAACCTTGGAAATATTTGGGTTGGAAAATTACCCAGACTATACAGCCTCAGCCTGTTGTTTTGAAAGTTGCTGATAAATTTACACTTAATGATTTACAAAAATTACTGGGTGCTATTAATTGGCTGCAGCCAGTGTTAGGTCTTACTTCTGATATGCTACATCCTCTCTTTAACCTAATCAAAAGTGATGCTAATCTAAAGTCTTGACGTATGTTAAGTGATGAAGCAAAACATACTCTGCAATTATGTATTGAGGCTCTCAATAATAAGCAATGTTGTTGGGATCCTGAATAACCCGTGTTGTTAGCCCTTATAGCTAGTAAATATCAACCTTTTGCACTGCTGTTTCAATGGACAGACACATTCTCAGACCCTCTGCAAGTTCTGGACTGGATTTTTTGTCACACACCTCATCAAGAATGGTACGGGCCATCAGTGAGATGTATGCCAAACTGACCATGAAAGGGCAAGAACGGTTACAAATGTTAAATGGTGCTGATCCAGCAGTTATTGATCTTCCTTCCACCATGGACAATTTAAATTGGTTGACATGTCATGTCGTTGTCAGACTCGACATGTCATTGTTGAGACAGATTCAACACACTCACTCACACTACTTCTTCAAAGGCTCAAATGCTCCATCCTATTGTGGCTACAAGCCCTTTTATAACCCTTCTGATAACAAGTGCCCACACCTGATTGGCCTAAAAAGACCACTCGTCCACAATTAACTCTGGCAAGCTTTCTCTGTGAACTGGTGATTCTTTTCTCAGGACTTTCTGGCCTCCTCAATGATGCACAGATGTTCACTCCAGATTGTTTATCTGACTCACATTCTAATCCCTCAGACAAGCCAACGTTTCCCACAACAATTCCCCTTTTTGGTTTGGTTTTTTTAACCAAAAGGGGCCATGTTAGCTACCTGCTGCAGGGCCCTTTGCAGCAAGGATAGCATACACAGAACAATACAAATGAAGGTAATTACCAATACCAGTACACCTGCTTTCAGCAGGCCCTTCAGCCATCCCTTGAATCCCCTTTGAGCCAGACAAGTCCGTCTCACATCAGCCATGATCAGTCTCATCCAGATACCACAGTGCAATGCATCTAACCCAAAACTCATAATATCCAATACAAAAAATGAAAGTGTCCCCACAACCAATACAAAGGAACAAGCATATAGGCAACATCCACAAAATATTCATCTCTTCCACTGCTGATCATTCCAAGTGTCCTGCTCAAGTGTGCAATTCTGTATGGATTCTTTACTGGTTTCATCTTAAGCATAGCACTTGCATCACAGCAGGAGAACTGGAGCCACACTGGGCTGTAGTCTTCTGCAAATCTTGTATCGCCCTCAATGCAAAGACAACATTCTCATTCCAGCCTCCTTGAGCCCTAGCACGAACAGCCGGAAATAGCAAAGGCCTCCCCCCTTTACAAGTGTAGCAGTGCCACCTCTCTTGGTTCTGCGAACAGTGGCAGAGTTCCCAAGTACCCTCCTGCAATGCCCATGCTTTACTCGCTGCCAGAAGTCAGACGGATTACGCAGGGCAGCAGTAACCTGAGCAGGGGGAAGGGTCCGTTGTCATCCACAGCACTCTGAGCCGCCCCACAGGGGAGCTTCCATCTGTGCCTCACCAGGCAAGGTCAGGTGTGGCATAGCCCCTTCCCCATTTCAAGGTCCCACCAAGCATCGGGCTCTTCTGGCAGCAGTGGAGGGTGATGAAGAACTGCATCATCTAACAGGGGGCTCCTCCCCCTGTAAGCCACAGACAGTTCACTGTCCAAAGGGGGGGAGGGGGCAATGGCTCAATTCTGGGCTCCTCCAGGATGGGAGGGGTATCAGCCTCAGGATCAATCAGATCAGCAACAGACACGGTAATGGCACTAATAATCTGGGAAGCTTCTAGCTTTTGAACTTCATCTCATCACTTTTTAAGGTCTTTTAACATTTCTAGCAGCAAGCACCAAGTAGATAATAGCCCCATTACATCCTTACATCCACAGGTAGCACTATCAATCAACTTCTCCCCAATTTGCTCCCACAGCCAAATGCTAAATGCTGTTGTTGTATGGACTTGGAAGCTGTTCTTTTTACTACATATAATCATCTTTTTTAAAGTCAATTCCTCCAATTTAAGTCCCTTTTTTCATCAAAATTATTTTTCACACATTTAAAACACTGGTCTCTTTATCGAGAGACCTTCCCATGTTCCCCGTGGCTCACCTAGTACATCAGGTGTCAAATATCTGTCTGTAGACTTAGCAGCTCCACAGGGCTCCATCTCCACCGCTTTTTCTGTGGTCCAGGGGTTCCATCAGGGATGCCACTTGACAAGGTGCTCAGTCACACCTCACCTCTGCAGCTCCTTCCTTCCTTTATCATGTCAGGATCACCAGATACCATTGTAAGGCTCAACATGTCATTGTTGAGCTAGACTCCACTCACACACACCCTAGTTCTCCAAAGGCTCAAATGCTCCATCCAACTGTAGCTACAAGCTCTTTTATAACCCTTCTGATAACAACTGCCCACACCTGATCCACAATTAACCTGATCCACCTGTCCACAATTAACTTTGGCAAGCTTTCTCTATTTGTGAACTGGTGATTCTTTTCTCAGGACTTCTGGCCTCCTCAAGGGTTCACTCAAGGTTGTTTATCTGACTTACATTCTAATCCCTCGGACAAGCTGAGGTTTCTCACAACAGTGAGAGGACCCTGTTTTGCAGTTTGCTTTGGCAGATTATCATGGATCATTGTCACTTCATTACCCAAAACATGTGTTATGGGCTGAAATTGGTCATTTGCCCTTATATAGTACACGGTGTTGTCAATCTCATCCTGTCTATGGTCCTACTGTTTTTACTGATGCTTCAGGGAGATCTAAACGAGCAGTGGCTGTGTGGCAGAATTCTTCTCAAAAATGGTATAAGAAGTTTCTATGTTTGCCTATGGCTTCAGTGCAAATTTTAGAATTGACAGCCATATGTTTAGCTTTTGAGATTTTTCAGTTGAGTACTGTTAATATAGTTTCTGATTCTGCTTATGCTGTTGGGGTCATCACACGTCTTGAGTTGGCCTGTCTCTGGGATGTTAGAAACCCTTTATTGCTTGTTGAGTTACGTACTATTTGGACTTTGCTTAATTATAGAAAACATGATTTTTACATTGTGCATATTTGATCTCATTTAAACCTCCCTGGTCCCATTACAGCAGGTAATGACAGAGCGGATGCGGCTGTATTCTATACATCAAGTCCCACACACTATGGTGCAAGCTAAGTTGTCACATGATTTCTTTCATCAGAGTGCTCAGGCTCTTAGTGGGCATTTTCACCTGAAGTTGGCACATGCTCAAGAGATTGTTAATGCTTGCCCTGATTGTTGTCTATTTGCCCCTTCGCCTTCTATAGAGGGGGTTAACCCTTGAGGGTTGGTAGCTGATGAACTGTGGCAATCAGATGTCACACATATTTCTGAATTTTGTCGCTTAAAGTATGTCCATGTTACTATTGATATTATTCTAGCTTTCTTGTCGCCACTGCACATACGGGTGAACGGGCTCGTGATGTTCTCCATCACTGGCTCACGTGTGTTGCTATGATGGGGATCCCTTGTACTATCAAGATGGATAATGGCCCAGCGTATACCTCAAGTGAGGTTGGTGATTTTTGTTCTCACTGGGGTATAATTCATATTACAGGAATTCTACATTCCCCCACTGGACAAGCCATTGTGGAGTGTATACATCGGACGCTAAAGGTTTTATTACAAAAACAAAAAGGGAGGGGATGGACAATTCCTTGTTAGCCCGCAAGATCGGTTATGGAAAGCTGCTTTTGTTCTTGATTTTTTGAATTGTGATGACACAGGTTGCAGCAGCTGCAAGCGACACTTTGAACAGGATGACACTTGGCGACATCGACCAGCAGTTATGGTAAAAGATTTATTATCTGGACAGTGGGAAGGACCTATGGATCTAATAACATGGATAAGGGGTTATGCTTGTGTTTCTGCAGGTAGTCGGACACAATTGGTTCCTCTGAGGTGTATTCAAACTTACCCTGTTTCATCATCATAGTCCTGGGAATTCTGTTTCCGCCTATACCTGATGGAAACACTTGAATCACCCTGGTTATTATATTAATCACACCATTGTGAAGATCTTCCCGATTGGGTTCTTATATGGACAGTATGCTATGGTGTAATGAGACTTTGCCCTCTCAGCTGACATCAAGGACAGATGTAATTGGACTCTCAAGTGATCTTTTTTTGTTATGTGGTCCATTATCCTCAGTGTTCCTGTAGTATATACTCCTTTATTTGTATTTTTGGTAATTTTTGTATGTATTACGGTTTATACTCCCTGTGTATTGTTGTGTGTATAATGGATGATTGATTAGAGTATTATTTGTGTTATGGTTGCATAGAATAATATAGTGTTAACCCTGGGTTTGATAAACAAAGAAGGGGGAGATGAGGAGTGCTTTGGCAGGGCCAGGCTGGTGGGAAAGTGAGGGAGTGTTAGGATGGGAGTATAACCTTAGGCAGCTCCAGTGGGAGTGTTAGATCCATCTCCTCTCAGCATCTGCTATCCAAGCCAGTCTTGTGCCTGCTTCCCTCCGAGCCTCCCCGGGGCCGTTGTGCAGCACCGGCGAGCGTGGAGCGGGGGCGGTCAGAGGGACCCCCGGGGCCCGGCCCGGCCCCGGCCCCTCCGCGGGTCCCCGCGGGTCGGCGGGAGGGGCCGAGGGCTGCGGAGCCGACGCGTGACACCGGCCGGGCCAGAAACGGTGACAGAATCGACGGGAAGGAATCGAACAAGTGCCCCCCCGGTGCGCAGCTCTGCAAAGCACCGCGCGTGCGCTGCCGCTAACCCCCCTCCCCGGTTTTCAGCCCCGAGGCAGCGTTCGTGGCTCAGAAGGAAAACAGAGATTCCTGTAAATGGATAAGCCAAGTTTTTGCTTCTCTGAGCAGGGCAATGGAAGGTTCCTCGGCCGCCGCTTGTGTCAGGGTGGTGGGGCTGGATGCGTGTGAAGGTCAACCCGGTGCGGGGGGGTGGTACCAGGGCTTCTCCCAGTTCCCACGTCCCTATATTTAACTGGGCATGAAAGGTTTAAGGCGAGTGTACCAGCCCAGGGACATCAATAAAAGCCACGGGGGAAGCTGGGTCTGCTGTCGGGGGCTCTGGAAAAGCCTAATTTAACACGGACCTGGTTTACCATGAGCTCTGCTTTTCATTTCTCGAGTCAAAGCTCTTACACCAGCCATCTCATTTCTGCTGCCTCTCCAACATCTGTCAGCAGCTGTACCTGAGAATGTCTGTTATTAAAAGAATAATAATGGTATTGCAGGTTTCGGAACCCAAGATTGTATTTTCTTTCTCAAATATTCATTAAAAATATAGATTGTATTTTATTGAAAGTGGCCTTTAATGAATAGTATTCTTGTTTGCGTACAAGAAGTAGCTTCCAGTGCAATTCCCTGACAGTAATTGTGGTCTGAATGGAGCCTGCACAATAACTGAGTGCAGTTAATGGCTATCCTGCGGATTGAGTGCTCCACTTTTGTCATTATCAGGATATTTTTTAAAATGCAGAAATTAGTTAGGCCAGCAAAGAGTTAATTACGTTCCTGTGACAGGAAACCCTCAAAGCACGTTAATTGTGAAGAATTCTTTGTCTTTAATGCAAAGCAGAAATTCGAAGGACCTTGGCAGATGATATTGTAGAAGTAGTTACTCAGAGCATCATGTAAGAGAGAGAAAGGAAAAAAAAAAAACAAAAACCAGCACAGAGTGCATGAGGAAACCCTCCTGGTACGTGAACTCCCATCACGACAGCAAGCTGGGATCATTTTGGAGGCAGATGCTCATTTCTGTGTTGCTGCTGGAAAAAAAACAGGCACCTTGATAGAGTCTTTTTGACTTTGCTCATTCTCCAGCCTCACTTTTTCCGGGTGTTCTCCGCAGTTTCTGGCTTTCATACCTTGGCAAAGGCACATCAGAAAAATCTCCCAATCTTGCAGAGCAGGATGCTGGAGCTGTGCTTGCGGTGAGCTGCAGAGTGGTGCGGTGCGTTGAATGTGCAGATTTCCAACCTCCAGCCCTAACAAGTGCCCACTCTCAGGATGAGCTCTTGGTGAGGGTGCCGCATACCCACTTTGCCACCTCCGGAGATGGTGGCAGCTCCAGACGTGCTCCAGTGGCTCCAGCCATGGAGGATGCTGAGCATGTGAGACAAGTGTCACCTCCAAGCAGTCTGGGGAGGACCTGTTCACCTCTCAGCTCTCTGGTCTCTGATGACAGGTACCTTGAGGGGCATGGGGCAGCTGGAAACACCAAAGCCCCTTGTTGGGGAAGGGAATCCAGGAGACAGACCCCAAAAATCTGTGTGAATTGGCTTCACACCAAGAACAAATCAAGTTGTCGTGTCCTGAGTGTTGGCATTGCCACCAGACCTGTGAGTAATTGTTGATTATTGGGGTGAGGAGGAGCAAAAGTTATCAGCACAATCAGAGACAGTGTAATTAACTGCAGTATGTAAAAATAAGATAAATAACAGCTCTCTAATGATCAAAACTCACACTGAGTTGGGTGTCATGTACGTCCCCGCACAGGGAGCACTGGTTGCTGTGTGGTGGGGCTGGTGGACAGAGGTCAGCAGCCCATCGCTCATTGCCAGTGTGGGGTCTGGAAGCACTGGGACATCAGGGCAGAGGGTAATGACACCCTCCACTGCTGTTATAGGGAGAGATGGGCATCTGCTCAGCCTGGGGTCAGGGAGCTGGGAGGAAAGCTGGCTGAGTCACTTGCCCACTGCAGATACTCCTCTGTTGTTATTTGCCAGCTGAGAACAAAAAGGCCGTATCACAGGGCAGTTATTGGTGGAACTGGACCATGGAAAACAAGGGTGGTGAGACCCTGGCACAGGTGCCCAGGGAAGCTGTGGATGCTCCATCCCTGGATGTGTTCAAGGCCAGGTTGGATGGGGCATTGAGCAAATTGCTCTAGTGGGAGGTTAGAACTGGATGATCTTCAAGGTCCCTTCCAACTCAAACCGTTCTGTGAGCCTATGATTCTATGGTTCTATGATTATTTTACTTTATTATTCTATGATTCTTTGATTCTCTGTTGTAGGACCATTTGCAACCTGGTAGTTAAATTGCAAGGGCCCTCGTTACATAAACTTCAGATGGTGATGGCAAGGACCTAGTCATGGAGAAGATGTTTCCATAAATGAATCAGCGACATGCAGCAACACCCTGAAATCCAGTCCTGCCTACTTTAAAATTAAACAACAATAAATATACAAAAAGCCCCAATCAGCCCTACAAAATAATTCATCCCTAAAGGCAGCTTGAAAAAAAATAAAATAGACAAGAAAAACCTATCAGGCATCTTCCATTAAAATAAAAATTAAATAAATTGGATGAACAGCGATGGAGTTGCTGTCGATAGATCCCCGACCCTTGCAGGTTAAGAAAGTACCAGGGTTTGGGGTTGAATCCTTAACAGAGTCATGCTCTGATCGATACACTCCATCCTTTGTTGTCAATAGGGCTGAAGGGATGATAAGGGGGCTAAAAAGTTGGATAATAGTGTGTAAACAAAATTATCTTGGTACTTTCAATTCTGGGTTAAAAGAACTTCTCATTAAAACAGCCAGTAACCAGTTTCCACTCCATGTTTTTTTCTTTTTGTTTTGTGGATTTTGTTGTGGGGTTTTTTTGCTTGTTTTGGTTTGGCTGGTTGGTTTTGATTTTGGTTTTTTTTGGGGGGTTGTTGCAAAGCTTCTCCCACATTGCTGTCTGATTTAGCGTAACAGTTTAACTAAGTCAGAACCAGCAAAATAATGGATTTTGCCAAATAGCCCAGGATTTTCCCACTGCAAATCATGAATAAACCTCATCCTGTTCAAAGCAGGAAAGATGATGGTAATCACACTTACAAACTCTGTAGAAAGGGACAGATTGAGCACTACAATATTTAAGGTTTATAAGGAAAAAAACCCAGGCTTCCATGAATTTTATTTTTTTTTACAGAAATATTTTCCATTTGGATTTAATTAATCAAATTTAATGCAAAGTATTAACAATGGAAGCCAATATTGCTGGGTTAGTGCTGCGTACATTTCTAACAGCTTCCCTAAAAGAAATAGGTTATCCTTAAGAGTCAGGCTGCTGCCAGGACCTGGCCAGGATGCGCCGCTGCCACTGCCTTCACCCTGCCCTCACCCATCCTCCCTGGCAGAGGCTGCACCCGGGGGTTAGCAGCTTGTGCCCATGGCTGGGTTTGTCTCTGAGCTTTCATCAGGTTGGGAAGCAGGGGAATTTTCAACCGTCCCTCCTGTCCTCCATTGGAAGATAAACCACTGTTCCGGAGGAGGACACCAATCATCTGGATGTGTCAGCTTTTGGGAGCCTTTGGAGGTAAATTTATGCGCTACCAATAGATCTCTGACGTTATTGAACTTGACAGAGAGTCAAAGAGATGTTGTGGAAGTTCAATGTGGATAATTCCTGTGTGTTAAAATACACCAGTGTACATAAACAGAGGGGAAGCAGAGAGGACCTGTGGCTACCATCCGTTCGCGGCCTCAGCCATTGAGAAAAAGCCAGCGGTGGGGTTGCAGTGTGGGAGCTCCGGCTTTGCTGCCCTCCCTTTTTCAGCAAAGCGATGATAAGCATAATTATTTTTAAGTGTTCAAGCCCCATTCAGGTCTGTGTAGAACCCAAGATTCAGCTCAGCTTCAAAGAAGGCTTCAGAGCTTCGTTCATCAGACAAACGGTGCTTGTGTTGTCCGATGGATGCCCTTGGGCAAGTTTCAAGCAGAACCACGCTAACCTGTTGGAAACCACGCAGAACCTGGAGTCAGGAGTTTGTGATAGACAATGAGCCGGGAGAATTGCTGTGATTTCTGTGTGGATTAGAAGTGTGAGACTAATGCAGTGTTTCCTTCATCTCTGGGAAGAGACTGCTTGGACTGGGTGGGCTGCAGCCCCCCAAAGTAGATGTCCAAAACCTGGGGTGAAGCTGCTGAAGGCAGGAGACAAACAGGCAGAAACCCTACAATTTCCATGGTGTATAAGCTGACAATAAGAAGAAACAGTTGCCCCATAACTAACCAGTGATGGAGGACCCACCAGCACAAGAAAAATGGGCACCGCACGCTGTGAGGTTCTTCTCAGCATGGGATGGGTGGTGTTTAGGAATAGAAATAATTTAGGTGGAAACGCTCCAAAGGTTATGGAAATGTGCACTTGACACCAGTTAAAACCTTAGCTCTCCCCATTTACAGAGCTGAAGGGGGATAAATGGTTTGAAGGCGTTATCTGAGTTCATCTCTAACCACCTCTCTTCACTAGAGGAGCCTCCAGTGGTCCCTTTTATCTACATCAGATGCTGCTCTGTCTGGTGAATGAAAGGGAGGGAGGGCTCATCACAAATTACACTAGTAATTCTTCTCCAGAACTAATTAACTTAAAAGATACTGCACTGATTGCAGAAAAGGTGGTAACAGAGGCTTAAGAAGTTGAAAAACAAAATTAATCTGCATTTGAGAAAGGCTTTCTCTTTAATCTCGGGCTTCTGATGTACAAAATACCTCAGACGCAGCATATTGAAGCACAGGCTGGGTGATGCAGCATTGTCCTGCTGCAGCCCCTGAACCATCAACCTACCACAGACCCTGAACCCTGGGCATCTGCTGAGCAAGGAATCCACAGAATCCGAGCAGGATTCCGAGGTGACACGGGGCCGTGATGCTGGGGGAACCCCACGGGCAGCAGCTCTGCCCTCCCTCTGCCAGCCTGAGCCCAGCTTTGCCCACCTCTGTCCAGGGGAACGTGGGGTTTTAGCATTTCCCAGCCAACCACTTGGTATTCTGGAAAAACCCATGCCAGTCTTTGAATATTATTCTCATATAAATTCCTTACAAATCGTAAAATGAAACTTTTAAACCTGATTCCTTTAACTTTGGTAGCACCCTCTATTTCAATCCATTTTGGACATGGCTGGTAATATTTCTCTCTTTTATCCTATTTCCATGCACTGTCCCCGTTCTCCTTTTCCATCCATCCTGCTTTACCCTCTGACTGCTGTAATGTCTCTACAGCTTTTCTTTTACACCCGCGATGGTCCAAAATTGCTCTGATTTATGCCCAGGGCAGGAAGGAACCCGAGCCCCCAGAGCTCAGTGCAGGCATTTGCTGCCGGGAAGTGCCAGCAGCCCTGGACATGCTCCAGGTGTTGGGGGTTTGAGAAGGGCAGGAGAAGCTGGGCAGGGTCTCCACAGCCTGGGGGTTGTGCAGGGGCCCGATCCTGGCTTTCTCATCCCCTCATGCCAGCCACAGCTTGTACTGAGCTTTCCTGATGGAGGAGGAAGTTAGATTATGTTTTAATATCTACAGACTAAAATCAGTTTATGTTTTAGCATGTTAGCACTTCTTAGCACTGGATTTACTCTCGGAGCTGCAGAATCCGTGAGCTCTCAGCTGAATCATGCGTGGGTCATCCTCATCCAGAGCTTGGGTTCGCTGGATCATAAGGGGGGCAAACTGAGATTTGTGTGGCCAGAAATTCCATCCCCCTGTTCGGCTCCATTGCAACAAAGCTCCTCATCTACTTGTTGTTCTTAAAGCAATAAAAGAGTGCATCCTCTCACTGACTGATGGAATTGGTTACGGGGTGATTTAGGAAAACCGTGGAAGGGTTGTCTGCTCAGGAACCGAGTGCTGACCAAGTCATGTGTGGGATGCAGGGCTTTGGATGCCCATATGGTAGGTGCAGCGGGGACAGGGGCACGCAGGGGACATCCCTCTCCCCTGGCCCAGCACCGTGCCACTGCTGGGCTGCTGCCTCCGGGCACATCTGGGCACATCTGTTCATTCTTGCACAGACCTGGGGCGAGTTCCTAATGAGACATTAATAGGTGGCAAAGGCGGCTGCGCACAAACACGAGTTTGTGTGGACGTCGTGGACCATATACTTACGAGGAACTGTTTACTAATAAATCAAAAGTAAATGATTGTTTTCTGCTGGCATTAAGTAACCCCTGCCAAAAAATTAACCTGTAAACTGTTTGACATCACGGAGTAATACATCAAAATGCTGCCAGCATCCTGATCCCTCACTATGCTGCTGCAACAAATCAATTAGGCTACCAATTCCGTTCATTAGAATTCATTTAAATCTCAATTAAAAAGTTAATTAAAAGTAAGAGTGAGAAGGAAATCATGTCTAACATTCTTATTAAACTCAAATCACCAAATTAATTTTAAATCCAAATCTACAATCAGAAGTGGAGATATAAAGAAAAAGGAGAAAAACCAGCTCAGCCTGGTCTCTCCTGCGGGAAGAGGGAGAGGAGGTTGCGCTTTAGTACTCCCAAAGAGAGCGATTTTCTGGACCATAACGCTGATCACAGCCCTGCGCCTTGCGGTTCCATCCTATTTTATTTTAAAATGTACTATGTCTGATTTCTCAGGTAAATTTGTCTTTGTCAGACGGAGCCTTCAGCAGCCCCGTGAGTTCAGACTAATCCTGCTCCTGCTCTTCTCTGCTTAACTCGCTCCAAACTTCATCGGGGTGGTTTTTTCCTTCCCTCCCGTGTCACAGATGACTTTTCTGAAAAAAAGGTGGCCAGCGGGCCACCTGCTTTGGGGTTAAATTGTCATCTCTGAGGACCACACTGCCGACAGCCCCTCTGTCCTGGGGGGGTGCAGGGGAAAGGCGGGGGCTCCCCCCAGCCATGATCCACCAGCCATCTCCTCGGGTGTTTGGGGCAGAGGGGCACGGCTCCAAACCGCATCTCGCTCTAACTGAGGTGTGATGGTGACCTACGACTTTTAAGAGATTGTTTTTAATTAGGGCTCAGAACGTTCCTTCTCAGCTGGAAGCAACATTGTGATTTCTTTTGTTTTCTTAAGGTCCAAAAATAGAGCCCCTTCGGTCGTGAGCATCCTCCTGACAAGCTACAAAAGCCTCAGCCTAATTTCATATGCAGTTCTTGGCATCGAGGTCTGGGCGGAGGTGGGCAGGGTCCACCCAGCCTTTCAGTCTCATTAATCATTTGGCTTTCCCTGGCTGCTTGCAGCATCTTCTGGAGGAACCCTTCTCTTTATTCATTCAGACAACCCTTTGGATTAAACAGAGCCAGCTAAATGTCAAACCAAATCTGAGTCTTGATGCAGATAATCATTTCAATAATATTTCTCCATTTGTGCCCAAACACCAAGGGAATAAAGCTTTTCTGCTGTCAGGTAGTGTAAGACTGCAGTTGGTGTAAATGCTTGACATTGAGCCAGATGGCTTAGCCGTGCCGCAAACATATGTTCAACAAGCAGGCTTGCACACACTGGAATTTTATTATTTTGAACTGGTGAGGCATGCATATTTATTTACCTGACCCCCCTTTGGTGTCAGTTTGGTATTAAAACAATCAGTTACGGAGCATCTCCGAGCAGCCCCGTGGTCTATCCACGCCTTGTCAGGCTCCCGTCAGCTCCTGGCTCTGGCCGGACTCACCCCCCAGGGGGTGAAGGCTCCCGGACCACCCCATGGCACGGGGAAGTTCCCCTTCCCTGGACAAGTGTTTACTCTGCAATTACACCCTTA
Organism: Actenoides hombroni; assembly: GCA_024336885.1. Lineage (NCBI taxonomy): Eukaryota > Metazoa > Chordata > Aves > Coraciiformes > Alcedinidae > Actenoides > Actenoides hombroni. Next base: position 1,844,875 of record WUAM01009935.1, on the reverse strand, counting down.
ATTTCCCCACTTTTTAAAAGCTGGGGTCTCTCGACAGGTGATATATTACGCTCTGTCAAGTGCATCCCAAACATTTTGCTGAGATCACCAAATTAGAAAAAAAATATCAGTGCAAAGGGGAAAAGAATGAACAAGATAAAAAATTAAAATCTTTGGATGGGAGCAAGGGCAGTCAAACACGGAGCTGAGCAAAAGAAGCTTTTTTTTTTTGACTTTTTTTTTTTTTCCCAGGCTGAGATTAAATAGCTGGACATAAATCTATGTAATTTCACAAACTAGCACCAGAATGACCCGGGACCCGATCCAGAACTCATTAAAAGCTGCAGGAAGCTTTTTCCTGCCTCACAGGCACTCTGCACTGGGCTTGCATTATATTTTTGAGTCCCAGTCCTGGAGTTACGTGGAGCAGCCTCGTGCTCGACAAGCAAGACTGCTCCAAGGCACTGGCAGGTGTCTCTACACCTTTTGTAGAGAAGTCCCAGTAGGCAAACTGTGTACCCTCAAACAGCTGTAAAGCCAGTATACGAACTCAAAATATTCCATCATGTTGCCCTTGGGTGGTGGGGTTGGGTTTGCTGACCCCTGTGCAGCTGTTAACACTGTTCATGTCCCTCATCACGGTCCTCAGAGTGGGGTGGGAGGGCTCGGGGGTGCTTGGTAAAGGCTGAGCAAACCCTTGCTGGAGGTAGTGAGAACATTCCTGCTGATCCGAGGGTCTCTGGATCCCACCTAGGCAGAGACAAGGCCTATAGGAAGTGCTGTCTGGTTTGCCTCTAATGGGCTGTAATTAACAAAGTAGCGTGTCATTGATATTCAAGACCATTTTTATACAGTGAATATAAACTGCTGTTAAGATGCAACCTGGTCTGGTGGGAGGTGTCCCTGACCATGGCAAGGGTGTGGGATATGGATGATGTTTAAGGTCCCTTCCAACCCAAAACATCCTATGATTCAATGACTCTGATTCTGTGAAAATAATTTTAGTTCATGTGAGAATGCAAACAATCCATCTATTGCAAAGAGGGACAGACATGGGCAGCAAGGTCCTGGCCAGGGCTGCAGACAGATGTACTCGCACAACAGCGATCCCAAAATGCATCAGCAGTGAATTAGTCCTTGGGAATCATAGAATTGTTTTCTTTGGAAGTGACCTTTCAGATGATCCAGTCCAACCATTGCCCCAGCACTGCCAGGGCACCACTGACCCATGGCCCTCAGCACCACAGCTCCACGGGGGGCTTGGTGACAAGCTGCTTTTTTTTTTTATTATTTATTTATTTATTTTTTTTTTTTTTATTTCATTCGTTTAGTGCACTCCTTTAAATCTAGTCAGGCATGACATGCTAAAGAGCTTGCCAACTCTTTAGTGGATTTAGTGGTTTACTGTGTTTGAATGCTAAAAGTAGATTGCTTAAAATTTTATTAAATAATTGCCTTCTCTTAAGTTATAATTAAATGTTCCCTTCCATTTTCACATTGGTTTTAAAAAATAAAATTTTAGGTTCTTAATGTAATGTATATCAACACTCCTTACATATTGCAACTTGTTTAATTCCTTAAATTACGATGCATATTTCCTCAGTTCCAGAATTTACATTGTTGTCATTGATTTTTCCACCTTTTGAGTAAAAAACATCCTTTGCATTTTCCACATTTACAATAGAAAAGTTGATAAAGTTCTTTTTCCTGAAACTTATTTCAGATTTCTTTAATGCAAAGAAATATCTCAATGTTTTGGCATGAATACTTCTTATTGGAAATATACATTGGAAATATATACTGGAAACCTTTATATGAAGTGAGCTGTATATGTCCAGCAGCGCAAAATAAAAAGTGACTGCTTAATAACTTCGGTTATAGAGTTTTCCACTGCATCAGAAGTCAGTGACAGATGTTAGTCTCTAACTTTCTTCTTAATAGGTTGTTTTTAAAAAGCCAGAATTGTTTATTTTTTCTCCCCATTTTTCACATTTTTCTCTACAGAACCTCCATAAGTAGTGGTAGAGTCTCTCAGTTAGATATTTACATTTATCAAAACCATAAAAGTTTGGATATTTGCAAATTCTTGGCTTCTTATATCTGGTTTTGATATTTCACATTGGTAGGATATTTTATTTTTATGTTTTAAAACGTTTTTGGATGCCAAGCTTATCTTTCTAGACTTTTTGAGTCTTAGGAGGCAAATTAAAAAAATAAGTTCTTCACATTATCCTATACTTTATGTTGCTCCTTAAAACTTACCAAAAAGCTTTTCATTCTTTTTATGGATGGCATTGTGTTTCCTCCGAAAAGTGCATAGACATGTTATCTTAATATTTAAACAAAACAAAGGTATAAGCCATTTTTTACTTCAGCTTTGAATAATATAATTTGTGGATTAAGTGTAAGTATTTGAGTTTCAAAAAATGTCTAAATAATTATCTGCAGCTTCCATCCCCCTCTTGTTTCAACAGAACCTTATGTCTTTAGGAAAATATTCCTACATTTGTTTGTAAGACTTTGCTTTCTATTAAACATCCTTTGATATATCATCTGCTGTTTTATAAAGCATTTTTAATGAATTCTTTCTTTAGATTCATATAACATACTGCACTCAATTTTTTGCTGTGGGTTTTTGGTTTTTTTTTTTTAATGTTTAAGCAAAATTTTGGAAACAATAATTTTGGCTACATTTCTGGGGAAAGTGTCTCCAGGGAGTGATAGGCTCCATGTGAAAATTTGTTATGATATTGAGGAGAGGAAGGAGTATGTTAAAAACTTGTGTTTGTTCATGCACATGCATATGTCTATGCATGGGGATATATATTTATTATCATTTGGTGTAGTACTTGACTTCCCAGTTAGGATACAGCAGTAAATGCCTCTGGCTACTGTTTCAGTTTTTGTTAGAAATATCATTATCCTTTTTTCCTTCTAATGTGTCTGGCATGGCAGCACCTTGTCACTTGTTTTACATATTTTGTACAAACTGTTGCAAGCCAAAGGATGTTGTAGGGAGGTGGGTGATGGTCTCTTCTCACAAGTCACAACTGATAGGACAATAGGAAATGCCATCAAGTTATGCCAGGGAAGGTTTAGGTTGGACACTAGGAAAAACTTCTATACCAAAAGTGTTACGAAAGCCTGGAAACGGCTGCCCGGGGAGGTGGTTGAATCACCATCCCTGGATGTATTTAAAAGACATCTAGATATAGTGCTTAAGGATATGGTGTAGTAGTGGCCCTGGTAGGGTTAGATAATGGTTGGACTTGATGATCTTAAAGGTCTTTTCCAGCCATAGCAATTACATGATTCTGTGAAGCCTTTGTAGGTCAGGATGTTGTATGTCTGGTGTTTATATGTTCTTCCCTGGGCCATAGGTACAGTTTACCATATTTAGGGTGTATTTCACATTTTCTAAGCTGTGCTTCCAGACACTCACTTCCTTTAGATTTGGCACAATTTAAAAATTGTGCATACATATGAAGTATTCATATATTTACCTAGTTTTCCAAAAACTTTCTTTAAAATGCTTTAAGTTTTGATCTCTAATTGAGCCACACTATTGGATTCTTATTTTCTGAACTAAAGAGCAATTATATCACAGAAATGTGTGTATCAATAATCTGTGCCTTTCTAATTTGTATTGGCTTGTATGTTACTCTGTTGCTGCTGCCAGGATTCAGTTCTTGTAAATCTATTCTGACAGTCTCTGATCAGATTATCATTTCTTATTCCATCTGTTTTTGAGTTTCATAGCTCTTAGGTTTGTTTTCTTCTTGTATGCCTCCCTCATACTCCAATTACTGCTATATAATTATTAATTATATGTAGCTGTTAGTTTGGTTAGATCACCTGGAATCTAATTTGCAACCGAAATATGTATTAAATTTACAGATATTTTCTAGAAATTCCTGGTGCCACCTATTGGTTAAAATGTAGAAATGCATCTGCAACTCTAGCATAAAAGAAAAGTCGGCTTCCGAGGTAACTATTGAAGCCATGTATTAATTAGTTAATTACTAAAATTCTTATGTTTATACAAGTCTAAGATTCATTATTTAGAGACCTATGGTGACTTAAAAAATGTATCAATACTATGTAGATTATTAAGGAGAACATGTTGCTAAGTTCTGGTAACTTTATAATAAAGTTTTAAAGTATTTTCTGTATTTAAAAGATTCAAATACATATCAACACTCCTTCTTAATTACAAACTTCACAGCTTAAACATTGTGAAAGCTGGATATGGCAGCTCCCAATTATTTCTGTTTATTTGGCATTTCTGTTAATTTATTAATTTATTCTCTGTTACTTTGACATTGTTATTAAGGAGTGTGTATACATTTTAAACACATTTCCTGTAATAGAAGTTGTGTAGACTTATTTCATTACAAAATATAAACTCCATCTTGATTAAGATTTGAAATAGATGTGATTTAGTGTGGATAGAAGCATACATACAGACTTTTTTCTCTTTAATACGTATTCTTACTGGATAGATAAAGTTTTGTATAGAAAGCTATTACATTACTGATTTATGTGGGGAATGCAACTTCATGTATTTTACCTACCAGGTCAAAGTAGACAGCAACAAGGGAGTCTAGTTTAAAACATATCCAAGCATAGATGATTTTACTCTACAGACACTGCAGAACTGGTGAATTTACAGAGCTGCAAACACAGAATTAAAAATTGTGTTGGCCCATTCACTTGGAGACTAGATCCCAGTCTAATACAGAGACAATGAGTCAGTCTGAAGTGGCTATGGAACAGATCTTGCGGGTGATTCTGGAAACATACAAATACCTGGAAAACTTAAGTATCCAAAAAAAGCATTATTTACCCAAGCAGCATCCCAAGAAAAAGGGATTTAGGAATGGCACAATATTGTTTCCAGGATATTAGACAATTCCCTACCCTAAGTTTTCATCCATTATCAGAGTGATTCAAGGCTCACTTAATGAAATTGAATATAAACCAACAAACCTTCCATAAACATAGATAATGAAAACATCATGGAAATGTACAGTTGAGAGGTTGGTGGGGTGTTGTGTGTGTGTGTGTCCCTGTTACTCTTATAGGAGACTATTTCGGTTTGTGTGTTTACTTGTGATACACTTCTATTTGATTATACCATCTGATGGCTCTGCCATAGTTATAAGTTAAGTTGGATTTATGTGATTAGATCTGTGATAATGAGAGAAATTAATGCATAATTGTGGTTGACAATTGAAGTCCTGGCAATGATGATAGATGATTAATTATCATTAAGTACCTCTCTTGATATACCTACACTACGAAATCAATTTTGTTTCACAAATATTTAATACTTAATTAAGTGAATTACCTGATTGTTTCATTCACATCTAGTGTAAAATTGGACTTGATTCCAGAACTTGTTTAACCTCTTGGAAAGGTCTACCTGTAGATATTACCTCTGGCAGAGAGTACCCTTTCTCTAAGAGATAATATTTAACAGTTAAGTTGAACAAGAAGTATTATTGGAAGTCTGAAATAAAGCACTGCACAAGTTGTTGTTTTTTCAGAAGATCCATAAACAAAGAAAAGTTCAGAAAAGCCTTACTCTTTTATCTTTTGTAATTACATTATATTTTCTCATTGCTTTCCAAGAGCAAGACATTGGAGCACATTCAGTTTTCCAATTTATTAGAATGGCAAAAATAAAGTACCTAACTGTTGTACCTTCTGTTCTTTACAGACAGGAAGAAATACAGCCACTGCAGGTGTGTTTATAGTTTCAATTAGCACAGGAAGCGTGAATCTAACTTTCTGTGTGGCTTTAGACATGTTATTTTATTCTCATTGTAGTCCTTTACTTCTTGCTCTGTATTTTTCAACCTGTAAGTTCTTGAAGACCATATCCAGCTCCATGGTCTGTCCTCCAAAATTGGAAATGGAAATGCATATCTTATGTGAGCAAATCTCCACAACTATAGCAGGTTGGATTACAAAGTAATACTAGTGAAATGAAAGGTCTAGTGAAATGATATGTGGTCCTGACCTACTCTTAACCTAGATATATTTTAATTTGGGAGTATTTCTTGTAATCATCAACCTGTTGACTCAATGCCTTGGCTGCTTGATTTACATTGGACATTTTGGCTCTGTATGATGTGTTCACAAAATTAATCTGGGAGAGAAATAATGTGTTAAGTGAATATTTGTGCTTATGTTATTTGCATGCAAGAAGGCAGAATTTACTTCTCCTGTAACACAGTAACCTGCTTTCACTGAAAGTATCCTAAAACTGGTTTTGGTCCCATAATGAGTTGCAGGAACATGGCATCTTCTCATGTAACAGGCCTGCTCCTTATGTATAGAATAGAAAAGGAGAATTATAGAACGATTTAGACTGGAAGGGACCTTTAAAGGTCATCTAGTCCAATACCTTGCAGTAAGTAGGGACATCTTTAATGAGATCAGGTTGCTCAGAGCCCCATCCACTCTGACCTTGAATGTTTCCCTGGATGAAGCTTTTACCACCAATCTGGACAACCCGTTCCACTGTTTCACCACCCTTATTGTAAAAAATATCTTTCTTGTATCTATCCTGAATTTACCCTATTTTAGTTTAAAACAATTACCACAGAATCATTTAGGTTGGAAAATACCCTTGGGATCATCATGTCCAATCATTAACCCTACTCTACAAATTCACCCCTAGACCATATCCTCCAACACCACATATAAGCGATGCTTAAACACATCCAGGAATGGCTACCCAACCACCTCCCTGGGCAGCCTATTCCAATATCTCACCGCTCTTTCCGTGAAGAATTTTTTCCTAGTGTCCAGCCTAAACCCACCTTGTTTCAGCTTGAGGCCATTCCCTCTGATTCTGTCACTAATTACTTGAGAGAAGAGACCAGCACCAACCTCTCTACTATGTCCTTTCAGGTAGTTGTAGAGAGTACTAAGGTCTCCCCTCAGCCTCCTCTTCCTCAAACTAAACAGACCCAGCTCCTTCAAGTGGTCCTCATATGATCTCTTCTCCAGTCCCTTGACCAGCTTTGTTGCCCTCCTCTGCACCTGCTCCAGCATCTTGATATTTCTCTTGTACTGAGGTGCCCAAAACTGGACACAGTACTCAAGGCGAGGCCTCACCAGTGCTGAGTACAGGGAGACAATCACCTCCCTGCTTCTGCTGGTCACACTATTTCTAATACAGGCCAGGGTGCCGCTGGTCTTCTTTGCCACCTGGGCGCACTGCTGGATCATATTCATTTCCTTGTCAATTAGAACCCCCAGATCCCTCCCCATGAGACATCTATCCAGCCACACTTCCCTGAGAAGGCAGGGTGTCTCCTTTCCTCCCACATTTCCAGCTGTGCAGCCTCTGTGGGCTGTGCCCCAGCTGAGCCAGCAGCAGGGCAAGAGTGACCCAGTCAGGCTGTCCCATCTCCTCTGCCAGAGTACAAGCTCAGTTTGCAGGCCTGGCTCTTGAAAAACAATATCACTGAGAAATCAAAAACATAAAGCACTGTATTACCAAGCCTTGGTTTGAGTTTTCCAGCCAGAGTAACACTTTAACCTCTTTCCATGTGTTAAATGGGGCTGAGAATAATTACTTCCTTTCCTAACAGGGGTGTTGTGAGAATTAATTAGTTAACATTTGTATGGTGCTTCCAAGATACAAAGTGCTATACATGTGCTAATTAGTTTGATTATTATTAGCTGTGTGTCATTTGCACTGTCAGGAAACCCATACATGAATAATCCATCTGAATAGTTCAGTCGTATACTGCATCCCAGCCAATGTATTGCAAATGCTTCTCACAAAAGAAACAGTAGAAGAAAAAAAGATGTGCATTGTGTAGCTAAAGAGGTTTGCCACCCAAGAGTACCATTTTCATCTCATAAACATTAACAAATACTACTGTAATGGATTTTAATTCTCAAAGCAACCATGAAAACCATTTTGCCCTATAGGTGTTCTGGACTCTGGATCTTCAATTACAGGGGAAATTTAAAAGCATATAGAAAGATGGCCTTTGGATAGGAGCCAGCATTTGACCAGATATGAATCTGTCTATAATCAGGTTCTTAGTTTTGGATATAATTAAGCAATTGGCAATGAATCTCTCTGTTAGTACATGGTTCCACCCATATTGTTCATAAGGCTTCAGGCTAAAGCTGACCTTATATACCTAAGAAGAGCAAGAGTTCTCTGAGTGCATATCCCAGGGTAGCACTGCTGTACTGAAGGAAAAAGAATGTGTTAAAAGGAAAAGAATGAGCTTTTGTAAGAACTATAACATATGAAAACTTATTTTCTAGAGATGCATGGTTTTATCTCTCAGTCAGTCACAGTATCTTTTTAACAAGCAAAGACCAAAGCAATATTACGGATATACAAAGTGGGAGAAAAAGAGAAATATCTTATATAAATCACTCCAAAAAGCAAGTCTGCCAAATGAAGTTCATATAATAGGTGATGGTCCCTATATAACCGTCTTGCATGAAATTTTCATAATCAGTAATAAGTGCAACTCATTTCTCTCTCCACTCTTTCTGGGCTTCCAAGCATCTTATTCATTTCCGTTGCCTAGTCTCATCATTTCTATGTAACTCTTCCATTTATTCTATTTTATCCTCATCCTGTCTTGATTCATTTTGTATCTTGGTGTTACTACGCTTCTCCTTTTCTTCTCCATAATGCCTTTTTCTGTCTATAATTTTCTGCTATTCATGCTTTCCTGAGACTGCTTTGTGGCTTTCTTCTCCATTTTTTTGTAGTTTTTTTTTCTCTAACATGAATCTGAATCTTATTTCTCCCCCCTTTTTTTTTTTCTTTCACTATTTTTCTCCCTTCCCCCCTCCTTTTCCTTTTTTTTTCCTTTTCTTTTTTCCTTTTCCTTTTCCTTTTCCTTTTCCTTTTCCTTTTCCTTTTCCTTTTCCTTTTTTCCTTTTCCTTTTCCTTTTTCCTTTTCCTTCACATCCCTTCCCTTTCCACACATCATAAATAAGATGACTCTCATGTAAGAATACAGTATTTCATGAAATACTAATATCATTGTGGGTTATAGTTTTATTGTTGAAAACACTTAAAGATGTGGGAGGAGAACATTTTTATAGTCATAAACCCCTCTGGTGTTAGTAATATAATTCCTCTCCCAGCTCTGTGTCTAAACTGTCTCTGACTTCAATCAGGTTAAACACATGCTTAAGGGTGATGTACATGCTATGGTGTTCTGCTGAAACAGCACTTCCCTGATAAGCCAGCCTCAGTCCAAATCCCTAGTATATTTGGATGATTTATGTATGATAAAAGGTAACTGAGTAGTAAAAAGTCCTTTTTGATTGTTTAGATTTCTTCCCAAATAGTTCAGCTGAACCTGTTATTACACAAACTACTCACCCTCTAAGATATGATCTTCATCTCATAAATTGTGCTAGAAGGCCATATCATTACTCAATCCCAGTTCATGAATTGCCCTTTTAAAAGGGAGGAGGAAGGATGGAAAAGGAACTGGTGACTTCTGTGGGCACTGTTAATAAAGTTGATTTACTACCAATCATTCAATGCTAAGATGCTTCATCATCTGGAATGTGATACAGTGTAGTGATCATGGCGGAAATCCATCACTTAGAGGTGGCTGCTGGCATCTGTACTGTAGGGAGCAGATAGCTGTGGAAGCTGGGAACTGGCTAGGTTCTCTCTGTAAGAGATATGTGGATGTAATCTGACTTCTCAGTTGTTTCTTACATGTGTATTGAATGTTTTCTGACACACTGATCAAACTTCTTTTGCTCCTTTTCCACCTTTTTGTGTTTATGCATTTCTAAAGAGCTGGAAAGAAGATAATAAAAAGTAATATGTAGTGCATGCCTTTCCATCTGGTCATGAAGGTGTGCAGAGGTACATATATATATGTGCATGTTTAAATTTGGCTGTCAGAATGTAAGAGTAACTGACATAATCTACCTGGACTTGTGAAAAGCATTTGACACTATTTCACATGACATCCTTATCTCTAAGATGGAGAGACATGGACTTGATGGATGGACCACCTGGTGGATAAGGAACCGGCTAGAAGATTGCACATCTGGGCTGGGCCAATCCCAGGCACAATTATAGACTGGGTACAAAGTGGGTTGAGAGTAGCCATAAAGAGAAGGACTTGGGGGTGTTAGTTGATGAGAAGCTCAACATGAACTGGAAGTGCTCTCATGAGTCTCACAAGGCCAGCCGTGCCCTAGGATGAATGAAGAGGAGTGTGGCCAGCAGATCAAGAGAGGCAATTCTCCCTCTTTACTCTCGTGAGACTCCACCTCAAATGCTGCATACAGTTCTGGTGTTCCCACCATAAGAGGGACATAGATCTGTTGGAAAGACTCCAGGGAAGGGCCACAAAGATGATCCAGAGTCTGGAGCACCTCTGTTATGAGGATAGGCTGAGGGAGATGGGATTGTTCAGCCTGGAGAAGAGAAGACTCTGTGGGACCTTATAACTGTCTTCCAATACCTGAAGGGATCCTACAGGAAGGCTGGACACTTCACAAGAGTATCCAGCAATAGGACAAGGGGAAATGGTTGCAGTTATTTAGAAGAACTGAGCTGAAATGTAAAAATTACTGAAAAGAATTAGTTCTGTTCTCACTCAAACCAGGGCATGGGGGATACATGTGAATGTACTTTACATTTGTTCACCATATGATCACTGTATCTGATGTTTCCAGGAAGAGTCAGATTTAATACTATGCACAAACTGCTTGACAATGCATTTGTAGAGATTTCATTAAACATTTCCTGTAAACAATGGATTTACTGGGATGCTGGGCGATGACAGCTTGGTTTAAAGACTAAATAAACAATTGTTTTGAGTTCTCTAGATTTATGTCAACACCTTGTAAGAACTTTGGTTGTCACTTGATATATGCGTAAAATAAATTCAACAGGATTTCCAAGTTTTACTGCAGTCATTACCCAAATTTCTGGTATCTGAATATTTACTGGGGACAGCTGACCTCTTCTGGTCATCGAACTAAGAAAATCTCATTGCAAGGCAGCTCTATATGTAGCAGAGTGAAGAATGTAGCTGGGAATATAACATAAAATTAGGAAAAGCATTTGTCTAGTTAGGCAAGAGCTTATGGCATTTTTCAGTTGGCTCTTCTGTGGTATCATTCTTTTCTCTACATTCTTCGGGATGGGACCTTTACTTTTTTTTTTTTTTCTGAAAAATGACCAGTCAAAAAGGTTTTGGATGCCAAAATATTTAATATTTACATCACCATAAATATTAGTAGTGACAGGTTAGAACAAATGTGAGAGTGGTCATTAGACTCTCTTGTTAGGGGAAAGCCAAGAATGATGACTGAGTTAATACTGTAAGGTAAGACTAAGAACTTCCTGTATGACACCACCACAATCCTAGCAAAGATACTAATTTACCTGGGATCTCTTTGGAACAAAAAGTGCTGTATTCTGCATATGATTTTAAATCATATACATTACTTGCTATAAATGAAGATTGATTTGATTTCTTCCAGGAAAAATGCAGCATGATAGCCTTGAAATATAGATAATAATGTGTTGAGAACAACCAAATTCACAGAAAGCTTGTTTGCTTGGGTTTTTTTGTCTTTCTTTTATCTGTAGAACTACATGTATTACAGTATCAAATCATTCCTCTAAAACTTCTATACATGTTGAAATAAAATGCTGGTTTAATAGAACGTCCAGAAAACTAGGTGAACTACACAGTCATCAGAGGTGTGCATTTAAAAGTTGACTTTATCAATTAATTAATAGTTGAAACCTTGAAGGTTGTTTACATCCAGTAAATACAGTGTATCAACAGTCTGAGAGAAGACTGTTTCAATGTTTAAGCTGTAACTGTTCGGCACTGTCAACATTAGCCTTGCAATTAACATAAAGTCCAATTTCAGCTGAATCCTATGCAGGCTCATAGTTATATCTCTTACATTAAACAAAGGAGCGAGGCCCTGTGTGCTTGTTGGAGAGCAAGTGTTACAGTCTAATTCATCTCTGTATGGTTATAGAATCATCAAATCACAGAATGGTAGGGGTTGGAAGGGACCTCTGGAGGTCAGAGTCCAACTCCCCTGCTAGAGTAGGGTCACTAGAGCAGGCCACACAAGAACATATCTAGGCAGGTTTTGAAAGTCACTAGAGAAGGAGACTCCACAATCTGGGCAGCCTGTTTTAGTCTCTCTCACCCTCACAGGAATGAAGTTTTTCCTCATGTTGAAGTGGAACTTCCAGTGTTCCTGTTTGTGACCATTGTCCATCATCCTATCACAGGCCACCACTAAAAAGAGACTTGCCCCTTCTACTTGACACCTACCCTTCAGAATTTGTAAACATAAATAAGATCCCCTCTTGTCCAGACTAAACAGCCCCAGGTCTCTCAGCCTTTCCTCAGATATTCAAGTCCCTCCATCAACCTCATATCTCTCTGTTAGATTCTCTCTAGTATTTCCCTGTCCCTCTTGAAATGGGGAGACCAGAAGTGAACACAATACTCCAGATGTGGTTTCACTAGGACAGAGTAGGCAGGGAGAGAACCTCTGTGGACCTGCTGGACACACTCTTCTTTATGGACACCAGGATACCATTGACCTTCTTGGCCACAAGGGCACACTGCTGTCCCATGGATAACTTATTGTCCAGAAGAGAATTTTTATATTATCTTCCATGGTAAACAAGGTAGACTCATTCATGCTGCCTACCCTTTAGCCCATTATTCTTCTGAGTCACACTCAGGCATTGACTGGAAGCTGCAGATTTGTCGTGGGGTAAATCATGTGAGTGACAGCTCTAACAGTTAAACCATGAGAGCTGTTGTTCACCAGTCTGAGTTAGTACAGCACCTCCCTCTGCTTATTTCATTAGTATAAATGTCAGCTTCAAAGACCCTTTGAATCAAGGGAGAAATTGGTGATGAAATATGTTTGACACAGTCCTTGTTATATAAATAAAAAGCACAAAATTCACTTCTTCATAACATCTAGGATAAATGAAACCAAAATCATCTTCCTGGAGATGCAAACCAAATCTATCTTCTTTTTTCCCCAGAACACTGTGGACTTTCTCATCTTATTTTTCTTCTGTTCTTGCTTCTGTACTTCTCCTGCTGCTTTTTGCATTGCTCCTACAATCAGGCATAACCATATCCATTATTTTTAACATTCTACTGAAACCTTTTTTTCTTCCATATATTTAGTTTTTGTCCACCTTTTTACTCTGTTCACTTTTTTTGTGGTTGCAGCCATTGTTTCATCTATCTTTTTTATACAAAGCAGCCTAATCACTTCTTAAATATAACTCCAGCAAGGGATAGATTGCATATTCTCCACTTTCAAAGAGCCTTGTGATTGCTTATAGCTCAGAGATACTCCTGCTGCTCAAAACCAAATTCTTTGTCATAATATATAGCTGAATGTAGGCATCTCCTATGCTTGATATCTTTGACAATTGCATTTCCTGCTGAGAAAAGTCACTCTTTTTTACTACAGATTTCTTTTATGTGATGAAGTTTGCTTAAAAGCATCCAAGCACTTCCCAGAAGCAAGTGTTTAAAGGCAGAATGCAATAAAAAATGAGAATTTCAGCTGGCAAGGAACATATAGGGAGACAGTAAAAAATAAACCACAGTAATAAAGAAATCATAAACAAAATATTGCCTTTTGTTTAAAAACTTGGCTCAGAGTAGCTGTGCATAAAACTAGATTATACAGGAATATTTACTAAAGCACTTTCTCTAAATCTGTAAGGGTCTTTTTAATGAAAAGAAGAAAACCAAAGTGTTATAATTGTTTCAAGGATGATAGAAAATGTTATCAACAGTCTAATCTACTATAGATAATTCCTACTGCAACAGTTGTGTAAAGAACAAAGGATTATTATTAAGAAGAATTCCTTAATGTCTCAGAAAATGCAAACAATTCTGCTGAGAAGAACTATTAGGGAATACAGTCACAGTGATGTGGCCCAGTGATCAAATGCCTAGAATGGAAGGCCATTACAATCTAAGGAACTTTGATCCATAAAATTCCAGACAGCAATACTGGACAAGTGTTTGAAGAATGTTTGTCTGTAGAATAGTCCTTTTAAGAAAACTTCAGTTGTCTGGGAAATTTATTTGTAACTTGTAGCTGTCACTGTAATGCATACCTTTGCTTGTGGATCCTAGCATATGTCAGAAGGTGCACAACTGATAAATTAAGACATGTCAAACACTTGGGTCAGAAACTAGTGACCCAGTCCCAAATTAGGCATTTTCAACTAAAATTCAGGAAAAGAGCATGCATCCAGTGTTCTGAAAGGCTAGTTTAAAACTATTTCCAAGGCCAAAATTTAGAACATTATGAGTCAAGCCTCTAAATTTATGAAAAGGTTTAAAAAATAATGAATGAATGAATGAATGAATGAATGAATGAATGAATGAATGACTTGATAATAGCTTTTTTTATGAGTTCTAGTTTTGGACCTTTGAGTTTATATGTAAATAATCATTTAAGACCTTTTCTGAAGCTAAGAGAACCACACATTTATCTAAAAACTTAAGCTAGAATAGGATAGGATAGGATAGGATAGGATAGGATAGGATAGGATAGGATAGGATAGGATAGAATCATTCCAGTTGGAATGAACCTACAATGATCATCTAGACCAACTTTCTGACCACTTCAGGGCTGAGCAAAAGTTAAAGCATGTTGTTAAGGGCATTGTTCAAATGACTCTTAAACTCTGACATATAATGAGGCATCAACTACATGTCTAGGAAGCCTCTTCCAGTGTTTGACCACCCTCTCTGTAAAGAAAGGTTTCCTCATCTCAAGTATGACTGTCCCTGACAGCTTTTAACCATTTGTCCTGTCACTGGATGCCAGGGAGAAGATCTCAGCACCTTCCTCTAAACTTCCCCTCCTCAGGAAGCTGTAAAGAGCGAGCAATGAAGTCACCCCTCAGCCTCCTTTTCTCCAAACGAGACAAGCCCAAAGTCCTTAGCCACTCCTCAAATGATGTTTCTTCCAGCCCTTTCAGCAGCTTTGTTGCCCTCCTTTGAAAACACTGAAGTACTTTAACTTCCCTTTTAAACACCATTCAAATATTGGGAATGTAAGTTATTAAAAGAAAGACAACACTGTTGTCTAAAGACTTGTTGGCCCAAATGAAAACACAACACAGCACCCCTGTATAGTACTTCAAATACCAAAATACATGCAGATTCAGTTTTATTAGTATTCAGTGTATAATATGCAGGAGCTGGTAGACTTCTTTGGAATCTAAAAATATGTTTTAGACAAAAATATGGAAATTAAGGTGATTTTTCAGAGGACATCTGTCTTCATTAATTTTCTAATTTGTCTAGCGTACCAGTATGCTTATAATTCTACCAGGAGCTGTGGAATATTGAATCAGACTCAACAAGCAAGAGATATGAAGTTGTGGAATATTGAATCAGCCTCAACAAGCAAGAGATGTGAAGTAAGAAATTAGTAGATTTTCAGTACAATGTTTTTCCATATAAAATCATTTCACTGCTCTGATTTTTTTTTCATTCAAGATGGGTTGATAGTGCTGTCTGGCTTGTTCCTATCTGCAGTGTGAGATCAATAAACTCAAAGGCTGGATATTTATCCATAGAATAAGAATCACAGTTTGCTTTATGGGATTGACTACAATTTACCACAATATTTCTCAGCCATATTCTGGCTGGAACTTACTTTTAGGAGACTATGTAGCTGGTCTTATATGACAACACTTTCTCAACTTTTATGTAAAGAAAATCAAGATTTTCATAGGTACATGGTCTTGGCATAAATAGATTTATTTATTTTATTACTTACATTTAAAAAAATAGAATTTATAGAATTAGGACATATTGGTTAGGAACAGAGATTTACTGCAAAATATTGTTGAGCAAGGTATTCTCTACTCTTTCAGCCTTTTCCAGATATGGTTGACAACACCTCTTCGCCAGGAAAGAAACACTCCAGCAATGCAGTAGCAGCAGCTAGTGGAACTTGGACAGATTTGCTATCATTTGGCATTTCCCTCCAAGATGCATCCAAGTGCCTTTTTTCCAAGTGCTTGCTCTCCCATTCTTAAGTTGCACAGACATTCTGGTGCAAGTTTTAAAAAGACATGAGTATGAAAAAACAAAGAGGTTTGGATCTTCACAGGTTAAAAATAAGTGACATTTCATACACAAAAGACCTAATGCATTTTGCTTTAAAAAAGTAAAGAAGATGTTTATTCCAACTTATTCTGTGTAGATACTGTTATTTAATATTATACTTCAAAACAAAACTTAAGTTTTAAGACAGTAAATGATATCTCACACAGCAGTAACTAGTTACCTTTCTTCATTTGAACAAAACCATTTAAAATGATGACATTTTAGCCTAGTGAGAGTTAGAATATGTACAATACTCATCAGAAAGTAAGATTGGAAATGCAAAGATATATATTAACAATGAATTTATAATGGAAATGAATTATTTGTTGTATCAACAATGAAATATAATTCAAATTAATGTTTAATTATTCAACATTGAATGGGTTTATTAAAGGTATATAAAAGCAATCTAGTCACACTCCATGCCTATATGACAGTGATAAAACTCAATTGTCAGTTTAAAAATATATGAAGAACTTGTTTTTTTCACCTAATAAAGTTTAATTGAAATTTTACAACTTAAATTTTGTCCATGTATCTGAACAGTAACGTATATCATCTTTAGTAGAATGACAGTCTTATTCAGCATATTTTCAAGCGTATAACTAGAGACAGTTTCTGGATCAGAAATCCAACTAGCTGTACATTACAATTCATGAATCTGCTACTTAGATAAAAGATGACATCTCATTATATTTTTGGCCCAACAAGAGGAATTCATAAGATAATCAGTTTTACTGAAATTTATATACTGACTGAAAATATGGCCCATATTTGAAAGGATCAGACTTCCATTCAGGGAAAGTGATTTATTCCTTGCTTAGGGTGAACAGTGTTGTTTTCAGGGATATAACCATCCATTAGATGCAAGGTGAAATGGCATTCAGGAAAACAGCAATTGAAATCTGTGTCGCATTTTCCCTGTAAGAAACAACTTCAGTTCCATGCAGTCTGGTACTGTTATTTTCCTTCATAAATGTTCCAGCAGTCTGGGAGGTAATGGTATTTATTACTTTCCAGTTAATATGAATATGTGGCATTTGTTACATATATAATTATGGAATTAATTAATTGAACTTCCCCTAATCAGACATTCTCACCTTTTTCTTCATATTGTATGAAATAAGTTCTTAAACTGGAAAGCCTCACAGAACGAATACAAAGGATGGAAATTCTGCCAGACATGAAGCTAATGGGAGAGGAATGAGAGAGGTAAATGGGATAGGGGCAAGGCAGAGCATGGCATGATGAGCAGGTTATCACCTGTCCAAGGGTTGACTGGCATAAGGAACAGACCCAGTTTGAGAGTCAACATTTTACAATGATGTAAGAAATACAGAACTAGCAAAGTTTATGGGAGGCTTTCTAGAGCAGTTTGGAGCCCAGGGTAGAGTATTTTGCATCCATTACCCAAAACTTAAAGGGGTCCTACAAGACCTACAGGAGGGACTCATAATCAGGGAGTGCAGTGATAGGATGAGGGGTAATGATTTAAAAATGAAAGTAGGTAGATTTAGATTAGATATGAGGAAGAAATTCTTTACTGTGAGAGTGTTGAGACACTGGAAGAGGTTGTCCAGAGAAATTGTGGATGCCCTATCCCTGGAAGTGCTCAAAGCCAGGTTGGATGGGGCTTTGAGGAACATAATCTAGTGGAAGATGTCCCGGCTCACAGCAAAGGAGTTGGAACTAGATGATCTTTAAGGTTCCTTTTAACCAAAATCATTCAAAATTCTACAAAACTCTCTTACTTAAAACTAACTCAATTATCCGCATAATATGACAATTGGTAAATTTTTTTCTAGGTATTTTTGCCTTTGTATTTTCAGATATTTTGTATATTTTTGTCAATGTATTTTTAGATATTTTTGCATTTGCTTCACTGTTTCTTTTTGAAGCATTTATAGAGTTAATCATCAATTTTATGGACTTTTCACTTAATTTTTCTATAAAATTACTTTGTCTGTCACCACAGATAGAACATCTGCAGAGATCCTCCATGAGTGGAAGAGCAATGATTACGTTAATCTGACCCAGACATCCAAGACTCACAGAGAAGAGCAAGAAACACTCAAGGATTAACTCTCTAGAATGAATTTTTAATGTAAATTAAATAGCAGCCTAACAGCTATTCTTATTCTTGCACAAATTTATTATGCATATTTGGTGGCTCATCTAAAATTTGTACATAATCATAACTGTCATAAAGAGATTTTGTATATATTAGAAAACCTTTAAAGATGTTAATGAAACTTTTTTAAATAATCATACAATCTGTTAACACACATTAACTTCAGAAATTTCATTCATATGTTTTTAACTCCTTCCAATCATCTTCTGCTGAATGCCCATGCTTAAATGGCATATTTACAATTAAGTTGTGTTTTTTAAATACATGCCTATACTTAATGGTCTTTTGTGAAATTTCCATTAATATTGGCTCCATTTCAGAAACAAATATGATCATTTTCAAATCTGCCCCTGGTTCTTGATATAACTAAATAATAGTTCTAAAAATATAACTATATTTTTATTTTTAACTCTTTTTTTTCCTTGTTAGGTTTTGTTACTCTTGCTGTTTTTAACATAGCACAATCAAACAGTAGCTTCTAATGATTTTAAAAGATATTCACCTGATCTTGCTCTCGTTATCTCATTGCTTAACTTTATCTTTAAAAACAGACCTAACTCCTTGACACAAACTTTTTAAAGAACTGCTTTTCTTAACATTTTCATTTTTCTGCTACATCATTTCCATGGTCTGTGCATTCTTACATTGTTGTACCTGAATCTTGTAAGTAGCATAATCTCTTTTTAATCAGGGCTGAAATTTCTCACTCTCGCTACATTCAAATCCAGGAATGTGGATGAAAATATGCAAATAATGCTTTTCAGTTTTGAATGGCTTAATTTTTAAAATAACATCTCTCATTTTTGAGACTGATTTTTTTTTATTTACATTTGTTTGAAAATACTTATAACAAGCAATGCTTTGCATAATCACTTTTTTTAGATTTATTTTCTTCTCTGATGATTACTATAAACATATGCATGCTTTGAAGAAGACAAGGAATATTTTTTTTCTAAATTTTGCTTCTGAATCCTAAGTTCTTTTATAAAGAAAACATGGAATCTGAAAAATGTATATGTGTAAATCATGTTAATTTACTCAAAGTAACAACAGCATATAGGTTCTAATAAAATATTTGAGCTTTATATATTGGAAATGGTAATTTCTCCTAAACTGTCTTTATGATTCTCTTCCATAAGACTTCCCTCAGCTCTGAGGGACAGAGCACAGAGAGGATCCAGAGGCTCTAGATTGCTAAGAAAAGGCCCACGTCTAATTCTGAGCGGACACAAAATCTCAACTCTTAGAAATATGCACTCACTGTTGACACAGTTGTAGAGATTTCTCATACTGTCTGAGGAATTACTTAGGCTTAGATATGAGCAGGAAGATGTGGTGCTCAAAGCAAAAAATGGCATTTTAGCAGTGCTGACAGTTGAATCCTTAGTAATGGTCACTTTTGGTCTTAGACACCTGTCACGGTTTAGGGTCAGGGCAGCCCCTTAGACCTATAACAGATTCTCTCTGTTAACCCTCCTCCCCCCCTAAAGGGGAAGAGAAAAGGAATAAGGGAGAGAGAGACTTAGCGATTAGAAAAGGAAACTAGAACAGCTAGATATTAAGCGTTCCGGGAAGTCTGTACCTCTCAAGTACCTCAGCCAATGGGGAAAGAGAGAGGGAAAAGTGGCCGGGAAATTAGGATAAAAAGGAGGCTGCGTCCTCCAAAAATTGGAGAGACCCCAGGGTAATGCCCCATGGCCTCTCCCTTTATTCGAATAAAGTAAAAGGACTACTCTGTCTCCTTTTTGGACATAAACCCCTGGTGTTTTTGGATTGATTTTCCTGACAGGGGGATCACAAAGATTCACTTCCCTCGTTGTCCACTGAGTGGGATGAGACAGCAGCCTGTTCCAGTTTTTGATAACCCTTTGGTATATAGAATTTTTTTCTCATGTCCAAACTAAACCTCCCCTGGCACGACCTAAGCACATTTCCTCTTGTTCTATCAGTTGTGACTTGTGAGAAGAGACCAAGACCAACCTCTCTACAACCTTCTTTCAGGTTATTGTAGAGAGTGATAAGGTCTCCCCTCAACCTCCCGTCCTTTATGACCATAGCTAGATTAAGTTCTAGTTGGGCTTTGGCCTTTCTGATTATCTCCCTTATGAAGAAGACCTCAACTTCAGTGCTTCTTTAAAGAATACTTATTCTTCAGTAAATACATTTAAACTTCTGTCTGCTAGAAAAGAGAAGGAGAGTTTAGTCAAGGATGTCTTTTTGTTCCTTGTTTTCTGTTTGCTGCTAGGCAGTGTCTGAGGCAGTCTACTCAGCTTCAGGGAATTTTTGGTCTGATTAAAGATTATTGCTGCTATGCACCAAAAATTTTTCACTCATTAAGATGATAAATGTGCTGATTAGCTGTCAGCTTTCCTTGTGCTGCTATTCATAGTCATCCAGCAGCTCTATTGCAAACTGAATGAGGTTTGCTTCATTCCATGGATCTTGCTTCAGCCTTCCCTAGAGGTAGCTGGCAATGCATTTGCCAAACCAGCACTGACAGCAATTTGTGAGGTAATCTGGCTTTGGGGGAGGTGTAGGTGTGTATCAAAAACTTTCTTCTCTCTCTGGAGGTTTGTTCTTCCTCAGAAACTTGTAAGCAGCTTCTGAGGTCTATCTGTTAGTGTGTTTCCATTTAGGAAAGACCTTTAGACAGACTAAAGAAAAATTCATACCTTGGACCTATTGGTCAGAGTGTACTGCTCTGTTACTGAATTCAGTGCCTGCCAAAGTCTGCTTCCATTGTAGTCTCCTGTGAAGATCTGGTCTGATGCAGATATGAGGTCTTATAGGGTCTATATTGGCATGCTTTTCTTAAATCCTTATAAAGATACCTGAGAATATGTTAGGTATTTAGGCTTCATTCTATATACATCTTCCTTGGACATGCTTTTAGTATGCAGCTCTTTATTCCCCTGGAAACAGTGTTATCTGCTGAGACAAAAAGGGAGGCAAACAAAGAAGGAGATGAAGGACTTGTGAAATACTGCTTACGAATTTAGTAAGGCCTTTTGATAACTATATAATGGGGAGACTATCCTTAAAGTTGTTGAAATAGTTAGTCTGGGAACTTTTAATCAAGAATTGGCTGTCCTTGAAGAAGTAACACCTTGGAAAACATACAGAAGAAATGGATTTAGAGATTATATTGGGCTTATGTAGCTTTGTACTGTCAGCTAAAGAACAATTAGTGCTATGTGCTATCAAGTGAACAAGCTTCATTATAATACTAAAACTCATGCCCATAGGTCAAAGAGACTCTTATCCAGGTGAGACCCATCCCCTGAGCATGCATAGTAGTGGAAGTATGGAGTCAACAGTATTATAGTTATATGTAAATTACTAACTTTGTAATAAATATAACACAGAGAATTTCATTTGGTGTGCTTGATTTGTGGGAAAACACCAAGCACCCAGGCTTGTGCAACTCTGAAATAAATCAGTGGTGTCTCTCTTGAGTGTATAAGAATTTGGTTTATTGCACACTGGGTGATGAATCTACTTTTTTTGGACAACAATAGCATGATTGTTATAGAGAATTGACATTTCATATACACAGGGCAAATGCTCATTTACTTTTCTGTGCTATGCTATGCTATGCTATGCTATGCTATGCTATGCTATGCTATGCTATGCTATGCTATGCTATGCTATGCTATCCTAGTCACAGATACAGCTATGATGTAGTATATTTGCAACAGGTATGATTGCTGATGTCCAGAGAACATCTGCATATCAGGCTGATGGAGCTTGGGGTCAGTATGAGAGCACTTGAGTTCCCCTTAGGAGGTGTGGGGAGTTGACTGATTCTGGTGGTACTAAACAATGTGGTAGAGTTTCAGTCTGGGAAGCAAAGGAAAGCAAACTCCTACCACTCTGCCAGGAAGCTGTCAGGCTTGACAACTGAAGCAAGAAACTCTGAATGCTTGAAAGATGAACTTGGAGCAGCCTGGAGGCCCGAGCTATTGTATTTTTCTAGATTACCAGACTGACTGTGCTGTCCTGAGTCATCTTCTAAGGCTATAGATTCTGAAACAGGCTGCTTTGCATCAGATAACAACAGGTCCTGACCTGCTCTGAAGCCAGGCAGTATCCACTGTTGCCTTAGTGTCCTCACTGTTGGATCAAGGAAGGTGATGAAGCTTTTCCTCTAATATGTTATTCAGTATAGCAAATGGTTAGACATGATGTGCAGCTCTGATCCTGCTTATTCTAGTATGATGGCTTTGGTACAGTGGCTTCTTTTTGATTGTTATTCCTTGTTCTGTATGATAGCTCCCTGTCTGGGAGCTCTGTGCTATTCTAATCTTTGCATATTTCATCTCCCATTGTTTCCTGTTGCAAGACTGCTGAAATGGAACCATCTTTAGAAAGTTATGGAGCATCCTATCTGAGCTCAAGTGACTGTATCACAGAGAGATGATTGAGTTTTGAGTCATCTTGCATAGATATGCACACATACCGTTTGAATGTAACATAAGGCAACATTGTAGAATTGTTAACAGTAACTTAGCTTCTACACTTGCCCTTTGTACCTGTTAGTGTTACTGGTGGCTCCTGTCATGAGTATCATGTTCTTTCCTGCTCAGGATTTACAGCAGTTAAATTACAGCCAGGCTGAAGGGCCTCTTCATCAATTACCATGTTAGCTTCCTCCCCCCAGCTGTATTGTAGATGTTCAGGGGCATCACCCTTTTCCAGTGCAGTTCAAATTAGACCTTGAGAAATGGTAGGGCTGTGCTCCTACTCCTGGGGCAGTCGATTCCAGCTGTACTGGCTACCCCTCCATCTGAAAGCAAACGGTGGCCTCCACTCTTCCGCCAAAGGAATTGAAAAAAATGCATTGGCAATGTCAATTGTAGTGTACCACTTGGCTGCCTTTGATTCCAGTTCATACTGTAGCTCTAACATATCTGGTATGGCAGTGCTCAGTGGTGGCATCACTTTGTTCAGGCCATGATAGCCTACTGTTAACCTCCACCTTCCATCACACTTTTTCACTGGCCATACGGGGCTATTAAAAGGTGAGTGGGTTTTGCTGATGACACCTTGGTTCTCCAGTTGACAAATCAGCTCATGGATGGGAGCCAGAGAGTCTTGGTTCATGCGATATTGCCGTTGGTGCACAGTCCTCAAAGCTATTGGCATCTACTGTTCTTCAGCTCATAGCACTCCCACATCAAAGGGGTCTTCTGAGAGGCCAGGCAGGGTAGATAGCTGTTTAATCTTCTCTGCATTCACAGCAGCTACACCAAAAGCTCATTAGTAACCCTTTGGGTCCTTGAAGTACCACCTCTTGAGGCAGTCTGTGCCAAGGATACAAAGGGCCTCTGGGCTGGGATGCTTTTCCCACTTGTCCCCAGTTAAGCTCACCTGCAGCTTCCAGTACAAATAATTCTTGGCATTACTCTGTCACTCCAGAGATCCAGATAGGTTCTGTGTCTCTGTACTCTGATGGCAACAGTGTACACTGTGCAACAGTGTCCACCAAAGCTTTGAACTTCCATAGGTTCAATGTACCAGGCCATTGAATCCACACCATCCAATACAGCCGTTCGTCCCTTTCCTCCTCTTGGCCAGAGGCAGGGCTCCTCTATTCCTGTTCCTGGTCATAATATTCACTGTCTGACCCTTGCCATGCCAGACCAGAAGTCTCCTCTTCAGGATCAGGGGAGGTCATCTTAGTCTTCCAATATCTGGGAGATTGATGATTACCTTCTTGGGTATCTGTAGTAACTACACTGACACCCTTCTTGGGTGGCCTCTTCTTGACAGCTGTCTTCCCTCTCAGTTCATGTACATGGGCTTCCAGCTTAAAGGTGGGTTCACCATCCCTCTTCCTCGGGTCCTCCCTCTGGTCATGCAGGAAGAACCAGAGTGCACCATGTAGCATGAGCCTGGGGCTCCCTTTCCCTCTGAGTGGAGCAGGGGATAACTGAGTTCTTGAGGTGCCCTTGATATTTAAGGTGCTAGCCTGCAGGGTTAAAGAATTACCAAGACTTTCTTCAAAGTTTTGGATCCACGAAGACACTGTCTCTACAGTTGGTGTGTCCAAACCAGAGATCTTTCATGTATCCATTTCTGGGTAGTACATTGCTGCTAAGCTGGTAGAATATGATGCTGAGGCACCGTTGATCACCTTTCTCCACATGGCCCATGTTCATGGGACATCCTCTGGATCTTTGGGGTCCTTATCATTATCTAGATCACTGTAGATGACTTCCAGGACTCCTAATTCTCTCAGGTACTGGATACCTTCATCTGCTGTAGTTCACTTTCCTGGGAGGTTAGAACTCCTAAGGTCTTCCTTGTATGGGTACCTTGCCTTCACACTGGAAAGGAGCTGTCTCCAGAGACTGCAAATTGCTGCCTTTTTCCAATTCTTTTCTCAATTCCCCAGTCTCAAGTAAGGCAGACCAGCTGTTGGGCAATCCGCTCCCCTGGCTGGTGGCAGTAGTCCTTCAGCGTGTCTCAAAGTTCTGACAAGGTCAGGGACCGGGTAGATTCCACCTCCTGTTTCAGTGCTTTTAATTCCTCCTCCAATCTCTTTGTTGAAGGGCCATCTTCTCGATCAAGCTTTTCCTGTTCTTCCTCCAATGTTAATCGAGGATAGGGACCCGTTGTTCTCCTGGTTCACTGTTTCTTTTTCAATACTGGGGAAATTACTGAAGTTGTTGTTATTTGGGTTCATCTCTCAACCAGAGTGTCCTCTGAGACAGTTTGGGTCCCTACCTCAACTACAGTCCTCTGAGAGTGCCTATAGTCCCACAGACCAGGCCCCAGTACAATGCTAGAAGCTGCTGGTTTTCACTGGGATAGGCAAGGCACCCTTCTATTAGGTGACGTGTCAGTTTGACAAGGTTGCTTGCCTGTTCTGGTGTAAAGTCCCAGGTTATGGGAGGTGACAACCAGCCTAGGAATCTGCCCAAATCCTTCTGCATTCCCTGCCACCCAGGGACAGGCCACGTCAGGGCACATATTTGTGTTGGCCCACCCAGAAGTTGTCTTCTCTTACACCAAGATGAGACCAGGCTCCACACAACCCACAATGTGCCAATAGTATTAATAAACAGTATTAAACAGCTCACATCAGGGTGGACAAGGACCTCGGGAGCCTGCACAATAAATCCACTCACATCAATCGCTGGTAGGGAGAGAGAGATGTATTCTCTCATCATCTCCATGCGCTAGCTCCCCCAGGACAGTAACACCACCAAAGCCAGAATAAAGCACATAGTGATCTCCCTGGGTCGTGCTGCAACCCCAGGACCCCAGGGAAGAGACAAGCCCCCTCCTGTCTTTGCTTCCCCATCAGCCCAGTGCTGTGGGATTTTAAACAAGGAACATCTTCCAGGGCCCAGCTCCCTGAGAAATCAGGTGCTGTGTGAGTGAATGATAAAACTAATTGGTATCTGTTTCATGTTATAGCTTGACAGTTTTATAGGCCTTAGCTCGTCTTGTATGGCCTTGGTCTTTGTAGATAAGAGAAACTAACTCTAGACATAGCAGGGACTCATTGTTAACAAAGAAGGGCTACCAGAGATAGGCCGGACCGTACTAGTTCTGCAGTCAGCAGCTTGTGAAACGCCAACATTTTGGACCAAAGGTGAAAAGTACACTGCGAGGAAGACTGGGGGCCTTCCTCCAGAAGACCCTGGCCCACGACCACCAGACGGCAGTGCACAAGCGCCAATGGGAGGAGATCTATCATAATGAGTTCCCGGAACTAATTATAATAATCCAATTCCATATAATGAATATGTAGTTAAGTCTGTTGAATATGCATGGTTTAGTGTAATAAATGCTTGCTTGACACCTTGGTGTGCAAGCTAGGAGGAGAGATCCCCCTTGCACCTGGCGCCGCAATAAACATACCTGCTTTATAACCTTTCAAGGGTTGTAAAGTTTGTTTCCGCACGTCAATAACCACTATGTGGGTCAAGCGTGTTCCCGAGTTCCTTCATCCTTCCCCCAAAATAACTCCCCCAGGACAGCAAGACTATCAATACCAAATCAGAACACATAGCTATTGTTTGTATTAGCATGGTCCTAAGTTTAGCAAAATAATGAGATAAACAGTGTAGCCACCAAACTCTGTGACCTGCACAAGAGCTTGCCACTTAATAACTACTAAGCCATAGTGCACTTAATGTAAAACTGCCTTTATTGAGACCCACGTTGGGCGCCAAAAAGGGCTGTGGTGGTTTGACCTTGGCTGAACGCCAGGTGCCCACCAAGCCACTCTATCACTCCCCCTTCCCCCTCCAGGGAGAAGAAAATAAGATTAAACTCATGGGTTAAAACAAAGGCAATTTAATGAAAAGCAAAGCAAGGCCGCGTGCGCAGAAGCAAAAGACAATAAAGATTTATTCTCTACTTCCCATTAGCAGGTGATATTTCACCACAGTGTGTGAAATGCTTAGTGGTGACTGTGAATGTAAAACAGCATTTCACATTTATGAAAGCCAACTGGACTTAGAGTAAAATAATAGGATGTTCTCAAAGACCCCCAGCCTCACATGTGAAAACAGAATCTGTTAACAGTCAGGCTGAGGGTGTCTTTATCTTCTGAAATATTTGACATATAATCAGGATGCATCTTCTATACCAGTCATTGTGATTAAGCAGGTCCAAATGTATCTGTCCTGTGCAGTGCAGTCTTCGCTATCATCTAGCCCTCAATTTTGGCACCTTGATTTTTCTCTGTACATCAGTGAGATTTTAGATAGTTTCATTTGCCTGTCTTCTCAGGATCAAAGAAAATATTTTTATGAATGAGTGCTGGTTGTTCTTTAAACAGATTTCAAGAAAAACAATATATATTGTCTTGAAAAGTCTGTTGAACTGGGAAGCAATTGCCTTTTCTTGTTCCTGCTGGCATACCAGTACAGTTTAAAGTATTAGTGTTTCCATAT
The DNA here is from genome assembly GCA_024336885.1 of Actenoides hombroni. Taxonomy (NCBI): domain Eukaryota; kingdom Metazoa; phylum Chordata; class Aves; order Coraciiformes; family Alcedinidae; genus Actenoides; species Actenoides hombroni. Next base: position 1,817,678 of record WUAM01009935.1, on the reverse strand, counting down.
ACTGCTTTAATTCTGGAAATTAGTAGAGCAATCCCTTACAAGGTACAAGTGAAAAAGAGTGACAGTTGTTTCCTGGGAAATATTGGTACTAGAATGTGGTTACTTGTTGGTATCAGTGCAGTCCTTAATGCTCTGTTGTTGATGCTTTCTGTAAGACTATAAAAATTTTGATCATTCTAAAATCAGACGGTTCTTGAACAGAGCCACTGCTTTCCTCAGACCCAGTAAGATATCATCTGACTAAATCAACACTTCTGCATTTCTTTATAAACTCTTTTTCAGTGGGCATTACCTAATCAGAACAGGTGTGGCTATTATAGGAGTAGTTTGTGCCTTAGGTCTCCAACCTTTTGTTCCTAGGACAATCAGAAACAGATGGTCAAACAATGGTCAGGGATGCAGCCCCTAGAAAAGGAATGTACTAGACTCATTTTTTCTGAAATGAGATTTTAACATGACAAGCAAGGCTGAAACTCTCCAGGGTAGGATACACAGTACAGAACTTTTCAGGTCTAGAGAAAAAGAAAGCAGTCCTGCATCAGGGTTGAATCAGAGTCAGACTGTACGACAAACCTCTCCCCTCCCAAGCAGAGCCTAGAACCTGTCAGGCAAAACATGGCCACGACCAAATGCTGCAGTCTGGACTGAGCTTCTGAGAAGCACATTACAGAACCTCAGCCTGTCTTAGATGGAAACACTCACATGCCACTTCAAACAGTGCTAACTTATCTCCTCTGTCTGCTTGCACCTCATTTCTGCTTTGATGCTGTGAATTGAAAAAAAAAAAATTGTTTTCTTGTTAGAGTAAAGCACTAGGTGTCAAGAATAAAAAGCACTATTTTATATACTGGTTGCACCAAAACAGTTATTTCTCTTTTGCCTAATATGATATTATTTTTACTTACTTGATATTAGAAGGTATTGTTACCAAGGAGTTAAGTGGAACTATGGTTTGTTTGGGGTGTGTTTTGGCCCAAAACTGTCTTGGAGGAAGACCAAATAGAAAAGAATATTTTAAACCTTTCACCTTATTGCATGAAATTCACAAATTTGATTTTTTTCTCTTTACAAGTGTTTTTCCATAGCATCCATGCCAAACTTACTTTTAGGTTGCAGGGAGTCAGAAGACAGGGACAATGCTATCTGAAAGCAGTTCAACTCACTTTCAAAGTAATGCAGCTGAAGTGTTGTGCTATGCTGACCCATTGCTCACAATCAAGAATCAAATGAAGTGCTTGAAGACAGCAATTCATTCCCCTGGAATCCAAAGAGAACATTGATGAAGTGCTTAACATGATCCAGCAGTGTGCGCTGGCAGTCCAAAAAGCCAACTGTATCCTGGGCTGCATCAAAAGAAGCATAGCTAGCAGATAAAGGGAGGTGATTCTGTCCCTTTATTATGCTCTTGTGAGACCTCACCTGGAGTACTGTGTCCAGCTCTGGAGCCCCCAACACAAGAAGGATATGGATCTATTGGAAAGGGTCCAGAGGAGGGCCACAAAGACGATCAGAGGGCTGCAGCACCTCTCCTACAAGGATGTGTTCAGCCTGGAGAAAAGAAGGCTCTGGGGAGACCTTAGAGTTGCCTTTCAGTACCTGAAGGGAGCCTACAGGAAAGCCAGAGAGGGACTGTTTACAAGGGCATGTGGTGATAGGACAAGGGGCAATGGCTTTAAACTAGAGCAGGGTAGATTTAGATTAGACATTAGGAAGAAGTTCTTTACTCTAAGGGTGGTGAGACACTGGAACAGGTTGCCCAGAAAAGTTGTGGACGTCTCATCCCTGGAAATGTTTAAGACCAGGCTGGATGAGGGTCTGAGCAACCTGCTCTAGTGGGAGGTGTCCCTGCCCAATGCATGGGGGTTGGAACTAAATGATCTTTAAGGTCCTGTTGGGTCCTGTTTTGGGAGTTCTTTTGTTTTCCTGGGGAATTTTTCCATACTTGTTACTAGGTGATAAACTGCTGTACTTGAGGGTGGTGTCCCTGCCCATGGCAGGGGGGTTGGAACTGGATGATCTTTAAGGTCCCTTCCAACCCTGACAATTCTATGATGCTATGATTATATCTGAGCCTGGCTCTTTTGAGCGTCACCGTGTCCCACACTGCCTATTAAGGAGTAAAGTTGAACACTCCTCTCACTCCCACTAATCCTTTTGTGTAATGTCACATTACACATTCCCTTCTAACGACTATTTTTGTAGCTCCAGGTCTTAACTCGCATCTTCCGGCTTCCAAACAGCGAAGGTTTGGTTTGCTTCCCTAACACACGACGCACAGAATTAGTTTTTTCTCCCAGCTGACTTACAACATTTCTCATTTCTTTTCTTGGGAGACACGCCTTTGCACGGGGATATTTCAAGTTCAGGCCGACAGGGTGTGAGCAGGGGGGTGAATTTCTCCCTCCAGCCACCGCTACTGTAATCAGCCCAGAGCCCAACCCCACGCAGATCCTACAACGCTGTCAAATCCTTTCAGTAGCCTTTATTCTGCCCGGCTGGGTTCATTAGCTCATCAGCACAGAGCCACGCTGTGAGCAGCAGGAAGGTCTTGTTTATTGTGAGCTTGTTTGAAGACAAGCAGAGCATAGAGTCCCAATGAGGTGGGATCTAATTATTAAGGATTTAATGAAAAAAACACAATGACGAGCTGTTGTATAAGGTAGGGGAGCCACGTGTGAGAAATGGAGACCTTGCTGGCTCCGCTGTTGCTCACATAAGATCCATATATTTTGTTGAAGTACAAGACTAATTTTAAGTCTGATCAACTCTCTTTGAAACTGCCCAGCTCCCCGTGATGACTGGGGAATATCTATCTCTAAATTGTTCATCTCTACTGATACAGAGCCTTGTTCCTAGCACCCCACAGCTGATAACACCAGTCTTCAAGCTCATTCTCGAAGAGTAAGAGACCATTGGAGGGTTAACCTCAAACAGCAGAGGCACATCAAGAGGTTTCCTCCATTTACTGTTCTAAATGGGTATGTTTCCTCCGGAGAAGTAATCTGGTTTGCTAGCTTCAGTTGAATTCACTCAGCATCAAGCAGATTAAAGGTGAAAGCATATAATTTAATTCTAGCACAGAAGAAGGGTAGGCTCTTAATTATTAAGTGAGAAAGAAGATTACCAAAAGAGGAAAATAAACCAAAATGGCATTTCAGCATCAAATTTCTTTCCCAGCTGTCATCTCAAATCCTTGAGGTACACATCAGCCACACAAACTCAAGGCACAACTTGCAGACTGGAAACACACGCCGAGTACCATCGCTTAGAGTAAGCCCTTAAAGCTGGTGCACCTGGATACCTCAATCCACCTACACACAGGAGCAACCTGCTCACTTTCTTCTCCCCTCTCTTGTTCAAAAGGGCAGTACCACCCATTTTCCTTGTTAATCTCACAGAATCACAGAATTTCCTGGATTGGAAAAGACCTTTAAGATCATCGAGTCCAACCATTAACCAACTAAACCGTATCCCTCAGCACTATGCCTACACGACTCTTAACCATCTCCAGGGGTGGGGACTCAACCACTTCCCTGGGCAAGCCGTTCCAGAGCCTGGTAACCTGTTCAGTAAAGAAATTCTTCCTCATATCCACTGTAAACTTATCTCACTAATCTTTCCATCTGTTGAGGCAGAACTGTCCTGCTCAGGACAGCCGGGGTGAAACCGCTCCAAGTTCACGATTCAGTGGCACTCTGCCCATTAGTGGATGGATTTCTTCTGGATTAAATGGCCTTTTGGCAGACCACAGTACTTTGAGGATCATCATGATATAAATCTTGGATCCCATAGGTCAAACCCCTTTGCTCATGAAAGGCCTCTACCTGGAAAACATTGTCTTCATCTCGGGGTAAGTGATTGTCTAACAGAAGAAAGAGTTATAGGAAATGATTCTTCAGATGAGCTCACAGCTTATCTCCAGCATCTGGTCCAGATTCTTGCCTCAAGCATCCTGGCTCCAGCAATGGAGCAGTGACAAATGCTTCAGAAGCCAAAATAACATTTTAATAATCTGCAAACAACACCTACGCCCTGACCAGCAATAATCACCACGCGCTGTCCTCAGGAGAAGGCTGTTCTGCTGGGATGCTGGATGTCTCCTGCTGGGATCATCACCATCCTTCACCATATCCTGTGATTTTGCTGCCTCCTTATCTCTCCAGACTGGGGCCGTAGAATTTTTTTTCACTTACGGACCCTACGTGTCACAGAGAGGAGCAAAATGCTCCCTGCATATCCCTGAGTTCAGACCAACCTCTTGGGATATTAAGAGTTAAACCTCGGCTGCAGAACAGGAGCAGAAGTGGTTAATGGGCTGGACTTATGGGCAGCTAATAGCTCTGTAACCTCACGCTTAATGAGGCGAGGACTCCTTGGTAATACATCATGAGCTAATAGATTACTTTTATGAAGGCAAGCAATAAAATTGATTTCCACATGGAATTTTTGTCTTACTTTGACATTCCTAATGTCACGGTCCTGAATCGCTCTGAGCTGGAGAGTCAAATGTTGCAGATTTGGAAATATCCCCAGAACTATCTGTGAGGACACGAAGGGAATCACTGTTTAAAGTTCCTTCAGCCCCTCTGGGTATGATTTAGTTTGTACCACAGTGATATTAATATAGAATTACTGAATCTCTAAAGATATTACAGAAAAACTGTTTACTCCCCAATCCCTCCTGTGGAGAGAGGAATAAACCATCTCACTTCAAGAAAGACTCCTGACAGATGAAGAAAGGCAAACTCATACAAAGACTTCAGAAAAATCTCAAACAGCCAATAATGCTTCTTCATGAAGAAGAGGATTTGGAGCTCCTGTCTTTAGATGCATAACCAGCAAACAACATTCTGCTGTCTGAAAAAGAGCTGTGTCCATGAAGACTTACCTTGGGTCTAATGGAACACCGGGTCAGTGTTGTTACTGGTGTTCTCTGATCCCCACCTCTCTGAAGAGATCTTTTCCGACCAAGAATTCTACTAAAAGATCAGTGAATTGCTGTTTTCAGCCTGGAATCTTTATCTCGTTGCGCAGGATCCGAGACCTCGAAACCGGTGATTTTTCCTCTCTTACACACCCCCCCCCACACATGAATGCCTGAGTTCGGAGACCGTAGGAAGCTTTCATCACTGGTGGGCCCCTCGCTTTACGCGAGAGCATTCGGCCTTCCCTTCCACTTGTTTCCATTGTCCTCTCTGCGAAGGACAACCCTCTGAGGCACGAGGTGGAAGGGGGCAAGCAGGGGAGAAGGGAAACCCCGGTGTGGCTGCTGGCATTTTGTGCATTCAGCCCCACAACAGGCACGGGGCACCCGGGAGGCTGCTGGACAGGGAGCCAGCACCACGCCGAGCGGGACCGCGCGGTTCTGCAGGAGCTTTGGTGGACAGAGGAAGGGCAGGCCCAGCAATCCGGCAGCAGAAGCAGGTGGAAGAGCTGGGGAGCTCTGAAAACACAAGCCATCACTTCACACCGACGCTTCAGAAAGGCGCTGCCAGCTGCTTCAGGCACTGAATCTTGGGTGTCTGTCCCCTTTGCTTCTCCGTTAAGGCACAAAGAAACGTCTTTCTGCACCCCCTCCATAAATTCAGTGGGTTCCCAGGTGGTTTACCACAGAACCACAGAATGTCAGGGGTTGGAAGGGACCTCGAAAGACCATCAATCCCCGGCACAGCAGGGTCACGGCAGCGCTGTGCAGCAGCTGCTTGCTGAGGAGGGGTCCATGCCAAGGCCACCCAGCTCCTGAGAGAGCCCTGCGGGCAAATTTTGGATGACGCGTGGTGCTGAGAGGCCCTGGGGCTCCGGAGCGCTACGTGCCTCTGTGCTTTTAACGATGAATAATTTGTGCAGGGAAGGAAGAGAAAGTTGAGCAGCCTCATTTTGCAGGAGCTCTCGGCAGCACTGGGTTGCCTGCGAACTGCCTGGGGGTTGGACAGCGGGCTGCTACAAGCACAGAAGAAGATCTGTCAGGCACAGTTAGCCCTTCGCAAGGTGCTTGACGTGCTCAGGTCCCGGGGATTTCTAGGGAAGACAGGGAGAATTATGTAGCCTTAAACACGGTGCCTCTTATACTCCAGGTATTTTGTGTCATTTTAAGTAATAAAGAGTTATTCAGTGAACACAAAGACTCCACGGGCAGCTAAAGAAGATCTGAGATGACTGTCCCTTATTCTTGCCCACCTCAGACGCTCACATTATTTAGTGGGGAGTGGGGCTGGTGTCTGAGCTGCAGGGTTTGAAACAGAACTCCTACAGGTGGGAAGAAGAGGCGAGAGGGGTCCTTGCCTCTCGTCAGCAAGAATGAGAGAGGCAGAGGGTGTTAGTTTAGCGTCTTACCAAAGGAAGGATGGCACACGGACATTCAACCGTGCCCGAGAGGGCAGAGAGCATTTCTAGTCTTTTAACAGGAAAAGCTTCAACAGTTCAGAAAATCTGCTTTCTCTGGGTTATTTGTAAAGCACCGTGGAGGGGTTTGGCACTTCCCTGATGGAAACACCAGCAGGTCTCTGCCTCGAGGAACCGATAACTGGAGTATAGCAGGAGCATACGGGAGGACAGGGACCCAGCAGTGAAAGGTCGTGAAGAGCTTTAGATATTCCTTTCTTGGTTCTTTTGGTTTGGTCCTTTTCATTTTAATGTGATGGATTTTAAATCTAGGACTAAGAGCTGACTGAACTTCTGATTTTTCGCTCCCCGAACTTTCCTCTGTCCCAAACTGGAACAGGAAACAGAAGTTTTCCACTTGAAATAAAATGAAATAAATACATGCAAGGGTGATGTGGGAACAGCCTCGCTTTCCGAGGTGGGAGCGTTTCTTTCCAGCTTTATAGTTCTGAAAAAAAACTACACTCTGACACAAAGAAGTGCAAAAACAGTCTGACATCGCCAGTGTGAAACACGCACGCCCACAGCACGAGGAGGTCTCGAATGTCTGAGTGTTTGCTGAAAGGTTTCTGTCAGTAGATGTTCCTGCAAAGTGGTTTGGCGCGGCTAAATAGCTTCCAGGGGAAAACAGATTTAGCAGAAATCTTCCAACCAAATCCAACGCTAAGACCATGGAAGGGGGTAGAATCAAAGAGGAAAGACTGGACAGAGGGTAGTGTTTTTCATTAGGGTGAAAGATGAAGGAGAAAAGGTGACTCCAGAGCAAGTACGCCGAGAGAGAGGCCAAGGGAGCCAGGAGAGCTCCACTCTTCCCCAGTATTTGAAGAAAAGTCATAAGCAAAGCAACTTCCTTAGGAGATGAGACCACGGGGAGCTGGTGTGTGGGATACGAGACCCTCGAGATCCCCCAAGAGCTGCGAGCTCCGGCTGCTGTGACCGGGGCACTGCTGCATCACCGAAGGAAAGCCAGATGCAAAGCAGGGGGGGTCAGCATTTCATCCGGCCCTTGAAACCATCAGAGGAGCAGAAATCCACTGATTGTGCCATCAGAAGAGGGCCCAAAGCAGAAATGCCACTCAGGCTGCCCCGTGCAGAGCTGCATTTGGGGATGAGCCCCCACGAAGAAGAGTCTGACCCAAAATCCGGCATGTCCCAGAATCCCTGGGCTGCACACAGGATTCTTGGATCTAATCTTTCATTAAAGCCTATTTCCGATTTCTAGAACCAGCTAGAGGATTTCACAGACTCCCCTCCTCAGCCTGAATATACAGGACATTTTCCCCCATCCACTTTTCCAGTTGAGTTGGCTCATCTTCCAGAGTCCAAAGTGATGGGCACGTGTCATTTCTTCTAAACTGGTCACAGGAAGCAACATCTAAAAGCTTGTGCAGTCAGTCCTGAAAGGGAATTGAAAAATGAGCAGGAGGATACATCTCTTTTAAGATGATAGCCCTTTCTTGGATGTAGAGAGAAGGAGTTGTGATGAATCCACACATCCCCTGGGAGCTGAATAGAGATCAGTGACCTAGAAGATACCACTGGCCTGGAGACACGAGCAACGTCTGATTTCCCAGGGAAAACTGAGGATGTAACAGATTTCCAGATCTCTAAGTCTATTACTACAGTTCTGAAGCACACAGCTTTCCCTCAAACCCGTAATTGTGATTTGGAAGTCTCTGGCTGTGTCTTGCACGTCAGTGAGTCACTCTGTATTTTCCTCCTGCCTAAGAAACAATCTGACGGTGCAGGACTGAGAAAGGCAAAACAACTTTTCATCTTCCACTGATGCTCAGGAGAAAATGACCTGGGTTAAACGCTCACTTGATTTACACCCACAGGAATAAGCCTTTGGGAGGGCACTACTGGGAAAGGGGAAAGGTGCCCAGTTCCAGGCAGCGAAGACAAATAGAGTCACACAAACACACCAGGTAGATCAGTCAATATACCCTGCTACAGAGAAATTAAACCCTTCCTACAGGAGATTAAAAGAACCTCCCTTTGGAGAATAAATACAGCGTGGCTGTGAGGTGTTCAGAGGAGAGAACTGCAGTTGTACAGCAAATGCAAGAATTTACTTGAGAAAATACAGGGAGAAAGCTGAAGCAAGGGTGTGGAGAAAGGCAGGAGTGTACGGGCAATCGTAACGAAGCCAGGTTTTGCTAGAACTGTGCTTGTTCTCTCTGCTGAGGGTGCTAAGTACCTTAAATCTCCACATTCTCCCTCCTATCCCCCTGCCCTGTGGCCATTGCTGTGGAAGTTCTGGTTGCAATGGGAAAGGACAGGAGAAGGACTTGGGAAAATATTCATCTTGCTGGCTCTGGAGAAAGCTAAGGGAAACCTTCTAAAGCAGAGAGAGAAAAAGAAAAAGGCAAGCTCTGAGTAAAATATACGCTTGGTTACCTTTCATCCAGCCATCTCAAAGCACTTGCTGTACACACAGGAACACATCCAGCCTCCTGACACTTCTGAAGCCCAGCTTGGAACAAAGCTACAGACAGCAAGGCACGAGCCCTGACACTCCCCCTGCGCTGTAATCAGCACGAGTGCCCCTTTCCCCAGCTCACCGATGCTGCTGGAGTACCCGGAAACTGGGAGAGGGGCAACGAACTCCTCTCAGCAGGGTAAGCTGAGTGCCTGCCCAGGCAGAGCCGCGCTCACTGGTGTCACTGGGAACACAAACAGGGCCGAGGCAGAGGCTGGCAGGCGGCGGTCGCGCTCGGAGCCCTAATTACTGTTATCTGAGCAATGCAAAGCACCCCAGCGAGTGGCAGGTGCCTCCTCTCGCCGACCATCTGCGATGGAGCGGGATACTGGTGCTGGTATTAGGAGCCTTTCCCACCAACCAGGAAAGAGCAAAGTTAAGAGGAAGAGGAAAGCATCAGTTGCTAGCGGGATGCTCCAGCGTGTCTCTAAGTGGGGACGGTGTCAGCAGCACTGAGCAGCCATCAGATCTGACCTCTCGGCATCTGCTCCCCTTTCACATCCCTGTCGCGGAGGGCAGAGAGCCAAGAGGCCTCATGCCACCGACGAGGTAGAATCAGCAGAAGACCTCCCACTGGGATGCTGGGTTGTACCACCGCCGGCAAAATTTCCAGTAGGATTTCTCAGCAGGCCAAGGGCTCTTCCTCTGCAGTTCTCACAGCCGCAAAGGAAGCGGCCGGTTGCCTCGGACGCTTCCATTACCTTCCCTCCCCGCTGCCCTAAACACATTGTTCCTACCTGGCCCACTGAGGATCAGATCTCCCAGCAATGGCCCAGTCTCTCCTAACAGCTTGACTGCCGTTAAGCTGAATTCATACAACCTATCTGCAGACTCTGCTGAAGAGAACAAACATGCTTCAGACCTTGTAAGGCAGGAGACAGCCCTAGAGGACTATATAACAAAGAGAGGTGGGAGCTCTCTTCTGATTGCTTGTTCTCCCTGCCTTCCCCGGGTGAGCTTTCTGCCTTTCTCTGTTGACTGGAAGGAGACAAGGCCTGGCAGTAGAGGCACCCGTGGGCACAGCAGTGGGACGGAGTCGTGGGCTTCGGGGTGCCAGCAGAAAGCTCTCGCTAACACAGGGGCTGCAGAACGGCTCGGGAGGAGCCAGCGAACGCGCCGGGGCCGGGGCAGAAGAAAGGGAGCCGACCAAACCCCACCACGTTCTGCGCATCCCGCGCTGCCAAGCCCCTGACTCCCTCTTGCTTTGTGCTGCCCGAGTAAACAAGCTCGCTGTAAAAGGCCCGTTTCGATGGCACGCTGCTTCCCCTGGAACCACGCGAGCGAGGATGAACCGCAAGGCTTTCGACGCGCCCCTCGATGCGGCTGCGGTGCCTGCGTCTCGCCGCTGCCCACAGCCGAAGCGGTTCAGGGAGCCGTTCTCCCGCCTCTGAAACTCTGGCTTTTCAGTTCCACTCCTCTGCTCTGTGGATATCAAGATGAGTTCCTGCTAATGGGCAGTTTGCAACGAGACTCGACGGAATTAGTTGCTTTTCATAGGACCTTTGGAACGCTTCTCAGAGGCTTAGACTTCTACCTCCTCTCCTCTTCCCACTGAGCAATAACTTGCTAATGCATGACTAAGAAAACTGCTTTTCATCTGGGATCAGGCTTAAAAGCCCTGGAGAGCAAATTATCGATCCTGTGAACTGTCAGCGTTCAGAATCTCTACCAAGTACAGCGAGCAGGGCTCAGCACCTCTGGAGACCAGGCTCCCAGATTAATCAGCAGCAGCAACCACAAAACTCTTTACCAAAAGGAGAGTATCGTGCTCGGCCACCTCGGGGAGGGAAGACACAAGTTCTGCAAATTCCACAATTGGACCTGGAATATAAGTAACTTGTTCCTCTCCTCCACTGCCTTTTCCCCGTCCCTTAGGTCTTCCCGAGTCATGATTCATTGAGCTTTGGCTTAAACTCCAAATCAATAAAGCATCTCCTACTATTTCTCTGTGGTCTAGTAAAGCTTAGATGTAACAAAACAAAGTCAGATTCCTAGAACTGGGGGTTTTTTTTCTGTTTAAAGAAGAAGAAAACTATTTTAAATGTGTCTGGTTTCCCTGTCTCTGTGAAGAGCTGGCATTTGGCAGGACCTACTATACCAGAAAGCACAAACTGAGCAAAAAAATTAACTTCATATAACATCCCATCCTCTTTCTTCTGTGTTATTTCTCTTAACCAGGAGAGGAAAATGTAAAGATTGGTTTAGCTACTGTTCCTACACTTTCCTGCAGCCTCCTATGGGTTTTGCAGAGTGCAAGCTGGGCAGCAGCAGCCCTGACCTGCTTACTCTGGATGCAATCCTAAACTTTCCCAGAGCTCTGGAATATTCATTGCAGTAAGCAATGAAAATATTTTTCAAGGAATCGGTGAATCTTTTCTAGATGAGACTGATTGGTCCCCTAGTGCAACCCCCCTGCAGGGAGCAGAGCCATCTGCAACTAGAGCAGGGTGCTCAGAGCCCCGGCCAACCTCCCCTGCAATGGTGCCAGGGATGGGGCAGCCACATCCTGCTCTGGCAGGGGGGTTGGACTAGATGATCTTTCGAGGTCCCTTCCAGCCCCTGACATTCTGTGATTCTGTGATTCCAGTTGCTCTCTCACATAAAGGGCAACTCCTCCACCTCACCTTGCTGACCTATCTTTCCTAAAGAGAACATAGCCATCCATGACAGCGTTACAGTCATGTGAGCTATCCTATCATGTCTCAGTCATTGCAAGGAAATCATGGCCCTGCGACCGCACACAGATCTCCAATTCTTCCTGTTTGTTCCCTATGCTGTGTGCATTGGTGTATAAGCATTTCAGAGAGGCAGTTGAGTGCGTTGTTTTTGCCCTTGAGGGGTGGTAGGCCTTCTGGTTCTCAAAAATACTAGCACGCTGCCCCACAAGCGCTGAGCTACTACACCCAGCTGCCTCTCTAGTAAGCCCGGTAACATCCCCATCCCCCTTCAAATCTAGTTTAAAGCTCTCTCAATGAGCCCTGCTAACTCTTCTAGAATCCTTTTCCCCCTGTGAGCTAAGCGTTTCCCATCTCTTGCCAGCGGGCCTGGTGTCTTGCAAATCAATCTGTGGTCAAAGAATCCAAAGCCCTGACAGTAACATCAGGCTCAGAGCCAGGCATTGATCTGATGGCTCTTCCTGTTTACCCCCTCATCATTCCCTGCAACTGGAGGGAAAGAGGAGAACACTACTTGTGTTCCCGATCCCTTGACCAGTCATCCCAAGGCCCTGAAATCTCTCTTCATTGCCCTTGGAATTCTTCTCACTACCTCATCACTACCTACCTGAGAGATCAAAAGGAGATAATAATCTGAGGGCCGTACTAGGGAGGGAAGCTCCTTCTTTACATCATTGACCTGAGGCCCAGGGGGGCAGCAGACTTCCCTATGTAGCGGGCCCAGTCTGCATATTGGGCCTTCCACTCCCTTCAGAAGCAAGTTTCCTATGACAATGTCCCATCTTTTATTCTTTACTGAGGTGGTTTTGCACCACCAGCACAGAGCCCAGGGATTCCAGGGTCTTCTGACGAGTGGTTACCATGTTGAGTTGGCAGGCTTTCAGTGCCCTCTCATGTGAACTGCCATGCCCCATTTGCCTGGTCTGTTCACCTGCCCAGGGAGCCCACCCTTCACTTGGTGTTCCCCAGGTGATGCCCTGGGTGACACCCACTCCCTATTCATTTGCTCCTGAAGGGCTTCTTTTATGAGGGGAGTGGTGGTCTCGGTGAGTGACCATTGGCACGTTTACGCCTTGTTTAGATCTGCAACTGGTAGTGCTGGCTCTGCCCACAAACTGCCGGCCCCCAGTACAGGTGAGCTGGTGTTAGTTTTTAGATTCATACAATCACAGAAATTCACCTTGAAGTAGTTTTCTAGCCTTCTCATCAGTGCGATGAAAAGAACAGAATTGAAAAAGGGAAAAACGGTTAAAAAAAAACCCCACAAAAAACTAGACAGCCTCACTCTAATGTTTCATGCATAAAAATGCTTTCTTTGCTTCATTTGATTTATAGCAATATATAGATATGTTTTTATAGTTCCTTATATGTCATAAAATTAAATGTACCAGTTGTCCCCAATACATTAGTAACAGACTGTTAATGAAATCTGGCATACCTTTTGGATGATTCTCAAGTGTACACTTCATGTTTGGAATTATCTTTATAAATATTCAGTAAAATATGTCTAGCTTCAAGCAGTGTAACTTATGGACTCATTAAACTAAATATAACCTTTCATCTTTTCATAAAAGATATTAAAATATATTCAGGGAGCAGGTATAGTTTACATTTATTTAAGATAAACGCATGGCTCTAGCATTGCCCATATATGGGGCATGAGCCTAGTCCAAAATCCAAGGCAGTCAATGAAATTGTTTCCACTGACCACAGGCTTTGGCTCAGACCCAAAGTCAGCCAAAAATAATTCTGCCTAGATTTTGTAAAATGGTTTCTTCCACAGTCCTGTACTATATAGGGTATAGTTTTATTCTCCTGTGTTTCTAGAATATAAATTTTGATGAATCTGTAGATTATTTTGGTTTTTAACTCTAAGGAAAATGATATTGGCTTGGCTTTTGTATTGTCATCTGTTTCCAGTGTGCTTTTCATTAGAAAACATGTTCATGTTGGTAAAATTTTTAAGGGTACATGCATGAGAGAGCATCTGCTCCCTTAAGGTTATCTGACCAAAGACCTTGTCAAATGGGATGATAAGGAAAAGGGGGAAGCAATACATAGAGACAGAAAGCTGACTGACAAACTTTAATAAAGACAATAACAAGAACCAAACCTGATCAGTTACATTCTGCATGCCCTCATCAATTAGTGTGAGAATGTTTATTTCAGTAAGATTATCTGATTGAGGTCTTTGTCACATGGAATGGTAAGGAAAAGGGGGAAGCACAGACCTGACAGACAAACATAATGGGGACAAAGAGGAGAAACCAACCTTTTCAGTCACACACTAATTGATGGGCTATCAAGAAACTGCAGGCATTACTTCAAAGAGGGCCAACCTGGACTTTGCAACTGATAAGGATGCAAACTTCCAGGTCCCGGATATTGGGGGTGGCGTGTGTGTGTGTGTGGCAAGGTCTATGCAACTGATGCAAACTGATGAAGGAATATGCAGGGAAAGGGAGTCAAGGAGGAACAGTGGAGGAATAGACAGAAAGGGGTATAAAAGGGGCTGGTCACATGTAAACTGTGGTGGGTCAGTATGCTTGTCTGAGTGAGCCATGTGCTTGATCACTGCAGTCTGTCCTATCTTCTCATTAAATCCTTTCTTAACTATCTTTCTGCGTAATCTCACTCTTTATCCCATGTGTGTGAGTGATGTAAGGATGAGGTGCCAGCTAATGGTGAGACTGGCATGAGTGGATTTGGGGGCAGCAACTGGAGTCAAGCCAAGGGTGTAGGCACCCCGGCCTGTGATGTCAGCAACTGGAGCGAGTGGGGGTCTCAGTGTCAGTGGCTGGAGGGAGTAAGAGTCTCCAGCACCCAGGATGGGTCCAGTGTGTGTTCCGCATGCCAGCTACTGGGAGGGACCTGCACGAGTGAGGCGAGTGAGGCAAGTGAGGGGCTCAGTGCCAGTGGCTGCGAATCTGATGTGTTGTGTGTGTGCCTTCACTAGTGACCTTCTACTAGCCAAAGAAGAGGAAGAGGACTTAACTGTCATATGTTTTATGTGAGTCCTAGATGTTGGTGCTGTTGAAGGCAGTGCCTCGTCTGTGGCAGTTTGTGTAGCTGACCGTGTCAATGTCCTATGTGTATCCTTTGTGCATATGTGTGTGTCTCTGGGCTACATGCTCAGCTTTACTACTGGCTGAACCTGCAAACCGCATCCGTTGGCCTGGGGCAGAGACCCTCTGGTCTGGGCTTCAGAAGCCAGACAGGACAAATCCCTGGGCTCGGAGGTGCTGGAGATGGCAGCTGCTTATAACCTCTCTTAACAAAATTGTTTATATTTTGGAGAAGCTTGGTCATAAAGAACAAATTTTATGACTATGAGCTTGTACTTCACTGCTTTTTATGGAAGGCAATACATCAGGTTCTGCTGTCAGGGAAAAAAAAAGAATTAAAAACCAATAATTTTCATGATGATAAATGAAATTAGATATGTGAGAGAAAAAAGACCTTCAGATTGCTCAGTTTGTCACAAAGTCTTCTCTGAGGATTTTGCATTATCTTTGCTGTGTAATTTCCCCTCCTCCTCTTCCCTTCCTTTTCCTCACATGCATATACAGGAGAAAAGAAAAGAAAACCTCTATCTAGTTCTGTTTTGTTAATGTCAGAAAAAAATGGTAGTCAGCTTAGTTTTAAGTGCATAATGATTAGTTTTGTTTCTAATTTCTAAAGCTTCTATTTCTGAACTTTTTCTTCAGCAAATTACTTCAGATTCTTTAGATGTCAATTGATTTCAGTTGATGATCTCAACTTTAAAAACAAACAAACAAAACCTCAAAAAACCAAACAAAACACAAACCCTTCTTCCTTCTGAGGGTATGTGTGTATAAAGTAGGAGCACAGTATCTCCAGAGAAAATGTAAAATGCAAGATAAAGGAAAATTTTAGGAGTGAATTAGTTGCTAGTGAATGTAACAAATGAATCACAGTAGAGCTCATTAAGGAACTTCCCTTGATTTTGAATGATTGATATTCCAATAATAATGCAGCTTTAACTAATGCTGTTACAGACTTTGAAAAAATGAAAGCAAATCTTGTGAAAAATAAGATTAATTCTTACTGTATCAACAAATTTCAAAATTATGTATGCAGAAAGGAAATACATATATGCAAATATGTATATATTTTAAAAAGAGATTAGAACACTGAAAAATAAACTTTTGCTTTAAGTTTGCTTATGCCACTTCAGTTTGGTTCACTTATATACATGCATTAGAACATTCTTTTAACTGAATGTCTATTTACAGTAACTTCTCTTACTGAACCTCATTTGGTAAAGATGATATACAGAACTACAGAAAGAGCAGCTCTTAGACATTTTGAATTTTATTTCTATTAGTCAATGTGTGTGTGGTCTCTTTGCTTTCTCGATTACTTGCTGAATTTTGCTTTGAAAGCAGAACTATTGTTTACTCGGAGTGGTTTGTCAAGGATTAGAATTGACATGTCCCCTTCTCCAACTCTGGCCCTGATCCTTTTAAGCAACATCTCTGTCCGCTGTATTGGAGAGTCACTCTCTCTCCATTTTTAGTTAAATTTAAAGTTGAAATAGATTCAAAAAGAAAGTCTGAGGTGATTTCACAACCTGTATCCTAACAGCTAGGACAGTAAGATGGAGATGTTGAGCTGAATCAGCTTTGTGCTTGAGAAGAGACTTAAAACAATTTTGCTATCCATGGTGAATGATCTGATTGGTGAGCTGCTAGAAGAAAAAAAACAACCCAAAAGGTATAAACAGCTCATGTTTCTGTGTGTTGTGGGAAGCCTGATTAGTTAGTTGTTCTCTGTGAATTTTTCCGTCTATGTTGATTGGTTTATGGATACTGAGGCATTTGAAAGGCTATTTTGGTGCTTTGGGCAATGCCAGTATTTTTGGCCAAGTGAAGAATTGTTTTGTTATGCAACTTTTGGATGTCTAATTTAAGAAACATAGCTTCTTGGTTTTAAGCATACTTGTCATTACAGAGAACTTTGAGTTAATTGGTTTTTAGTTGCAGCTTTGATGATCCAGGTCTTCGGCAAATCAAACTCTGAAGTATGGATCTGAAAGTTTAGAATGTGAAGACAAAGAAAAACAAACAACCAAACAACTGTAACACGTGGTTAACTTCATGCAGCAAGCCTGTCAGGAAAAATAAAGTCTGATTTTTCATTTCCAAAAAATGAGGCAGGAAACTGTATGTGTGCTACTGTTGTCCATCCTGGTCTTTGTCAGGACTGGTGCACCTGCCACAGTGTGGCATTTGGAAGAGTAAAGAGTAGCAAATGATCATGGAATTAGTGCATCATAATACATGTGCCCAAAGAGGAGGAATTAAGATTGATCCAGTTCTTACTGTTAGTTTTGGTGCTTATTGATGCTTTTGCTCAAACAACTAAAACCAATCACTAGAGTCTGAGTTTGCCAGACCAGAGTGGTGTAGAACACTTTAATGGGTTTGCATGGCAAGGCTTTAGTAGTGGGGGGAGGGAGCTGCAGGGGTGGCTTCTGTGAGAAGACACCAGAAGCTGCTCCCATGTTGGACAGATCCAGTGCCAGCCGGCTCCAAGACAGAGCCACCACTGGCCAAAGCTGAGCCAATTGGTGACATTGGTAGCGCCTCTGTGATGACATATTTAAGAAAGGGTAAAAAAAGCTGCACAACAGTAGCTGGGAGAGAGGAGTGAGAAAAAATGTGAGAGAAACAGCCCTGTAGGCAGCAAGGTCAGTGAAGAAAGAGGGGAGGAGGTGCTCCAGATGCCAGAGCAGAGATTCCCCTGCAGCCTGTGGTGAAGACCATGGTGATGCAGGTTGTCCCCCTGCAGCCCATGGAGGTCCATGGTGGAGCATATATCAACCCTGCAGCCTGTGGACGACCCCATGCCAGAGCAGGTGGATGTGCCCTAAAGGAAGCTGTTACCTCATGGAGAGCCTACGCTGGATTGGGCTCCTGGCAGGACCGGTGGCCTGTGGAAAGGACCCCACGCAGGAGCAGATTTTCTGGCAGGACCTGTGGCCCTGCAGGGGACCCATGCTGGAGAAGTGTTTTCCTGAAGGACTGCATCCTGTGGGAGGGACCCATGTTGGAGAAGGTCATGAAGGGCTGTCTCCCATGGGAGAGACCCCATGCTGGAGCAGGGGAAGAGTGTGAGGAGGAAGGAGTGACAGAGGTGAAATGTTATGGACTGACTGCAACCCCTATTCCCCATCCCCACTGTTCTGCTTGGTGGGTTAGGAAGGTAGAGGAGTAAGTTAGGAGTAAAGTTGAACCTGGGAAGAAGGGAGGGGTGGGGGGAAGGTGTTTTTAGTTTTGTCTTTGTCACTATTCTACTGTATTTTTAATTGCCAATAAATTCAATTAATGTTCCCAAGTTATGTCTGTTTTGTCCATGATGGTAATTGTTGAGTGATCTCCCTGTCCTTATCTTGACCCACGAGCTTTTTGTTGCATTTTCTCCCCCATGTCCTGTTGAGGTAGGGGAATGATAGAGCGGCTGGGTAGGCACCTGGTGGCCAGCAAGGTCAACGCAGCACAAGCATGTTAGTCTGTAAGTTACTCTGTAAGGTCTGGACATGTTTATAGGAGTTAGGAAAAGCTAGGCAGTTGGGTTTTTAAAATCTAGGGCAATTCTATGGAACATATGACAACTGTTTCTGTTTTTATTGGACACAAAAAATAACACCAAATATAAATGAATTTCAACAGATCTGGTAAAAGCTGCATCCCCGAGCCTGGTCCATAGCATAAGGATCTAGATCTACTAGGAAAAAAAACCAACGTTGTCTGAATTAAAAACAAATTAGTCCAAATAATTAGCATTTGTCAAAGTTTTGCACAAAGGATAATTAATATGTTTTCTGAAATGGGAAAAATCAGTCATGTAACCTTAATGATGCTATTATTGTTAGTCCCAGCAATAGTCTCTGAGAGAAAGAGATATTCTTACTGGTTTTACTTTGGTTTCTGTTTCTCTTGTGTGTTTTTTCTTTAAATGTGTCATGTTTAGCAACAATTAACCTCATCCTTTTTCTTTTCTGCTGCTTTACAAGGCAAGAGAATGTTCACTTGGTGATTTGAACAACAGCTGCAAATAATTTGTTGGGGTTTTTTTTTCTGAGTTTGAGGGTTTGTTGCATGTAGTGACGAATAAATTTGGTAAGAGATGCTTTCTAGCCAGTTCTCAGAGATTAGAGGGGCTAGGGGCAGCTGGACTTATCTCTTAATAGATATGCCAATTATTGCCGTGACTACAGGTCCAACAGCAGCTGCACAAACAGCCTGTATACTGTAGGTCTGGCCGCATTCAAAAGAAGCAGTCGGGTGCATGAATACTATGGTTTATTCATATGTTCTATTCCTATATAACAATTTCATTGTTACCAAATTAGTTTATCTTTACATAATGCTTTCTTCTCCTTTCCTCTAGGATTGCTAATTGTAAGATTAATTGGGTAATTGAACATGCAGTATTATATGACATAAATATTGTAACAGAATTGTGTTCTAGGGGCGTCTCCTTCTTTGCGATTTGAGGCAGAAGAGATGTAGTGCAAATTTGGTTTTCGTTACTTGCTTCTGTCTTATTTTTTTTAATGAGCTAAATGCACTGTGACATGTTCCTTTGCTGTAGGACAAATATTTCAGGCTACACAAAGTATATTTCACAATTATATAAATTGCAATGACATTTTAATTTTCTTTCATTGTTTACTAAAAATTACTTTTATGAAATTGTCTCGACACATCTTAATCCTAGGCAAATGTTTAACCAAGAGGATATTGGTTATTCTGGGACTAGATTTTAGTGAGAGAAACATTCTATAATCTGCTGGCTAGTACAGTTTTCTGAGGAACTGGAACATGGATTTTTCCTTGGCTATTGAGTAAAAGTACTCACCTAGTCTGTTTTTAGTTCAGTAGAGACATTAGGACTGGGAATCCCACGTGAAAGACAATACTTTCAGAATATCTCACAATTAGGAGCTTAAGTCTCTCAAAATTGGTGTCATTGTGGTGTTTGACCCCAGCCAACGATCAAATGCCTACTCCCCTCTCCCACAGGATGGGGAGAAAATAGAAGGAAGGCAAGAAGACTTGTGGATTAAGATAATGACAGTTAAATAAGGAAAGCAAAGGCTGCACACACAAGCAAAGAAAAAAGAGGAATTCATTCATTACTTCCCATCGGCAGGCAGGTCCAGCCAGTTCCTGGAAAGCAGTGTCTCAGCACACATAATGGTTCCTTGGGAAGAGGAATGCCATAGCCACAAATTTCCTCACTTCCTTCTCATTTCCCTGAGCTTTTATTGCTGAGCATGATGTCATATGGAGCATCGGGTTTCTGTGGCAACATTTTGGTAGCAGGGAGGCTGCAGGGGTGGACTCTTGGAGAAGAAATCAGGAGCTGCCCCTGTGTCGGACAGAGCCACTTCCAGCATGGCCTGCAGTGGACCCACCACTGGACAAAGCTGAGGCAATCAGCAAAGCTGAATTGTGCCTCTGTAATAATATATTTAAGAAAGGGCAAAAAACACCGCACAGCAGTTGTGAGAGAGAGGAGTGAGAAAAATGTGAGAGAAACAGCCCTGTAGGCACCAAGGTCGGTGAAGAAAGAGGGGAGGTGTTCTCATTGCTAGAGCAGAGATTTTCCCCTGCAGCCCATGGAGAAGACTGTTGTGGTGATTTGGCCTTGGCTGGATGCCAGGTGCCCACCAAGCCGCCCTGTCACTCCCCCCCTCCCCTCCTCTCAGCAGGACCGGAGGGAGAAAATAAGATGAAACTCATGGGTTAAGACAAAAGCAGTTTAATGAAAAGCAAAGCAAGGCCACGCACAGAAGCAAAAGAAAGCAAAGATTTATTCTCTACTTCCCATCAGGAGGCAAAGTCTGGCCCCTTTTCTGGGAAACAGGACTCCAAATGCGTAGCAGTTGCTCTGGAGGACAAGCCGATGACCCCCCTCCTCCTCCTTTTTCTTGCTTTTATTGTTAAGCTGATGTCATATGGTATGAAATATCCCTTTGGTCAGTTTGGGTCAGCTGTCCCAGTTGTGTCCCCTCCCAAGATCTTGTCCACCCCATCCCACTGCAGGGGAAATGTTGGAAAACCAGCCTTGGTGCTGTGCAAGCCCTGCTCAGCAGTAGCCACATCATGGGTGTGTTAGCAGCACCTTTCCAGCTCTCAATGCAAAGCACAGCACTGGGAGGGCTGCTATGGGGAAAATTAACTCCAGCAAGTGCAAAATCCATTCTGTGCCTCTGTTCCCAAGCTGATTTTAAATCCTGGCAGGGGGGGAAGTTCTGCTCCTCTGGCTTTGTTCTGGGTTTGCTGTGGTGGTGATGGCTTCTTGTGTTGTAGGTGGTGCTACTTGAGACTTCCTGCTCAGGCCATCCCATGTTCCTTGGCAGGGGTGAAACCTGTGCAGGTAGGTGGTGGTTGTTAAGCTACGCATGAGAGCTCTCCAATGCAGGTTGGCTTTTTCCCCTGATAAGGGCAAACAGTTGGATGAATTCAGGTCCCCCTGATGTTTACAGCAGAAGTGCTGCTGTTACGCTCAGCAGAGTGTGACTGTAAGTCCCTGGTCACTCCTCAGCCCCCGTTTCCCTTGTGCCCAGGGTATTCCTGCTTGTGTTGTTGCAGAAGCAGATGCTGCTGTTGAGCAGCTGAGCAGACTCCTTTCTTCCCCTGCCAGTAGCTCCCCAGGGTCCTGTTAGTGGGAAGGGTGAAAAAGGGGGATATGGTGCAGGCAGCCCCGAGAAGGGTAAAGCAGACAGAGCTGCTGCTCTGTTGAGTGTGGTGGCTTTCGAGGTGTACAACCACCCATTTATTGCTGCTGTTGCTCAAAGATCAGTAAAACTCCCCCAGACATCCTGTCCCTGCCTCAGGTTCAACACTGGATTGGTACATTTTGGTATCTATTCCGGTTTTAGCATTTTCATTGCCATTCAAGCTGTCCCAGTTCCCTTTTCCAGCCGCTGAGTCTCTCTCCCTGTTTCCCTTACCAGCTGCATCAGGAAGTTCTCTCCCCCACCCCCCAGGAACCTCCTGGGCTGTTCTCTCTCTGCTGTATTGTACTTCCAACAGGCAGCCGGGAGGTTGAAGTCCCCGTGAGAACAAGCGGCAGCGATCTTGAAATCTCTCCTGACTGCTTATAAAATATTTCATCTGTGTCTGGGTCCTTGAGGGGGTTTAAGGGGTGACTTGGGGGTCCCAGGAGGGTTGGGGGCAGGGAATTGAGGGTGTCTTGGGAGTCCCTGGGGGGGTTTGAGGGTCCCAGGGGTGGTTGGGGGTCTCTAAGTGGCCCCAGAGGTTCTGGGGGGCACCTGATGAGGTCTTTGAGGGGATTTTGGGGTGGTCTTGAGGGGCTTTGGGGGTGCCAGGTGTGTTGGGAGGGGATTTGAGGGGGGTTTGGGGGTCCCAGGGGGGGTTGGGCAGCGCTGAGAGGGTCAGGGGGGCACCAGCCAGGCTGGTTTGGGCTGATTTTGAGCTGTTTTGGGGCTGGTTTGTGGTTACTGGTGGCCATGTCCCCACCACCAGCTGGTCACTGGTGGCCGTATCTCAGTGGGGACCAGTTGCCGTGTCCCGATGATGTCACAGTGGGTGCCACAGCCACGCGGGGGGAGGGACAATGGGAGGAGAGAGGGGCGGTGGCTCCTACACTCTGGAAGAGCCTCCAGAGGAGCTGTCACTGGTCGGAGAAGCTCCAGTTTGGTTGTCACCATTGTGGTGACACCTGCTTGGTGAAGCTCCAGTTTGGTTGTCACCCTTACAGGGTTGAAGCTCCAGTTTGGTTGTCACCATTGTGGTGACACCCGCTTGGTGAAGCTCCAGTCTGGTTGTCACCCTAACGGGGCTGAAGCTCCCATCTGGTTGTCACCATCATGGGGTCACCCACTAGCATGAGACAGACCAAGATGGAGTTCTGGGATGGGCTGGTACCCAGCGTCACCATGTCCAGTGTCACCACTGAAGGTACAGTCGCCCCTCCCAGTTTACCTGGTCCTCCCAGAAGAGGACCCGGCCATGGTCAGGTCTTGGCCAAGAGCTGTTGGGGACCAAGGTGCGGCCTGAGCTTGTCACCCAGACCACAGGTGCCAGAGATGACAACCCCACCCCGGGCGGAGGAGGGGGCTGGAGGCTCCATGAGGTCATGGGGACGTGGCCACCAGGCAGGAGGAGGGGACACCCCCAGAGCATCATGGTGCCCACCGGCCGTGACCTGGACGAGACTCATCCCCGTGGCCATCTCAGGGGTGTCTCCACCCCAGGGCTGGGGTGGCCCCACCACGGGGTTGGGGGGTGTGGGGGGTGAGGAGCTGGTGGTGGACACGGAGTGTGACCTGGTTCTCCTGGTTCTCCTTCGCTTGGCAGAGCGAGTGGCCGTCTGGGCCTCGGTGGCCGCCCACGTCCGCCAGCAGCTCCTGCTCCACAAGGTGGGTCAACCCCCCCACGCCCAACATTCTCCTTGGGGGCTACCCCAGGTCCTGAAGCACCATCCGTGAGCAGGGCCACCTCCGGGCCACCTCTTCACCCTCCTCTTCTACTCCAGGGGGTCCGAATTCCCACCCTCGGCTCCTTCGAGGTCACCCCTGGACAGCTCCAGGTTGGGGACCATGTGCTGACCATCCCCAGACCCACATTCCGCTTGGCCAGGAACCTGGTGGGTGTCCATAACTTGGTGGACAACAAGGACTACCTGCCAGGTACGACATCCTGTTGACCCCAGGGCTGATCTTCTTGGCGATGGCACTGCTGGAAGACGCGTCCCCAACAGGAGGGTGGTTGGGTGAGGGTCTCCCATTGTCCTTCTTCCAGGCAACAAGGAGCTGGAGCCCCTCAAATACTGCAAGGTGGCCATGGCCACTGGTGTGTCCCGGCGGAAGGTGGAGATATGTGTGGAAGGCACCACCTCCCTCTTCTCCCAGTGCCTGGCCAAGGGGGAGAACGTCGCCCTGGTCCTGAGGGACCTCGGGCTGCTGCTGGTTGAAGGCACGAAGGTCACCGTCAAGTTCTACTACGGTTTCCTGGAGAGCTTGGCTGGCAAGGAGAACTTGGCCAGAGGCCTTCTCCAGGTGAGTGCTTTGATTGCTCGGGTCCATGGTGGTGGTCTGGAGCTGGTGGCCGGTGGCCACCTGGGTGAGAGTTACGGTCCCACCAACTCTCCCCTCCCCCTTCCCCCATATCAATGTCATGGCCGCATGGGGAAGGTCCCATCACCGTCTGGTCTCCTCTGTCTCTATTGCAGGTCCCCCAGCTGCTGGACATGGTGGTGGCCCCCACAGTGGCCGTGGCCTCGCTGACGTTCTCCGGCCGTGTCATCGTTTTTCCCGAGTGAGTGCAACTGGAGGTGGCACCTCCGGCTTGGTGGCATCTGCTCCAGGTCACCTCAGGGGTCCCGCCACGGGGATGGGGGGGTCAGCAGGCAAGGGACTTGGCCCCAGCTCAGAGCAGCTCCTGGGAGCAGAGCTGATGGGACAGAGGGAGGACTTGAGGTGATCGTGGTGGTGGCCTCCACCTCTTCAGTGGGTGACTCCATCTCCCAGGACCACCCTTGGAGGTGTGGTGTTGGTGGCCTTGGGAAACCCATGGTGGACCTGGGACCACCGTGGCCTTCACAGGAAGCCCCAAGCCCACCCATAAGCAGGTGCTGGGGGCCAGGCAGGTTCTGAGGGTCATGTTGGGCTCTTCTCCTTCTTTCCAGGTTTAAGCTGGAGATTGTGCCAGGGGATCTTTTCAAGACCCGGAGATGTGTCCCTGGTGAGGACAAGCAGAGGAGAAGGGCAGGTTTACTTCACACCAGCTCCCAGCTCTGGCTCCTAATGACTCTTTCTTCACACTGAGGGTGGTGAGACCCACAACCAGGTTGCCCAGAGAAGGTCTTGATGCCCCATCCCTGGAAGTATGCAAGACCAACTTGGATGGAGCTTTGAGCAACCTGGTCTAGTGGGAGGTGTCCCTGCCCCTGGCAGGGGGGTTGGAACTGCATGATCTTTAAGGTCCCTTCCTACTCAACCCAACTCAGCTTAACCCAACCCAACCCAACTTGACTCAACCCAACTCAGCCCATTGGATGCTTCTATGACTCATTGGCCCTACCCAAAGGCAGCCCCGTGGGGTGGGAGGTGCCCACAGGAAGGGTGGGGGGATGGTGCTCCAAGGCTCTGTCCTCCCACCCCCAAGAAAGGGTCCCCAAAAGCGTCACCATCACCTTGGTGGCATCACCCGGCTCCATGTCCCCGAGCCTGGAGCTGATGATGTCATCAGATAAACCCTGTTGGAACCAGGGAACTGGGTGATGGAGCCAGGGAAGGAGAAGAACATCCCCCTTGGACCTCTTGGCAAGAGGCCCAAGCACCCCGTGTGTCACTGGGGGTGTCACCAGGGATGTCATCAACATCTTCTCTCCTTCCTGGTTCCAGGGGGTTGTCCTCGTTGGCCCTTCCCGGCTTGGCCACCCTCGGCTGGTGACAAAATGCCACCGTTCTGGATGTTCACAGTGACCAACAGGAGCATGGGACCTGGTGCCAGGTGAGGCTGGAGGCTCAAGGTGGGATGGAGCTGCTGGGACCTCCCCAACGTCATGCAGCTGGAGCTTCTCCAGAGCTTCAGGAGAACCAGGGGACACGGGGACAGCTACATGTCACCTAAGGTCCCATCTCAGGGGGGGTTCCTTGGTGGCCGCACAAAGGGGTGGGTGGCTCGTGGTGAGGGGGGGGACATAGGATGTGGCCCCCAAACCCGGGTGGACATCTCCCGTCATGTCCTTCCAGGAGGCCACCGGTGATCCCAAGCGATTCTTTGGACATGAGGTGGCCCAGGAGTGGCCACCTCAAGGGTAAAGCTGAGGCCAAACGTTGGGGACATGGAGGAGGAGCAGGAGGAAGAGGAGGAGGAGGAGGTGGAGGAGGAAGAGGAGGAGGAGAAAGAGAAGGAGGAGTTGGAGGTGGAAGAGGAGGAGGAGAAGGTAGAGGAGAAGGAGATGGAAGAGGAGGAAGAGGAAAAGGAAGAGGAAGAAGAAAAGGAAGACAAAGAGGAAGAGGAGGAGCAACAGGAGAAGGAAAAGCAGCAGGAGAAGGAGGAAGAGGAACAGCAGGAGATGGAGGAGCAGAAGGAGGAGGAGGAGCCTTGGTGGAGAAGGTCCTGGCCGAGGTGGCCGCGATGCGGCCGGTGGAAGCCAAGTCCCACTGGCCCCGGGCAGCCTCGACCTTCACGACGCCCGTAGTGGCTGTGCTGTCATCGGCGAGCTCTGAGGGTGACCTGCTGGAGGAGGCCACCAACCTGGGCTTCAGGTGGCCACCAGTGAGGCCACGGTGGCCAAAACAGCCATGTTGAGGTCTGAGGGATTCTGGATGGTGCTGAGAGAACCTCAACAGGGTGAGGTCTGGACAGGAAGATCTGAGGGCAACCTGCTTGAGGAGGCCTTTGAGGGCCACCCTGAGGGCCACCTTGATGGACACCTTGAAGGCCACCTCAGTGACCACCTCAAGGGTCAGATCGATGGCCACCTTGATGGACACCTCAAGGGCCACCTTGAGAGTCACCTTGACCAGGTGAGGAGACCGAGCAAGGCTGAGCCCAGCTCTTCTGGGCTGGACTTTCCACCACCCCTTGAGGTGGCCCCGGGAGCTCCACCATCCCATTTCTCTCCCAGTTTCTCCCATTTAGCCCCAGTTTCCACCTCTATGTGTCAAACCCTCCAAGGAGGTGGCCCTGTTTGACCAGCCCGTGGTGGCAGAAGGTCCAGGCCCAGCCCCAGGAGAGTCCTTAAGGGATCTTCTGCTCAGGACCCTCCACCCAGGACCACATGGGGTGGTGGCTTCACAGGGGGGAGGGTGTGTCACCAGGAGAACATCATTTTGGGGTCAACGTAAAAAGGTTTTTATTAATTAATGAATTAATCATTAAATCATTAATAAAAATCATTAATCAAGGGGTTTAATTAATTAATTCAGGAGCCATCCCCAGGAGCGCGTCAACACCTCATGTCCCATCGGCCATCAGCAGGTGGCATCTCAGGGCGGTTTTGGTGGCCCTGGGAAGAGATTTTGGGGCAGAATTTGGCCCTTTTCTGGGTGGGTTCCACACACACACACACACACACACACACACCCCGCCCCGAGCCCTGGCCAGGGATTGGTTGGTGGGTCCCAAAGCCCCATGCTGCTATTGGCCAGTATGGGGAGGGTCAAGGTGGGGGATGGCCACTGGTCACTGATGGCCACTTGACCGTGGTGCGTTGGTCACCACTTTGGGTCACTAGAAGCCTCTGGTTGGTGGCCACCAGCACCAGTGAGACCAGTGAGACCAGGGCAGGACCAGTGGGACCAGTGGGACCTGGCCTCCCTGGACTGGTCCTGGGAGGACTGGAGAGGTTGCCCCTTAGGTACTGGGCCCAGTTTGGGTCTTGCGCTCCCAGAAGGGGGTTGAGGGGCTGGAGCATGGCCAGAGAAGGGCAATGAAGCTCCAGTGGCCCCAGTGCTCCCAGAGCCTCCAGCATCCCCAGTGCCCCCATCACCTCCAGCATACCCAGTGTCGCTCCAGTGCTCCCAGTATCTCAATATCCACAGTGCCCACACTGCCACAAGCATCCCCAGTGCCACCAGTACCCCCAGTTCCTCCCCACTCTGCACCAGTCCCACTCTCCCCACTCAGCAGCTGCTTTGCTGGTGGCTTCCCAGTGGCTGAGGAGGGAACTGATGTTGGGGGTGTCCAGCACCTCCAGTAACCCACCAGTGCTCCCAGTGCCACCAGTATCCTCTGTGCGCAGCCCCAAACCAGGTGAATCTACCCCCAAACTGAAGAGACTCACCCCAACACTGCCCACAACACCCAAACCAGGACAGGTTCACCCCAACACTGCCCACAACACCCAAACCAGGACAGGTTCACCCCCCAGAATGGAGACATTCACTCCAAAACATCCTGCAACACCCAAACCTGGACAGATTCAGCCTAAATCCACATGGATCTACCCCCAAACTGAAGAGATTCACCCCCAAACTGGGGCTGTCTTGTCTGCTGTCACACCCCAAACAGGGACGTCTCTCAGAGTTAGAGATTCCTTCCCTGAGGCGAAGAGATCCTTCCTCAGCCAAGGTGGAGAGGCCCCTGCCCATGACAGAGCCTCGCTCAGGGCCTGACAGCACGTCAGTTCACGCCAATGGAACGTTACAAATCCGTGTAGCTGCTCAACATGGTCACCAGCGTGCTGTGGATGGTTCCATCAGACACCAACCGTTGACCAAGGCTGAGACTAAGGCTGGGTCCAACCGCACCTGGGCTCCATAAGGGATTTAGAAAGCGGGGGGGGGTCCATCCTGAACCTCGTCACTCAAGGAAGGGTCGTCCTTACTCTTTGTGTCAAGCCAGGAGAGGATCTCGGGGCAGGCAGAGGAGCTGGCCGTGAGCCTTTCCAAGAGGAGTGAGGTGAATCTCGCTGGGACAGTGGGGTTTGTGCCTGGAGTCACACCCAACAAGGTCAGGTGTCTCCATCTGAGCTGTCCTCATGCCCTCCTCACACAGACAGCTGTGCTCCGAGATACAAGTCCTGCCCTGGCCCATGCACAGGCCGTGCCCAGTGGCTGTCAGGGTGTCTCTTGGCCTCCTGCTGCCACTGACAGACTCTGCTGGGCACCTTGGCCCTGCCCCAACCACATCGTCCTGCTCTGCACTTATCTGAGGTGGCCCACGGCATGAGCAATGGCCACGGGCACCTCAGCTGAAGGCCGCACATCCCAGTGCTGCGCTCAGGTGCTTTCCCAGGGAGTGCTGCTCTCCAAGGGGAGGGACTCTGGGGCACTGCACACAGGGACTTCTGGTCTGGTCATTCGGTGTCCCGCTGTGCAGGGAGAAACAACCTCCCCGAGCTGGGGGGGAGGCCAGTGCTGGAAACGGCCGTTGTTGGTGGCTGGTGGATGACCATCACCCTGGGGCAGCTTTCCAGGGGTGTCCAGTGCAGGTGGGCAGAGACCAGGCCTCTGGCTGGTCCCTCCCGTCTCGGCCAGGAGGCCTGGCTGCACCAGGACACTGCTGCGTGCCCCTGCCCTGCACACTCCCACACTTGAACCCTACCTTGGTGTTTCCCCTTCCCTGGCACTTCTGAGCCCAGATGTCCCAGCCCCTTCCCAGCTCTCCCCTTCCCCAGCCCTCTCGCCGGCCGAGCAGAGCAGCCCAGTCTGGTCCGGCCCTGCAGCACGGAGGAAATGGAGCTCAGTGGCACTGTCTCTCCTGCTGTCACGTCCTGCAGACCCCCTCCCAGGAGCCTGCAGAGCCCTGGGCCAGCCCCTCTGCCCAGGACAGCCCTGAGTCCTGGCCCTGGGGCTCCTCAGGCAGCTGCTGCTGCCCCAGTGCCTGGGCAGCCTGCCCTGAGCTGGCACCCACAGCAAAGACTTTCTCTTTCCCTCTCTCCCCTGCACAGACACAGTGTCCTGCTCTTCTCCCAGGACATCCCCTCTCTCCACAGAGCCTTTCCTCAAGATGGGCACATCTGTGCTGCCCTGGCCGGCCACCTCTGCACCCCCTTCCCATGCTCTCCACAGCCCTGGAGCTGGTGGGGCTGCTCTGCAGAGCAAGTGGGCCTGGGGTCACAGGGTGACTCTGCAGGGCTGTGCTGGCCAGCCTGGGAGGCAGACCCAACTCAGTGACATCACTGCCACTGGCTGCCTCCCACAGAAGATCTTCTGTGGCCATGGAGGCTGCTCAGAGGTACTCTGCCTCAGCACCAACACCGCCAGAGTCTTCAGACTCTGCCCTCAGGAGCTCACCTGTCATGATGGAAATGCTGTTACAGAGGCTGGATCTCTCACAGATCTGCTCGGCAGGGACCCTCTGCACAGGAGCTACCTCTGCAGCTCCAGAGAAGCTCTTGGAGGAAACATCTCAGGTGCAAAAGACATGGCAGGGTCCTTTCTGGGGTTTAAATGCACTGAGGGTGTGGAAATTCATGGACAACGGCTCTGGGACAGAGCAGACAGGGAGATCAGGAATTTGAAGGGGTACAAACAATGAAAATTCATTGTGGGCAGCATTATCAGAAGTGAAAACAACGAAATCTAAAGACAAATCAAGAACAACATCAATAAATTCCAAAGACAGTTTGGGCCTGTAATGAGTTATGTTGCGAGTGTCGTGCAGAAGAAGATGGGCAGTAGATTGCTTCTAAAAATGCATCCAGGCATCAGTTTCCGAACTGCATCCTTGAGCTCCTGGTTCCTCACGCTGTAGATGACGGGGTTCACTGCTGGAGGCACCACCGAGTACAGCACTGCCAGCACCAGGTCCAGGGGTGGGAAGGAGATGGAGGGGGGCTTCAGGTAGGAAAAGAGTCCAGTGCTGATAAAGAGAGACAGCACCAGCACAGCCAGGTGAGGGAGGCAGGTGGCAAAGGCTTTGTGCCGACCCTGCTCAGAGGGGATCCTCAGCATGGCCCTGAAGATCTCCACATAGGACAACACAATGAAAACAAAACATCCAAGTGCTACAAAGACACTGACCACAATAAGCCCAATGTTCCTGACGTAGGAGTGTGAGCAGGAGAGCTTGAGGATCTGGGGGATGTCACAGAAGAACTGGTGCAGGGCATTGCCCTGGCAGAGGGGCAGGGAAAATGTATTGGCCGTGTGCAGCAGAGCAGTGCCCCATCCAGCCTGGGCTTAAACACTTCCAAGGATGGGGCTTCCACCACCTCTCTGGGCAACCTGTTCCAGTGTCTGACCTGTTCCAGTGTCTCTTCCTGCCCTAAAACACCTAAGAGGAACATTACCTGCTCAGGACCTGTGGCTCTGCATTACCTTACATCGTTGTCCCCTATTCTTAGGGACAGCACCCTGATGGAAAGCCCAGACTCTGTCATTACCCAGTTGCAAGTGGTACCCACAGTAAATGACATCTGAAGCCCCATCTACTTGGCCATTGTGTCGCTACCCAGTTGCAAGTGGTACCCACAGTAAATGACAGCTGAAGCCCCATCCACTTGGCCATTGCTGGTTTGGTTGTTGACCTCGCTACGGTTCACAACAAGAACCGGAATCCTTCCTTACCCTGGCTGTTAGAAACCAAGCAGAGCAATACCTCATTGATGGCAAGCTGCTCTCCACCTCCCCCAGGGTGGCCGTAGCGGTGGTTGGAGCTCCGGAAGTCCTCGTACAGGTCTTCCTCACTTCCCACATCATCTGTGAGAGCTGTCTTATCCAGTGCCCCATCAGCGATCACTGCAACAACAAAAAGAACAAATTGGTATAGACCACGAGACCCTCAGCAGAACTTTATCAAGTGTATGAGCTTGGCTGGGGTGAGGGACGCTATGACACGGCATAAAGGAGAAAAAGAGAAGGAAACTACGTAGGCAATTTCAGGGCACAATTCCAGCCTGGTGTACGCCCATTCTTCAGAGAACTTTTCTCCATTCACGTTTCGTTGCCATAAATGATTCTGTCTTTTTCTAGACTGGAAAGTATGATTCGAAAAAAAAAAAACCATAATAAAAAAATCAACAACTGCTGCACGATGCAAAGGAAAGATCAAGTAAGAATAAGAAACCAGGCTCTGAAAAAAGCAAATCTCAAATGCGATTTTGTTATGACATTGCCATGTTGACAGAGACTTGGCTTGGTAACAGGCTCAAACCTGCCAATTCATACCTTGATGATTATGATTTACCAACTCCTATCAGACCAAGGAAACTCCCAGCCTTTGGGAAAAACATTCGTCTTGGCTCTTCATCCACATATTTAATTTGAGAGCCCTTTTTGTTGCCTAAAAGGGTGTAAGCTGCAGAAGTATCTGCTCCTGTCACAGGAAGGCCACTCTGCTCAGCACAGCCCTGAATGAGCTGCAGATGATGGAGGGTTAGTGGTCAGTACCTAAAACAAGCCCTCAAGTCTCAAGATCTAAACGTAAGCCCAAGAGAAATAAAAATATGGTATTTATACTCCTTTTAGAGAAGAAAATGGCATCTTATCTGTTTCACAGGAAAAAAACTTTTCCTAAGGTCTCCTCAAGGAGCAAAGAGCCTTCAGTGGCGTGTTGACCAACCATTCAACTCATCCCATACCTGTACAGGCTGCTGAGCATAAGCTTTCTTCTCAAAAGCCGTGAAGCAATGTACATGATTAAAGAAAACATTTGCTGACCTGTTCATCTGGATTAGCAACTACTAAGACAACAGTTTCCATGACAAAGTGGTGGGCTTCACACAGATTTCTATGCACAAAGTCAGCACCTAACACAAATGTGACGTGGAGAACACCGGCTGATACGACGAGTAATTCCAGTTGACACAGCTACAGTACTAGAACTGAATGCAGTGAAACCACAGACATTCCTACCAGCACTCCTGGTGAGGGGCTTGGCTGTCCAAGCTACATATGATGTCACACTCAAACTTTTTTGCAGGACAGGTGAAAATCCACTTTGATCTGGATCTTGTACAGCTTGGATAGGTAAAGCACCAGCCAGAGCCTGGGGATGCACAAACCTGTTCTTGAGCCCTCGTTTCATTCCACGATGCAAGGGCATCTTATGAACCTAATTGTGTCAATGGGCCAAGAAAAGGTGCCTAAAGCTTCAGTAGCTTATTATTACTTGAACTACTTCAGTAGCTTCTTATTACTTGAAAGGATTCATAATAAAAGTGCTGCCAGAGGTTACAGCAAGACCTGCAAAGATGGTCCTCGCCAACACCGTCATTACACATGATGTTTGTTAAGGCCACATCACTTGATTACCTCTAATAAGATGGTGAGGAGTGAATTCCGTGTAGCAGCTCTCAGTTCAGCGAAGCAATCTGACATCAAAACGACAGCAGTATGAGCTATTTTTGAACTAAATATGTGATTGTTTATGCTTTGAATTCAACAACATCGCCCAACATCATCGCCTAAACCTGGAACTCCACTCACTCCTGAGGGTAAGTAGCTCCAGACGTGGAGATGCATATGAGCTTATGATTAAAGCAGAATTTTCCGTGGAAGTAACTACTCAACCATTCAACTTCCAGACACATTTCAGAAAAAAAAAAAAAAAAAAAAGAGAATCAAGCATTCTCATAGCTTTGCTCTGACACGTATTGTTCTACAGAAGTTCTCCCCCGAATACATGCCAGTAACATAGACTGCATACAAAGCACTTCTGGGGCTAAGACCTAGCCCATTGATATGAAACTCAAATCCAGCTGGAACGCCACTCATATTATGCATCATATGTAATTCTGCATGAAATGATATGTACGTACGTAAATTTATTGATATCAATTAGCATTTAAATAAATTAGCATTAAGTGTCACTTTTTTTTTGCTTGTACAACGGTGTGAAAAACATTTGTCTGATAGTAACGAACGGCTTTCAGCGTTAGCACAGTGACAAGAACAAGCTAGAAATGTTTTCCAAGAACAAATAAAAATAAATCATTTATAAGAAGGGAGTTAGCAGTCACTTAATTCAAAACTTTCTTTGCATCTCACTAATGTCATTCTTTTCCCTTCTTTTATGCAGGGCTTCATTGCTCTTGCCTTACGCATCTTCTGCTATTTTCACTGCTAAAAGTAATTTTCAGCTTTAAAAATGTTCATTGACATCTTTAAAGCTTTTGGTTTTTTTCCCTTCGTATTTTCCTATTTGTTCTCTGAACTGTGCTTAGATGAAAAAGCAAAAGCTCCAGGGACATATTTATCTGTATTACTTAAAATGCTCTATACCTCTCCTAAAGTGCCTTGAAAGCTGTGTTTGCTTTTACTAGAGATGTGTTTTTCTCCTCTGATCTTACCAAGCTCATCAATTTTCTGCAGTCTCAAAACCTGCTACTGCATTTTGGATTAGCTCTTCTGGCAGAAAAAATCTTCATGGACTTATTTCACCAAAAACTGTAGTTCCTGATCATACAGATGTTCTCAGTCCTTGAGGAAGGATGGCCCAAGAAGCTATTATGTTTTCCCAAGCTAAATAATGTTCCAGGGAAAAATAAAACTAATGAAAAATAAGAATTTTCTCTGAAGCAGCTCACACGGGAGACATGATTACAAAGAAATAAATGAAACAGTGGTCTGGAATGGTGACCCAATGCACCAGAAATCCATCAAGGCAGTAGGAGAATGAAGGCTTTTATTGGAGGTAGTGACTCAACTCGCAC
The DNA here is from genome assembly GCA_024336885.1 of Actenoides hombroni. Taxonomy (NCBI): domain Eukaryota; kingdom Metazoa; phylum Chordata; class Aves; order Coraciiformes; family Alcedinidae; genus Actenoides; species Actenoides hombroni. The sequence continues at coordinate 1,784,030 of WUAM01009935.1, read as the reverse complement.
AGCATAAACTAGGTCAAGTAGAAAAGAAGCAAGCACTATACAAAAATTGTTAAAGACAAGTTAGCAGAGATTGATGAAACAGTCCCTCAGCTTCCTCAACAGCACAGTACTAGTTGGACAGGCAACCAGTAAGCTACACAAGTCATTGCCTTGGATGCCTCCCCCCAGTGCTCATCTCCATTTAAGACTGGTAGGGTCACAGCTAGCCTCTCCATCTCACTCTGAAACCACTGCTCTGACCTGTCCCTGGCAATCAGGCAACACCAAAGAACAATGTTGTCAAAAAATAATGCTGAGCGTCCAGTTAGCTCAAGCAGATTGCTCCGTATTTTATATGGCTCTTCTGATTTATTTCAGTAAATATGTCAATGAATCCCACACATCGGAACATAGGGAGGTTGTCAGCAACATTTAGTGCTACAACCTGCTCTGCCAGTATAAAAACTCTGCCTTATACTGCTGTTAGTCCAAGCCCAAGCTTGGGATTTATGTCATTAAAGTACAAAAGCAGATGGGTAATTCGAGCGATGGTAGCACAGAATCACAGAATGGTAGGGGTTGGAAGGGACCTCCAAAGATTGACTCCAATCCCCCTGCCACAGCAGGACAAAACTAGAGCAGATCCCTCAGAAATGCATCCAGACAGGGCTTGAAAGTCTCCAGAGAAGGAGACTCCACAGCCTCTCCAGGGAGTCTGTCCCAGTGCTCTGTAACCCTTACAGTAAAGAAGTTCTTCCTCATGTTGAGGTGGAACTTCCTCTGCTCCAGCTTGAATCCATTGCCCCCCATCCTATCACAGGGCACAAGTGAAAAGAGGTTGTCCCTGCCTTCTTAGAGACATTAAATAGATCCCCTCTCAGTCTTCTCCTCTCCAGACTAAACAGCCCCAGGTCTCTCAGCCTTTCCTCACAAGGCAGCTGTTCCAGTCCCTGCATGATCCTCGTAGCACATGAAAAAACACTGCACAAACCCTTTATATGCATCTGAGTAGAGAATAAGGTGTCAAGAGACTACAAAGAAACCTCTTGAAGATGTGAAGCAGCAAAAGTCATATGAAGACTGGCACCGAAAAGAGCGACCGGCACGGGTGGTCTCCATTGAAGTGCCCAAGCAGACAGCCCCAAGAGAGGTGACATCTGAAGACATTCTTGGAAGCCAGTCAAGCTGATCTGCCAGCCTTCATCTTCATAACCAACAGAAGGTGGTGGGTAGGGGAAAAAATGAGAGAAGGCTTGTGTTGTTCATCTAACCACTGGGAAACCAAAAGAAGTTGGGATTAGATGATCTACTGAAGGTGACAGAGTGAAAATGAACATTAATTGTAGTCCAGAGTTTGGTTAAGACTAGTGTCACCTAGTACAGGTGGTCACCTGGTACAGGGGACACTGTTCACCATGTCTGAGCTCTCAAAGGATGGCCCTACTTCACACATTCCAAGTGCCCAGAAAAAATGAACACAAGTTGCTGTTGGCTAAAAAAAAAACAACCCCAAAACCTACTACTACTGTCAAAAAAACCCAACTACCAACCCCAAAAAGAAAACAAAAATTGAAAATTCCACTCTCTCACTGGAGAAACACGAAATAAATTTCTCGAAGTTTCCTCAGAGCATAAATTTCTAGAAGTTTCCTCAGAGTCCCGAAGATTCAAATCTATCACAGCTCCTAACAGACATCTCTCAAAGTCACATGAGTTTATGTCTCAGCTGGAATAAACCCCAGTAGCTCCCCGTTGGCAAGAAGCTCCCTCCAGAAGGCTGACCAATGACCCAGGGCTGAAGGAAAATGGGCTAGAAGCTGTTTCTCCAAAACTTTGGTTCTCTGTTTTCACTCAACTTACAGCCTACAGCTTTTAGGGGTAAGGCTGGGACAGGAATCCTCGATGATTACAGACAGCTTGGAAAGCCAAGAGCATCCACGGTTCATTAGAAGTCCATTATATTAACGACAAAGGGAACAACTTCTGTGTTTTTGACGCATCTCTCTTTCAAGCGTGCTTTTTCAGCGCCACATCCACACAGCCTCTGTAGCATTTACATTTAAAATACCTCACCAAAATAACAGTAGGAGCCTGATTTACACTCGCAGAGCGAATTAATTCAGAGCTAACAACATCATTCCCTCTGCCTCGCTGAGCAGAGATTGCTGGGCTGGTTTGCAGTGCCCAGAGGAAAGCGCGTGGCAGCTGGGGAAGGCAGCAGCTCTGCCAGAGATTCAAGACGATAATCGAAGGAAAAGAGGTGAGTGGGGTGGGGAAACCAAACCCAGACTACGTTGCCCAGGTGCAAAGAGCCCCTCCATCCTCCTCCTCACCCCTTTTTGAATTGCTGCACCCTCATCTCCCTCCAAAAGCTCTTCCAGGGTAGTGCTGCAGCCTCAGTCAGCCCGGCTCTGAATTATGGGCTTCATTTCTCAGCTGCTTGATAGACGGAGGTCCCTGTGCAGCTGCCACAGTAAAACCCATCAGAGTGATGTCATCCCACTCCTGCCCCAGCAGTGCAATTCCACAGCTCTTTACTGCGGCTGATGGACCCTCTCACATCATTCTGCTTATGGTTGTGGGCCAGTTTAACAGGAAGAGGGAAGTCTGGCAGGGAATTAGTGGCAAGGGAGCAATGACCAGTTAGCATGAGCTTCGTGACAGGGGGGGGAAAAACCCCCAACCAACAACCAAACACACCAAAACCAAAAAGCAACTGCGGGCGTGGGCCTGCAAAGCCAAGCCTTAGAGAGCTAAGGTCTTCACGATGACATTTCTGAGCAGGTAATGAAACTGTGCTCAGTGAATCTTTGAAGAATTAAAAAAAAAAGAACACAGAATGGGGAGAAGAGGCAGAAAATATTTAAGTGAAGAAAACAAGCTCCATCGCCTCCATTTTAAAGAAACCTTAAAAGGGAAAGGATTCAACATAACAAAATTAAATTAACATTTTAGTATAATGCCACAAATGGAACTGCTGTTGTGAATGAAGCCAGCTCCTAATTAGCTGAGGCAAAGGGCAAATCTGCACTCAACCCCAAAAAGGACACGGTTCTGCAATGGAAAGCTGAGTGCAGGTCTTCCATGGGTCTGCTGGGCACGTCACCCAGGGTAACATTCATCAGCCATAATGCACTGAGCCACCCACTCAGGTTTCAAGGGTTTTTAAATCCCAATTAGAATCTAAATGACTTGCAGGGAGGCTTGAGGGAATTCTCAGCTCTCTTGGGCAGCGAAGATAATTATGGGGACGAGTGATGGGGATTATGAATGGCTCTGCAGCTCCTACTCCCACGTTACCACTTGTTACATGCTTGCAGAGCTTAGTCCGCTTTGCCTCGGCAGACTCACGGCAGGGAGCTGCTCCCTTCCTTGCTTGTTGAGTGACTTTAGGAGTGGGAGAGAAGAGGGGGAGTATCGCTGAACTAGATTTGAAGAGTGGACGCAATGGGAAGAACAGATAGGAAAGCACAGAAATGCACTTTCTTGCTCCAAAGCCTGATCTTTTGTTGAAAAGCCCCTCTGTTGTACCGCATACAAACTCTTAATTCACTGGCCGCATTCCCATCGCAGCTACTGACTTGGAACAAAGCTGGCATCTCCTCCTACTCTCTGTATTTGTTATTTATTTGCTCAGGTCTGATTACTCATCCATACCGAGCTGTTTGCTCTCATTTTTTCAGGTGGATGTCTTTGGCAATGCTGTTTACTTTCCATCTGGACAACGCTGCACACGATGGGGGCAATTCTAGTTCAGTCCTTTAAGCCCTATCACAAGCTAAACATGAAATCAATCGTAGCAAGCAAAACTAGCAGACAAATCCCTTCCAGTATCCGGGCACATTCTTTACCATATCCTCACTAGGATGTACTGTTTGGAATATCTGCCGTGTCATTTACTGCCCCAACAACAAGTCTTGAATGTAGCTGGTACGTAAAGGAGTCGGGGCTGGTGGGGGTGTAGATGAAACCATCCATCATTTTGCAAAAGTTTCCTCTGTGGCAGACAAAAAATGGCTGTGTTTCTTGTTTCTACCAGGTAACAAACACTGTCATTCCAAACTCAGGCTGAGTTTTGATCTGTCCATTTAACCCTGCTGCTTAGCCCCGTGCCTGCTGTGCCTTGAAGTAAAAGTCAAACCAGGACCGAACTTTCCTCCCTTGAAGTGAAAAACAACAACAAAGCTGCCCCTTCATCAGACAACTGTCTCCTAAAGTACTGACAGGCTGGTGGCTGGGAAACAACGGAGCTGACACTGTCTAGTAGAGCATGATCAGAGTCAATTCCTATCAGTGGCAACCTCAGATGAGCTTTCAGCTCACGTGCGCAGAGCAACATACCACGTTTGTGTCTCCACATCCACCCATTCTTACCCCACAGTGTAACAACAACTGAGGAAATTCAAGCAAATGAGCCAGGAAATCACAACTATAGTTATTTACAGTGGACAACACCTACTTCAGCAAACACAGGAGGTAAAATCAACATCAAAGAGTGTTAGTGCAGCTGACGAGCCTGGCAAACATGAATTTGAAAGAAGTTTGTCAATATGATTTCTTTTTAATTTATTTTTAGGAGAGCATCTGCTCCAGCTTTTCAAAACCTTATAGGAACGTCCCCTAAGTTGGAAGATAAGCCATCTGGCAAAAAAAAAAAAACAAAAACAAACAACAAACAAACAAAACCCAAAACCACACTATTTTCTTAAAAGTTTATTCCTCCAGCTCCCCCTGTATGATCTCAACACGGGCCACTGCTCTGGTGCAGGGTTACACGTGGTGTCACTCCTGAAGCTCTCCTTTGACCTTCTCTCATCTTTTGCTTGCGTAAGAAACCTGTGGTTCCTGTGGAACATGCAAACAAACCATCTTACTGCTCCTGAGTCATACTGCTCTGCCATTACCTCATGGGAGTCTTGGTTCATACTCAAATCTCTGGTTTAATCTTCTTTTTTTTTTTTCCCCCTCCTCTGGAGAGCAAATTAAAGAAAAAAGTGTGAAACAATTTGGACATAACCAATGCTTCTAGTCATCACCAGTCCTCAAATTCAGACCTTTAATAGGAAACATTCCCCCATATTCTGCCAGGAATTGTTATTCCTCCTACATCTGCAGCTACTTCCCAGGGTTTTAAATGAAGTTTTCTTAATGCAAGTGCTGTTACCTCCCAAATCTCACGTCTTGTCTGGTTTCATTCTATTGGTTTAGCTGTGATGTTTGCTTCACCTCTAAAACAACTTCCTAAGAGCACTTGCAGGACATTGTTAGAAGCCCAAGCTGCCATAAGCTCCCAGGGTGCCTCCTTTCTTCTACCTGTTACTTCCTTAAACAACGGAATGAATGTAACCACGCTGTAGGAAATTCCGGTTGGTTTATATTTCTAAAGATTTTATCATGTCTTTACATTTAGAGTGCACCCTCAGAAGAACCAGAGCTCAGAAGCTAAGTCTTTGCTAAAGATTTTGTTGCCAAAAAGCATATAGTTTTCTTCAGTCTCGAGTTACAGTCTAGAACAAGAAAATTTTGCTATGTGCTCAGCTTTACCTACTGGCCTGGAAAAGATCACGCCACAAAGAATAGTTAAGGTCATTTTTATGAAGAACTGTCACTAGGAAGCAAAACAATTCATATCAAAGACAAAAGTCTTTAAAACGTTGCATCCAGTCATGCCAAATTGGCATGGAAATATCAACTTCCTTACTCTATTTTCACGACAGTCAAAGCTGGAACAAGGGAAAAAAAAAAAGAAAAGACTTGGCTCTTTCTTCTACTGGAGTAATCTGCATTATAAGTTGACTGACTGAGAATGAAGAATTGTCTTCATGGAATCACAGAATGTTAGGGGTTGGAAAGGACCTCTGGAGATCATTGAGTCCAACCCCCCTGCCAGAGCTGGGTCACCCAGGGCAGCCCACACAGGAACAGATCCAGGGGGGGTTTGAAAGTCTCCAGAGAAGGAGACTCCACAACCTATCAACACACTCCAGCTCCCAGTACTGCAGCATAAGGGCTGGATGGGGAAAAGCAGCTCAGCCAGACCCACTACAGCTGCTTTCTGTCATTTCTGAAAAATCATGGAGAACAGGAGAGGTGCCTGATGACATGAAAAAAGCCAGTGTCACTCCAGTCTTCAAAAAGGGCAAGAGGGAAGGCCCAGGCAACTACAGACTGGTCAGCCTCACTTCCATCCCTGGAAAGGTGATGGAGCAGCTCATTCTGGAGGCCTTCTCTAACCACATGGAAGAAAAGCAGGTTATCAGGAGTAGCCAACATGGATTTACCAAAGGGAAATCTTTCTTGACTAATCTGATATCCTTCTATTAAGCCATGACCAAATGAGTAGATGAAGGGAGAGCAGTGGATGTCATATACTTTGACTTCAATAAGGCTTTTGATACTGTCTCCCATTACATCTTTATAGAAAAACTTAAGAAATGTGGCATGGACAATTGGTCTGTGTGGTGGAATGAAAACTGGCTCAACGACAGAGTTCAGAGGGTTGTGATCAGCGGTGCAGAGTCAAGCTGGAGGCCTCTGGCCAGTGGTATTACCCAGGGATCAGTACTGGGTCCAGTTTTGTTCAATATCTTAATCAATGACCTGTATGTGGAGATAGAGTGTACCCTCAGGAAGTTCCCTGATGATACGAAACTGGGAGGGGTGGCTGATACACCAGAAGGCTGTGCTGCTACCCACCGAGACCTGGACAGACTAGAGAGATGGGTGAAGGTGAACCTCATGAAGTTCATAAGAAGAAGTGTAGAGTCCTGCATCTGGGGAGGAATAACACCAGGCAGCAGTAGAGGTTAGGGGTCATCCAGCTGGAAAGCATCACCACAGAGAAAGACCTTGGAGTCCTAGTGGATAGGAAGTTATCCATGGGACGGCAGTATGCCCTTGTGCTCAGGAATTCCAATGGCATCCTGGGGTGCATTAAGAAAACTCTGTCCAGCAGGTCTAGGGAGGTTCTCCGCCCCCTCTACTCTGCCCTAGTGACACCACACTTGTGTCCCGTTTTGGGCTCCCCAGTTTCAGAGGGGCAAGGATCTACTGGAAAGAGTCCAATGGAGAGCTATGAGGATGATTAAGGGACTTGAGCATCTCCACTATGGAGAAAGACTGAGAGAACTGGGGCTGTTTAGTCTTGAGAGGAGAAGACTGAGAGGGGATCTCATTAATGTCTATAAATATCTGAGGGGTGCATGTCAAATGGAAGGAGACAATCTCTTTTCTGTGGTGACCAGTAATAGGACAAGGAATAATGGGTATAAACTTGGGCATAGAAGGTTCCACCTCAACATGAGGAGAAACTTCTTTACTGTGAGGGTGATGGAGCACTGGAACAGGCTGCCCAGAGAGGTTGTGGAATGTCCTTCTTGGGAGACTTTTAAAACCTGCTTGGATGCGTTACTATGTGGCCTGCCCTAGGTGATCCTGCTTGGGCAGGTAGGTTTGACTCAGTGATTTCTAGAGGTCCCTTCCAACATTCTATGATTCTGTAATTCTATGAAAAGTGACAATACAATGGTTTTAATAAGGAAGATTGGTAACTCCACATTGAGCACATGAAACTAATAGAACTATGTCCAAGACACATTATAAATGCTTTCAAGATGAAAAACATTAAAATCCTTCAGCTAGCAAGTTTTAGTAGTGTCATGACTTAGCAATACTGCTGTACTTTGAAACCATATTAGAATTCATTTTATTCTAGTCAGAGATGTGTGCCATGTTAAAACAGTTCTCATTGTCCAGATTTCCATTTTGAAAATGCATTTCTATTTTCAGCCTTTTACTGTTTTCTGGAATTCCCTGTATGTTCATAATGTTTTGAATAGTATATTAGGAAATTTAGAAAATACCTAGTACTTGCTTTTCTTTTTACATTCTTAATTCTTTTTAGTCAGTTATTGGTGGGATGGTTATAGAAACAGTCTTTTCAGAACTTTTCAGATTACTGCAGGTTAATGCAACATAAAAAGTCAGTTTGATGTATCTAAGCTGAAAATAAACTCAAAATTCATTTCAAAAACCTTTTAAAGATGTTATTTTGGTTAAAATTTCTTAACAATTGCCAGGTAGACTTCTTTTCCTATTTGACTTTCTCAATGAACATTCTACCTGAATATCTGAAACAAGTGGTTTTGACTTATATACACAGTTTTATCTTTTATGGAATTCCAGTTTAGTAATCTTCATTTACAAGCGTGAATTCAAAGAATCAGGGAAGACTGATAAAAGGCCTAATTTTGCAAGATAAATCAAGTGTTAAACTAAACACTCCAACTCACCTTCAAAGGCATATAGGCATTAGTCTGCCAGTTTATATATCATTGGTTATCCTTTAAAATATATCATTAGGTACTTTATTATCTGAAGTACTTTAAGTTCCAACACTTCATAAGCATACATAGTTAATTAACCTTTCTTTATGTTGGAGCATAAGTTCAAGTAAAAGCCTTATTAACAGAACAAGGATAAGACAATGTAGGCAGTAATGGCTTGTGGAAAATGCCTAATATTTAGGAAACTGTGGTTTAGTTACATTTAAATCTTTAGCCTGAAGTCTTAGGATCAGTGCTCAGGTTGCATTCTAGTTTATCTGGTTTTAAATCCATGTTCTGTATGACAAGTAGAGTGATTTGAAGCACTGGAACTCCATATATGGTCAATGGAAATTTGTGAGTGCCTTTGAAGAACAATTTAGAACACCAAAAAGAAACATCTACCTTTTTATTACCTATAACAGGCATAAGAACCTCTGCAGGCAATTTAATGCTCTTTAATGATAGGTCAGAAGCAGCACAGAAGCAGCCATTAGAAATATAAACTATGCAGATATGTTAAAGATCACTCATCTGAGAGCTGTGTGATCTTTGCATCTCTTCACCTGGGATTCTGAATGCAACATATTTTTATGCAACTGGGTTCCTTACAAAGTAGAATGAAGAAGTTGCATAACTCTTCAGGGGGGGTATGTTTTCTTTGATCTTCCTTTTTTCATTGACATACCTGTACAATCCCTTTTTGCTATTATTATTGTAATCATAGCTGGATACTCTTGCCGACCTGTTCCAGGACTTGATCACACTCATGCTCTCCTGATATGTTTATTTGTTTTCTTTGCTCTTTGCCATCAGTTAGTTATACACATCAGTAAGGTCTCCCCTGAGCTTTCTCTTCTGCAGGTTAAATCATCCTAGTTCAGTGTCTCCTTGTATGACAGATGTTCCAATCCCTTAATCATATCTGTAGCCTTTTGGTGTACCTGCTCCAGTATATCCATGCCCTTTTTTTTTGTACTGGACAACCCAGACCTCGATCCAGCACTCCAGATGTATCTTACCAATGCTAAACAGTAAGGCAGGTTCACCTCCCTTGATCCATTGACAATGCTTTTCCTAATTCAGAAAAGGATGATACTGGCCTTCTTTGCTGAAAGGACACATTGTCCACCAGGACCTTCTGTGAAGATCTGCTTTCCAGCTGATCAGCCCCTGGGCCTGTAGCTGTGCGTGGGGTTATTCCCCTGTCAGGGTTAGGACTTTGCAGTTCCCTTTGCTGAACTTTCATGAGAGTATGGTCTGCCCATTTTCCAAGACTGTCAAGGTCCTTCTGAATGGCAACAAAGACATCTGGTGTATTAACCCCTTCTCCCAGTTTTGTATCATCTTCAAACTTTCTGAGCATGAATTCTGTCCCATCATCTAGGTCCTTAATGAAAATATAAAAGGAATTGTCCCTAGCATGGACCTTGAAATATGCCACTAGTGACTGGACTCCTAATGGACTTAATGATGTTAATCACAACTCTTTGAGCTCATCAGTTCAGCCAGTTTTCATTCCATCTCACAGCCCTCTAACCTAGTAGGTAGTTCTTCAGTTTGTCTATGAAGATGTTCTGGGTGATAGTTTCAAAAGTTGTGCTCAGTTTGAGAGAAACAACACTAACTACTCTCCCCTCATTTTGTGAAGTCATTTCATGATTAAAGGCTATCAAATTGGTCAGGTATGATTTTCTTTTTGTAAACACATGTTGTTTGATCCAAATCACCTTATTGACCTTCATTGTCTGCATAATGGTTCTTAGGATTATTTGCTTCATCCTCTCAAGGATCAAATTCCCTAGATCATTCTTTTTGCCATTCTTGAAGATAGGAGAGACATTTGTTCCCTTCTGTTACTCAGGAATCTCCCACAGTTGTCATGATTTTTCAGAGATTATTAGTGTGGCCATGCAATGTGGAGGCTAGCTCCCTGAGCACCTGTGGATGGCGCTGGGTTTGTCAAGTTACTTCAAAGATCCATAACTTTCTCTTCTTAAGGTAAGTCTTACTTGCTCTCAGAGACCTGGGATTTCTGTAGCCAATAGATTTTCCTGTAGTAAAGAAGTAGGTGAAGAACACAATGAGCATGTTAGTCTCTTCTGTGTGCTCTTACCAAGTTGCCTGCCCACTCAGCATCCAGTGCATAAACACTACCTGAAATAAAATGCACACATAATTATATCTATGCACCAGGAATATGGTTCTTTCTGTGAGCCACAGAGGTAGGAATCTTTCTTATAGTATTTCATTACATTCTTTGCTTCAATAGGAAGGGTGAAAAAATAAATACCTCCAAATAAGTTCTATAATTTGGCTAGGATACCCTTTAACAAATGAAATCATGAATTTAGATGTCTGTGTAAGGAAAAGGAACTGTAACAGTTCTGTTTCATACAGGACTACTTAAACTCTTTAGTAACTGCTTATAAGTGTCTGACAGTTTTCTGCACTGAATTTAATACTATTATTTATTTAAGACATGGTTTAAGCATATCTAATGGATTAGTTTTTTCAGGAATTAAAGCAGAATTTTGTCTCTTCTGGTTTATCTGTGAATCAAAGTTGCTTTTAGTCATTCACTGACTTAAAAAGGAATGTTTATGAGTATCTCTAGGAAACTGTGATGAGATGCCTAGAGAACTTTGTTTAGCAAGACTGAAAAATACTATATGCATCAAAAATCAAGTGGTTATGGATAATAGAAAACCTAAGACAATACATTTTGCCTGAATTGGAGCAAAATAAAAGGTAAGTGGGCTGAATTCTTCCCATAATATATATATATCTTTCTAGTTCAATTCAGAGTACATTATTTCTACAAAATGGAAGAAATGTATCTTCTCTTATGACACCTGGAGGAAAGCAACCTTTGCATGATCAGTAAGGTGTGGACTATGATAGTCTCTTTCTATACAAATTAATTTTCTATCCTGAATTAAGCAGAAGACTTTGAAATCATCCCAGTGAACTAACTAGATCTAAGCCCTTCCTTCTTTTCTTTTGTCTTGGCTTTCTGTTTCTCCTCTTTCCTCTCTTGCTTCCTCTCCTATATTCTGCTCAGATTTACACAGAGATTTCTAAACAGCTTTTGCAGCACATCACAAGTTACAAATGGGATTTACATAATCAATGGGAGACATTGTTATTCAAAGCTATTAACAAGCTCTAAAACAACCTAGTGAAGAGCTGTCAGGCAAGAAACTGAGAAAAGGCTGACCTGGCAACCCAGAAATCAGCACTTGAGAAACAAGCAAGACCCTGGATTCCCCACTGGTGACACCTCTAATTGGATCAAATCCCACATCTTTGCTTATTTCCAGTAATGTTGTTAGTCTAACCTGTTCTTGGTGACAATCAGGTCACACATTAGGTGCCTGGTAGCATAATTTGTCACTATTTGAAATTTTAAATGTCATGGTGAACTAAGCTGGCTGTTCACTCCCTCTGTGGTGATTTCCTTGCCCACATCTCTGTGAGTCAATTTTTCAGCTGACCAAAAGTATTCCCTCAAGCACCTGGCAGTGAACATCCCTTGGTGTTTAACAAATGCTGTTTAAACACATTAGAAAGGAAAATAATCTGTATTATTTTTGTGAAAAGTATCCTTTATTTATGTAAATAATTAAAATATGGATTTTAGCATAAATTATTTTTAAATATGCAAGGAGTGAAATGCCCTACATGCATTTCTAATATATTCAGTGCTTCTGAAATTTATCACAGATTTTGTGTCCAGCTGTGAAAGTGATATAATGTTTTGTGTATTATCTGATAACAATGGGAGACTGCTGTAGATAATGAAACCATGTAGATTCAGAATCAGTCTAAATGAATTCTGTTGCTCACAGAGAACAAATTATCTGATAAACTATTGTGTATCAAGAGAGGAAAAAAAACAACCAAAACAAACCACACCAAAAAATGCAATAAAAATGGAACACAGGTATCACCTGGAAAGAAAGATGATAGAAAAATCCCTTTTTCAGTCTCATGTCAAATTACTTACTAATTGTATTTCCTTGCAGAGAAGGATGGGCAGATAATGCTTTAATGATTTAAATCACTGCAGAGGTGAACAGCAGGATGTAAATGAATCAAAATCCACAGGAACATGAAGTAAGTGTTTCTCTTTTCTTAGAGCATAGGGGATCCTCCTCTAAGTAACTGCTTCATCACAGTGATTTTCTTGACCTGTTTGGGTACAGAAAGAGACCTGGGAATGGGTGTTAAGATTTGTATTGGTACAGAATATGAGCAGTAGAACTTACACCTAAACTTCTAAACAAACATGGCTAAAAATATTACTTCTGAAATAATGACATTTAGCATTTATTTAGATGTAATCACTTCTTGTGATTATAGGAACAGTTTAATTGCATAAATATAGACATCTAGCACTACTTGTGATATCCTGAGATCTCAAAACACTCAGGGAACATTGACAAGGGTCTTACAGGAATTTAAGGCTACTCCTATACTTCTCATTTGCAACCAGAGTCAGTGGCAAGATCTGGAATAGGTCAATTTTCACCAGCCATCTGTTCTTGGTCAGCTAAAATGCACCCCAATAGTAAGAACTAACTGTAGATGTTTTCCATATAGTTACATCTGTCTCAGTTTGTCATGTAGGCTTCCTTATAGATAATAAACAAAAGTAATGATTCCTGCAGTACAACTCATCTAACATATATCCTATGCCTAGAAATGTCTCTGAGTTGATGCAACTGGATTTAAAGGCAGGATTGAACTCCAGATCATAGAAATGAAATTTAGGCACCAAAATATGAGGATTTACCTATGACCTAGCCTCCCATTATATTGCAGGAATAATCTAATAGGGCTTTTTAACACTTAAGTTTTCTATTAAGTCTCCTGTTACAGACATCTAATTTTAGGTGTCTAAATGTTTGCTAAATGACAAAGCTTTCATCACAGACAAAGAGAATATAGTCAGCATACTCAGTGAATCTTGTCTTAGTTGTTTCTAAAGATGTGCATTGCTTTGAGATGCCCTGCAGCATCCTCCAGGCATCCAGTTGGCAGTTTTGAAGGATTAAGGTATTCCGTGGATACTGTGTGACCTCTTCCAGCTTCATGCAAATACTCTGAATATCTTACAGAGTCTCAGGCCTATTTTTAGCCCTCTGAACTGAGACCTGTTGGCTGTATTACCTGTGGTAACTCTTCAGCAGGCACCTGCTTAAATGTCTAGAATCTGGGTCTCAATCTTAGTCCAAGTGATAAAAAATAATTATTTCTTGTCTAAGCACATTCACCTATAATTTATGAATTTATTATTGGGTGGTTTATTACTGCCACCCTCAAAAAATGCATGCATTCACTTTTTCTTTCAAAAAGTAAATCTCTAACATTGTTCTTTGTTCACTCCTACTGTGTAAATGGCATCACTGGTAAAGGGTCTCCCTGAGCCTTTGAAACTTTATGCCATTCAGCTCCAGGATCGCCTGAGGGCAGCGATGGCCTTGGAAGGAACAATTTGAGATCTTCTGCGAAAGGCTTTGGCCTCGGGAGCGGGGGCAAGTGGGGTCCACACAAGCGGGGACTGCTCTCACCTGGGAGGAGGTTGCTCAAGAGCTGATCAGCTACAACCACTGCTTGGGGATTTCAAGCGGGGCACACAGGTGAAAAACTGCCATAAGGAGTGCTGAACTGGACAATAGATTCCCTAGACCCTCAGTAAGGTATCCTGGGTCAGGAATGACCAGAAATCAGCTATGGAAAGACGGTTTAAGCAAGGGGATAGCCAAGGAGTTGATGGATGGCCTTCCCCTTCCTAATTTGCAGTTACTGGTGAAGCTGTGGAAAGGACCAGATAAGACTTTGGAAAGGGAAGGAAGTACACAGACTTTCTTCCCCCCTGCTGCAAGGACAGTCGCTCCTTCAACCCCCCCATGGGAGGGAATAGGTGTTGGTGCTGATGCGCAGCCGGGAAACTGCTGGCCCTGTCCCCAGTAAGTGAGCTGGGGGATGGGCAGTGGATTAATTTATAAGGCTCACAGAAAATTTCAAAGGTGACTTATTAACCACCTCTCCCTTAGGCTTCCTTAAAACTCCTGTCACATTTTTAGTGGACACTGGGGCACTAAAATGTCTGCTTCAAGAGAAGATGTGGCAACACAGTGCCACACTTGCACCAACAAGAAAAGGATTTGGGTCACTGGAATCTCGCAGCCCCAACTCACTGCTCGGGTGAGGTGCTGGCTGCCAGGAGAACAGACTGCCACACAAGTCACCATAATTTTGGGCTCTTTGCCTACTGATTTCATGGGATTGGATCTCTTAAAAGGCTGTGCCTGGATTAACCTTAAAGGGACAAGGAACACTGAATTAATACCAGATAGTTTGTTCCTTCTTTCTAAGACTGGTTTGAAAAAGGGACCAATTTTTTTTTTTTCTTTCTTCTTTTTACAGGGAAAGGAGATCCCAGGAGGTAATGAGAACATGAGGGAGCAAGGAAAGAAATATATCTCAGAGACATACAGGACCACAGTGGTGCTGGCTGGCTTTTGACTGACTGGTTGATAGTACTTCATGTGCTTGCTGTACTGTCTGTTGTAGATCCAGTGAAGAAACTCTGAACCCAATTCTTCTTTTCCCTGCTGCTGAAATATTTAGAAGCTGTTGATGTGCGGAAAATAGACTCCACAACCAAGAAGGTTGTAAAGTAGGTATGTTTATTCAGTGCTGGGCAGCATGGGGGTTGCCCCTCCACAAGCGTGCACACCCCACCAATCAACCATCCCATATTTATTCCACTTAGTAATGCATATTCACAATCGCCTATACATATTCATGATCTTTCCCCAAAAGGGCGTTCTTAGGGTAATCAGTTCCAAGAAATCATTTCCATATGCTCCACCTCCAGCTCCTCCTTTTGACATATGCACCGTACCTTCTGGTGGTCGTGGGCCGGGGTCTTTGGGAGGAAGGCTGCATGTCTTCCTCTCTATGCACTTTTCACCTTGGCTCGAAATTTGCTGGCTTGTCTTGGTTCCAACCTCAAGGCTGGCTTCAACTTGGTCTTGTAACTGATTAAGCCATCCTATCCTTCCTTATCTATTGTTTCTTTTCGCTTCTGCTTCTGCTGTGCTTTTGGTGCTGTCTGCTCTGGAGGCCTGTGCCCTGGACAGTTATGTCACAGCTGTCTAAGAGCACAGCGTGGTCTTGTCAGAGAACACTGAAGTGCCAGTTTCTCCTGAGGAAGCCTTGGTGCTGATGGGAAAAAACATAGCAGTTTCGGAAGGGGCCATAAAAGAAGCAGTCAGACAGGTATTATGACAGAGTTAGAGACATTAATTTTGGTAAACACTGACCATTTATTTTCTTAATGTTTTTTTTTCGGTTTCTTTGTTGATACCAGGGTGCCCGTATCATCGTGACTCCTGAAGATGACATTTATGTCTGGGTCTTCACAAGGGAAACAATATACCCTTATCTTGAGGATATCACAGATCCCCAGGTGGACTGGATTCTGTGTGCTGATCCTGGAAGGTTATCATCCCTGCTGTGCATGGGGAAATGGTCTGATGGCTGTTGATAGTTTTAAATGTCTTGGAACAGCTGCTGTGAAATGAAGAGAGGTTTGACAGCATGTAGTTGCCGTAAATAGCTTCAGATAAGTTTCTTCATCTTTTTTCTCTGACATTTTTTCTCACTGGAATTCTTTTTGTCAATATACTGATAAAGTTTGATATTTATTTAAAAGAAAAACAAAAACTTACAGAATCTATATTTTAGTAATGTAGTTCATGCGTGTTGTAGAAAAGGTACAAGAATATTTGTGAATAAAGTAACAGCTACTACTTAAAGTATGTACAGCACGATTTCAAATTTATGGTTTTGACTTATGATGTGGTAGACTTTTTGTTCTGTTGTTTTCCCTAATAAATTACACCCTTTTTTGAAGCTGCAGTATTTGGTGAAGGACAACAAAACACACCATAGAAGAAACAAATCTTAAGCTACTTCAGCACAGCAGCCAGATTGAGAACTGAGGCAGAAGGGCTGAGATTAGCCTATGTGTCTGTCTAACATCAACACTGTAACACATGCTGGCAACAGAAGGGAGATTTGCAGGTTCAAGGATTTGCTTTCACTGCAAGGAAACCCCTGTGTTCCCAGTTAATGTAGGTGAACCCAGAGTTTCAGCACACTAGGTTTTTAAGCCCCCTACTGCTGCCTTCTATTGAATAACAGAAAACAACAGTCTTGTATTAGAGATGACTAAATTAAACCTGTCGTTCTTGTGATCTGTAGTCAGCATTGGCATTTTTATGGATTGACTGGTTCAGATGTTTTATTTCTTTTCTTCTTTCCCTGCTGTTTAGGTTTTCTCCCTCACCTGTGCTGGAAAGACTGAGTTGTCTGGTGAGGAATAACTCCATCTACATAGTTGCAAATATGGGAGACCAGAAGCTGTGTAATTCGAGTGATCCACAGTGCCCAAGTGATGGTCACTATCATTACAATAGCAATGTGCTCTTTGACTCAGAAGGGAAACTGATGGCTCGTTATCACAAGGTAAGAGAATTTTACAATGTTCAAGAAGATGTGAAACAGAACCTGCTTCCCAGGGTTACATGTATTTGTACGTAGTGTCATTATAGAACAGACGTCAGAGGGTGGGTGAAAGCCACATCCTTAAGATATCTTCATTCCTGCTATTCCAAATTTAATAGCAAGTAATTAAATGAAATTAAAACTTAATAAGGCCTTTGTTTTTACTGCTTCTCAATAGGAAGTGACATATGAGATATTAACACATTAATGTCCTAGACTCTTGCCAACTGAATAGAAATCTCTTTCACTGGTATAAATCAAAACCACAGATATTTATTCCTGACTCCTCTTGCAGTGGTATGAATTCTCCTTTTCAATATTAAGATATAGTATGTCTACAAAAATATTCTCCATTACTTGTATTTAAGTGAATGAGTATGATATTCAATATTAGTCTGATGTTAATGGTTTGATTTCTTTTCTAATTTTTTTTTCTCCATTCCTTCTTTTCCATGAACAGTACAACCTCTTTGTGACAGAGAAACAGTTTAATTACCCCAAGGATCCAGAATTTGTGACTTTCAATACATCCTTTGGGTATTTTGGTATATTCACTTGTGCAGACATACTCTATCATGACCCAGCTGTAGTCTTGGCAAGCAGATTTCAGGTTGACATCATTCCGTTCCCAACTGCTTGGGGTAACACTCTTCCACTGTTGTCTGCAGTTCAGTTTCGCTCATCATGGGCCATGGGAATGGGTGTTAACTTTCTTTCACCAAATACACGTAACACCACTTTAGATATGACAGGTAATGTGATATTGCTCTAATTGATCTTGTTCACGTGGGCAACATTTACATCTATGCAGTGCAGTTGACTTGAGAAGAAATTCCCATCAGCTTTAGGCATGCATACACATGTCAACAGAATTAGGACAAGAGAACTTGTACAGATCAAAAGGAAATCAAAATGTGATATGTAAGAATTCAGAAATGCTTAAGTTGACTAGAACACTTTATTTATCTGTTAAATGATGAGTCCTGAGAATTTATGCATGTGATTTTTCATCTTCTGACCCTGGTGTTTATCAATGTTTTGGTCATTTGAAGGCCCAAACTCTTTTTCTCCACTAGGTGGAAACCTAACTCTGAGAAATGTTCTTCTCAGCCCTGCAAACATTACTTCTGGGTTGGAGAACTTGTGTCAAGTTTTCTTTGCAGGGTCTATTTTCACTGCATATTTTTCCAGAGCAGATGCTAGAAGCCAAGCACAAGTTTTGTGAGCACATGCTTGCAGAAGCGAGAGAAACTTACTGGCATTGCCAAAATGTAGCCCTAAACTTTGCCTTCCAAATGAAAACTCATATGGACCATTCTTTTAGTTCTCAATCATTGATGACCCTATGTCATACAGCTCATATTCTTTATGGATAGGTTCTACTCTGGGCTTTAAAGGTTTATGCATTTATTTAAAGAGCTTGCATAAGGATGTGACTTTAGGTAATATCTTTTCCTTACAGAATTTTTTTACTTGACAGTGTTACTATTGATTTTAATCACGAATACTGATTTCTAGTGCAGCTAAACTCAGTGAGGAATGTATAGATTCAGCCACTTAAATCATATATAATGGCATATGCTTTGTACGCTAATCTTGCTACTTCAATACATGAAATATTGGAGTTTGGTCTACTTTCTATTGAGGGCAAAAAGCATTAGGTTTGAATTGTAGTATGTGAAGACTTAATATAGTTTCAAACCAATCTGATAAATGTTAGAATAAAAATTGGTACATGTTTGATTAGTGAAGATGGCTTACTTGTCCCATACATTTGCTTTCAGATGTTTCAGCTTTCTGGTCTTGTGTGTTTGCAGGGAGTGGTATTTATGCGCCAGATGGTCCAAAAGCATACTATTACAATACAGAAACGGAAAATGGTCACCTTTTGGTGACAGAACTGAGTTCACACCCATATCTCTCTCCTGACTATGCTGCTGCTGTTGACTGAAAATTGTATGCCAGCAGGATCCAACTGCTTCCATCAAACAACCACTATTTCAATGGGTTCATTTAGCATGATCTCTTCTCCTTCACAGAGCTTACTGAACCTGAGGGAAATTGTGCCATTTGCCAGCAGGACCTCTGTTTCCATCTCAGTTACAAGATGGCAGAGAAACAGCAAGATGACATTTATGTTCTGGGTGCCTTTTATGGGCTGCACGTTGTCGAAGGAGAGTATTGTTTGCAGGTAAAGGTTTTCTGTTCCTATTCAGACAGTGGGAAAGCTGCAAATGTCCCATTTGCATTTGTCTCATGTTTGATTGAGGGGGTTTAAGAGGAGACATTTTTTTAGGCCTCTCTGAAAACATTTGTTTTCTTCATGATGCGTTTTGTCTTTATTAGGGGTGTTGATCCTGCTTTTCTGTCTGTGTTATAAAGGATGAAAGTGAAGACCCTGAGTTGACCCTGTGCTATAACACTTCAAAGAGGATTCCATACATGTGTACAAAAGGGAGATCTTGTTGAGTTCTCCCTGTCTTCACAGGGATGATCTTGTCACAACAGAGAGCTGTTTTTGTTTTCTGCTCAATGGTTTATACCATTGTGCTGATGTGATTCTCTAACATGCAATTATCTAACAAAATGAAGAAACTAAATAAGGATATAGCATTTGTATTCACATGGCTTGTCAGTGTATTGATTCTTTTATATTTTGTTGTTAGGCTTTTTTTAATGTTCTGTATCTTTATAGCTTTTCTCTATATCTTTATAGTATTTCCACTAGAGTAGACAAGTAAGTATGGCTTTAGTTTTTTAGTAAACTCAGACAGACCTGAAATAATTTTCCTAGGTCACAGACTATTCCACATCTATGACTAAACGCATATGCATTATGCATGAGTGCACATATAACTTATAAACACGTGTGTACACACAGACAAAGAGGTTTGCTGCAGTGCTGGCAAAGAACTGTCTTTTTACAAAGTTTCAAGTACCAGCCGTGGATTCTTTTGGCCTAAATAAATGAGTAAATGTATTGGATTATTTTTTCATTGTGACAGCTTTCCTTAAAATCAAATCCAACTCTTGATTGTTGAAAGCTTAGTGCTATTTTGCCTTTCTGTATACTCCTCCCTGCAGATATGAATGCTGCTCAGGTGTGAGAGCACAGACCTGAACACATGTGGGCAGCCGGTGGAGACAGCTCAGACCAAGTTTGAGATGTTCTCCCTCAGTGGCACTTTTGGCACCAACCACATCTTTCCGGAAGTCTTGTACAGTGGGGTATAGCTGGCCCCCAGGGAGTTTGAGGTAATGGGACACCCTTGTGAGTTGTAAGACTAGTAACATAAGCGGTCAAAAAGCCACTACAAGACAGAGGAGCAATTTGGGAGTTACCAGTGTCCTCTCTTTCAGCAAATGGCTTGAATTCAAGGCAGCATTATTTCTGCCTCATTTTCCTGGTTGCATTCATATGGCAGGTCCATTTTGTTGGTTCTCCTCTTCCTTGTCCCCCCCAAATCCCCTGGACAAGATCTTGCTCAAGATAGAAGTGTAGTTTTTCTCAGACGTTGTGGTAGCACCAAGTGAGTTACCATATCTCTCAACCTGGTCAATGTTAATTAATATATTATTTTGTGTTTGTCATACAACAGTACTGCTTTGCTGATGTTCCTGTTTATTTTACTTTTCCATAACTAGGTGCTAACTGATGGCCGACTGATAAGTTGGACTAGTACCTCAAAGCCAGTTTTGAGTGTAACACTCTTTGGGAGGTGGTATGAAAAGGACCCTCCACACACAGAGCAAGCTTCACCATGATTTCACTGCATATCCTTTTAAGATCTCATCTGCTTGTTTCTTTAATGCTAATTAATCATAATTAATCATAATGTTAATACCCATAATTATAATAGCATGCTATTTCTCTGGTTGCCTTATCTAACAGCATAGTTGTTGCACATTGATTTGTTAACTTCATTTTGCAGCAAAAATAAATTACTCTGCTGGGCAGTTCTGTATGTGTTTTATATGAACTATAGTGTTGGTTGTCATAGGCTTGACCCTGACACTAGATACTATCGAAAATAAATTCTCCTGACTTCAGTGGTGTAGGAACCAGACACATAGCAGTGGGTTGTGGCCCAATAACAACTGATTTTTAACTGAAATTTTTGGTGGAGTATTACAAGTCATTTCCACAACTCTGTTTCACCCCATCTCTGAAAAACACTTTTCTAAACCAAAGAGAACTGTACCTTTGAAGTCCGATGTTTGAACTTTTGTCATTTATTTTGTAAAAGAAAACAAGCCTCAAAACACCATTGCTTCAAAACCAGTTATTCAACTCAACACACATTGTAATGTGTTGTCATGCCATGCCCCAAATTACAGTTGGGGGATGTGATGGTATAGTACCCCTGGGCCACGTCTCAATTCAGGACCAGCCAATATTGTGTTCTTGTCCTGGTCACAAGAGCAGTGAGTTGGAACAATCTGACACTCCCTAACCATACCTGAAACTGCTGTTCCCTGGGTCACTCCTGCTGCCTTGATTGTAGTCTGTTCTGGAAGGAGCCAGTTACCTGACAAGAATTATGGCCAAATAAAAAAAGATACTGACCAAAGTAAATAATCATGCAATCCTATAAATAGCCATCCTAATTGAGACCCTTAGAGCTCTCCATGATTGCAGCAAGTTGTGGCTCCTTATCTTCCCCTTGAGTTGGGACTTCCTCTCAGGATAGATTTACATGAAAACTTCAAAGAATAGATTTCACCAGCATTCCAAAGAGATTTCGTGAAGATTTCCAAGATCGTCTACTGAGAGAAGCTGACACAGAGAAGTTCAAAGATCGTCTGCTGACAGATGCTGACAAAGGAGAATAGTGAGCAATTTGTTACAGTTGGATCTCAGGAGGTTTCAAAGTTCATTTGGTACCAGTAATTTATTACAACTTGCAAAGAGAGAATAGGTTAACCTCTGTACCTCTGTGTATGTGTATGTGTTACCCTATATATATATATCTATATCTATATATCTGTGTGCATGTTAACCTCTGTACCTCTCTGTGTGTGTACTGGTGTCTGTGTATGTGATTCGATTCAGGAAACTTAGTCATAAGCCTGGGGTGAATCTGGCCATTTTCTTTAATTAAGTTGCTGTGTCTGGTATAGTGAATTTTATTAAATCAGTCTGGTAATTGGCTGATGATTAAGTGTTGTTAAAAACCACTCAACCTAATGTTGTGATTTACTGTAACAGTGTTAATAAATCTGAAATTGCTGCTACCTCAAAGTTGCGTAGACTCCTAGTAGTAAGTAATAAGGTGAACTTTTCCACCGAACTTTAAGTTGCAGCTTTACAAATTCATATTAAAATCACTTTTGCTAGTATCTTTGGTGGTGATGCTTTAAGTGATTTAAACACTCATCTGTGACAGAGGAGTCTACTTTAATCTTTCTGGCCACAGTTTTAGAGCATGGAAAATCTCCTTTCCACAACACTATTGATATCTGTGTCACCTTTTTCAAGCTGTCAGATGGCTCCATATCAAAAATTCTCAAAATGAGCAATTTTGCAGGTGCATACCCATCTTTCTGTGAAATGGTTGCTCATAGTCATGCTAGGGAGAATCAGGACTGTGCAGGCAGGTGTTGGGAAAGGCTAGTGAACAGCTCGAACAGATTGAACACACTGGCACATGTGCGGGTGTAGGCAGACTGTACTTTCCAAGTAAGTAGACTGGATTACTTTGAATGGACCAGCTACGATTTCTATGTGTGGTTAACTCTATTACTTGTTCTGCAGGTTCATTCTGAAATAAAAACATTGTTCACATTTATTCTGACCGACGTCATAAAAAGTTAGACTTTCAGGATGCAAAATATATTGGTTTTGAATGAAGCGAGCATTGTAGAAACAAGATTTTAGTTTGTAAAATGTATTAAATCGTAACCCTCTGCAGTTCATATAAGAGAAGTAATGGAAAACACTTTGTTTATGGAGAACAAGGACAGTATATCTACATGCATATCTGCACCCTATGACATGGTGTCCTATTACAGCTAAGCAAAGTAACTACGTGCTGTTGCTAAAAATGAGTGGCGTCTGATTTCCTCACTCCACCCACACGGTCTCAGTGCTTTGCAGTGATTTCAGGGTTGCAGCAGTGACCCTTCACACAGGCTTCTCCACAGCAAGGTTAACCCTTTGAATAAGGAGTAGTTTTCCACACAGTCTCTCCTAGCACATGAAAAGCATCAGGAGCACAATCTGAGGACAGCAAAGCTGATTTAACATCAGATTGCATCCTGTTTCACAAAAGTAAGTCCTCGGATAACTGCCATCCTCAGGTAGTAGCAGAAGTGGGGGAGAGTGGATTTGGAGTGTGTAGGTGTGAAAAGCAGAGAGAGCTCTGGGGTAAGCTCTTCTTGCATTGCCCACAGCCGGGTATAGCCTGGATGGGCGGTAGTTTCGGTTTGTTCAGTGGGTTTGTTTGTTTAACTGGCTTATTCCTTGTTCCTGGTTTTGCTCCCAGCTCTGCAGTCAGTAGGAAGTGGTGCCTGCTGGTACAGAGGCAGACGGGGAGGCCTATGGTATTACAGAAACAGCCCTGTACTGGCAGTGTGACTTGAACTTTGCAGGGTGGTGCCCTGGCCCTGTATTTCTGACTTTTTCTGCTAAGCCCTGCCAGGCGAGTCACCTTTCTGGGCTTACTGGTATCCTAGCTGTTGCTAAACAAGGGAGCATTTACTGCTTCCTCCTTCAGACTTTGTTTGATTGTGGTTAACATAACTCAATCCATATTTCATTTGGTAAGAAAAACAGGGTGAGGAAAAAAATTTTCCAAGCTACATTACTTTATAAACCATTGAAAACCCTGCTGCAGCTTTTTAAAGGCTCAGTTGTAAGGCTTCTGAATGAGCATACCATATCTAATAATGTATGCAGAAAAGCACTTAGAGGTAAACGTTACCAAATGCAAATCAATGTTCCTAATGGTTGAAACTGTCAATCAGCACCACTCTTACAGGGATCACTCTGGTGTTTGCATTCACCCTCAATTCTGTCTTTCCTGAGACAGCTCTCTGATGACAGTCTGCTGTAGCTGAAGGCAGACAGCCAGTTCTGCTTTCCGCTATTCAGAAAATGTTTTCCAAATGACAATACTGCAACTACTAGAAAGTCAAACAATGAAAAATGTCATAGCCAAAAATACATTTGAACTGAATTGAAGATAAAGGCCTCTCAATACACAGCACGTTCCTGTGGACAGGAAAGGTGAGCAGAGGAGCAGGCATGCCACTGCACCTGGTGAACTAGCCTGCTGTTCTGCTTCAGGCTAGCAGCAGCCAGGCAATGAGGTACTTACCTGCCTGATTTCAGAGGACAGTATTCCCTCCAGGTGCACGTTTTCTGGTGGAAGGCTGTTGGAAAGTGATGTACAGCTAACCAGAAGTGACTAGGAGAGCCACTGGGATAAATGCAAGAGATAGTTCTGTTGCTGGTGTGTTAAGTGCATTACATCTAAGTACAGAGAGACGCTAGCATGATTACTTTGGCCTAAAGAAACTTGGGGAAGCAAGCGGCACATACTGACACAAGAGAAAAAAAATTATGGAATACAAAGTTACTAGAATAAAGTGGGTTTTAAGACGTTTAGTTTTATCTCTCAAACTTCATAGTCAATTAGCTCCAGGGGTGACACAACCACCTTTCACCTGGTTATCAGAGTTGAGCCACCACAGATAGCAAAGGTTTGTTGCAATCTGTGACAAAGTATAAAACCAAAAATTGGTCCGTTCTTTCTAGCCAGATATTGAATGACTTATTTTTATATCGATACAGTTAGTCTAGGCATTGCCCAGTTCTTTAGTCTTGCTAACTTGCAACATCCTTACTGTTCTACTTTCCTGTATGTCACCAATGTTGGTTGATTCCTGGTTGTTGGCAGAACTATACTGTACCTTCCTGATTACTCAGTAGAAGTTTCTTTCCAAAGCAAACTTACTAGTCTTTACTCCGCCTCTTTCCATCTGGTTTATATTGCTCATGCCTGATCCAGGAGCTGCAAAGCACAGTACAGCAGTTTATCTCCTAGTAACAAGTATGGAAAAATTCCCCAGGAAAACAAAAGAACTCCCAAAACCCCAACAACAACTTATGTCATTGAGAATGCTGTGGGGGAAACAGAACAAAATACAGTCAGATGTGGTTATTTTCCAGCATAAAACTCAAAAAACAGTGGAATGAACACACCATGGCATTTATTAAAGGCACTCCTGATTAATTGGATTTTGGATAAAGGTAAAGTTATTTCTATTGTAGTATTCATAATCTCAATATATGGATTTGAAAAGAAATAAAAGGCTTACTTCCATACAAGTGTTTTTAATTATAACAAAATTCTGGTAGTAGGGCTTAAAAAAATGCTCAAAGTACTTTTCAAAGTAGAAAAGAAATAGAAGAAAAAAAATCAAGATTTGGCAATCCAGTCCAAACATGAAGTATTTGTTGTCTGCTTCTAAAAGCCACACTGCCATTGACAGCATCTTCCTTACACATTTCTTTAAATGAGACTAAAATTAGAATAATTGGGTACTATAATAATATTCCTATATAGTAAGAAAAAATAAATAAATAAATAAAATGTGTAAAAATCTTGAAGTTGCTTAAGTTTATTTTAATAAGGCATTTTTGCACCTTTAACTTGTGCTTTAAGAAGAAATAGAACTGAAAGAACATAGTGACTGCACATAGAGTGTACATCATTTCAATCAAGATTCACTCTTACATTATTAATATCTTTAAGGAATAAAATCTACATGTTTAATAACTTGTCACTACTGTCTCCTCAAGGTTTAAATTTGTATTCTTGATTTCTTAATTTACACCAGAGAATCTTTGATATCTCTAATAGTCATTGGAAAGCATTTTTTTCTTCCCTTGACGCTGTAAGTGCAACATTTGCTTGTGCCATACAGTCTAATAATGTTTTGATGTAAAGGAAGATGTGTCAAGAAACTGACCCACTTCTGTAGTGTTCCAGATATCTAGAACATATAAATGTTAATACACTATTTGGTGGATAAAAAAATCATACTTTACATAAGTCCAATTGAGTATAGTGGAAAAACAAATGTTACTTCCAATACTCCAAGTTCTTTTTCTGTATCTGGTAGTAAAAGAAACAAACTAAGTCTAACCTACTTCCGCTAAGGATACATCCAAAAGCTTTCTTTCCTTCATCCAATTAACTACCTGTTTCTTTCCTCAGAAGAGAGAATTCAGCATTTCAGGCCTTTTGATGACCTTTTTTCTTAAAAAATATGTCAGCTATTATGACCACTACCCTTTGTAAGATATCCAAACAGTGCAGACCACTTTAATCTTTTACTGAGTGTGGTGGTGCCATGTCAGGACCAGCCAAAATTGTGCTCTTTTTGTTACAAGTGCAGTGGGCTGGGACAATCTGGCACTTTCTCATCTTGAATATATGTGTGGAGAGTTGGGATGATCTTGAACTTTCTTGTCCTGGTTACAAGTACAGTATGGTAGGACAATTAACCACTCACTAACTTTACCTGAAGCTCCAGCTGCCTGGATTGTAGTCTGCTCTGGAAGGTACCTGACTTACCTGACAATAATTGTGGCCAAAATAGAAAAATACTGACTAAAGTCAATTATCTCAGGATCCTATCAATAGTAATCTGAAGTGAGGCCCTTTGAGTTCTCTGGGATCACAGCAGGCTGTAACCCAGCATCTCCCCTTGAGTAGGGATGCCTCTCAGGGTACATTTCATGAGGATTTCAAAGTGCAGACATCTGCAATGATTTCAACATCATTTGATGATAGATGCCAATGAAGAAGAAGTGTTCAAAGATTGTCTGCTTACAAATGTTCATGAAGTAGAATAGTGACTAATTCACTACAGTTAGATTTTGTGAGGTTCCAAAGATCGTTTGATATCGATAATTTACTACCATTTCCAAAGAGAGAAAAAAGTTTGATCATATGTTAACCTCTATATCTGTGTGTACATGTTTCTCTGTGTGTGATGTGATTTAGGAAATTTTATTGTAAGTCTCGTATGAACCTTGCCATTTTTGAATCTTTAACTGATTCATTGTGTTGATTCTTGCAAATTTTATTACATCACTTTGTTAATTGGGTAATGATCAATTTTGTTAAAAATCATACAACCTAATCTTGGGATTTACTATAATAGTGCTAATAAATCTTAAACTACTGCTACCTCAAAGTTGTGTAGGATCCACAATCACTCATTCTGTGACATTTGGAAATGTGCTCTAATTTCTTCTTAAGTACAAGACATTCATGTCACCTTCTTAATTAGAGTGAAGGTTGTTTTCCTTCTGTGGATGGCACCATAGTTGCTAAGTTAGGAGGTGTTTTCTGAGTTTACCTGTCTAGTAAACAACTCTTTGCTGCAGTAATTTGAAAAATTCTCCCTCTTCCTTTAGGGGCTTCTTGGTGTGCTCCTATAAGGAATGTCTTTAACTAGACTTTACATGCTATGGAAATCTTTTTCATTCATACTTGCTTCAAATATAAAATCAAATTAATTGTTTATATTTTATTATTGTCTGTTTTTGAAATGAGACATGGAATAATCAATTAATTGGAATGAAAAGGGTTGAATTATTTAGCCACAGTTGCCTCTTCTTTTGTATATCACAACTGTGACATATAAAGAAGGAATATTAAGCTTATGTAAATTTCACAGAAGATACAGGGCCCTGAAAGCCTCGGGTTTACAAACAAGTATTCAATGCAGTAAAAACCAAACTAACCAACTGTTACAAAATGTTTTATATCAATAACTGGAATTTCATTTACTTTCCAATTAAAACCAATCAGGAACATCTCTCCATTTTCTACCACTCTGAATATTTCATTTCCATCATGTTATTGATCATTAGAGCTATAAAGATGATTAAGGGTCTGGAACATCTCTCTTATGAGGAAAGGCTGAGAGCCCTGGGGCTATTTAGCCTGGAAAAGAGAAGACTGAGAGGGGCTCTTATTAATGCTTACAAATATCTGAAGGGTGGGTGACAAGTATCTTTTCATTTGTGCCCTGTGATAGGATGAGAGGTGATGGTAGCAAGGTGAAACCTTCCACCTCAACATGGGGAAAAACTTCTTCCCTGTGAGAGTGACTGAGCACTGGAACAGGCTACCCAGAGAGGTTGTGGAGTCTCCTTCTCTAGACACTTTCAAGACCTACCTGGATCTGTTGCTGTGTGGCCTGCCCTAGGTGTTCCTATATTGGCAGTGGGGTTGGACTCGATGATCTCCAGAGGTCTCTTTCAACCCCCACCATTCTATGATTCTATGATTTCAAATCAAAACATAAGTTTAAATACTTCAATTATATAGAAGTGTGAAATAACTCAGAATTATTCTCTTGAATAAGGTGCTACAGAGTACTGAGGTCTGCGAGGATGTCTGAATGCTGAAACAAATTAAGTGGACAAACTTAAATTTTGACATGAATAGCTCAAACAAACATTAAAAAAACAACAAAAAAAGAGTCTTTCCTCAAAACAATCCCTACCACCACAGCTAACACTATTCTGTTAAGCAGCAGTATCCTAAAATCAATTCTTCAGTTACATAGTTTATCTGAAAGGTAATTCCTCCAAAGACATCACTGTTTCTATTAGGCATCCATCCAAGAATTATTTTTCTCATTCAGCAATAAAAACAGTAATGTATTCCTTTCCCTCTTAAAGTTCTTAATCATGGATTATACCATGTATAGCAGATCAGATTTCTTTTCCTGTCTAAACCTGTAAGATGATACTTGGCATTAGAAAGTGATTATCTTCTTTCTATCGATTGAGAATAATAATCAAAAATCAGAAAATCTAACCACACCGCATTTGTCAATCTCCTCTGCTAGTAGATACACACCTGCATTGTGAATAGCATAGAAATAATCAGTGTAGATCCTCAGATTTCTAGAAGCATTTGAAATAATATTCCTCCACATGTGACTGTACACCTATTATGGATGAGTTACCGTATAAGCCACTACTTTTTTTTTAACTAAAACCTGGTCATGGATCTTCACTGAATAAAAGTGTGTTGCAAGCAAGCAGAAGTTAAGCAAGAAATTGCAATTTTCATTGTCTTGGTCATTTTAAAATAAGTTCCTCTTAGACTCTTTGCATCTAAGGTTAGCATGATCTGGCCTACATAAGTAAAATATTGCCATAAAAATGCAATACTCTTTCTAGAAATACATATGATTGGAATTTCTCAAAATATTTGAAGGACTTTGATGAAAAGACCAGTTTTCTTCAGTATTGTTCTTGAGCAAGTCTTTGCACAAACTTACATAGCAACCTCACCTAACACTTTGTCTATCTGTCACATTTTTATTATTATAAAAAACATTTGTTACTTACAGTAATGACTAAATTATTAATTGGTTATGTCCTGGCTGCACGTTGTTTATTCATTATGTGACTAAAAGTTCATCCCCATCATCCCCATAAACACAAAGGCACACAGAGGCATGATGGCCATCTTGGGAATCCTAATAACCTAATTAGAGAAAAAAGCCTCAACTCTGCCCCTCCTAGGCCATCCCAGGGGTATGTCAGACCCTTGGGCTAGGTGAGACCTGTCACAGTGATGCAGCAGGGGTGGTTCTTCAGCCCACCTTATAGATTGAGGAGGTCACTGCATTAAGGTATGTGTCCTGTTGTGGGATACAGAGAAAGAGCATTTTAGGACTGTACAAGAGTTACTATGGAATGTTTAATGAAGGGACCAAAGGTGGGGAAAGAAAGATCACATGGAGGTTTGGGAAGGAACAAACATGAGAAAACAAAAGCATAAGGGGATAAAAGTGGTCAGTTGCATGTAAAAAGGAGACAGACAGTTCACTTGTCTGGCCATATCCTGCACCTAGTCATCACAGTTTGTCCTTTCTTCTTGCAAAATTTCATTTTTAACTATTTTCCTGAACATGGGGCATGGATCCAGGGTCAGATAGTGGATAAAGTGAGTAAGGCCTGGTATTGGAGGAATCTACTTGTTATGCATTCATATATTTCCCACTTATGATCCTTCATCCTGAACACCCAGAGAGGAGGACAGGATTAGGCCATTCGTACCATCTGTGTTTGTGTGAGCATTTCTGTTTGTTAATTTGTGTGGCTGGCCATGGAAATATGTATTTACAGCATATATGATCACTTATGTCTACTGGGAATACATGCTCAGCCTCGCTACTGGGTGGATCTGGGGACATGGAGCTGTGGCAGCTTCTCCTCTGCCAGGCTTTCATATTCATCAGCCTCTAACATTGCTGGGTAGTTTAATCAAACTCAAAGCACAGTGGATAATTTATTGTTATTATGTTATTTAAGATCTGAAGTTTGTTTGTTCATTTGTTTGTTTGTTTCTATTACCCTATTTCTTGTCTTCAGTATCAGTGGCAGAATTTATTCTACCTCTGCATCCACATTTTTTGGGTAATTTTTAAAGATATCTGAGATAAAGTACACATTATAAATGTTTAAACAGAATGTATAGCAAGAAATATAACACATTTTCAGAGAAAAATATTTTTTCCCTTCCTGTGAATACCTGGGAGGGGATTAGCCTTGGCAAACAATTAAACTGCCAACCAGCTGCTCACTTATGTCAACTCCTTACCAGAACTGGAGGAGCAGATACAATGAGAAAGCTTGTGGGTCAAAAAAAAGACAGGGATATGGGTTACCTTTTACTGTCATGGGCAAAACAGACTCCACTCGGGGAGAATTATTTTAATTTATTGCCATTTAAAGCAAATTCAAGTACTGGGAAACAAAGATAAACAGTAAAATAATATATTTCCTTCCCCTTTTCCAAAGATTTTTTCACTCCTTCACTCCAGACTGCTCTACACTTCCCCTAGCAGCACAGGAAGGATGAAGGGGTTATAATAAGTACATAGAGATTTCCCTCTGCCTCTCCTTCCCTTTCATACTTTTCCTCTGTTCTGTCATGGGCTCTCCCATGAGCTGCAGTCCTTCAGGAAATATCCATCTGCTTCAGTCTTCCACAGGCTTCACTGAATGTCTTCTTTGGCACCTGGATCTCCTCCTCCTCCTCTTCTAATCTTGGTGTTCCCACTGCTGTATCTCATTCCTTTTTTTCCCCTCTCCCTCTCATTCTGTGGTGTTTTCTGGCCTTTCTCAAATATATATTTTAACAGAGGTGCCACCATAAGTGCTGATGAGCTCAGCTCTTATGTGAGGTGGGTCTGTTGGGGAGCTGGCACTGGGCAGTGCCTGCCTAGCATATTTTTACAAAAGCCACCCCTAAAAACACCACAATCCACACTCCCCAACTCTAACACCAAACCCTTGCCACAGCTACCCAACACAGGTAAAGTGCTCAGACAATTTTATTCTGTGATCTTTGTTGGTTTTAAATTATCCTTCATATTCCTGCTACTTCATACATGACCTAGGTGAAACGAAGGAAGAAATGATGGCTGTATGACTGGTAAATTATAATCTATCACAAAGGAAACAACAAAAAAATTAATTTTTTACAACTACATTACTAGATCTGTTTCATTTTCTGTCACTTGTGCATGCATTTAGATGGAGGTCTAAGCCTTGTCTCTCGGAATTTAACTTGTGGTGTTGAAATCATTATTTAAGTATAGCTCCAGGTTGCAATGAAATTGCCATGAAAGGTTTAAGCTAATACATTTTACCTTACTGCTGAAGGTAAAACCATGTGTATAGATATTTAGAGAAGCTCCATGACCATGTATTTTCTCACCAACTACCATAATAGGTCACATTTAATCTAGAACATAAAGAAAAATGCAGATATTTTTAAAGAAAACAAAATTACTATATGAATTTCCAGCCTCATCTATCCACTAATTTCTACTAGTCTTCTTGTATCCTATATAGTTCAAAGTGAAAATCATTCAGATGCCATTCAGAATAACACAAAAGAAAATACTTGATTTACATTATACCCACTTCACTTACTATATAAACATTTATAACCATTTCAGAATCCAAGCATGAATCTCATGAATGCAGAGATGAACTAGAAAACAGAGGTAATATTAGCCTCAGGAAGCTTCAGATATCTGTGATCACAGAACATCAACTAATTAAACTACCCTGTATATTTTAGATCCGTAGTGCATTTTAGACTAGTAATTGCATTTAAAATCCATAGTTCCGTGACATTATTATGGGAAGCACTGCTGATTAAATGTCATTGCACAGCTGAAGAATCAAATTATGCCATTAGACATTCCATCCTGTTTTAAAAAATGATACTGTCTGTATAGCATGGCAACTACCTTTAACAAGATATCCAAAAAGGGCTTCCTAAAACTCACAGTGCATACAGGAGCTGTGTTACTTATTCTAGGCATTCCGTGTCTTTATTTCACCATCTGGTATGTCATGTCTGAGCTTAATAAGAAATTTTGCAGCTTGCAAAGTCCTATAATTCTAAGAAGATGTTTATATAAAGAATAACCTTTAAAATAAGCAATATGGAAAGTAAAGTAGCAAAAGTTTGATGAAAGAAGGGAGAAGGAAATGACTACACATTTTGCTTATCATCTGATGTACCAAGTTACCATGAACAGAGAGAAAAATCTTAACTGGAAAGAGTTCAACAAAAATTAGATGATTTTACTGTAAATTGAGGTAATTAAGTAATAACTAAAACTTGCCAGCCCAAGAAATATATGCTCTGTTAAATGAAGGATCACCAAGGGCAATGGACTGACAGTCAACCTCACTGTTGACTTGCTAGCTTACTCTATTTGTCTCTGGGATTTCTCCGCTGTGTTTTGGGGTTTTTGGGATGGGGCTACCAGCATGGCTCCTTTAAGAAGCTTCTAGAAAATCCCCAAACTCCAAGTCTGACCCAATTCTGGCAAAGGCTAAGCCAATCAGTGATGGCAGAAGTGCCTCTTCGATACCACATTTAAGAGGGGAAAAAGCTGTTGGATGACTTGTTTTGGAGAGGAGTAGTATGTGAGAGCAATAACTATCAGGACACCTAGGTCAGTGAGGAAGGAGGCAAGGGGAAGCACACTGAAGAAGTGATTCTCCTGCAGCTTGCTGAGATGGCAGGCTGAGTCCCTGCAGCCCATGGACATTAACAGTGGGGCAGAATCTTGCTGCAATCCATCACAGACTCCACAGTAGAGCAGGTAAATATGCACAAAGAAGGTCATGACTGTGAGGGAAGCCTGCACTGGAGCAGTCCATCACTGGGAGTACTACACCAAACAGAAGGGACCCACACTGGTAGGGGAAGTTTGTGGAGGACCATGTCCCATGGGAGGGATGCCACGTTGCCACAGGGGAGGTCTGTGAGGAGTTCTCTCCCTGAGGAGGAAGGAGTGACAGAAACAGCATCTGATGAACGGACTGCAAACTCCATTCACTGTCCACCTGTGCCACTGAGGGGGAAGAGGTAGAGAATCAGGAGCGGAACTGAGCCCAGGAAGAAGAAAAAGGTGGGCAGAAGGTGTTTTGGGGATCCAGTTGTCTTTCTCACTATTGTACTCTGATTCAATTGTTAATTTGGTAGTGGTATTGTTAAAATTAAATTGATTTTGTTTCCCCAAGTAAAGTGTCTCTTTTGCCCTTGACCAATTGATGAGTGTGCCCTCTGTCTCAAGGTTCAAGACTTTCGTTAGATCTTTTCCTCCCCAACACAATGGAATGGGGTAGGAGTGAGCAAGCTGCTGCATGGTTATTTGTTGCTGTCTAGGTGGGCTTAAAACATGACATCCACCCATCTCTCTCTGAAACAAAGCTCTAAAGAGCAAGATAGCCCTATGCATCATAGGTGTGAACTAGTCAGGGCTATTTTTCCTCAATGCCGGTTTTTAGCCCTTTTTTATTTAGGTGTATAAAAACATTCTAAAGTGTCAGCTTGCTATCTTATCAGAGATTGAAACAGAAAACAAAAACCTAAAAACCTAACCTAGCACTGAACTGTCTTATGATTTGAGGTCTTTTTCTATCTAAATCAAACATACTTTAACTCTAGTTTAATAGAAAAAAAAAATCTTTTTATTTACATATCTGTTCTAATAATTAAGACTCTGCATGACGTAAGTGGTATTGTATTGTCTCTCTTCTGGGAGCCCATGAAGCTACACTACCAAAGTGCCACCTGTGCAGGTTTGGGAGCACTCATAAGTCAGAGGAGGATTCTTCCACTAAGCAGTCATGGTCTCTTTATAGTCTGGTATGGCAGGATTATGGAAAGGAATATCGCACAGAAAATATTAACCAGAGTTTCTTTGGCAAGACATGGAATAACAGGAGAAGCAAATCTGAAATCTCTCCTTCAAAACATTTCAAATATAATGGATGTCACCATGTTAAACAATGGCAAATTAGTTCTGTTCAGTTTATCCAATAAATGATACCTCATTTTCTCCTGTCTTTCTGCCCACAAAGATCTGAATTTTTAATTGTGGACCTAATAAGCTGAAGGACACAAGACTTCTTTTTTTCTTCTTTTTTTTTTCTTTTTTTTTTCTTTTTTCTTTTTTTTTTTTTTTTTTTTTTTTTTTTTTTTTTTTTTTTTTTTTTTTTTTTTTTTTTTTTTCCAAGGGATTCCTCCAAGTAGGTCTTTGAAGAGGACAGAGTTAGCCCTCCTGAAGTCCAGGGTTGCAATCCTACTTATCATCCTGCTTCTTCCTCGTGTGATACTAAACTCTACCATGTTGTGATCACTACTGCCGTGGGTGCCCCCAACCTTCACATCCTCAACCTGACCTTCATTAATACAAGCTCCAGCAGGACTGTATGTAAAATCCTCTGGGCAGAACAGAAGAATGTTTTTTGCATATTAAAAGCAACCTGGTTATATTATAATATTCTCCAAATGTTTGTACTTTGGCTAAGAATATAGATCAGAAAAAGCCTCTTTACACTTCTCCCATTTTAGGCACATTTCTACCAATATGCTCTAAGGTCACCTCATAAAGTTGTAACTCAGGCAATCCTGCAAGGCAGAGATCAATCAGGTCTCTGTCCCATTGCCTTTTTCAGCTGGTGAGATGAACAGTCCTGCTCTGGGCCGAGCACAGGCCTCAGCACTGCTGTCTGTTCTGCATGAGAGAGGACAGAAACTGAACACCATGAGACTAGGAAACCCAGCTCAATAAACAGAGTGCTGTGCCGGGTTTCTATGTCTCCAGTCTAAGTTTAGCTTCCACACAAGTCAGAAGAGTAAACACTGGAGAAAGGACACCAATATAGCAAATGAGAAAGGACTCACCAGCATCAGCTACTTCAAAAAACGTTTCAGACTACATGTACAGAGGGAAGAGCATAAGACACAGAGAAACCTTTTCTGTGTCAGTTGGCATACATATAAGGACATTTTCTTCTTTTGGGGGAAATTACAGTACTAATGTAGCAAAGTCACTGGACCTACTTTCCACTGTTACAGAAGCTAGCTGATATGATTTCCAGTGCTACCAATGAGAAAAGTCTTCCCTAAGGAAATGGCCACTACCTTATTTGCTGTATGTAGCTGCAAATCTACCATAACTGCCATTCCTTTTCCATTTCGGTATCTACAGCTTCAGAAAAGTGATGTTAAGTTGACGAGAGCTCACACAGGAGTCTAAAGGGCTCTTCAGAAGAGTCTTAATTAAAAGAGAAGTCTCTTTATATCAAGGTACAGGCTTGAAAGAAAATTTAGAAGTAATTTGATCACAGTCTCTAGACATACACCACACTAGTTCAGGGGCACTTCAAAATAAACTACTGAAAGGTAACATCATTCATTAGCTGAAAACTAAAACTAAGCAACTTGTAGTATAAGATTACATGCTTCTAGGGAGGGAATTAACTACTGAGAAAAGTTATAAGAGATGGAGAAGGCTCTAAACAACCGTGTTCTAAGTGAAATGAGAAGTACAGTTTTTATTGCATGTAACATGGGCTGTTTTGAGTACCAATACTTGAAAATATGTCTTTGGATAACTAGATATGAGACAGAAAACCAAAATAAAGGAGAAAGGAAAGAACAACAAATATTAGAAGAGTCAAGTTAGGAACAGTAAAAGGCAAGGGGACTACTGAAAAGCTTTGGGGTAAAGATGCCACGTTACTAGCATTCACACACAAGATATTGCTGCTAAAATCAGCTTTCTCAGGGAGATGGTTAAGTTATTAAGCCACACTGCCTTTTCACATAGCTAAAAATATGCTTATTTAGGAAAAATCAATTAGCCTCATCATCTGCTTAACACAGTCTGCAACAGACAATGGTCCCACCTGGCCTATAACACTGGAACCTGCAACAGCAGAAGAACAGAATCAAGTCCTCTTGTCCTATATTCACAAAAAGGGCCTAACTTTGCAAGGTGTTAGAGCAACAGTTTTGCACTGAAAAACATGGATGTGCTTTATGCTAGTGACTGGGTCTGAAAAAGGCCTGCTATGAAAAGTGCATGAAAACTTACAACTTGGCATGAACCTTCTAGTTTTCAGTAGAAGTTATGATACTTACAGTGTCCTTTCAACAAGTTTACTTTAAGTAGAGTAATCCTTAAGGTCAGATCCCATCTTGGTAAGACAGTGGGACCTTCTATTTCAGGTAAAACAGGGAACGTGTATTTTGTTTTCAGTCAACTCTGAAAACATCGATGCAATTAAAAAGCCCTCACTATATTTTTAGTTAAAGGCATTACAAACAGGAATGATCATTAAGCCTGCAAATCCCAAATTGAAAGAATAAAAGTACACTGACAGACAACATTCCCCCTAACCAGTCAAAACTTAAACCATTTAATCATTCCATACCAAAATCAAGTACAATAGCAGCTTTTATTTGTATTATGCAGACACAGAAGTTTCTATTTGCTGTGAAGCACACCACTGACAATTGCTCACAGTGGCAAGACAGAGGACACTAAGAAATCTGGGAACTAGCATGGTGTTGACATATGAGAAAGGGGCTGAGGCTCTTGTCAGAGGAGTGAGCCAGAGACTTCTGGTCTCCAAGGGAGAGGATTTCTCTTCACCCATTCTTTTGCAATCCCCCTCACCTAGTTTTTCTTCAGTAACTATCTTGTTTATCCTTCTTTTCCCCTCACTTTATTCTCTCACTCAAGTTTATTTAGGTCTTCAGCTGTTAATAATAGGAGTTAATGCCCTTAAAACAGGAAAATAAAGCATGATGGAAGAGCAGTCTACAGTCCTTTTCCCACTTACACTCTGAGAGTGAATATGGTCTTCTCCTGGTTAATGATCCACCTGTCTTTGCCCCCATCTGTTCTGCCTAGTGATATAAAACCCTAACAGGAGCGTGATGCCAGTATTTGTCCAGTTATAGTGTCATAAAAGGCTGTGGTCTTTATTCAGGTCTGTATTGCTATTTGAACATCAACTTTCTTTTAATGAGAGATTTCCTCAGGATCCTGAGCTACATTTTGTCCATTATGCTGCATAACTGCTTTTGTCCATGGCAACTGCTCTGCTGACAGGCAATTTTTTCCAGATTCAGCAAAAAGAGAATAGTTCCCATAGTAAATCTTTGAAAAAGCAGAAGTTAGTGATACTACTCAGGACAATATCCAGGCTCAATATTAAAACAGCAACAAAATGGACCTATGGACTTTCATAAGTGGTGTTTACTTCCCTAAACCCCTACTGTGACTCTCCATGTGACAATGTCTGACTGAAGAAAAGCTTCCAGTAAAGTCGTTTTATTTAATGCTACTGTTATCCGTAACTTTCCAGGCTTTGCAGGCAGTTTTTTCTCAAACAGTGGAAAAGAGCCCTCACGCACCTCATTTGCTGCATTTAATTCTAGGGCTGAAAACTGAGTAACTGGTTTATTAATAGACCTTTTTATTGTCTTCAAGCGCTTGAACCATTTCAGCCTAACAATCTGCTCTGGTTTTAAGGATACTAATGCAAAAGTTAAGTCTTACAGCCTCACTAATAAAAAAATCAACAAAATTACTATTCAGAGTTTGGTTTTCCTAGTTTATTCAAATATAATACTTTTGAATTTTCTAAGGGTAATACTTTTACTGCTCTTTTAGCATTATATTGTTTTGGTTGATGTATGGCAGAACTGTAACGGTAATCATCTTACCCATCTTGACCTAAACCAAAAAGGCAGCATCCTCATTCTACCTTTGGCAGCTGTCTGTAACGTAATTCCAAAACCACAAGGAGATGAAAACATCTACTATAAAGAAACATTTCAATTTAAGACAGATACTGCTTCTACACTTACTGGCAAGCAATCCAATTCCATTTGCTAGCGATCCGACCCAGGCGGTCTTGCCTTTTCCTTCTCTGAAAGCGTCCAGCCACTCTAAATACAAGACTCCCACCGCCAGCGGCGATCCGTAACACAAGAACTGAGTAAAGAAGGAAACGACAACAATCACCCAGCCCCAGCCACCATCTGGGGGTTTCTGAAATACCATCTTGTCAGATGAGTGCAGAGGAACGGGCAGAACCTGTGTAAACAAAACCCAGAGAGAACAGAGCGTTAGACTGACCAAGGTTTGCTAATACAAGTGAGCTGTCCAGAGAAGCACATGTTCAAACAGGCTTGTTTCAACCATCCTTCCAAGAAGCATATGCAACACAGCATACAGGCAATGAAAATTAGTTACCATTTGGTACTTCTACCTCTTCTTCTGCGTAACACAGGAGCAGTACCTGAAGCATTAATAAGTCATACATACATCAGCACTGTATCGCAGAAAGAGAGAACATTTCATTTTCTGACTGTTAAATAGGCTTTGTGAAGACCTAAGGCATTAATAGCACAGTTAACCACATGGCTGCCTGCTGTTAAGACCTGAGATATCCTGAGTGAAGCATACAGGCTTGAAGGTCAAGAAAAACTACAAATATAAAATAAACCAAATAAATAGTTTAGGATTTAAAAAAAACCACAAGTATAAAAATACTAGTTCAAGGTCAAAAAAATATTTTTAAATCTCTACTTACTTGTAATCTTAGCATAGCACCTTGCAGTTTAGCAAAGGTGTTTGCCACCAGATAGTGTACTCTGGAAGGGGCAGGCCTAGAGGAAGACTGACAGTCTGAAAATAGTAACAGTTCGGCACTCTGCTCTGTCAAACAAGGTGATGTGCAGAGGAGTGAATGCATCCAAAAATCACTTTGTACGTAGTAGTAAGCGAAGTGAGTTCTAAAACTGTGTACAGGTGTGGCTTATGTGCCAAGACATGACATTCTTAAACACACACACACACACACAAAGTCTTCTAGAACCTGCCTGAGTGTCTGTCCTCTGCGCAGTTTGCACGCTGGCAATCACTTTGTGGACTTCTTAAGTGTAACTCTTACTCCTCTGCATGGCAAGATCCATCACCTATGCACCTAGGGCTTTAAATAACTTACAGTCCTCACACCTTCCCAAGACTAGCTTGTGAATGTAAGGACTGATACCTCTAAAACATAGCAAAGAATTTAGAGGGTTTCCAGACTAGACTGCTTTGAAGTTTGGATGACTCCAGTGATACTGGGAGTCCTTGTGCACCCAACTAACCTGCCCTTCCTCTCTACAGGGAGCAATCTGCTGAAGTGATGATCACAAAACTCATGTTCTATTTCTGACTCTGTCACTAACCAGACATTTGATTTCAACAATTTTATTTCCTTTACCCTGTAAGATAGAAACAATCTTACCCTGTTTACTTCATGAAATATTCTCAAGGATCATTTTCACACTGCAGGTTATGCATTAAGACTGCTGCAGTAACAGTTCTGCTCTGGGAGACTCCAAAGAGACAAAGCAGAAAAATAACTGTGTTGTACTGCCTTTTTGACTTAAAACCCAGAGGACGTGGTAAAAAACTACTACTGTATGAAAGCAATTGTGTAAACAAGTAACAATAAGCTCCTCATATACTGTGCTCAGGTAATTTTAAAGAATTTGTATGGAAAACTTCCCAAAAAAGCTACAGTATAAAATTTTGAGGAATACCTACTATAAAGATATGAAAAAGGCCAGTTCTCCTTAACTTAAATGTTACTTTGAGGGTAGATACTTACAGATGCTGACAAAAAAAAAAAGCCCTTCAGCTTCCTACAAATGTAACTTCATGTGGCAAGTCTACCTGCAGAAAAAGAGCAGCAAAGAAAGTTTTCAGTCAAAGTAGCACAGCAACAGTGAACACAACTCTGAAAAACTGGTGCCTTCACAGTAAATTTCTTCTTTTCAGAGAAAATTCAAAAGTAATCAAGTTATCTCAGTGGAGAAATACTGCTCCCCCCTCAGTTAATTAACAGCTGAAAGCAGCCTTGAGCCACCAACTAACAAAAAACGTTGTCTACTAACGTAAACTTGGACATTCCAGGTCCTTTAAAAGCCATTTACAATTTTAACACACTGGCAGTCCTTCAAGATATAGTATTTCAGTTACAAAGCTGTATGTTTCAGTTACAAATGTAAACTCTGCTTTATTTCCTCAAATGTCTGATAAGTGTCCCTTGATTAGATAAGATGCAAGAGTGGCAGCTGAGATAGACAGAAATAATACCATACAGTAAGGTATCCAAGCATTTAAAAGCTGCTTATAGGAACAACCACCACCTTTATACAAAAGGGGACTCTCATATTTCTATGCAAAATA
Organism: Actenoides hombroni; assembly: GCA_024336885.1. NCBI lineage: Eukaryota > Metazoa > Chordata > Aves > Coraciiformes > Alcedinidae > Actenoides > Actenoides hombroni. The sequence goes on along the minus strand of WUAM01009935.1, from coordinate 1,743,525 downwards.
TTTAAACTACTTGTATGCAATCACCACAAGAGCTGACATATGCATCTCTCCGCGCATTAAAGAAGCAGCGGTTGACTTGGTTTGTCCCTGTCTGGGGTAAAAAATGGTGGAAATAAGTTAAGTTTCCAGAAAAGATACTTCCACTGAGACAAAGCAAGGAAATTTTCAGAAAACCAGTCAAATAATGGAAACAAACAGTGAATAATCTCAACTCACACGTGTTTAGAAAGTAATCTTTAGAAAACAAATACATTTTAGCTGTTATATGGATTTCCACTATATCGGTGCCCTAAAATTTGGCAGAGAGACAACTGTGAGTTCAGTTCTGTTATTCTAAACACTTGATGGGAAGGAAGGGAGGGCAGGGTAGGAGAGGAAAAAGTTTTCATAGTCTTAGGTCATGCAGTCTTTTCTAATAGGAGACTAAAAAAAAAATAATCCGGATCAGTTCCTCATCTGTAGCAAGTCTGCACAGCTTTACTGGCTTTAACTAACTGCTCCCAACTTATGGCAGCAAAAGAGCCGACTCCTACATCCTGACACCTATTCTGCACCACAGATCTTTTACATCTTTTAGCTAAATAACAGAATTCTACGTAGCGAAAACATCTATACTTTCTAAACACTCCAAGCCACATGCAGCCTACAATTGTCAAGCAAAAAAGTGGAAACCACCATCATTTCCCCCTCCCAGAAATCATCCTCAAAGTGAAGAGAGATCTACGAATTCCCAGTGTTAGCTTTTAAGAGCCTACAAGACCTTGCTTTTCCTTCTCTTTCTTGCAGGTTGTCCCTTCACCTCACCCGGCAGCGTGCTTATTTCCCTTACTTCACAAAGTCCTCCTGAAGAGAGCACTGCACCGAGAGCCCTGTGCAAGAAGCCCATTCCCAGAGCCCTCTGCTGCAATACAGAAAGATAGGCCAGTCAGCCAAGCTGCTGCTGGGACCCTAGATACCCATACACTTTCCATTGCTACACTGCTTAATAATTCCCTGAAGATGACAAGTTGTAGTATAAAAGCTTAATAGCACAAAAAGGACCCAGCTGTAGGAACTAAACCTTGACTATGCCAGATACTGCCTGGCTGGGCACCGAATCTGCGCACGGGCTTGGGAGGGATCCAAAGTGCCTTGGCCATTTTCTGTTTCTGCTGAAGGAGGACACAGCCTGTACAGAGATAAACACAACCATCAAAAAATAAAGAAGCAGAAGCCCACACAGAAGAAGGCGCTCAGTAGCTCTGTTTTCCCTTGGAAGCAGCCAAGAAGACTTGGGTGATCCTGGCAACGAACAAAACAACCGTGGGTTTAAGATCCAGGTGGAAACCATGTCACAAACTTGACTGTTCATAAAACCTAAAGGTGTTGTTTCAGGCTCCAGGGAACCTAGTTACATCAAAAATACCAAAACGGAGAAGTGAAGCATAAAGAATTAAACAGCAACTTGAAGGTTAGTCAGAAAAAGCTTTTCAGTGAGCTGTACTCGCTGCAAATAAGAATCAGAGGAAGTGAGCAGCTTGATGAAAGCCTTTACCAACAACAACAACAAGAAGAAACCCTAGAGAACCAACTGCACAATGACAGCTTTAATGTGGAAAGAGAGAGAGGTGTTTGGTTGCAACTGTCTGCTTTTATCTAAGCAGATTTATCACAAAATTAAGCTCTATTTTCTATAAATCTTAAAATTCAGCTTAAGGATGACATAGAGGTGGCACAAAAAAAAAATAACTGGTCTAACAAACACAAAACATTAGCCCTCAACACAAAAACTCCTACTGATCCGTGGCAAAGGGAATCTTGAGACAGTAGCAATATGATTGCTTCCAGTTTGCTATTAGTGCAAGCAGAGCCTGGTTCAGTACGCTGCTTTCTGTGAGCAGCACATGGCCGCAAAGAAAGCTGAGGTCAGCAGAATCACAGGGCGATCCGCACTCAGCTATTCCAGTTCTGCAAGGCACTGGTACCAATTAAGACAATACCAGTCAGAATGGTAACATCCCTCACTTGAAGGTGAATCAGATTTAACACAGATTTCTACTTATTCTTCAGGCAACACTCCCACAATTATCATCTGAAGTTTCTGCTACCCTTAGCTTGCAAGTGACACCTAGATTGTTAGAGCAGCAGCGATGCATTACAGGTGGGTTTAGTGTACTCATCATATCCAACCACTTGCATACGCTACAGTAGCTCCCCGTGTTTAAATCTTTTCTTTCACACCAAATGTATATATTTCCTTCTCAGTTCTCAGCACTCAGGTCTACCTCTTCCTCATGCTCCTCTGCTTTCCCTTCTGTAAGAAGCTCATAAACATAAATATTTCCTTCCATTTCTGCCTAAGGAGGGAAGAAGCCTGGAGATTAAAACAAAACACCAGAATGAAATTTACTGATGACATAGTAATGTTCTCCTGCTGTGCAAAATTAGTTCACATAAAGGAGCATCGACCAGGGCAATGCACAACCCAGCCAGCTACGTACAAATCCGTCAGCTCAGCAGAACCAGTCCTACCTGTTTGCAGAGCCTCGCTGACCCAGAGGAGATGAAAACCTCTCCCCCAGCCCACTGCACGTGTAACTGTCTGTCAGACACCAGCACACATCCACGCAGAGGTACAGCCAGCACCGCTACAAACCATCTGCTGGCTTGATGTACCAGAGAACTCTGCAGAACGAGAGCACGGCACGCCTCACCTTACCCATCACAACTCCTAAGGGCTTCCCAGGGCATCTGATCTTGCAGCTGGTCAGAGTCCTTTGGCCAGGTCCTCCATGGGGATGGATGGGCTCTTATAGCCCCTGGCTGGCCTCGCGTAGCTTCTCCCCGTGCCCTCGGGGGGCCAGCCCACGCCCCGACTCCAGACCGCGTTACACATTGACACACATTGACGCCTTCCACCTCCAGCCCCGCTCTGACGGGAAGGCTCTCATCGGCACAGCGACGCGTGCCGAGAGGCGGCTGAAGGTCGCCCTCACCACCACGATGCCTCACGCTGGGCAGGACTGGGTGGCCCCACAGCGCCCCACTCCCGGGCACCCACGGCCCCCGAGACACCAGCGGGTGCCCAGAGCGGGCAGGCGCTGATGGGACAGGCACCTGCAGCTGCTGTGTGCCCGCAGCAGGGGCAGGCATCGTGAGGAGGCACCCGCAAGGGACACCGGCGGGTACTCCCAGGCAGCACCAAGAGGTGCTCATAGTGTGCACCGAGGGGGGGAACGTCGGTGGGCACCGCAAGGGACCCGGCCACCCCCGCGAGCCCCAGGGCCGAGAGCAGGTCCTGAGCCAGCTCCTTTCGCCTGAACCCAAGGGCTGCGGAGGCCCCTGCAGCGCTCCCTCCAGGCCACGCGCCCGGCCCTATCACCCCCTCACACCGACACCCGGGGACGGGACAGCCCCGCGAGGCCTCCGGACGGAGACCGTGGCGGAGCCGAGCCGGGTGGCGGCGGGGGACCCGCCTGGCTGCCCGACCGCGGCTCCCGCAGACCCGGCCCGGCCCAGCCCCTAGTGCCCCTCACCCGCCGTGCCCCTCGTCGCGGCCGGCGGTGGCGGCGGCTCAGCCGGTTCCTCCCCGGGAAGGACCCCCCCCCAGGCCCCGGGACGGGTTTCTCCGCGCCGACCGCGGCCGTGCGGCGCTGCGGTCACAGGGCAGGGCGTCCGCAGAGCGTTTCGGAAGAGGGATGGAGGAATTACTGAGGGCCTGGAGCTCAGGAAGCGTGTGCGAGAAGAGAGGGGGGAAAACAGCGAGCAAAACCCAAGCTTACGGTGTAAGGAAAGCGCCGAGACCCGCGAAATGGCAACGCGGCCAAGGGCGTGTGGGCAAAGAAGCGCAGGGCAGGAGGTAGGGAGCGGGGGGAGTGCTGTTGCTGGGGGCAGGGCGGTCGTTTCCCAAGGGAATGCCCGGAGTCAACGGGAGGAGGCGGGGGCTGGCTAGGGGAGCCAGGGGCTCTACTAAAAATGCCTGGGCTAAAATAATGATTTATATTGAAATGCGAAAAGGGGCATAAAAGTATGGAAATTTAAAAAAGTGCACCCAAGGCTTTTTTTTTCCTTTAGTTTCCCATCTTTCAAAAATCTAGAATCTAGATCCTGAAGTTTCTTTCTTCATAATGTATTCTGGAGGGGGAGGGGAGGGTTTTTTTGGTGTTTTGTTTGTTTCATTTAGCTTTGTTTTTTTTCGACTTGTTAAAATTTATTTGTAGACTCTGTGTGTGTTTAAATCCTTTTAAGAGACCTTCCCAACTCGGGCAGTTGTAAAGCAGGTCTGTTTACTCAGCGCTGGGCAGCACAGGGGTCTCCCCTCCACAAGCGTGCACGCCCCCGGGGCAGTTGGCCCTTGGATTTAGGTACCAAAGTGTTACGCAGTCGTTCTATTTCGCGGTCGCCTGTACATGCATTACCTGCCCCGCTTCGTGTTACAGTTAGCTATTTACGTGATCTCCTGTCCTGCCGCACATAACCAACAGTCAGACGTATTATTCTCCCGAGCTGTCTCCGAGGTAAGATTTACAAAGAGGTTCTCATCCCAGGGCTTGCCGGAAGGACACACGCAGATCCAGGTTACCACGTAAGTACCGAATGTCCGTCTGACTTGGTGGTAGCTTGCCATGGAGATTTAGGTGCCTTTTTCACTCGCGTGTGGTGATGGTGAATCCAGGCGTTCTGTTCCTTGATCTTGATTGCTGTGGAGGAGGTGAGAAGTACCTGGAACAGGCCTTCCCACTGTGGCTCCGGGGTCTTTTCTGCAAGAGACTTTACGTAGCCATAGTCCCCTGGCTGTATGTCATGTATAGGCCCATCTGACCCTCTACCCCGTACTCCAACCACCTGTTTCCTTACTCGATGAAGCTGTCTGCCCAACTCTGTCATATAGGAGGTCATACATTCCTCCCCAGCTTGCACGGACACTCCTTTCTGTATTCCATAGCATCGTCCCTACAAAATTTCAAGCGGCCTTGGTCCTTCCCTTGCTCTCGGCCCAGTTCCTATTCGCAGAAGGGCCAAAGGGAGGGACTGAGGCCAAGCCAAGTTAGTTTCTTGCCCCAACTTTACAGTTTGTGGTTTAATTAAATGGTTCATCTTTTCCAGTCAACCTCTTGACTAAGGGCAGTATGGAGTGTGGAGCTGCCGATCCATTCCCAAATATTTGCTGACTTGCTGTATTACCTTTGAAGTGAAATGTGGTCCTCTGTCCAAGGATGTAGCAGCTGGTGCCCCAAAGTGTGGCATTATCTCCTGTATTAACACTTCAGTTACCTCTTGGGCTTTGGCTGCCCTTGTAGGAAATGCTTCTGGCCAACCTGAAAAGGTGTCTGTTAATAGCAACAAATACGGGTACCCCCCTTTTCTTGGGAGTTCTGAGAAATCAATTTGCCACTGCTGCCCCGACACATTGCCCCTCCCAATGTGACTCTTTTCCAATTTGGATTAGCCTGGAGGCAAAGATCACGCTGTCGGGTTACCTGCCTCCCAGTGGTATACAAATTTCTAGCTATAATTTCTTTAATTAAGTGTTTATAGAGCGCCTCTACTCCCCAGTGCCTCTTCCTGTGTTCTTCTTTTACCAGAGCCCATATTAAAGGAGAGGGAATAATGATTTCCCTTAAGGGGTAAGAGCCCATCCCTCCTGGTTATATGAGCCTTCCAAGTCCACAAGCTTCTGATCTTCTTTGGTGTATCTTGTTTTACCCTCTAAAGAAATTTTACCATTAGGAATTAAAGCGCCTTCTGTTTCCATTTTCATCTTGGCTGCCTCTCTATCCGCCAGCTCGTTTCCCTTCTCCAATTCTGCGTTTACCTTCTGGTGTGCCTTAATATGTGTAATTGCCACTCTCTCCAGGAGCTGGGTTGCTTCCAACAGTCTCAGGACCTCTTCCGCACACTTTATGTTTTTGCCTTGTGAGTTCAACAATCCCCTCTCCTTCCAGATTGCTCCATGCGCATCTGCATTTTCCATAGGGCTGTCCTTCAGGTCCAAGCGGCTGGAATATGTTGCTTCAGTTGTTTCCAGACAGTCATGGTGTACTGGCTCTCCTGTGTTTCCGCTGAGAAAAGAAGCTGGATTGACAGTGTTAGTAACCACCATTTCCACATCGTCCCACTCGACCATTATGTCTTGGTGCTTCAAAAACCTTCGTGGGGAGAGCGAATGCCCACCCTTCGCTTCCAGTACTGTGGACACTGTATGGGACACTAACACAGTCATTTTCTGCCCCAGGGTGAATTTTCGGCCCTCCTGGATGTTTAGTACTACAGCTGCCGCTGCTCACAGACAGCCAGGCCATCCTCTCGCAGTCATGTCCAGTTGTTTGGAAAAGTAGGCGACTGCTTGCCAGTACGGGCCCAAATCTTGTGCCAATATTCCCAAGGCAATTCCCTGTCTCTCATGAGAAAAGAGGAAGAACGGCTTGCTGATATCTGGGAGCCCTAGGGCTGGAGCTGACATCAGGGCTCTTTTTAACAGTTCAAAAGCTTTTATCGCTTCTTTACCCCACTTAAGGGATTTCTGTTTGGTGGTGGTTAGTGCATATAAGCATTTAACCAGCAACCCATAATTATAAATCCATAATCGACACCACCCCATCATTCCCAGAAAAGTTCGTAGTTCCTTCACTGTTTGTGGTCTTGGAGTCTGGCATATTGCCTCTTCCCGGGCCTGTCCCAAGGTTCTCTGTCCGGCGTTAATCTCATAGCCCAAATAAATCACCTTTTGTTTCATTACTTGGGCTTTCTTCTCTGATACTCAGTATCCCTGAAGCCCCAAGAAATTTAACAGACTCACCGTCCAAACCACGCAAGCGTCTCGGGTCTTTGTGGCGAGCAGGATGTCATCCACATACTGCAGCAGTTTAACTTCTTCAAGTGGGGCTTCCCAGGATTCAAGGTCTCTTGCCAGTTGGTTGCCGACTGTAGTAGGGCTGTTTTTAAAGCCTTCTGGCATCACTGTCCAGGTAATTTGGGTCTTTTGCCCACTCCTGGGATTTTCCCATTCAAATACAAATAATTTCTGGCTGGCTTCATGGAGAGGGAGGCAAAAGAAGGCATCCTTCAGATGTAAAAGAGTAAACCAGGTGAGCTCAGGTGTCAGTACAGTCAGCAAGGTGTATGGGTTTGCCAGTACCGGAAAGAGGTCTTCAGTGATCTTATTTGTGGCCCGTAAATCCTGAACTGCTCTATATGACCCATCAGGCTGGCTAACAGGTAATATAGGTGTGTTAAAATCAGATTCACATCTCTTTTCACTCTATTTCACTACTCTATTTCACTGCTATATTTCACTACTCTATTTCACTACTCTTTTAATAGTCCCAATTGTAAGAATTTTTCCATTATTGGCCGAATTCCTTCCCTGTCTTCCTTCCTCAGGGATACTGTTTGATTCTTACTGGTTATCGTCCCTCTTGAAGTCTGACCTCAACGGGTGGGGTGTTCTTTGCTCTTCCGGGCACATCGGCAGCCCACACCCCAGGATATACCTGGTTCATGACTTCTTCACTGATCTTTTCCCCTGTAGAGACATTTGCTAAAGACAGGCTCATTATTTGTATATACTGGTGATCGTTTACCTCCAGAGTCATTTCTCCCTTTTCAAATTTAATTTCTGCACCTAATTGTTCTAGTAAATCTCTTCCCAGAAGTGCCTTTGGGGAGTTGGGCATATACAGAAATCTGTGGATGCCCCACTGTTTTCCCAGCTTATAGTTTAGAGGTTTACAAAAGTCTGCCTTTTCCCTTTGGCCAGTTGCCCCTTGAACCACAATGCAATCATTTTCTAAGGGCATCAGAGCTTGATTCAAAACCGAGTATGTGGCTCCTGTATCGACCAAAAATTCAACCTTCTTTTGTTCCCTCCCTAGCTGCAATATAACCAGTGGAGCCGCTCGGGTAGATCCCCCAGGTCCCCGTGAATTATTGTTTGCATATGCCACCGGATTCCCTTTTCGATTACCTTGTTTCCCTTTCTGCCTTTCTGAGCATTCATTTTTCCAATGCCCGAACTTCTTACACAATGCCCAGTCAAGGTGACCCTCCCCTGGGTGGTCTCTCTTCTTCTTTCCTTGTAACTGCCACCACCCACCTTTGTCCCCTTTTATATTCTTCTTCTCTACTGCTAAACACCCTCCAGGCTTCATCCAGTAATACTTCCAAGTTCCTACTTTCTGTAGGGCACAATTTTTGTAATTTGCCTCTAATGTCTCCAGTCGATTGCCCTAAAACCAAGGACATTAGTTGTTAGATCCAGAAAGGGATGTAGGAATACAAGGGAGTGTTGCGGCACGTTACATCCCGTAACCGGTCCAAAAATTCTGATGGAGATTCTGAGGGGCCCTGCTTAAGAGCAAACAATGCTGACCAATTTGTGGTCTTTGGCATTGCCTTTTCCATCCCTCTCGAGACCCATTCTTGATACCCTTGTAACCTTTCCAGCTGAGCGGATCTGTTCGGGTCCCACTTCGGGTCTTGGGGTGGTTTGATTCCACAGTCTTTCTGCCACTCTGGGTGACTGCGGAGAGCAAAGAACACGTCCACATATGACACTCTATCCCACTTGCCTTCATTTCTTAAGAAAATCATTGGTTGTATAAGGGTATTACGGTCTGTGGTGCCATCTACAGGACATTTAGCCTCTTGTTCCAACCTATAGAGAGGCCACCATTGATTACAGTATTTCATGAGGATTCGCTTTCTGTCAGTACCGCCTCTTCCAACAATATCTGTCCAATGTGCTAATACACACCCAAGAGGGCTCTTTACCGGGATTCCTCTGCTCTGTCCACCCCTCATTGTTCAATAATCAAGAGCTCCGAGTCCCGGTTTTAGCTCCTCCCAGTCCTTTTCTCAAATGTCCCGGCTCTCCAAGACCTGTTTCTTTCTTCCACACACTAGTTTAATTATTTCTGACTCTCGCTGCGCAACTATCCCGTCGTATAACAGAGGAATTTGGAGAAGACACACACGACACTTATCCCTTCGTCTGTAAGCAACACTGTACCACCTTCTTCCACAAGAAGCACGTTTCAATAACACCCAAGAGGAATGAAAGTTACTCTGTGTTCTCTTATTAATCCCACACTCCAAACATGGAATAACCCCAACGTTCCTGTTAATTTAGGGGTTTAAATTTTCCAATGCACCTGGAAATGACTCAGGGACCGGTTGTTCCCAATCCAAGGTCACTATATTTCCACTTGGGGTTGAATATACCCCTCTTAGATAAATTTGTCTCATTCCCCACCATCTCCAGCCTCCCACATCCCCCAGAGATGCCCAAGGTTCAAGCCCAAACCATTGGAGGAAGGACTCCCCCGCCACTTTGAACCTTGACTAAATCCTCTTACACACAAAAAGATCTTTAACAAAACAAAGTTTCTTCATTTGTCTCCGGCCAAGCCCCTCGCAGGGTTACGGAACTGCAGATTGGAACTCCACACTCGCTTTGCAGCTGCGCTGCGTCTCAAACACACTCCCACACTACAATCTTAACACAAAATGCCTGGGCGCTCACACTTCCAACATACAATGATTATTATAATTACCCCAATTGATATCCCCACGGCAGCTGATCCCAACTGATATCACCACGGCAGCTGCCAATATCACCCACATAGTCCTGTGACAATTTTGGAGGTCCGCTTACCCGTCACCCACTTCTTATGCAATCATTAGTAGGTCCGTCCTGGCTCCCGATACAGGGATGCAGCAGTGGCCTCTGATTTGCTCGCTCTACTCCCAGGATCACTAGCGGCCGCTCTATCGGTCAGCAAATCCCCTCTGACTCCTTAGGGTATCCTCCTCCCATACGGGGACTGTGCCGGACGCCGGACGTCTCTGCGCGATTTACCGGCGGCCCCGGCCAAGCATGGGTGTCCCCTACAACTTAGTGGCCCCTTTCCCTTGTGAATACACCTTTATCTGCAGCCGTATGTCAAGAGGATGTTGTCTGCTCCAGCGATGGGCAGCCGGCAGAGGAGGCTCCCCTGGGGAAAATGCTTGGGGCGCGTCTAGGGGCGTCCGCTCTGCAGTCGATCTCACAGCCAAGCAGAGGTCCCCCTGGCTGGCTCGCCAGACTGACGTGCGGAAAGAGACCTTCCCAACTCGGGCAGTTGTAAAGCAGGTCTGTTTACTCAGCACTGGGCAGCACAGGGGGTCGCCCCTCCACAAGCGTGCACACCCCAGGGGCAGTTGGCCCTTGGATTTAGGTACCAAAGTGTTACGCAGTCGTTCTATTTCGCGATCACCTGTACGTGCATTACCTGCCCCGCTTCGTGTTACAATTAGCTATTTACGTGATCTCCTCCTCCTCGAGTCTGCGCGATGCCTCTTGGTGGTGGTCGTTGGGGGTCGTGAGGATGAAGGTTGCCTGCTCCGCTTCGTCATCGCTGGTAACCTTTTGTCTTTGCGCATCCTCAGTAGTTTGTTGGCCCCTATTCAGATCGCAGGGCTGGTTTAAACGAGTCCTCTGTAGCTAGTTTCTGATTCTCAAGGAAACTGAGGAAGTTCTTGGTCCACTTGTTTCAATTTGCACAATAAGCCCTATTCTCTTGTAAGCCTATCTCGCAACTATGTATTCATCTTGAAGGTTAGCATAAACCCCTGTATTACTGGGACACCCCTCTGGCACACATCCCCAGTCAGTGGGCAGAGATGGAAGAGAGCCCCACCTGAGAGGACCCCAACCCGCTCCCACCCAAGGTTCTGAGGCTCCAGCCCCTGGGCAGAGCCTTTCTGTGCAGTGGAGCCAGCTCTGGCCGGTGCTGGCAGTGAGAAGGAGCTCAGCTGCGGTGCTGCCAGAGGCCACCCAACGCCACCTCTCTCTGCCACCACAGGGTGACAGTGGTGGTCCCCTCGTGTGCCAGGACCACCACGCCGACTACTTCTGGCAGGTGAGAGTGACCATCTGCGGGAAAGGCTGCGCCAGAGCCAAACGACCTCCACCCAGCGCTTCTACCACTGGATCCTGGTCCAGATGGGACTGCGCCCAGACGCAAGGGCTACTCCAACAGCACGGGCACAGAGCTGTTTTCTCACAGCTTCAACCCATTGAGGGGCTGAGGCCAATGCCAACTCAACCAGGCAGGTTTAGCTCCTGCCCGTCTCCACTCCAGGAGTGACGAGGCAATCGGTGATGGACTTCAAACAACTCTGTAAGAGTTATAACTGAAGACCTTTATTCACCAAAGCAGCTGCAATATATACAGTTCAAGCTCCTGATCACGCATCCAAAGCTCAGCTGATTGGTTACATTTGTTTTTCCACACACTGTCCATGCTCCTTAAGCCAATACGTAATTGGCTATTCTACATCATTTCTATCACCACCTCCCATCCTGGTTATCTTCTACTTTCTTCTTCTTTATCTTCTTGCTTCACTGCTTCGCTTCCTCCCTTGCCGTTCTCAAGCAAACCCCAAGGTTGTCGTCTGCAGCCCAATTTATTCCTACAAAGTCTTGCTGATAGCAGGCATGCCTGTTCTCCTCCAGGAATGATCCCACAGTTCCCCCTTTTCGTTTTTGTGCAAGCCAGACCCCTTGAATAGCTCTTTCAATCATCCTTCCCACCATCCTCCATAGACAAGGTACTACAGCTAACATCACTAACACTATTATTAAAATGGCCACCCCATGTATTAACAGATCCTTAAACCATCCTCTAGTTCCCCAGCCAGCCAACCATCCAGATAGTCCACCCTCTGTGATGGAGAACTTCTTCATGTTTTCCTGTAATTGTTTGATCTGCTTGTGGATAGATGCAGAATGGTCAGACACATTCACACAACACATCCCCTCAAAGTCCTCACGTCCATGTCCATGTGTCAACAACAACAAAGCAATCGCAGCTCCGCTTTGCAAAGTAGCGTGCCCAATGCTGTCTGCATCTGCTAAAAGCTTGGGTAATATTTTTGAGGTTATATTGAATTGTTTTGACACCCAACACCCTAATTTCTTCAAATCACCCAATGCTTTCCCTGCTGCTACGTTAGGAGTAAATAAAGAAGTTACTGCTATGAGAGGTGTGTTCCAAAATTGGATCTTATCTTTACATGTTTCATCAAAGTATGTAACTGACCTTTTTGCTCTGTTCCTGTTACCGTTCCATGTGGTCCTATTTAACATTTCTCTGTAGGAGGGTGCAAACATCGAACTCTTTCCGATAGAAGAAGGACCACGTGCTGGTTTGGTTGGTATCCCTGGCCAGGCTCTGTCCCCGCAAACTGAAAATACTCCTGGCGGTAACAGTTTTGCCGTGCCGTTGTTCCATGCCTGCGAGGCTACCGTCCCTGGGCAGTAGTGGTTCTCGTTACGATACCCTTTAGACATGGGGTTGGCTCGAGTACTTCCCATGCTATTGTCATTCAGCCATGGCCGCACATCCTTATTCTGAGCCCATTTTGCTGCTGCCCCAAACCACGGACCGCCAAATCTCATACAGCTTCCATTGGCCGCTACGGATCCTAATAGGCCCAATTCCCGTGGATCTAATCCACTGGTGTTCAGGTAGTCCACTAATGCCACCGTCTGATACACCCTATGCCACTGCGTAGAGTTCCTCGGCCACTTCCCAAAATTCCTATTAGGATACGTTTTATTATACCATTCATTTAACTGGATTTTATTCATGTTAATGAATGTGTCATTGCTAACATAGCCCTTGAAGACTGTTGGATCATACGTTGGCACCCTATTAAACACGTTCTAAATGGGTCCCCAGGTGTGGTGAGAGACAGAGAAGGCGACTCTTGTCCTGTTGGTTGGCAAACGTCACCCAAGCAACTTATCTTGGCAATATATTGGTTATACTGGTTGTTACCGGGATATTCCTGGCAATAATACTGTAGATCAAGACTTTGATGCCGATGCTATTCATGGCTTCACCCATTTCACCGGTACCCAGCGCATCCCTTTATCTGTAATGACACAAGCATAACCCCTTCCTCGGGTCAGTAACCATACAGGCCCTTCCCAATTTCCTGACTGTGGATCTTTTACTTGCACTCTCACTTCTGCATCCTGCCCCAATGTTCCAATGTCTGATTGGAGCCCCCGTAAATGTTTCACTATTGGAAGTACCATCTCATCTCACCTCATCTCATCTCATCTCATCTCATCTCATCTCATCTCATCTCATCTCATCTCATCTCATCTCAAGGGACTTCTGGGGACGGGAATAGGGTATAAAATGCTGAAAACTCTGACCAGAGGTGTGCCTACTTTATTAGGTCACCTGCTCTTGCAAGAACGTATAATAAATTGCTGCTTCACTAGTACATCTACTGCGAATCCTTTCTTAGGACTTTTGCATTTCTAACAGGACTGACTTTAAAACTGAGCTAATATTGTATTAAAATGCCTAGATGACAAGTAGAAAACACCTAGTCATTCCTAGTCAGCAGTACTAACATCTGGTATCCATTAATGTCTGTTGTATATGATAAGCTGACAAGGAGAAAACACCTAATCATTAGTATTACAATTGTATGTAAACTACTAACCAGTATTAAGATTGTATGTAAATTACTAACCAACTTGGTGTATAAAGATAGCGTGGATAGTCTTGGTGGGGGTGCATGCACCCAGCGCTGCAATAAACCAATGTCAGCTTTATAAACTATCATTTGGTTTGGGGAGTTTTCTTATTTACAATTTTAGGTAACAGGGGCAGAGTGGCCCTCTGAGATTCTTCCCTCCCACACGTATATTTGGTGAATTAACCTTATTTTCCTGCTAGCAGAGAACAAGTGGAGGAAACAGAAGTTTATTTTGCAAACCTGATTTGCCTGAAATATACAATTCCTAATTCCCAACATTTTTGTACAGGATGACTTTGTGTATTTCTTATCTACATTTAAGACATACTGTCTCCACAAGCTAACAGAGTATATATCTGGAGTCTGACAGCTACTTTTCAGGAAAAAGACACTGTATAAAAGATGCAAAACTAAACACATAAGGCAAAGTCCCTCGATGACACTATTACCTTGCTATAATGCATATTTGAATGCAAAGAAACAATCTGTTTTTTAAAGACAAAAAGACAAGATAACAGAAATTATACCAAAGGAAACAAAACTAGTTAAATTTTCTTTTCCAAAACTCCAACCTAAATGAGTACGTTAAATAAACATCCAAAAAACAGTTAGTGCTCACAGAAGTTATTTCACCAAACAAATAACATAATTATTTACATGCATATTTACAACATGTGTTCTTTACAGTAGCTACTGTTCAGGAAATATTCCCCATTTGGTTTTGGTAAGGGGTTCTACTCAGTGTAACCAATAACAGGTAACAGGAAGAAGTACAACTGAGTTTGGCAACAATAACAATAGTGTATCTTAGGAAGACTAATATGATTATATGCAGTCAAAAAGGAGCAGTTGGCTTCAGAATGTTAACATTTATGAAAGATATGAATTTACTCAAACTACAAAATTAAAACAAACTATATAAAACAACTAGAAGAGTGGAGAAAGGTTATTGCTGGAAGGTTAGATATACCTTAAAAAAAAATATCAAGCACTGCACATACTCTTGGAGAAGCATAGGTTAAAACATAACTATATTCATGTAGTCTTGAAGAACAGAGCAAATTAAAGGATAGTTTTTGTTTGTAAAAGTTGAAAATAAGCTTACCTGAATTGAAGGTCTTGAAAGCACTTCACTTCCAAAATATTGTTTGCTTTTTCACATATCAACATATAACACGTTTGTTTCAGGAAAGAGTCCAGACCTCACTCATATGTATTTCAGAAGAAGAAGGCAAAGAAAAAAAAACCCCAACCCCCCCCCAACAAACCCTTTACAAAACACTTCTCATGATATCATGATTGTGATATACAGGAAAAAATAAATAAATCCATATTTGAATCATATGCTCCTTAGTTAAAAATATTAAATACTAGATCTTGTATATGGGAAAAAGGATAAATCCTGATGTACACTAAACCAAGCAAACAATTAAATTTATATCAAGTTATTCTTCCTCTTTTTTTCCCCCCCAAGGGAAATTTTATGGGACAGTTCCCCATTAAATTTTAATTTCCATTATGGTACTTTTAAAATCAATTTTATTGCAGCCAAAACGTTGTTGATATACCTGTCCATAAAACAAACTATGATATATACACAACATTTAAGTTACAGAGCATAAGTTTACAATTTTCGGCAGATTCTGTTTAACAAAATGGAAATTGCATAACTTTAGTACTTGAAGAAACTAAACTTCCTTATTTTGGTACACGTTTTGTGTCCCCCTGTATTCTAACCATACCTAAAGTGGTTTAATAAACTAACATGAATGTTTATCATCTCAATGTTTTATCTTCTGTTCTGATTCTAGACAGAATTTTTCATATGCTTCTTCAATTTCTGGATCCATCTTATCATCAAGGTCATCAAAATACCTAAAAGAAGAAGTCACCAAAAATGTTCAGTTTATGTACAGATTTTCAGAAACAGTAAATAGGTGAAATATTTATGCAAATGTCAAGAATAAAACAGAGCTTTTATGAATACTAGTTATGACATTTACTAAAAAAGGACAAAAAAGAAAAAAATGGGTATTAGGAAAACAGAAACCTCAAAGCCGCATAGATATGTACAAATTGCTACAGTGTTTGTCACCATTTTAGATGATCTTATGCTGTCCACAGGTTAAAACACAGAAATAGTTCCCAAGATGAGAGAAAAATGCAATAATGCAATACAAGCTTTCAAAAATTTAATAATGCATTTGCACTGATGTATTTACAAAAAAACAGAATTAGCATTATATTAGCGTAATTTTGGTTGGTTATCATCCTGGTTCAAATACTGCATCAACTGTCTTGGTTGCACACTAGTGTCGAACTCTGATCCAAATGAGTTGATGTCTCAAACATTGTGTGAGGAACACTTTGACCTGAAGGAGTTGATGTAAGAAGCAGCTCTGTGTTTAGAACCAACATGTGCTTTGTGGTTAGAACAAGGAACAAAATATGCTAGCTCAGGGGGGAGTGAAGTACATTGGAGGATGAATGGCCTCATCCCCTTGCCAAGTTTTATGTCCCGATAAGATAAGGAAGTTTGCTGCTTACCAGGCAAAGGGTAATAAAATAAAGGGTCTCCATGACCCCTGACTCAATTGGTGAAAAAGGTTAATGCTACCCTTCAACCTCTCACACATGGAGGAACAGTGGCTACCCTTCTCTATGCTTCCTATGCAAATTAAGGGATATGTCAAAAAGAAGCAAAGCAACACCCCTCTTAGTAGGGAATAAAAAAAAAGAACTCAAGTATGCTGGCAGGTGCACACCCGCCACCAAAGACTCCCAAGGAACGGGCCAGACAAGACATCGCTGGAATCCTGTGTGGTGATCCAGAACTTTGCCTACTCTTTCACTCTCTCTCCTTCCCCACCCCCCCTTACTTTCTCTTTAAGTACACCATATATAGCTTTAGTCAAGTAATTAAGAATTAAACATTTTTTATTTTATGGACTTATCATGTAAGTCTCCTTAAATCAACCCATGCAAATCACTGGATCTCTGTCACTCCCTTCTTCCTCCCTGATTGAGCGGGATGTGACAACTAGTCAGAATAATATATTTATATAGAAACCCTGTATTCCTATTTGTTGATATATGAAAAGCAGCAACCTTAATTCACTTCCCTTTTGCATCTGCATTATATTACCTTCTATCACATGGTAACTAATCTTTCAGAAAAGACCTCTCTCATTTAGGTCAGATAAAAGACTGGATCCCATTAATGATAATCAGTATTGCACAGAGTGGGGACTACCACAGAGTTTCAAAATAAAGCTAGGAAGTGATAGGGATCACTTAGCTTGCTTTCTCTTCACAGTTATTGGGAAGTAACTCAAGTAACTCCTTATTTTCTCTAGGTCCAACTGGAGTGTTCATCACCATAAACTAGGACAACGGAGTTGTAGCTTGAACATGATAGTGTATGTAATTCCAAACAGCCTTAAAAAAAAAGTCAGCAGCTATTGACTCTCAAAAAATGTGCAGCTGCCCGTTTTTTTATCTTCTGTGCCTTAGTTCCAAACAAGGGAATCAGCGTGTGTATTAAAGAACCAGCCTACATATTTATTTTATTTGTTCCTCCTTTCCTGTAGGAGTGTAGACTCGAGAAAGAACTCATAGAACCCTTCTCCCTGATATCAGTCATGAGAAATAGCTGACAAAGGATCAGGATAGATTTGTCCAAGCTTTTCTTAAGCCTTCAACAAAGAAGGTTCTATAGTCACCTTGCATGAAGGTTGATTCAGTCTTCCACATGTCACTCTTCAGATTTGTCATGTTTAACTGCTGTCTGTCTCCCATTTTGCATTCAATTTGTTCTAAGCACAGCAGTTCACAAGGGTATTTTTTTTCACAGTATGAGCTTGTTGATTTCTGATGACATTTCTAATTTATCTTCCAGAGTTCCTGCAACTCCCCTTAGCTAGGTGCCATCTAAATGTTTTCTAATTAACTAACAGAAATATCTATTCAAACCAGAACTCTTATCACACATAAGCACAACACTGAAAATGTTTTTGGGTATCAAATAATATCATCAATAACATCTTCAACCAGATGAGTACAAAGCTCATAATTTATTTTAGACTGTATTTCTTCCACTGTTTTCCTATCAAATTCTTATAAACCAGTGTCAAAGTCAGACTATATTCCCATCTATTGCTTCCCCTTCTGTCACTAGGTTGCTTTTCTTGTTCTACAGGAATACTGAATAGCCATTTAATTGAGGGAATACTACTTATCCTGAAGAGAGAAACTTAACCTCCTCCCTTTGAAAGATGCTGAAAATTTTCTAATTATCTCTAGATAGGATGTGTATGTGCATCAGTCAAATGAATTCAAGTTGCCTCACTACCAACACTTGAAGGTCTGGTGCTTCATTTTGCTCGCAATTTTTTTTTTTTCAAATGCAGAAGAGAGTATGTTTGTATGCATGCAAAAATATCTGAAATTTAATTGCCCTACCCAGGTGGAGAAATATAAAATCTGTTTCAAACGTGTGTGATTACAAACCAACTTACACCTGAACAAATACATAACTTCCATTATAGGGCTAAATAATTATATTATTTGGTTTCATTTTTGTCAAGATTGGATTCTTAAATCTGTAGTAAAAATAACTAGTGTTAAAAAATCCCAACAACTATTACTGAAAAAGAAAACATACTGATTTCCAGGTCCTGATAAATCTGTTCCATTTTCTTCATAATCTGGAAACAAATCTTCTCTTTCAAGCAGCTCTTGGTATTTTTCTTGGTAATCTGGCATAGTAAAATGAGACCAAGTAATATATAAGACCAGTCCTCTACATACATCTATACAGTTTGAAAATACCCTATTTAATGAAAGCATAAATGTCATGAAACAGTATAGAAAAAACACTCTTCCTACAGTGTTTTCTCACAACATTGATCAACCTCTAAGAATGATACTCATCTTCCCGGAGAAATGTAGTCACAGATGTCTTTATCTTGAATGATGTTATATCATATTGTGCTCAGATTACAGAAATCAAAAACAACAAGGAAGAAACAAACCCTTTTGTTGCTAACAATGGACAAACAAAAGACAACTTGAATATTTCTGGCTTCCTGGAGAGACCAAGTGCTGAGGACTATGGCACAAATTCTTCTGAACTATGTGAACTCAAATGCACATTCTCCATTTCAAAGATTTACCTTCTTTTAATATAGAATAAGATGTGTAACACAAAGTCAGAAATTCAGACATAATTTTGTCTAAGTTGTACGAGTTTCAGATATTTTATGAACAACTTTTTATGTATTTCAACAGGACATAAACTTAATTGCAACTTTTTAAAGAAGATTGAAACGACAGGTATACAAAGCTTGTGACATACCTGGATCTGCTGCAGTGAAAGGAACACCATCAGAAGTGTAAAATGTTGGTTCATTCTAAGAATAAAGTTATACAGTAAGTTATATGTGTTCAGAGAGACAGCTGTCTGTAGCTTTCAGCAATGTGACTGTCTATGAATCAAGTTAAATTCATGTTAAATTAAGTAACTCTAGTGTCAGTACATTCTTACCATAAAATAGTTTGGGTCATTTTCAGGGGTAGCTTCTGTATGTGGAGAAGTTCCATGAACTCTACCCCAATTACTTGATCGTAGTTCTACTAGTTTCAGAAGCATATGTTTCACTTCTCTGAAATAAACAGAAGCACCATAAAAGTTAGAATGTTTTGTGCTAAGCAATAATTGGACTATATCTTGCATATACTAGATTGCCAATTCTCACAAAAAGCTCCAAAAAGGACAAAATTTAGTCCAGTCTGCAGATAATTTAGAGTTTGGTTTTTTTTCCTGCAAGTCTGGATGCTTTATGTGTTCCTTTCAATTATAAGGCACTCATTCTCTCTACTTCCTCTGTGGTAAAGTAAGGAGTCTATATGAAATATAAATTACTACACTTTTAAAATCAAGATACCAAACCTGCAGCACAAGCTGAAGAACAAATCCTTTTCTTATAAAAGGATAGTACTGAGGAAAACAGGGGGATAATTAAAATACAATTTGATGATGATCTAATTTATGCTCTGAACTTTAGCTCTCAATCACATTGAAATTCTGTAGTCAACAGTGAAAAGTAATGTCTCTAATACATTAGATGCCACCATGAATTTAATCCCTAAAATAAGAGAAATTGCTTTCTTCTTTTAAGCAAGTTCATGGAGAAAAGTTCAGTAAGTCTCATTAAGGAGGGGGGAAAAAAAAAATCTTCAGTTTTTTCCTCTATTAAAAGAAGTTCATGCTTCTGTGTCTTTGAAGCCTCAGGCTTGTGCTATTTTCTGTTTCCTGAAGCAAGATTTTCTTCATCTTCCCTGTGAGGAAGCTAAATTACAACCAATAGATGCCACCAGCTACCTGCTGTCCTCCCTCCATATGGCAAGAGATCAGGTCACATTGTCTGAAACCTCTATAGGTTTTAGTAAGTTTGCAAGAATGAGGATGAAATACAGTAGAATAAGATAACTTCATGCATGCAGTTGATTGTAAATTGAGAAACAGAATACATTAGTCAACCACTCATTCTTTTCCAGGCTGTAGTAAGAACTTGCCAAAAAGTTATGTTCTCAAAAAAACCAAAAAAACCAAAAAAACCCAAACCAACAAAACCCCCAAACATATTCCATTTTGCCCTTATATTTAGAATTATTTGTATATGATGTTTAATGCAGTTAAATTCAGATTTAAAAGTATAAACTATGAGATATCGCCACTATTGTATTTATACATGCTTTTAGAGCCTAAAGGTTTAACAAAAACAAAAGTAAAACAAACAAAAAAATCAACACAAACAAACAAAACAACCAACCCACCCAATAACAAAAAATCCCCAAAACACACACCACCATCTCATTAAGTGGAACATGCATCTCTAGTAAAAGATAAAAACCAAAACCAAACTCCAAATGAAACACATACCCCCAACACCTCCTCCCCCAATTGAAAATTATGTTTTGTTATGTGCAAAATGACCCAAATATCACCTTACTTTCTGTAAATGAAAGGTTTTTAAGACAATGTTTTGGATATGCTCATTATTCTTGAAGATTTTTAAGGTGTTCTGTTTAATATAAAAACAAAACACTGCAGATAAATTTATCTTCTCACCTGCTACAGTTTGCATCCAAAACAATATTTTCAATTCTCTGAATCATTTCCTCCATATCATTCTTTCCTTTTTCTTTCCAGGTATCTTCTAAAACCGAGCCTGTCAACTAAAGCCAAGGGATTAGTAATTGTGTGGCCATTTGGTTTTTTTCTGGTTTTTTGTTTGTTTGTTTGTTTTTGTTTTGTTCACTTGTTTTTTTGTTTGTTTAGTTGTTTGGGTATTTTTTTAAGCAAATTGTAAAACTTTAAGAAACTGTCAACAGAAGAGATTCTGTAACAATCCATAACATTTAGATGCATTGTGCAACTACTTGAGGGTTGAAGGTCCCAATGTCCTACATCTTTTTGCTAAACAGATTAATAGACCTTGCAAATAGTTTATTTTAGACTAGAGACAGTATGGTAACTCTGTGTCCAGTGTTTATGTTGCCTAGAAGTTCACAGCCACTTCCCTCCTGTCAGTCTTGAAACAACTCTCCAGTGATTTAATTACACTGTGAAACAGTCACATTATAGCAAAATGCATCCACGTAATAATAATTATTTTTTTTAAATATTGCAATGATTTCTTGTGAAAACTCATTACACTTCATCTTTCTGAAGTTGCACATCAGTGGAACGTGGAGATTGCATTTGACTGTACTGTTAATTGGGTCACGTCAACACAGAAATATAGTAACATTCTGAATCTTGTTTGAAATGAATAACAACATTTGTCAGATCTTAATTGTTTTAAGTACATGCTATGAAAAAAATAGACCATATTTTTGTAGATGATGCCACAGGCTTACCTGAGAATAACAATAGATTAGTAAGCTTTAGAAAGACTTCAGTCAACATACCTAGCATCAGACATGTCTGAGAACTTCTTCTGAGTATATATAACAGGAGCCAAGAATTATCTGACCAAGCAGGCCTGAGTTGTAATACATAAAATCTGTGAGTTGGAAGCTGCTGCTGAGAGAGCTTTAGCAGCAGTCAGTCTAGAACTGCTATGGATGAAAGTCTTTTCTGTTAAGAATAGGTACTTCATTACCCAATAATTGCACAGGAGAAGAGTTAAACTAGGAAAAAATAGTTTGCTACTACAGTCAAAATTAATAACAATTCCTGATCTACTCAGCATGAATATTGCATGATCCAAAAATACTTGGAATGGCATATGATGATACAAAGGAATAAAATACAAATATAAAAGCAAGCATCTTGGTCAGCACTTGTTTCACATTCTCAGTTTTCTATTGCAGTCCTGCCTTGATCCTAGGTGATTAGATGACAGCACCAAGAAGATTTATTTAAAAATAAATATATTGCAAAGGAAATAGGCAAAAAAAATGGTATATATCACCATATTAAATGGAAAGGACAACAGAAGACATTTATTGCTTTAGTAGTGAAATAAAGATTTCATGAGGTAGTCCAGTCTAGCTACATACTAGCTCTAGCTCCAACATTTGGAAATACTTTAAGACATCAGAAAACACTTGCATCAAAACCAAACAAACAAAACCCCCCACATCCACAAAACCAAAACCCACAAAACTGTTGTTTTTTTTCTGAAATGGACACTGAAGCCAAATATTCACAAAAATAGTGAGCTTTCCATCTTCTTTGGAGAACAATCACAATCAGAAAACACAGTAGCACTGGAAAGCTTCCAGATTTGTGTACTGTCTTTTTGAAAGGTTCTTCATTGGGCCTTGCCTCAGGGAAGCACTTTCAACATAAGGATGACTGCAGGAGTAAATATGCTAATTGAATACAATCTCACATTTGTTATGAAGCAACCTGCTTAAACATTAAATATGTTTTTAATGCATAAAATCCCATAAATACTTCATCATTTGCAGTTTTGTTTCCTCCGCCTGCTCCCAAAAGTACAAAGGTACATCCACTGCCTCAAAAGGAAACAATGCTCCCTGCATACTTTTACTTGTCTAGTAAGGCTTTTTGTAAAACAAAAAACAAAACAAAACAAAACACCAATGTGTCCGTGTCCCCCCCACACAAAAAAAACCAAAAACCCCAACAAAACCCCAAACCCCACAAGCAACACAACCAAACAACACACAACACCACCACAAACACACCCCCAACCACCATTCATTTTCATTAAAGCTGTTCTAGTTTCCTTTTCTAATTGCTGAGTCTCTCTCCCTTATTCCCTTTCTCTTCCCCTCTGGGGAGGGAGAGGGGTTAACAGAGAGCATCTGTTATAGGTCTAAGAGGCCACCCTGACCCTAAACTGTGACACCTGTTTCACTTGCCTCAAAGATCAAAAAAGATCTTCCTTTTTTCCCCACTCCAGCAGCTTCAGAGGCCAACACAGTTTGATCGTTAAAATCAGAGAAGTTTAAAGATGCTTCTTTCATTTGTCCCTCAATCTGATTTGGTTGAGCCTTGTTTTTAAATAAGGGGTATAAATGCTATTTAACAAACTTCTTCCAAGGCCTTTAGGCTGTCGGTTTTTTCCCTTCAGAAAAAAAGAGAGTGTTCCATAATCAGCCTAGCAGAAAGTAAATGGATGGGGAATTCCTGAAGACAGTAGAACGAATATATTTAATGGGAGGTTGCTTTAAGGAAGTCTGGGAAAAAGAGAAGAATCTGGGGATCTATATACCTAAGGAGGCACACCTCACACAATTTATTCTTACATGATTGCAGTTCTATCCAAGAAAGATTTCTCAACTGAAGTGTGCACATGGGGAGACCCACTGGCTAGAGTTTATTCAGAGACTCTGGATGGGGAAGAGGGAGGAGCATGTTATTGAAACGGGTCAGTATTTGTGCACTACGTGGAAATTTAAACTGTTGGAGAATATCTGTTGCACTGGAGGTAGGGCTCAGTCATGGAGATGGCATGAAAAGAAACTACAGAATTAATGACATGGGATTCGTGGTGAATGGAGGTCAGAAACTATGACTAAAAATTATATTATAGGAAGAGAGACCAAAGGTTCTTCCTTTGATTTCTGGCTCCCAGGAAAGGTTTGCTCTTATTCTGTGTGTAGATCTGACTTGCCTTTTAAGCACGCATCCTTCACCTGGTAAAAACCACCCCAGACAGACATGTCCATAGTAGTTACTGGTGCCTGTGACAACCCAGCCATTGGAAGGGGCTGGAGCAGCAGCTGCCTCTACCTAGTGCACACAGATTGTCCTGTTTTGTGTGTCTTGCTCTTTGATGCTATGGAAATACATTAATTTATGCTTTGCAGCTACATCCCAGATGATCATGGGTGTATTTTTAGACAAAGAAAAATAAGGAGGGAAGGGTATGTGCTCCTGGAGGATGCTGTAGTTTGGCAGTTGGTAAGAGGAATTAGAAAATGCTCTTTTCCATAGAGTAAAAGCTATGGTGATGTACATAGAATGGGAGTCTTAATCAGATTCTGCACACCAAATTCAGGTTCCATTTCTGACAGAGACATCTGAGTGCTTTCCCCTGCTTTCTACACCCCCCATGTGAATACACACACACACACATGCACACACATGCACATACATACATATACACATACACATACTCACTTTTTCTCTCTTCCAGGCTCCCACAGATCTTTGAAGGCCTGTACTTCTCTATGGTGGACAGGGCCACCACACAGAGCTGA
Organism: Actenoides hombroni; assembly: GCA_024336885.1. Lineage (NCBI taxonomy): Eukaryota > Metazoa > Chordata > Aves > Coraciiformes > Alcedinidae > Actenoides > Actenoides hombroni. The sequence continues at coordinate 1,719,261 of WUAM01009935.1, read as the reverse complement.
AAGTAAAATGATTCTGCCACCTGCACACACGTTCAATAGGTTGTCTTACAGTTTTCACCTTTTGCTGCTCGCTGCTGTTCACTGAAGTGTGCACAAGCACATACACTTTCAAAGGTGTATTTCTGCTAAGGATGCAGACATATTCAGAGGAAAATGTTGAATTGTTAGTGATGTATTACAGGTTTCTCCCTCTGTAGTTGTATTTCTCTGGCAGGAGGTGTCTGCATGCTTCTTCCTGAAAAGTCTGTGCAGAGACTTTGTGTTCAGGAAAAAGTTAAATCACAAATGAGATCACAGCAATATTCCCTGTGGGCTGAACTAGGAAACAACATGCAGATGCCTTCTAGGAAGAGAAGAAAGAAGTGTCTTGAGGATGATGTTTGAATCCAGTTGTCTTCAAACGTGGTCGAGGAAACAGTTCTGTTCTCTGGCCTGATATGGCAAAAAAAAATCATTTATGCCTTTTTATGGCTTTTTATCTCTGGGTAAGATTTGTCTTATGTACTTTGCTTTTTTTGAATTATAGTGTCAGGAAAGGCCTTGTGTGGTCTCCCATTAATGGAGAGATGAACTAGATGATCTCATAAAATTATTATTCTAAGCTCTATTAGGTTTCTATTGTGAATACCATATTTAGGATTTTATGGCAAAAGTACTTTTCTTACAGATAGAAGAAAGCTTTGCCTGTGTTCAGTTTTCTTATTTTTACATGGTAGTGAAATCCCAGCTTTGGTCTTACGGCCCAAGAATAAAGTTTCTGGAGAATACGAACATATTCTGGAGAATAAACATCCTTTGCCCTTTATGGGAACTAATAGGGATTATACATGTCAAAGGCAATGCAAAACCCGAGTTGTACAGTTGTTGACATGATGTTTAAATCCCAGCTGACAAACTCCATTTCCTCATTCAGCAGCGATCTCTGACAGGTTTCACAAGCTGGACAGTGACAAAAAGGGGGAAAAAAAAGCCTGACAATTCTCCCATAATTGCCACCTGCAATCCCATAGAGCGGAGAAGAAGTGAAGCCATAAATAGCAAGAAAGATTTGTCAGGCTGTGCAAGATGAGAGCATTGATTCAGCCTTGATTGGACTCCCTACTGCTGTCCTATCGTTATTTATGTCAGGTTAACCTCTCAGGTTCAGCAATGACATCTGTTTCCCATCTACTCATTTCAGAGAACACACTGCGGTTTCCATCTTGTCAGCTGGTTTTTCTTCTTCTGATTACATTGGAGCAAAGCTGCTGGGGTGATTTTGCTTTAAATAATGCCTAATTCAAAATGAATGTGCTTGCTTTGAGATAGGACATGTGATAAGATGTGGTACATTCCATAAAACATATCGACAACATTCAAGATTAAATGAAAACTATGAGGACCTACTGCAGACGTTTACAGAAGGCAGAGGCAGAGGAAAAATCAGGACGAGCAAGGGGTGGAAAACCCCAGACCTGTGGGCAGGTCTGTTTTGTACAGGGAAAATGTAATCTTCAAATACCCTGTAGCTGCCCAAGATCTGCAGGTGACGTGTCACCAAAGGGAGCTTTTACCACAGATTTGTGAGCAGATGCCTATGTCCATTTGCTGCTATATGTCTGCTGCTGTTCATCAATCAGTCCAGTAAAGTCTTGAGAGCTTTATTTCTGAACTTTGGTTGTTTTCAGTTTGAATGGGGCCTATTTTCAAAAGAAACCTTTCTAAGACTGTGGATTTTTCTTCCCTCCCATGCATGGTGCTTGTGCAGTACTTCACTTTTTGCTTTTATGCAGCAACTCCTGCACAAAAAAAAGCCCCACCCCACATTTCTTGAGCAGTACTAGCAGGGAGGGCACGTTACTGTGCTGCAAGCTGTGCTCAAGGAGAAGCCTTATAGATCTTCTCCTAGAGATGTTTCTTAGCTTATGTCTGTGCTTACTTACTAAACAAACTGCTCTGCTGGGATAGCACAGAGGCACATCCTTGACTCAGATGCCTTCTTTTGCCTCTTCTGTTCCTTTCTCTGTTCCTAAATTGTAATCACGGACTATTTCATGCAGAAGTTATAAGCTTGATACAAGAGTCATTTTGTGAAAATCAGTGATTATGAATTATGCAGGAGTCTAGCTGATATCAAGTACTACAGTTCTTTAAAAACACTTGTATCTCCAGTGTAAATCTTGTATTTTTACACAGGGTTGCTGGTTTCAATGCACACACACTAAAAAGACAGAGCTAGTATTTTAAATACTTCTTGACATACAATGCTTGCAGTACTGAAAATTTGATTCTGGCTAAGGTCACTTTACCTCTTTATTCTGGCATCCCTCAGGGCAGGCATTTCATTGCACTTTGTACATGATTTATGTGGTCTACCTATTCAAATTCCTAGCTGCATGGAACAGCATGTCTCATCTCATGCCAAGTAGATTGTTGGTACTTAAAAGAACAACAATAATGATTCTACCTGGAAGGAGAAAAAAGCTGTATGAGCAACATAAGAGACGTCATAATCAGGAGAATCTGATCTCTGAAAAAATATGAAGCTGCTTCCTTGCCCAGAGAGATCCATAAAAAGCAAGAAATTCTGAAGTAGGTTATTGTATGATCTCTAAATAGATTGGTTTAGTAGTCTTTCCCTTCTCCCTCCCCCCCAGTTTCATCCATGGTGGTGTTTGACTTTGCCTCTGTATTTTATTGTAGTTTTTCTACTGTTAGAAACAACTGCTACTTAGAAAAGCAGAAGCAGAGAAACTTTGTGGAATTTTTCTAGCTCTTATCGTGAGACAAGAAGATATTAAAAACAATTGCTGCTATCACATAATCTGTGTTGTTAAATCACCCAAGCCAAGTGACTGACTCCTGGACTGAAGGCTTTTAAAATAATCCCTTCCATTTCATATGAAAGCTTATCTTCAAAGTATTCAAACTTTAGCCAATCCTCACAGCTTCCTTCACAGAAGAGTTTGAACTCTTGTTCAATGATGGGGGGGACTATGGTCCAGAGAAGCAATTTACTGAAAGTCCCCAAAACCAATGGGAGATGAAACTATGCCCATGAGAAGCAGTGCTGCTTTCTGCTGTCAGTCCTTGGGGCACCTTTGCGAGCAGTTGATCTCAGCACGGCAAGGGGTTTAGGAATGTCTCACTACCCCCCATTTCTGGGGTGCTGTATTGTCCTGAATGTTTTGAGTCCTCAGCTTGGTCCCAGGTGCCCCCTGGTTTCTCTGGAAAACAAAACTGCAAAACTGGAAAACAGTTTTGCACTGTTTTCCACAATTAGAGAAAGCAAGGCACACAGCTCTTGCAGAATTTTTATTTCCCCCTACAAAGTTATAAAAAATTAGAACATCTAATGCTAGATTGATGCTAGTACTACTGTTACCCAAATTAGATTCAGCTCTGTACAGTACACCAGTTAGCAAAGACAAAAAGGGATGCAATAAATAGGTATGCCATTATTCTGCCAATCTTTACGATCTCTTTTATGTGGAATTCTACTTCAAAGCGCCTTTCTTGTTTGTTGCAGGATCACTTACATAAGCAACCAGCAGACGTGACTCAAAATAAGTGTTTTGTTAGTCCTTCATGTCTGTGTCCTCAGGTATTGAGAATCTCTTATTCCTATTGTCCCTGGCAGTTCTTCAGACTGACCCTACATAGCCAGTGTATGTACTCCTTTAGCTTCTTATTTTAATTTATTTATTGCCTTAATTTTTTTCTCATGTTATGCACATCCTTTTTTCAGTCACCTACATCAGCATTTGTAAGAGGTGAATGAGGATGTTGAGAGTAGGACTGGACAGGTAGAGGGACCAAAAAAGTTGGGTTTAAATCACTTTGTTTATTCCTGGTGGTGCTGTTTTTAAAACCAAATTAGGATTACTCCAGGGTAAGTAGACCTAGCTGCTCAATCTACAGAGTTTTTCTCACAGCCTGAGAATTTCATGCTGAAAAAACTATCACTCTGGCTAATCTGCCTCCCACATTGGGAGGGGATTGGGATTCTAGCTTCCTACTCCTAGGTAGGGAGCTTGATCTTTCTGTCATTTGCTCTAATACATGTATATATTAAGTCCCCTGATGGGAACAGTATTTTGAAGTACACTACTGTATGCACTGATGCTAGAGGAGAATCAGCCCTGGTAATTCTCCTATTACAGGACCTCATTTTGCTGAAGTTTGGCAGGCATCTGGTATAGGAACATAGCACTAAAATAAAGGCAGAGCATGTGTTCTGCTAAACCAGATGTTTAGACTGCTGCCAAGAGAGGACCCAAGAAAAATCCGACTTTACAAATGTAGGTATGCCTATGAAGTATACACACACATTCATCATCTTGTCTTTAAGTGCATTGCTTTGATATATTTGTTTGTCCTCGAATCCTGACATTGTGATACAAACCTAATGGAAAAAGCAATTCCTGACAGAATGAACTAACTACTGCAAGCACTGCCTCTCCCTGCTTTTGACAGTCAGCCTTAATCTGGAACCTTTTAAAGTAGCTGGGTGATCTGGAAATACCGCACAGTTTAAGTTAATTGTCTGCAAGTGCCTCTTCTGTAAATATGTGTCAGGCATCGTAAAGCACTCCCAAAGATTACTCATGTCAGAGGTGTGAAATTCAGTACTCATTGGTGTACTTGCAGGAGGCACCCACAAGAGCAGTTGTATCTACTTAAAGCAACCTGCCGTTGATTGGCATCGGCAGCATTGTGCAAGAATAAGCAAGCTTGAGATAAAGCATCCCTTTGTAAGAAGGATCTGCGCTGGATCTGATGCTGTGAATAGCATTGCAGGACTCTGACACAATGAATCATTCAACTTCTATGGGTGGGGAAAAAAAAAAAAAAGAAACATGAAAATCTTTCTGTTGGGAATGAGACCAGTTAAAATCTGCAACTGCATGGGTAGCCTCTGCTTGCCAGTCTCAGTACTGTATCTTTGCCTAGTGCTGTGTTTAAAAGCTCTTAGCTGAATGCTAATGACCTTGACTTGAATTAACAGGCAGAGCAAACAAGGTTAACTTTGATAGTTCTTCCTAAATGGATTTTTAAAGCTGGGTTCAGGAAGAATGTCTACATGACAAAGGCCACGATGTCAAGAAAGCACATGATCAAGCACATCATTTTCTGTCGTGAAGGCTGGTGTCCCAAATGTACTCCAAGGTCCTGTTGAATTAAGTGCTCTACAGGAAAGAAGAGACTGGCTGTGCTGTGAAAAACAGTCAAGCTAAAGAGGAGAAGAAAGGGGAGAGGGAGAAGAAAAAAAAAAAAAAAGAATCAGGTGCTTGATTCAGCGGAGTCAGTAACAGAGACACAGCATAATTTTGGTCTTAGCTTCCAGACCAGACTTGGAAATTACTGAAAAGCCTAAAGCCTACTTTTATTGTATTACTTGTAGTGGCTCCTAAACTATATTAGATGCTTCTTTTGAGTTGAGACTGTCATTTACTTTGGTTATACTCCCAGATGGTTCCAGACAAAGGCTTTCAGTGGCAGAGAGGTTGAGGTGTTAATCTGTGTAGGAAAGCAAATCTAAAAGGAGTTCTACTTCTTGCTTTGCTTGCAAAATATTACTTCAGTACTGTGCATATTCCTAGGAACTCTGAAGAGTTTGGTGACCCTTTATGAATTTTCCAAGCATATACTTTTCACCATCCCTCTTGTCTTTGAGACTACACATTTATTGAAAGAATGAACAAAGGTGGAAGTAAACGAAAATATCTAGTGTTGTAAAGGTTAGAAGGTACAACAAATCTACATGAGAAGGAGGTGGGAGTTCCCTTTTAAGTTAATTCACTGAGTGGTTGATATTTCCTTTTGAACTGATGTTTTCCATCTCTGCTCCCAAGTGTTTGATGCTCTGGGACTCAGAAATCCTTTTCCATAGCCTTCACAGTGTCCTTGGTCAAATAGTTTCATTTTGCTTTACATATTTTTTTAATGCTTTGACTTTGAAGGACAAAGGTACTATGTGACAGCAAGGTATTACTGCTGCGAGCTAGTTCCTTTTTACTAGATCAGGTGTCACTAAGAAGAGGAAAGTTAGGAAGAAATTCAGGAGATTTGTCTTTCTCTGTATCTGCTAAGAGTAACTGATCAAAATTCCTTCTGTAATGTCCAGTGTAACAAATCTAGGACTCACTTAAGTATGAGTAGCAGCCAAACCACCAATTTGCAGTTATTTATTCTGGGGTAGCAGATTTCCTAACAAAGGAGAAAAACGGTCAGTGTAAACTTTGAAAGTACATTAGGAGAAAACGGAGAAAATTATATCCCTTCCCCAGCAAGAGGTATGGTAATCTAATTAGTATTTCTCCAAAAGTGGCTTCAAATGTTGATGCCATTTCCCAAAACCAGCAGCTATTTACATTCCAGATCATTTCCAGCTACTCTGATTCCAACTGGATCAATTCTGTAAGCTCAAAAATATATAAATATTGGATTTTAGCCTAATGCTAGAGTAGCATATGGGTCATTAACTGTAATTCAGGCCTTGCAGGCTATTTGCTGACTCTTCTGAATAAAAACAAAAGCATTTCTCCCTCTCAGAAAGATCTGCTGTATTTTCTTTTGCAGGTTTGGGAGGTGGGGGGCAGTTAGTCCCTTTTTAAGCACTAATAAGCATTCAGAAGACAGAAACTGAAGAAATTCACCCATAGAGATTTGGCCTTTCCCTGCCTGGTGCACTGTTCAAAAAAGAAATTGGCAATTTGATAGAAATTTATTACTTGCTGTGCAGTAAACCTCAGGAGCCTGAATCAGGCCCAGGCACACAGTTGCATGCTTGGGATCTGCCAGGTACCCCCTTAACCCTGCAGGGAAGGGTATGCTTGGGGTTTTGGTTTTGGTTTTTGTTTCCTCATGTGACTTGTAAGAAAGTCTGTCAAACAGGCTCTGCAGGACTATAGGAAATTTAGTAGGTGTCTCTAAAATCTCTTCTGGTAATAAATAGCCCCAGAGATTACTTTTAAGAAGGCATGGATGAATATTTTATGATATTATGTTGGTTTTTTTCAGGGAACTTTAGGAAATGAGACCTGTCTTGTAGCTCAGGAAGTTGTGTTTGTCATTTTTATTTCCTGAGCAATCTCAGTTCTTCAGCTGCCTTTTAAAATAGTGGTAGCCCATGAGACTGAGCCACCCTTCTGTTTTAACATCATTATGTTCCCAAGGCATGAATAGCTTCCAAAAATGACAAAAGTATATCAAAATTATTTAAGAGAAGGGCATAATAAAACTGTCTCACATTCTGAGAATGTGCTTTGCTGTCAGTGGTTTAGCACAGCGCCCGATTTCTCGCAGCAGCTTTTCTGATGGTCTGCAGGAGGCAGGCAATGGATGCCCAGGGAGCAAGGTATGGGCCTGAACCTGCTGACAGTTTAGCTGGCTACCCGTGGTGTACGCACTTGTCAGAGCTTTAACCTTCCTCACTCTCGTAATGTTTGGGGGAACTGATGTGCTATGGCTGAACAGGTTGGGGATATATGGTAGCTACTGTTTTCTGCTGCTTCTGCCTTTCTGAGCCTCTCTAGATATGCAGAATGAGAGCAGACTGAATGGAAGAAAACAGACAGAACAAGTCTAGGTGCTACAGGCTTCAACGTTTCCCAGCAACTGCAGGAGAAATTTCTCCCAAGGATCAAGGCAGCCACCGGCTCCGAGGCTGCCATGAAACCATTAGTCTGCGACAGAAGCTTTGACAGCACGTTTACACTTTGCACTGTTAAAAATTAATACTATACTCCAAATGATGCACTGAGCACCACACACTGAGAGAATGAAGTGATGGACAGAATGACAGATGGGAAGTATCTATTTCCTGGTTATTTTTCATTACATTCAAGAGAAAACTAGGTGTGGGTGTAATCTGTTTTACCTTTTTTAGTGACTAATGATCTATCAGCCAGGTAGGTCTGTACCTGAATAATGTTATCTTTTGTCACAGTTTGAGTGAGAACAGAACAATTCTGTTCAGTGACTTGATTTTTCAGCTCAGTTCTTCTAACTGCCTGCACTGTCTGAAGTTAGCAGCGTGTTTGCACAGGCAGTGTCTGCTTCTGGCAGTGATAACACCCCGTGTTTAGAGTTGGTGCCAAGGGTTGGTGTGCAGAGCAAGGCCACTGCTGGGAAAAAAAAAAAAAAAAAAAAAAAAAAAAAAAAAAAAAAAAAAAGACATCACCAGCACAGTCATTCTTTTCTGTTTTTCTGGTAACTACAACAAAGCCCTTACAGATCTAAGGTAGTATGTGTTCATGTAACTTGAACTGGGCATGACTTAAACCAAGAAGAAGAAGGAAATTTACAGTTCTCCTACTGCAATTTTTCAGCTAAGTTTTGTTTTGCTTTTAATGAAAATTGCCAGAGTTGCAGTGCCGTTAAGACTTTTATGTTTGCTGATATCATCCATGCTGTTGTGGACAGCAGCAGTGCAAGTTCTTCAGGGACCCACAGATGCATTCTTCTCCAACCCCACCCGTTACAGCTGTCAAGCAATAAATGAACTGGTTCCTCATGTTAGTTTAGCGTTGGCTTGTGACCTATATTTTCAAGGATGCTTTATCAGCTTCTTTACCAGCGTTCTGACTCCCCCAGTCCTGCTCCTGTGCCTCCCTGTGCACAGCCCCTGGGGCTGCAGCAGCCCCCCAGCCAGCTGGAGGGTCCCAGCTGGTGTCCTGCCTCCCTGCAGTTGCTCAGAGCATCACAGCCCCTGCTGGGCTGGTACACTGCTCCACCTGCCCCAGAGCACAAGGCTTGTCACTCAGGGAGGATTGACACAAGCTATTAGTTGTGATGAACGCACACTTGACTAGTTCTGATAGAGATATTTTCTTTCAGACTGTGACATTATTTGAACAGATCACCTTTGTTTAGTACTCACCATACTCTTCATTCGTCACACAGTTCTCTTGAAACAACAAAGTTCCCAAATATGCCTGTGTTTGAAGCAAGTTCTCTGGTTTTCTGCCCTTCAGGTGCCACTATTAAGATCTCAAACACCTTTGTGAAAATAAGGTTTAGAAAAAGTTACTTCCCTGCTTGAGAACAGATTCTCAATAGGTTTATTGCTCCTAACTGCTGCTGGTACGTACACGAATTGAAGCTCAGTCAGAGCTCTGATTTTATGCCTTCTCCTTTGAGTAAATGAAGTTCTTGGAGGTGAGACAACAACCTAGGGATGAAGGGATTATCTATGTATACCCCTGCATAGGCCATGCTCTAGGTCTTTGAAAAAATCGCCCACATTTTCCTCATTCTGCAACCATGATGGGATGAGCATAGCTCAAGAAAACTTCAGAGCCATGTGGCATCAACTGCAGGACAAGGATATTGGAGCCATGTAGAAGTGATTTTCAGTGCTGAAATACAGATAGACAACAATAGTGCTACTGTAAGCTGGAGGCACTGGAAGATCAGAGAACTGCCTTCCAGTGAGTATAATACATATTTTGTAGTGGCATGGTTCAGGAAAGAAACAACTAACACCACTTTCAGGAACAGAAAACCAAATCAACGTATTGTTGCTGTACACCAAGTATATCGGCAATCATGAACTCACAGAAGTTATGTGGATATACAGAATGGAAACCAGCTAAAGGTAGCATAATACATTTTCATGCCCAGACAGGTAATTATCCTCTCTCTTTTTGGAGAAATAATGTTTTTGAACATGTCAGAGAGCTGGAAATGAAAAATGTTTTCAAGGTTAAAGGGGACCAATTCCTGGGTGAGTTAGAAATGTTTGTGTAATTTTTTGGATCTTAAACTCCTTCCCCAACCCTGTCCCCATTCATTTCAAGCCCAGAAGGATTTCTTTTCCCTGTTGGCTGGTGAAGGACTGCTGGGGCCACCTAGAGCAACTCAAAGCAGGACTGTCAGAAGCAATAGATTAAATCATCTGTGGCTTTGTTTAGGTGGGTTCAGAAGTGATATGTGGCTTTGCTGTTAACTACCAGATGTCTCTGTGCTGTGCTGTGGATGGGTTCCCACAGAGGTGGGCTCGCTTCTTACAGCTATGGAAAACAGCACATTCTTCTGGGGTTTATTCTGCCTGCTCAGTATGGCTCAGGTTAATGTAAACAATATATGTGTGCACAGCAGCAAAGAAACTGTCAGTTAAGATATCTCACCATAGTATAAAGCTACTGCACACCAAGAATATTTGTATTTGTGGTTCCACACTGCACCTGGAAACAGTACACTATGGAATTGTCAAAAGGGCTGATTAGTGTAATGAATTTCATCCTGTCCAGAAGCTGTAACAAAACAGTTTGCTGAGCCAGTATCACCTGATGAGTATGCATCAAACCCCAATGTAACCCCTGGAAAAATTAGAGAAGGAAGTAAACTGTTGTTGCAGAAATATAAACTTGCATGCTCAAATGTACTGTGCATGCACACGGAGAAACTGAGCTTTGTTATTGTACCCAGCAGGATCATGTAGTGATAAAGTGGGATCACTCTGGCATTTCAGAATCACTCTGTGTGTCGTAGCACGGTCCTCAAAATGTCAGAGCCTCAAGGAAGTGATGGACTGGTTTCTTAGCAGGTGAAAATCCCCCAGAGCTGCCCTGGGTACACAGATTTGCACCATGTGGAGATTCTGGCACAATTTTAGACCCCAAGAAATTTTGTTTCTCATGGAAATAAGTTTATTAAATTTTAAATAAAATGTCTGGTTTTGCAAAACCTATATATTTACTTATCTTTACTTTTAAAATGGTGCATTTGTGTAGAGAAAGGTTGGACTTTGCTACTTACTCCCTTTGCACAAACCAGCACAAGTCCCTACATGGCTGTGTGTGATTATTACATTAACACATCTCTATGGTTACACCACAGAAACCTTTAAGTGTGAATGCATGTTTTTCCCTTAAGTACCAAGATGTTCCTGATGGAAAAAAAATGACCTCTTCTTGGCTCCTGAGATAGAGTCAGGGATGTGATTAATGCTGACTGTATTCCAGTGTTTTTCCCTGAAGACTAGCTATTAATATTTTCCAGTGATGTATGTCCTTTCACTTAACCACAAATGGGTGGTCAGCAAGGTATCTAAGCCCACATTTTGTCTTAAGAAATCACTTTCACTGTACCACTTCACACAGGGCCTTTGACTTAATGCCCAGGGACTGTGTCTTCCAAGAATGCATGAACAGACACCTCATCCCATCTTACTTTTTTTTCAGTTATCTGCCATTTAAAGCAGATCCAACGGCCTGTGAAATGGAGAGTATTTCTAGATTTAGTAGATTACCTGGTTAATTCACAGTGGCAAGCTACTGAAAAGCCTTACAGATCAGTTGCTATATGATTGTTGATGTATAGCCTTGCAAAGACTGTTTGATTTGGCTTTATTTTTGGTTTCATCAGTTGTATCATTAGGTTGACCCAACAAATTAGCTGACACTTTCAGAAAGATTCACCTCTCATTTTCTTTTAAGTAATCACATTAAAAGAAAGGAAAGGTATCTGAGGTCCAAAGCCATGCTTTATTACGCTAATGTGCACAGCTAAATAAAAAAAAAAAAAACAAACCTGCAATAAATTAAACTGAATGAAGAACAAAAGCTGGTTGCTAGAAGGGTGCTCAGTCTTCACTCTTGTCCAGCAACTTTCAGTTACTTCTAAAGATTATAAATTCCTTATGGTCCTCTGTAGATTCTTAGGAAAGTCTCCTTTCTTCTATAACCCCAAACCCCTGATTCAGACTTTGCTTCCTGGTACAGACAGACCTGATTATCCTCCCAGACATTTCTTCATCTGCACTGTGGCACTGCCCACTCTGTGCCTAGGATCTCTGCCGTGCCACATTGCTGCTGGGAAGGAGCAACATCCCTCCCTTGTTGCTTCTCTGGGGGTTTCACCTCACCTAACAGCCAGGGCAAGCTTCCTTTGTGCTGCTGCCCACTGGCACAACCCCCTTAGCAGAATAACCTGTCCTCAACCCAGGCACCATCCTGCTCAACGCTGTAGAAATTTGCAACAGGAAAATACTTTTGGCACTAAAAACACTGGTTCTTTTTACAACTACCTTTGCTGTCTCCCCACTAGAATTCATTATAACAATTGAAATTTCTTTTTAAAGTAGACTGCAAGTTGCACAGGAGTGGAGAAACCTGTAACTGAACAACATCCTGCACAGACAAGGAGCTGCTTTTTGCCAGACATCCTGGGGATGTCCTCACAAGAGATCAGGGCAATAAGGGGATGATGGAGGCAGCTGTGAGGTACGTTTTCTGTGCAAGTGGTCCTAAAGGAATGAGATCTGTGGTGTTGGCATAAGCAGGCTTCTGGCTTCACAAGGTAATGTCTGCCAGGAGATTTTCTGTCTCATCTTTCACTCTTTGTATCTAAGCATTTATATGACTCCAAAACTGGATTACAAGTTTTCTGGATGCAGTATCACATGATTTTGTCCTGTTACTGATATTCTCTGTTTTCTCTCTGTCCATTAATTCCTCATTCTATATCCCAGTGACAGAAACTGTGGTGTCCAGTTGAATATATAGTGCTATGTATATTCTTAAAAACATATTTTTGTCATTCACACAGTTATGTGAATGCATATGTTCAGCACTGCAATGATTACAACCTCTTGTCACTAACAGATCTGAATCAAAACCACATTTGTCTATGAATTGCTATCTAGATCTTTAATAAAGTCCCAAACACCCCAGCTCAGTTCTTTAAAATCTAAGTTTGCTCTTTTCCTCCATGTAAACAAGGGATAGTATGTAAAAAACTAGTCAACATGCCCCTGGTGTCTGGGGGTCCTGGCTGCATTAGGGCTTCAGGCAAATCTCACAACAAAACCAGAAAAGTATCAGAGGCACAGAGCCACATATTGCTTTTCCCTTTCAGCAGACTTTTTTGCTCTGAAAAAACAGGACACACTGTTGTGCACGTTCATTCTAAAATGTGTCTTCACCTCTCTGTGAGTGACCATTTTGACAGCAAATACAGTATTTCTGGCTTTGAATAATTTTGATAAAAAGGTAAATAGTGTCCTCCTTTCTCAAGCGCTAACAGCAAGTGGTATACCTCACTCAGAAAATTTTCTTGAAAACGCCTGTCCCCCAAAGTTTTATAATGTTCCTGTTGCCAAGAAGCAATAGATATCTTCATGGGGAGGGCTTAATAAATTGAAGCACAGCAGCCAGCTTCCCAGAAAAATGTCAAAGAAGGGTAGGTGTCAGGGAGAAACTATAGTAACATGGGAGGCAAATACAGAGAACTACCAATGTATGAGTCCAGACAAATCAATTCCTGCCACAATTTGCCATCCTAAAATTGCATGAAAATGAAGGTGAGCTGAAAACCTGAAAGGCTTTTAAAATAAATGACTTAGATTTTTGGAAGGACTATGTAATTTAAAGGATATAGGAGATGCTCAAAATTTTAGTTGTGGGTTGATTCTGTGTGTTGGTTTTGTGTGTTGTAAGACTTGGGACTCATGAAAATGCTTTGATTAATTTATTTGGGGTTTTTTGGTTGTTTTTCTTTGCCTGTGATTGTTTCCTTGCAGTGTTTGCAAGCTCCAACTGCATGGTACTCCACATGAAACAAGAAAGTGAAGGTAGTTATTGTGAGCAACTTGTCCTAGACACTACGGTGATACAAATGATCATTTAAATCAGCCAGCTCACTCACTGATGTGAAATTTTGAAAAATAAATAAGATTTATTTTGAACTTAATTCACTTTAGATGCATAAACTGAATGAGTTTTAAATACTGGAGAAGAGGATATTGTTCCTAAATATTGGCCAAATCATGAGATTGATTTCAAAGGATGACTCCCAACTAAAATCAGTAATTCTGCCTAACAAATAGCTGGTGGCTTGATATACCAGCACTGTCTATCTCAAATGCATTTAATCAGGGAACAGTCTCCAAGTCAGATACAGCCTCAAGGAGCAACAATTATATTTGGATTTGCATGTTCGAAGAAGTCTAGATTTAGTGTTTCCATCCCTCTTTTTATATTCAAGAGGTATTTATAAAGTACAGCTTCAGATAGCTAAAGTAGCAGGGGCTGGATTTAGGTCCTAGATTTAAGTCCACTGTTTGCAGTTTTGAAATGGTGTGCTAAGAGCTTTTTGGTCTCTTTTACCTGTAAAGAATCAGCAGACCTGATTTAATCTCTAATGGCAAAAGCAAGGCAGAGAGGTATGCTCCTTCTGTTGCTTTCAGAATCAATAATGTCAGCCACCACATCAGCAGAAACGCAGATCCTTCAATTTAGATGTCTAGAGTACAGTTTAGCTGTTCCTGCCTGTCTGACTCTGGTTATTTGTAATACTTTGCAGTATGAGCACCCAGGACTGATGCTTGCTTCCTAATGTACCTGATGTTAGATATCCCGTGCTCTCTATGTTAGCAATCCTTTATTAGCTTCTTTGGATGGTACTTGGCGCCCTTTAAGCCTGCAAAGCTACATGTAAGACCACAGAAGTTAGATTTGAGCAAGTTTTGCATAAAGAATACACATCTTCTGGGGTTGTTGAGTAACATTTGATGTCTCAGAACGAAAAAAGACAAACTACGTTTACCCTTTAGGAAAAACAGATGTTTTTTGTAGGGTGTAGGGAAAACAAACACAAAGGAATGGATTGTGTACAATGGGGATTTTAGCATGCATGGAAATTAGAAATATGTGGGGATGAAGGTGAAAAAATAAGTGCTAAGGAGGCAAGATGGTCAGACATGTCATATTATCCAGACAAATTTTAAATTTGGAGCCATGTTCATTCAGATTTTCTTTTAAACACCCAACCTGGACTGTCAAACTCTGAGATGCACAGAGAGATGGCAATGTCAAGTCTTCAGTGTCTTCAGATGCTGATTTACATTCCAAGAAGCATAAACTACCTTAAGTCCCATCTTCAGAATAAACTTTACTGGGAAGGGAGTTGCAGTCATGGCTACAAGGGCTATTCAGTGATGATAGTGAGAAATGACTGACTTGTGGAGAAAAGAGGCTGAGACACCAGAAGGTGCCCTGAGGTATCATTCACTAGAGAAAACATGGGAAGCTTGGGAATCCCTGTTCAGAGGCTTAGGCCTACCATGTAATCATTAGGATTACAGACAAATTCTCTATTAATAGCTTGATTCTTAACTCACGGAGATGTCAGCGTTTTCAGATTTCAAGCCATTATCTCCATCAGAAGATGGGTTTCCTTGATCTGCTTGCTCATAGCAGAGGTGATGTCAGACTGGGTCACGGCTGGGGAAAGAAAACTCACAAGGAGTCCAAACCTGGTACACATACAATCCTAATGGATACAAGGTGTGCTGCAGGATACCGGAAATAGTGCCCATTTCCTCTGCCCACTCAAGTGTTAATTCTCTTTAATGAAAAATTAAAAGAATAGGACCTATGTGAACAAGGGAATACAAGCTGAAATGGGGTTGACCCACTTACTTTCTTTTCTTATATGGCACCTCCTAAATCATGCCAGGGAAGATGGATTATACTTTCAGTCATGAGATAAACCTGTAAACTAGTTCTTGTCTGCAGCACTTGTGTATTATAGATCTTGTGTCTTCTGAAAGATGAATAATTACAGTCCCTGGGGAGATACTCTTTCAAAAATGCAGTCATCATGGATTCTGCAGCGTGGGATAGCTGCATGGACAATGATGATAAAACGAAGAGCCTTCTTGTCCCCAACAGGCATGAAAGTGAAATGGGAGAAAGAACAGCTCTCGTTAGATTAATGAATGGGGTTTCCAATTTATGGACAAGTTTCTGTTTCCTTTGCTTTGATGAAATAAACACCATTTGATGAGGACTGCTAAGTACTGTCAAATCAAACTGTGGCATAAACCAATTGTGTACTCCTTGATTTAAAGCGAACTTGCCCCAACAAAATGTCATATGGAAAGAATGGATTCTTCAGAATAAATTGACTGGATTTTCTTTGCCTCTTTCCCTGTTTGGCAATCTGTCTTCATTGAAACCTTGGTGAATCAGATAACAAAACCTAATGAGCTGTGCATCATAAATCTGTAACATATCTCATGGATGAATTCTTCCCTGTGTATGTGACATTTACCTTATATTTAGAATTTCAGGCATACTCATTATCCAAGTGCTACATGAAGAAGAGTTTATCAGAATTCTCTTTGAGCATATGCTCCAAATATAACATACAGAGATGCTACACAGGCTCTCTTTTCCAGGAGTCTTTTTGGAGTAAGTATTTGAAGTAGTAAAGAAAGTAGTGCATAAGACTTAAGCCATAGTTAGGAAGCAAGTGAGCTTTTCATATCAAGGCATCTTTTGGGGTAGATGGAGAGCTCCTTGTTTCCATGTACTTGTCTGCAGTAGGTTGCACGCAAAGATCACCAAGTGATACTTCTCTGTCTGCTTCTGTTCAGTGCCACTGAACCAGGCAATTATCAGAATTGGTACAGTTGTGCTCTTATTGCCACTCTGCATGAATAGTAACAGGCATAATGGTCACAGAGACCCAGCTACCCTCTCACCAAAAGATGTCATGCACTCAGAAGGGACCAGAATATAGTCAAGCTTATATTGCCTTTGCCTGCCAACAATATCCACCATCATACTCCATTTTACAAAGAAATGTTTCTCAGTAGACATCTCTCCTTCAATGCAGTGGCCTGGGATTGATCTGGGTAGAACAAAGGAGACAGGATTTAATAACTATGCAAGTCAAAATGACCCTTCCAGAAAGGTGACAATAGCTGCAAGTGCACGGAGACACAGAGCTTGAAATCTTTGCACACATGCAAGGAAAGCTCTCCATTTTGCCTCTGGCATTTGGGCTCAAAGTGGGAAAAGGACCAGAGATGTCTTCAGCTACCTCATTAAGTGAATGCACAGCTACTCTCCCAGGAGCAGGGTAGGGTGTTTGTCACTCTCCAGCTTAAATGATATATTTCAAAGCCACTGTTGTTAGCTTCCAATAATGCCTCAACCTTGAAAGGAGTTTCTGTGAAGAAAAACTTGAAAGAATAAAGCACCTTCTAGTTCTAGGAAGACAAAGGATGATCAGCATTTACAAAGATTAGAGCACAGACACAATAGGATGCTATTCAGGACAAGTACTTAGATTTTTATTACTGCTTGTACTACTGCTACCACCAGTACTTTTGTTATTGTTGTCATTACTATTATGAAGGCAAACACAAAAGGCATGTGAATATGTTCCTCAATATACAATACCTAATCTCTCCAGAATGACAGCAATTATACAGAAATGGAAGGGAAAACAGCAGTATAAAGTCCCAGCGTTTAAGCTTCATCAGTCCTTAGGCAGTGACTCTGTCACCAATCCAAAAAAAAAAATAAATATATTGATTACACATGAGAACATAAAAAGCACATACCTGCTAGAGCTTCACACACAGGAACCAAGTAAGGTCTTGTACAACTTTTATCATGTTATATAATGCAAAATTGCCTGGACTAGCATTAATAGACTATATTTGATCTGATCATCACACCCTTTCTATCTACATGTAGCATTAAAATTCATATCAATATCACATTAGGTCAGAATCAATAACAAATCTCAAAGC
Organism: Actenoides hombroni; assembly: GCA_024336885.1. Classification (NCBI taxonomy): domain Eukaryota; kingdom Metazoa; phylum Chordata; class Aves; order Coraciiformes; family Alcedinidae; genus Actenoides; species Actenoides hombroni. Next base: position 1,701,728 of record WUAM01009935.1, on the reverse strand, counting down.
TCTTTCAGCTTGTCCTAATATAAAGACTAGATGTAAAAAAATCTAAACCTTTTCATTATATCTCTTAGTACTCAGAATCCTATTTTAAGATATTTAAACCCCTAAGTCGCAATGTTATATGGAATGTCAGCATTGACTTTAGATGGTGATGGTGTTTCTCTCAGTGTCTTTGATCATGGTCCATTTTCTATTGGTGAGCTGTCCCATATGGTTTTAGAAAATTGCATTTAACCATTCAATATTTTGCTTGTTGGCATTGTGTCAAGGAGTTTGAAAAGGGCAATAGCTTGTGCAGTGAAGAAAAAAAAAAATTAAAAATGCCATCTACCTATGATAGAAAATTGTCATTATAGTGTGCAAGTTAGAAACAAATTCTTGCTTCTTTGTTCTAAAATTTGATACTGTAATAGCTTAAACACTAGATTAGTCATCCTGCTCATTAAAACTGGAACCATAAATAAAAATGCTAATACAGAAAATACAGTCCTTCAGGAAAGTACAGAGAGGGTGGAGCAAAATTCCAGGCTGCTGGATTTTAGGGTAGATTTGACTATGAAATCTCTGGTATGGCTCTAAGCCATACCATTCCATTTAAAACAGGAAAGAAATGTTCAAGACTGCTGAAGTTAGGCTTTGTAAAACCTAAGTACTGTGTATATGTGTAGCCATTGCTCTGCATGTTCTAAGAAACCTCAGAATTCAGTATGTGGGCATGACCTTTGTGATATCAAGGATCTCATGTTTGCTGTGAGTACCTGTTAGAAATCCCCTGTGTACACTCTGAGCATTTAGGCACTTTACACTTTTCACTATCTGGTCCCAAAAAGTTTTGTGCATATACTAGAAATCTGAACTATGGTGCAAGGTATTGCAAAAGCAGCTGAACACCCTAGTGATGACAATGGAATGGGATGCCTGTTAGATTAGTAATTTTTCTTACAGATCAATTTAGACAGATTTTAAAAGAAGGCTACTTGAAGCTGTAGATAACATGCAGTAATGAGCAAGAAGATTGAACTATAGTACTCTTTAGTAAGGCTGTATTTATTCACGAGAATTTTTCCCAGTTGTCTTTATGTCTCAGTGTATTTGGAATATCTAGAGTCCTAGTGAGTCTTTATGGGTATCTTCATTATACCGACTGCTAAAGATGACTGCCAGAGCCAGCAGCAGCAGCAGCTATGGCTGACCTGGTCCTCCTGTAGATCTCCACAGAGTTCTTTCCATATTCTTGCTTTCAGATTCTCTATACTCTTTTTATGTGTGTGGATGATGGGATGACCCCAGCAACATGGTTATTACATTCTTTCCATCTGCCCACCTCCTGAAATTCCTTTAAACAACATTCTATGGCAATTCTGGACTCTGAGGCATTAATGTGAGAAAACAGTCGGAAGACACACAGGTGAAACTTTATATTGTGAGAGATTACTTGATTCGGAGGTCACTTGATAGAATCCCTAGGGAGTCAGTTTTGAAAGACGTAGGAGTCCAGGAAGGCTGGACATTTTTTAAGAAGGAAATCTTAAAGGCACAGGAGCAGGACATCTGCACATGCTGTAAGAAAGGTTGGAGGCAAAGAAAACATCCTGGCTGAATAAGGAAGTTTGGCTTAAAATCAGGGGAAAAAGGAGGGTTTATGACCTCTGGAAGAAGGGGCAGATGACTCGTAATGAGTATAAGAATATTGTTAGGTCATGAAAAGAGATAATTAGAAGGTCAAAAGCACAATTAGAAGTTAATCTGGCGAGGTAAAGAACAACAAGATAAATTTCTATAAATATGTTAGCAATAAAAGAAATGCCAGGGAGGGCATCCATCCCCTATTAGATTCAGGAGGAAATATGGTAATAAAAGAAAAGGAGAAGGCTGAGGTGCTTAATGCCTTCTTTGCCTCGGTCTTTAGTAATGGAAACACTTGCACCAGGGAAAGTCATTCCCCCAAGCCAAGACACAGGGGCTGGGAACACAACATCCCCTACAGTTCAGGAGTAGATGGTCCATGACATGCTGCTCAATATCAATGTGAATAAATGTATGGGACTGGGTGGGTTACATACTAGAGTGCTGGGAGAACTGACAGGGGTGCTCACCAGGCCACTGTCCATCATTTACCAGCAGTCCTGGCTGACTGGGGAGGTACCAGAAGATTGGAAGTCAGTCAGCATAACACCCATGTATAAGAAGGGATGGAAGGATGATCCAAGGAACTACAGGCCTGTCAGTTTGACTTCAGTACCAGCGAAGCTGATGGAGAAGGTCATCCTAGCTTCTATTACGCAGCACATGCAGAACAACCAGGTGATCAGGCCCAGTCAACATGGGTTTATGAAGGGCAGGTCCTGCTTAACAAACCTTATCTCCTTCTGTGACAGGGTGATCCACTTGTAGGATGAAGGCAAGGCTGTGGATGTTGTCTATCTTGACTTTAGCAAGCCATTTGACACCCTTTCCCACAGCGTTCTATTAGAGAAATTGACTGCTCTTGACTTGGATGGGCATACACTTTCCTGGGTGAAAAGCTGGTGAGATGGACAAGTCCAAAGAGTTGTGGTCAGTGGAGTTAAATCCAATTGGTGGCTAGTCACAAGTGGTGTCCGCCAGGGCTCAGTACTGGGGCCACTCCTGTTTAACATCTTCATTAATGGTTTGGATGACGGGCTAGAGTGCACCCTTGGTAAGTTTGCAGATGACACCAAGCTGAGTGGAAATGTCAATCTGCTTGAGGGTAGGAAAGCTCTACAAAGGGATCTAGATAGGCTGGATCACTGGGCCAAGGACAATTGCATGATTTTCAATAAGGCCAAATGCCAGGTCCTGACCTTGGGCCACAACAACCCCCAGCAGCGCTACAGGATTGGGGAGGAGTGACTGGAGAGCTGCCAGGCAGAGAAGAACCTGGGGTTGTTGACTGACAGCCGCCTTAACATGAGCCAGCAGTGTGCCCAGGTGGCCAAGAAGGCCAAGGGCATCCTGGCCTGCATCAGGAATAGTGTGGTCAGCAGGAACAGGGAGGTGATCATTCCTCTGTACTCAGCTTTGGTGAGGCCGCACCTTGAATCCTTTGTCCAGTTTTGGGCCCCTCTTTACAAGAAGAACGTTGAGGTGGTGGAGAGGATACAGAGGTGGGCTACCAAGCTAGTAAAGGGTTTGGAGCATGTGTCATATGAGGAAAGGCTGAGGGATCTGGGGCTGTTCAGCCTTGAGAAAAGAAGGCTGAGGGGAGACCTTATGCTGTCGACGACTACCTGAAGGGAAGTTGTAGCGAGGTGGAAATTGGTCTGTTCTCCCCAGTGACAAGTAGACAGAACAAGAGGAAATAGCCTGAAGTTGAAGCAGAGGAGGCTGAGGCTGGATCTTAGGAAGCATTTCTTTACAGAAAGGGTTGTCAGGCCTTGGAATGGCCTGCCCAGAGAGGTGGTGGAGTCACCATCCCATTCTTTTTCCTGTATGAGACAGTAGCAAGCAGAAACAACTTCCAAGGTTAATATTCCTTTAAGGAAATAAAAAATTTTCAAGACTTGGCCTCATTTAAATGATATTTAAATATAAAGAGCAATATCCTAGCTATGAGACTCAGTGCCAACTGAGGATTGGGTCCAAAGACTACAGTCATGTAATTTGCAATACTTGAGGCTACATCTTAATAAGACCGTCTGGAAATTGAAGTTGTTTCAGAATAGGGACACCCACTTTTCCAGTGCAGTTTCATGCTAATTGTAATGAGTCAGTGTGTGTGTGTGCTGCATTAGCATCTTGTTAGATTGTACATGAGATTATTTTTAAACTATAAAATTCTAGGGATAGGTTGTCTGCTGCTGGTGTAATATATCTAGAATTAACCTGAGGATCTCATCCCTCAGTGATCTGGGACTCGGTCACCTCAGAGAGTTGTACAAAGCCTAACTTAATTTTACCAGCATATGAGAAAGAGGTAAAATGAAAGATTTAAGATGAACAGATGTTATAATAACTTTCATCATAAGGTCAGGTAAATGCCAGTTTTGTTTTATGTGAGTTTTACTTCTGTGTGTTAGATAATCCTCATAAAGTGACTAGGGAAGTAGATAGTGCCTTCATAGGAATTAAGACAAATATGTAAATTATTTCCAAGTAAATGTATTCCTTTTAAAACAGGACAATTAAAAAATAATGCAAGTACAATTTTTAGCCAGCTCAGGATTCTGGAGTCACTTGAAGACATATTTTCACTGAAAGCTCAATCACTGCATAGAAGTCTCCCTTTATTATTTGTGGGAAATTGTAAAACTGAACTACTCACTCCACAGATAAACTGGAGGACTATTTCTATCTGAATAAACAGAATAGATCTGATTCTAATATCACTTATAGGCAATGAAATTAGGAGTAATTTCTCTGAGTCCAAGTAATATCAGTTTAGAAAACATGTAAGGGATGCTAGAGTGGTGTTTGTTGTAATGCTGTAAAAACTATGAAGATTTATTTGCATACATAATGCATTTCTGTGCAGGGTCCAACAGTTGACTTAGTTGCCCTGCCATGCATAAGTATTCTGTCTATTTAAATAAGGGATGAAGATACAACCAACTCCATACTTGTCATTGCATTCAGTATAGATGACAAAAAGTGACAATGTGTATACATTAGCAAACAATGACCTGATACAAATTTCCATTTTATTTCCTATTTTTGTTTTTAAATTGAGTTACTTTAATCCTTAAAATTCCAGGCCAAACTGTCCCTTGAGTTCTGGGAAATGAGATGGGAAACTCATCTTTCTTTTTAGATGTCTCAGAGTTTCTTAATGAGGTGTAATATAAATGTAATCGACTGATGAATATAGTTGTTTGCCTGTCTGAAATACAGATAAAGTAGGCAATGCCTGAGCATTGTCAGAGCAGTGGAGCTGTTTTTAACAGTGATATATATTCTATAGGGAAGGGATTGAAATTACACTGTGCAGAGCTGTCTTAGTTCTCCCTCCTACCCTAATGGTGAATCTATAGTCACTGTTTTAAAAGGGTCTAAATCAGGTTGAGTTGAAGGGAGGGATTTCAGCACCTTCTCCTCTCCTTTGCAGTGAGTTCTAGTGAATGTGAAGAAGTATGACACTATGATATGCAACATGATATCAAAAAAGTTTCTGTTATGTCTTTATTTTTAGGAATTACTCTGAGGTTGTGTTTGCATTAGGTCCTGTGAGTTTGTGTAATATTTTTTTTCCAAGTAGGTTTTGAAGTGAGTGCTTATTCCAGTAAGGGTTCCATTGCATTAGAACTGTAATAGCACCTACTCATGCTGCAGTGGATGATGTTCTACAACAAAGTGTGTTTCCATTTAAGGTCTGTATATCTATATGCTTCCTTAGTGAGCCAGGGCTAAACTGTATTTCTCTTTTGTAGAGAGTAAAGGGTGGGAGAGTTGCACAAAGCTTTATTTAATGTCCTTAGGATGCAATTCACAATATCTAAATTCAGCAAAGCTCAGCATTACACAAGTGACAAATTTTTATGTAGCTGAGGCTCTGAGAAGGTAAAATTCTGACCTTAATGTGACAGGTTAGACTGTGCAAGGCCTTTTATAAGATTGCTGACACTATTAGCTAAAGCACCAATATATGTTAATGTATTGATCTAGTAGTATATCTATAGTATATATACTTTTGTAATCATAGTGTTAATTGTCATCCAAGCTATTGAAGCAAGGAGATAATAAACAACTTATGAGTACAGAAAATTAATTGTAAAACACAGTGCTGAAAAGGTGTCATGTAGATTGTAATATCAGCTGAATAACTGGCTATGTGAAAACTCACTCTGCTGACCATTGTAATCAGGAAGATAGAGACACCTTAGTCCTCTTTTCATCTCTAGCATTCCTTTGTGTAGTAATAGGTTGTGAACAAAGATCTATATAAAAAAACCAGCTCCAATTCTGCAGTGACAGGCCAGATACCTGTTTCTAAGGCACAGTAAAAAACCTGTTCTTTAATAGTCGAACTCTATTTTAGCATGGTGTTGACAACACAATGTGGTTATTTTCTTCCCTTTCTTCTAAATGGAACTATTGATGATCTGCCCGAGTGTGCTTTCAATAGAAAAATACAGTGATGACCCAAGCTGTAAATAACTGCTGTAAAATGTAAAAAGGTCATTTACTAAAACTATCTGGGTTATTACTTAATTTACTTCTACCCCTGCTTCCTGAGGTTGGAAATTGTGCTGTTATTATGATAGATTAATCTTCATTTCAGTGCATTCAAATTCAACCTGCTTAATCAATGCTTTTGTGTGATAAAAGAACTTCAGACATCCTGTCTACACCTGTCCCTTATCCATTAAGTATGTATTAATGGGGGAGACTTTTAAAAGTTATTGGCATATAACATCAAATGACATGTCAGAATCAGCCAAATTAGAAAATATTCAGTGTAAAATAATTGATGGTGGTTCTCCAATAAAGCTAGAATGCACAGCAAAAGACTAATTTTTTCAAATCATAAAAGCAAAGAGGACATGGAGTCATGTTGAGGTAAACTCAAAAGGAGATTTCAGAATCTAGCAGCATTAAGTACTAATGTAACTGCTTGCTTAAGAAGTGAGAACTGCAGATAAATCAATTAAATTGCCTGGGGCATTAAAAAGCCCTGCAAACCAGAAACCTCTGAGAGACACTTTGACAACTTCTTAGGCCTGAATTTCTGTGTGAAAAATGGAACAAATCCTCAATGACTTCAGCTTTCAATTTCCAGTCAGAAACTTTCTGAGGTTTCTGAGCTGCAAGTCTTTTTATATGCTCAACTTGATAATCACAACAGATGCAAAGCAAAGTTTTAAATACAGGTGTGCCATGCTAAGATATTTCTTCCTGACTTGCTAGTGTTTCTTTGCATATTGTTGATAAAAGTTGTGCATGGGGGCACTGGTATCCTCAGTCTTTAAATATGAGAGCTTGTGTATTTGAATGCTATGAAGTGCCAACTTCTTCCTGTTAGCATTCTTCATACACATTTTCCTTGTTTTCCGGTTCTGGCTCTTTCATTTTGAATCTGGACACCAGAATTTCATGATGAAATTATTCTGTTTTGAAGACTGTAACTTGGAGGTTCTAATTCCCATTTAAAAAGCACCACTTTCTGTGTATAAAGTTACTTTTGCAGCCTTTGGTCATTTTATGCTCTGTTACACTTTACTGCTTTCATACCCTTATTTTCACAAAAGAAAAGAGAAAATTAGGAAGATAAGTAGTAGCCTGGAACATAAAAATATGTGAGACATGAAAAACAAAACCAAACTCTTCACTAACCTTAGGTCAAAGGAACATTTTAGGCCTAAGACAGAATGATAATGTATTTTCAAAACAAAGGTTTTATATCTAAATCAAAGAAAATGGAAGAAAAGACTACTGATTGATAATAATCAGGTTAATGAAAAGAGACATTGTGATAAGCCACTTTATCCACCATTCATTGAAGAGGACAGATAATGAATTTGTTTGTGATATCAGAAAAAGACAGGAAGATAGGGGATAAAGAGAGAGGAAAGACTAATAACTCAATGAAATACCATGCCTTGTGGTATCTGTTATGTCACTTACTTATATGCAGTGTAACTATGTGGGGTTTAGTCCTGTTTTATTTCAAACCACATTTGTTTAATGGCATAAAAATGCCAAGAACTTATTACCATATTGTACTCATACTTTCAGGAGAATAAGATAAAACACGTGCTTTCCTAACAAAGTTGCTTCTCAGTTTTCCTTTTACACCCTTGGATGCAGGAAGAGATGTGGAAAAGTATAGCCTGTTTCAAGCTGGTATCTTATTTGATGAACTCTCAAAGTACCTGGAAGTTTATTGGGACTTTCATACAAGCTGCCATAGACTTGGGGCTTCCCTAAGCTTAGGCAATCAAGGCGACTTTGAACTAATAAAAAAATATATTGTTATATTCCTTTCCCCCCTGGAAAACCACTTGCCTTTGGGGACCAAAGTAGCAACATCCTTGCTCATTTTGAATCAGAGCCAGCTTGTGCATGTCAGCATGAAGTACAGGCAGAGTTTGTCTGCAGTGGTCCAAGATGATCATGGGGTTGGAGAAAAGGTGAGAGAACAGGTGTCAGAGAGGTTACAGGAGTGAAACAGTTAACTTACATCACCAGCGGAAGACCTCTTTCAGTCTGAACTTTTGAATTCACAGTGCTAGATACAGAAGTAGCAGTGCTGTTTCTTAGTGACTATAGCCTTGTAAATTACATAAGCCATAACCTTCTTAGTTTTTAACCAAAATTATTCTCATTTAGTAATGTATCACATTGACTACTAGATGTGTGTGGAATATGACATACTAGTACTGTTGCAGGTATTGCTGACTTCAGCCTCTTATACTTATTTAGGCAAGAACATTTGCATTTATGAACGCTACATTAAATCTCATGACATAAGTGTACATGGCAAGTGTGTTGAGAGGGTTATTTAAGGTGTTTTTGCCATAAGTAGGAAACTTAATGCATAAGAGAACAGTTATGCTATCTATAATGTAGTCCTGCCAGTTTTACAAATTAAATGTGTGTAGCTTGCCATAATGTCTTTAATGAATTTATATTTCCTTTAAGATGGGCTATGGGAAAAATGAGAATGAGATAGGATAGCTTAATAGTTGAAAGAGGGAAGGACTAAAAGAAAAAGTAATTTTAATATTATGTCATGCCTGCTGAGCTCAATTTATAAAAATATTCACAACTGCAGGTTTTCTTTCCCTGTAGTTAATCCACTTCAGGAAGTGTCCTGTGCAGTATACTTTCAAGTAATATGCATTTTTATTTGGTTCATTAACTTCTCTTCTGTGGTTAACAGCAAGGCAGTTTATGAAGAAAAAAGACAAATATTAAGAGCTTTGGTATATGAAACAACAAGATTAAATTTCTTTTTCACAAAGGATAATTCACAAAAGTCCAAATATATCTAAAGTTTAGCTGATAAGAGTGCCAGTTTGTGGCAGTCGTCTATATCCTGTTTACCAAATGTTGTCTGCTATTCAGTAATATACAGTTCTTACAGAAACTGTAATAAAATATGGTATGTATACTATAGTTCTAAAGAAATTAAAATTAAAAACTCCATTATATTTGCGGGGGAGGGGGATGAAGAAAATGTCTTTCATAAATGTAGATAACACAGCTAGCATCTTGCACTTACATATATGAGACATCATGTTTCTAAAACCTGTCAATGCATGCAGAATTCAGGTGATTAAATTTTGACAAAATACAAAAGACAGAAAAAGTCTTTAATGATACAATATGCTCACATTCAATAAATTTGCACTGAGTTAAGATGAGATAAAAATCTACCCCAAATAAGCTTTTCCTCTCCACTTGCATGTTCAGAAAATCTAAGACAAACAGGCCATGTAAGGATCTCTCACATGAAATAGCAGAACAATTTAGGCAGCACTGAAAGAGGATTTTTTATTGGGTTTGTAGTTGTGTGCCAGCAATCCAATTACAGCCCAAGTAACAGTGCCTGCAAAGGAGCATGAAACACTTCAGTGTGCGATGTAATTAAGACCGCGTGTGTCTTCAAACAAGGATATATTCAGTAACTGCCAATGAAATAATAGTGTAACATGCATTGAAATGGTGGCTGCGATAGTATCCAAGGGTTCCTGCACTGTGGAAAACCCCATGATTTATAACATATAAAGGATACTTTTATCTTGCAGCTCTTATTTGAATATTAGTCCCCATAGATGAGTCTAAGGTAATTCACCAAAACTTGCACTGGAAAGTTTTAGCTGAGGTCAAAACCTTGGAAGGCTATTATAATTAAAATTAAAAATTTTGGTGGCAGTGCCTTGAAGTGACACAGAAGCCACAGTATGTTTAAATAATTTTCTATCATTACATATGATGTAAATGTAGATGTTCTCTTCTACTTTTGCAGCAGCAATATTCCTTTTACAGTTTTGATTCTTTTTTCTTATTTTTCTTTTTTTTTTTTCTTTTTTCTTTTTTGTACCTATGATGCTGTAACAGGCTCCTACAGCTGCTGCAATGGCCACAGATTGCTATGAGAGCAGCCCACCTTCCAACCCCCCCTGGCTCTGTTCCTGTGTGGGCTGCCCTGGGTGACCCTGCTCTGGCAGGGGGGTTGGACTCGATGGTCCCCAGAGGTCCCTTCCACCCCCTACCAGTCTGTGACTCTCCCTGACCGTACAAGATGAACAGCCCTGCAGTGGAACCACGTAGAGAAGGAAAGGAGGGTTGACGTGGAGCCAGAGCACACCTGGAAAGGAGCCTGTTGAAGTCACTTGGAGTAACCAAGAACTCTTTTTTTGTGACCTTTCACAAGTGATCTGTTGTGAACAACACAAAACAATCTCTCACTGTAATGAGGAAACAAGAGGAATGTTAAGACTTGACAAGGAGCAGGTCTGGTGCTTCCACTCTTCAAAGCTAAACCAAGCCCTGTAAGGGAGCAGCTCTTGCAGAGTTGAAGGAAATTCCTTGGCAAAACATCCAAGAGGAACTGGAATGTTCATTTCCACTGGGGATCGAGTTATCACTATGGCTGCTGTTACACAGATCTAGCAGTGCCTGGGATTTTTCTAGTGCTTCTGTGGATTTTGCAGGGCATGCAAGTCTTGTCTTACAACCACGTGCAGGAAAAGGGACAGCAGTGCCCTGTATGCCTTTCAGAGACCAGCAGCAGCTCCAAGAGTGAGTCTTGGGAGGAAATTCAGCAGTGCCTACACAGAACATATTCAAAATCCCATCAGACTGTGTCCCTGCCTTACAGATACTGACAGCAATATGACAGCCACATAGACACTGCTGTTGTTTAATCATCTTTTCATCCTGTAGATGTTGGCAAATAAAACGTAGCCTGGATGCTGAAATCTGCTAAAGTATTTGTCAGAAAGTTGGCTCTGGGAAAAAGTTTCCCAGAGGATGCAGTGGGTGTCAGGTCTAAAGGTCAGTGGCAGACAAAGTCAAGTGAAGGCTCTTTTGGATTTATTTTTTTTAAAGCAAACTCTCCTTCCCCAAGGAAGCATGGAATCTTTCTTTGCTACCTCCTAAATTCCCAGTGCCAACAAACATCTACAAGTTCATTTGTACTTCTGTCTTTTCTTGAAAACTTGTAGGGTTTTTTTTTCCTGAAGGGGAGAGGGGGTGGGGAAAAAAAAAGGCAAACTAGTGCAGTTAATGTATTCATGAACTCTTAGCACACAAGTTCCTGATGTAAATCAAAAAAGCCAGGTGGAGTTTTAAGCAACTGTCATGTGAAACAAACCTTCCTGATAGTGATAAAAGGGCCAGACTGGAACTACGTGATCAATCCCAGTGCCCCTCTCAGCACAGGGTAAGATTTGGCCTGGAACAGCCCTAGAGTCAGTGGGGAGAACTGGCTGGTTCTGGGAAGCAGTGGGTTGTAAACGTGCAGGTATTTCTGTTTTGAGTGTGTATCTCCTGGGGATCAGTGCTGCTGCTCCACCTCAGAGAGGAGAATGAGCGTGAGCAGTGGCCCGCTTGGTCTGGAGGCTATTCCTTGCCTTAAATACATGGGTAAATATCTATATATTTAATGTGGATAATTTATCTGCGTATATATTTTATATAGAGAAGTGTAGATAAAGAAAGGAAATAAATATATAGGGTTTTTTAAGTGCTACATGGCAAACCCTTCCTTCTGCGGCTGGTAGTGACTGGGAAGCCCCGGGAAGCAGCCTTGTGGTGAAGTTTATTCACTGCACGTGTCAATCACCTGAAAGAATTGTGCAGGAAGGTGCTAGAAAACCCCAGAAAGGCTCGTGAGCTGGCAGCAAGTGTGTGTCAGGGCCAGGCAGGAGCAGCAGCGTGCAGAGGGCAGTCGGTGCCGATGGAGACCCAGCGGAACGGAGGGTGCTGCCCTTTGCCTGCTGAGGCTTTGGGTACGTGACAGGGGGGTCCTTTGTGATCCACGGGACAGAGGGGTGAAAATCCTGTGGCTGAAAACATCCATAATGGTGAAAGGCTGCCTGCCATTGACAGAGGGAACTTCTGGGCTGGGTGGAAGGGTCAGTCCTTCCAGAACTACCTGGACCAGAAAACCTCTAAAAAACCCAAAAAAAGCAACCCTGCTTTGGGGTGTAGACTTCACATGCAAGTCTGTTCAGAGCTGTCCTTGACGTGGCAGTAATGCTGAAAGGATCTAGAATATGGGTAGTGCAGATGCTGTGTGTGACAGCGGGCGCTGATTCTTACTTTTGTTCTGAAATGGTCTAGAAAGTAGCAAGACGTATTTGTGATCATTTCTTGCCATGCTTCCTTTTGTCTCGTTTGTTTGGAAACTTCCTGGGTCGCTGTCTGCTCTTGACGTTCATTGCCCGTCTCCCTGGCCTTGTGCAGGTCATTGCTGAGTGGTGGAGGTGAAGAAGGACGAGGGGGTGGTTGTGGTGATGAGTGGTTGATCCCATAACACCTAGTTCCATGTGAAGGACTATTCGAGGCGGGGGAAAAAAAATAGGAAAAAATTCCGAAATGGGAAAACTCCTTCCCCACTGAGTCTTGTTTCCAGAAGATTATGGTAAACATTTATAATAATGAGGGATACACGTGGGAAAGAGTGACTGAGACCTGCTGGTCAGTCTGCTGGTAACTTGGTCCATACATCAACAGCTTCAGTCTTTCCTGGGTTTGTTTCCTTGGTTTGGTTTGGTTTTTTAATATCCCTGCGTTTTGTCTTTGTTAGGGAGTTGCCAAAGTTAAGAGCAGTGAACTGGTCTAACTGGAGAATGCCCTCCTGCCCCATAAAGAGGGCTGGCACTTCGTGAGAAGCAGCTCAACCCCCCCGTACAGTTCAGCATTCCTGCAGCACAGATAAATTCTCTGTGCCTGGAGTCCCCCTTCAGCAAGAACGACTTGTATCCTGTCTTCTCAGGCTGCCTCAGCCTGAGCAGCAGCAGGAAGATGTTTTAACGGCGTGACGGGGTTGAGGGAGTTAGGCCCTGTGTTTCTGCAGAAAGGAAGGTGAGACAGGTGCAGGAAACAAGGTGAAGACATTCACAAGAAGTGCCCCAGATAAGACCGGTTCGCGTCTGAGGGCGCGTGGGGTCCTGGGGGAAGGAGGAAGCTGAAGCACTACAAGGCTGTGGAATTCCCGCGTCTCGCGCCGAATCAGGACGGCGTCGGGCGGCAAAGTGGTGTTAGAGGAGTGGGTAAGAGCGTGGACATTCTGTATAAAGAACACAGGAGTCAAGGCAGCGGGGTCAGAACGGATCTCTCTCTGGATCAGAGCAGTCTGGAGAGCCAACCTCGGAGACCCGACGTGGGGGGAATAAATCAAAACTCCAGGTGGGTCTCGGAGGAGTTTGTTCACCCCCTGCGGTGTTTTCTCTGCAGCTACAGCCTGGTGCAGCCAACGCCAGGGTGTCCTGGTGCTCCTGCAGAGCGTCTCAGAGTGCCCCTGGACACCGAGCTCTTCTCCCCGCCTCGCCGTCGGCCGCTCGGCGCGCTGCCTCCAGCACCTCCCGGTGCGGAGCTCGCCGAGGGAGCTGGCAGTTGGGGGTGAGTGGGGAGCTGCCTTGTGTGCTGGGGTGACCTACAGAAGACTCTCAGGTTTGTACCTTCTGGGAAGTGCCGCTTCCCAAAGCTGAGGCCTGCCAAGGGGAGATGCCCCGCTGGCAGCCGGCGCTCCTTAGCGGGGGAGCTTCCCAAGCACAGACCCAGGGTGCAGGCTGCTTGGGGCTGCTGGCGCTGGCCAGTTTTGCTTTGTAACCTTCACCAGACTATCTCCCTTCCCCATATTCTTCATACCAGGCAAACGGACCAGTAGCATAGAGGGCAGAGCTATTTACACGGAATCATTGAGGTTGGAAAAGCCCCTTGGGATCATCGTGTCCAACCATTGACCCTACTCTACAAGTTCACCCATCTCCCCCAACACCACATCTAAGTGATGTTTAAACCCATCCAGGGATGGAGGCTCACCCCCCTCCCTGGGCAGCCCATTCCAATACCTCACCACTCTTTCTGTGGAGAATTTTCTCCTAGTGTCCAGTCTAAACCTCCCTTGTTTCAGCTTGAGGCCGTTCCCTCTGGCAAGGTGGAAACTGGAAACAAAAGGGTGAAAGTAGAACAGGCTGCAAACTCTGTTCTGGTTGGAGCACACGGTGACCTGGCTGCCTGTTTAGCTGCTGTTGCCTAGGATTTGTAAGGCACCTCTTGGCTGTGGGACCTGGAGAGTCAGTACTTGGAACAACAGTCTTGCATCAGCTTTGACTGAAGTTGAAATGGCTGGGGCTTTTCCATCACTTCTTCCTCTCCTTTGCCTCATCCTCACTCACAGTCTGGCTGGGGACACAAAAGCTCCGTGGGGTTTCTGCGGCTCTTCCTGGAGACAGGCACCTCTGTGCTTGAAGCCTTTCCTCCTTCTCCGTGTTCATCCTGCTGGCTGCCTGCTCCGTGTCGGGTGCGCATCCTTACTTCAAATCCATTCCTGCAACACCCTCCTGCCTTCAGTGTGAGGTGGATTGGTGACCTGATGTTTTGGAGAGTGCCTTCCGCCGCTTGCAGAGGCCACGTGGGATGTTAGCACTGCTGATAAACTCTAACTAAATCACCCAGTTATACAGGGATTGTGCTTGTAAATAAATATTCTTTCTCACCGCTGCCCCTCGGCCTGCTCTTGGAGTTCTTATCTGAAACTATTGCTTGGTGAACATAACCAGCAGAATCCATATTGCTCTCCCTTCTAGAAGAAGTCAACGCATTTTTTTCCTTCAAATTGGGTCAAGACAAGAAAGGCCATAGCTGACTAACGTGTGATAATTAGTTTGCCAGGTGTATACTTCATCCCCCCGAGACAAAGGCAGCGTTTCCAGGAGTGGTTTTCTTGACAGTGGTTATCTGAGCTGAACCCCCCATCTCCCTGGAGGGCAGGGCCAGCTGGATTTTGAGCCAGCCCTTTGCCGCGGGGTAGCTAAGCCGTCTGCCGACAGGATCCGGCTCTTTCGGGTCACTGGCACGTGGTGAATGTTCGGGTAGCAGGGAAGGCAGGTCTTCTGCAGCCTCTCACTCCTCTGTCCTGAATATATCCAAGTTTACATCCAATATATCCAGGGAGCATTGCGAGGAGATAGCAAGGAGAGCGAAGGTGACTTCTGCAGCCTTATCAAGATGAGTGTGCCGTGTCTTTAGCCTCGATCAGCAGCAGCTCCAGCTCTGCACAGAGCTTGCCACGTTCAGAGCTAGAGCTGACCGATGCCAGGCAGATCCCTCAGCAAGGACAGCTGTGATGTTTTCTTGGCTTAACATACAAATCTGCTTTGTCTGCTTTGACTTCTCCTTCTCTTGGCTTTTTTTTCTGATCACTCTAACTCGAAAAATGAGTTGCCACCTCTGTTACAATGTTTTTAATATTATGAATTGGAAAATAATTGCTATCCTCAGACGTTACGTGACCAGGAGTGATTGTTTGGCCTTGTCTTTTCCACGGGGTTACAGCCTCTCTGGCTGCTTGGAGTTCAAAAGCTCAACCAACATTTCACCATGATTTTTTTCTACACTTTGCATACGGCGACTGAACGACTCGCCTTGAGACACACGAGTTGGATCAGGAGCTGCCAGGATGCTGGCCCAGTTACCAAGTCAGGTTATGCCAAATATTAACCAGAAGCAGTAAAACCTCAGGGAAGTAAAACGTACTTGAACATTCCTGGGTGGAATGTGGTTCTGTCTGTTAATGTGGAGCTGCAGACTAGTGTGCTGTCTTACACAGCACAGATTCCAGAGCCAAGTTCCCTCCTGTTGTAGTTAATACCTGACTTGTTGCCTGTGTGTCAGTTAGGAACCAAGAGCTTTCTTTTATCAGCTGGGATTGCTGTTATGTGTGGTGTTAGCTGTCGGTCTCTCGTACGAATACCAGGCTTCCCACCCAAACCAAACCTCTGCTGCGGTTCTCAGGGGCTGTTAATAATTAATTACTTTTGGTTCTGTGGCACAGGAGTGGTCTCCTCAGTCACCTGCTTTAACTGGCAAGGTGAATGCGGGGTTTTCTGCCCCTTTCCTGGTACACTATACATCTGCTGTTGCAGAGTTTTCCTTGATAGTTGAGTTTCTAACCTCACCCCTTGCATGGCTGGCTGGCTGCTGCACTCGTGTGCCCACACCCTGTAGAGTCACAGAGTTCTTGTAGCTGCCTGGTCAGTCTTTGCAGAGACAGGCCCCGGGGCTCGTGGAGGACTGAAGCGCGGTGGTGTCCAGCGCAGCCCAAAGCAGCTGGTGCTTTGGGCCTTCGTGGAAGGGTGACGAGTTCTAGTCCGTTGTTGGTGCTTGAGTTTATCCTACACGAGGGCTGGCTGTGTGTGCCACACGTTGTGATGTGTTAAAACCAGCAGCTGAAACAGAGGGCAGCTGTTGTGGAAAGCTGAGGGAAGGTGCCGTTGGGCTCTCTCGGCAGGTGAAACAAGTCTGAAGTTGTGCAGCATATTTGCTCTGCAAACCCCTTTTAGGGCACGTCTGGTTTATGATCTGAGTATGGCAGGAGTCCTGTGCAGAGCCACGTGTTTGCTTCTCTTTTATTTCTACCAACACATTATTTTTCCTAGGTGAATGGGGTGAAATGAGGTGGGCATCACCAGCCAGCGCCAGAGAGAGTTCTGTTCAGTCACCAGTCTTGCTGCCTAAACTGAGTAGCTCTCCTTTTGTAACCTGGTGACAGCTTGAGATAGCTGGAGGATTTGCTGGACCAAAAGTCCCCAGGATGATCGTGTCAGAAGATGAACATCCTTAGAAGGTGAACCTTTGTCCTGTGTTGCCTGTAGATCTCTTAGTCCTTACCCTGGCCCTTGCCAGCTTCTCCAGCGATCTAGTGTAGGCTTCCCTGCTGGGTTGCTGATCTCAGCAGACCTTGTCCAGGAGAGGTAAGCAAAGCGACTTTCCCCTGTAAATGTCTCTTCACAGATCCTCAGCTTGTTTCCATCACAGCCTTACAGAGAAGTATTGTTGGCAGCTGATGTCACCAGAGAGTGACAATTGCAAATGCAGGCAAGAAGTCCTTAAGTGAAGGAGTGTTCTGCACTTGTCACCCACTGGAGTCTGCTACACCAGACTCAACTGATAGCCACTGGAAAGAGAAAGCAGCACCACCTAACAAGTGATGTATTTATAGAGCTTGTTTGGCCTCGGTCTTTTCAGGGAGATTTCTCCATTCATGCCTGGCCATGTTTGAGCCAGCAGCCATGGAGGGCTTCAACTTCTGGAGAAGCTTGCTACTGGAAGTGGTAAAGACTGAGTTATTTGTATTTAGGTTATCATTTTGGGTTTTCTTATGGGTAGAGCTCTTCTGATACTACTGCAGAGAGCATCTATTAAACATATTGTGTGTTCCTATTTCTCATCAAGCGTCAGGGTTGGTTTGTGCCTTCCTGCTTCTGCCGTCCGCTCTCTAAGGACAGTGATCAGCTCAGCTACTGCATCTTCAGCAGGGTGAACTTTGTTGCTTGTTTGGGGTTTTTTTTTTTCCAGAGTGGAGGATCTTCTCAATCTTACACTTGAAGATGCCTTTAAAAAGAAAGAGCTCGCTTTCTGCAGCCAGCTTTGTCACCTTGGACCAGAGGTACTGCTCATGTGGAGGGAAGAGGAGGTGACTGGGGACCCAAATGACAGAGTCTTCCGGAACCATGGAGCCGTGGCGGGTAGAGGTAGCTGTAAAACATGCAGAGATTTGTTTTCATAGTTTGTGATAAAGCACCCCCAAGAACCTATTCCAGATGAAACAGTGGATTTTAAGTGTGGCTCTTTACCTGGAATGAGGCAGAAATTCCCTTCCTGAGGTGAATGGGTGAAACTATGAAATTAGAAGCAGGCTGCGGGCAGCAGCGTCGAGTTAAACGTTGCAGCCCCTGAGTTTGTGTCGGCAGGATTCCATGGTCAGTCTGAAGAAGGAACACAACACTTGCGTGGGAACCGAAGGCAAGGAGAAAACCTTGATGTGAAACCTGGCCTGCATCGAAGCGTTAGGTGAATGCAATCAAGGCAGAGTTCCGTGGTTAAAAAAAGCATCTGCTGAAGGCAGTGTCAGACCCTCCACGTCCATCACAAAGAGGGGGGAGGACCACGGGAGGCCTTTGGCTTTCGACTCCCGGGTTAGTTCCGTGCCCAGCAGCGCGGAATCCGGGTGGGAGGAAAAGCTGCAGCGAGGAGCTGGGTGCAGGGCCCCTCGTAAACCGGTTTAAATCACACCCGTTCCTCTTCAGGGCACTTGATTCCTCTTGGAGCCTTTCTGCCTCGGGTAGGGTTCTGACAGGAAAAGCTCTGCAGGGTTCTGAAGTAAAGCTTTTCAGAATCCTGCCACGTTTCTGACACTTTCTGCATTATGAACACGGCCTCTTTTGCTGCTGCCTTTGAATTTTGCACGTGGCTTTATTTGGAAACATTAGTAATCATGAAAGGGTCGTTAGCTGCACAATCCCCGGGGCGTTCAGAGGGGGAAGCCTGGTTTTGAGAGCTCCAGGAACGAGGGTGTAGGGAAAGTAAACTCACGGGATCTTTCAAAGAGGTCATCATCATTTACTTTATTTATATGTTTATTTATATAAATGAAATGTGCATTTATAAATCCACGGGGAGAATAACACAGGTGCAGGGAAGGAGAATAACACAGGTGCAGGGAAGGAGAATAATACAGGTGCATTTGAAGGTAAAGAGGTCTTCAAATGCATATTAAAGCCAGAGAATTTTATTCTGCGCAGGAACATTGTTGGTTTAACGTAACTTGAGGACCTAGAACTGTGTTTTTGTTACAGAATGTGTAAAATCAGGTTCCCTTCAGGAAGAGCCGCGCGGTTGGTGGTTGGAACGTTGCAGAAGCACGGCCTCAGCCTGATCTGTTCCCTTCCTCCCCCTCGGAAGGTGCCGGGCCGCGTCGAGCCGTCGGCGGTGATGCCTGGTAGTCTGTTGCTGTAAACATCCCCGACTGGAAGCTGTACCACTCCCAGCTTTCAGTCAGATGTTTGCTGCACCCGCCTACCCTTGGACAGCGTCCGAAGGAGGAGGTGTCCCCGGCACCTCTGCTGGCTCCGGAGCTGCACCAGGGGCTCTGTGGGCACAGTGGTATCTCCTGGAAGGGAAGGAACCCGCCGCTCTCCCCAGCTCGGGCTGGGGCCCCGGCCTGCCGGGAGCTGCCTCGCGGGAAGGCGGCACCGGCCAGAGCCTCGTTTCTTCTGGGGTGACCCACAAACCAGACTGGGTTCTGCCTCAGCAGCTGTGGGCACTGGGGACCCTGGGGGAAAGCTACTGTAAGTGCTGCTGAATCCTTAGCAGGCATCTTAGCTGACGTGCCTTCTTTTGCTGGTGGGTGGTTTTGTTGGGCTTTTTTTATTATTATTTTATTGTTTGGGTTTTGGGGTTTTTTTTTTCCTGAAATTCCAGATTTTCATTCTCCTATGAATGGTGGTGCTCTTGTTGTTTGCATGTAACCCAAGGCCAAAATAAAGGTTAAAAAGCACAATACAGGATGGGCTTTTGTGCCAAGTACCCGTAGCTTGTACACCTGTCCGTGGCTTGGCCCTGCCTTGCTTTGTGCTCCTCCCCACCCTGGCACTACAAAGAGTTCTTTTCCGTGTAAAATAACAGCTTTGGGAAGGAACTTCTTCAGCCTTAATCTCCTCCCTGAGTCAGCTCCAAAGCAGCCTGCAACAATCCCCTCAACAGGAACAGCTCTCCACGAAAAAGCGTCAGGGCTTTTGCCCTTTCTCGGAGCGGGAGCTGAGGTGCTGTGCCCTGGCACCTCTCTGGGCTCCCCTTTCCCCTTCAGAGGGGGAGCTGAGGTGCTGTGCCCTGGCACCTCTCTGGGCTCCCCTTTCCCCTCCAGAGGGGCAGCTGAGGTGCTGTGCCCTGGCACCTCTCTGGGCTCCCCCTGCCAGGGCACCACTAAACCATGGCCCTCAGCACCACATCTCCACAGCTTGGAAACCCCTCCAGGGATCATGGGGATTCCACCACTGCCCTGGGCAGCCTGGGACAGGCCTGGACAACCCTTTTGGGCATGAGATCTTTCCTTATGTCCAACCTAAACCTCCCCTAGTGCAACTTGAGGCCATTTCCTCTTGTCCTGTCCCTTGTTCCTTGGGAAATGAGCCCAACCCCACCTGGCTCCAACCTCCTGTCAGGGAGTTGTCAAGAGCCAGGTCTCCCCTGAGCCTCCTTTTCTCCAGGCTGAACAACCCCAGGTCCCTCAGCTGCTCCTCACCATAGCTATGCTCTAGACCCTTCTTCAGCTTTGTTGCCCTTCTCTGGACACACTTCAACCCCTCAATGTCCTTGGGGTGATGGGCCCAAAACTGAACCCAGTATTCAAGGTGCAGCCTCACCAGTGCCCAGTGCAGGGGGGCAATCCCTGCCCTAGTTCTGCCAGCCACACTACTTCTCATGCAAGCCATGATGCTTGCTCCCTTTCCCTGCAGTGCTCACCCCCTGAGGAGGCTCTCTCAGGACGGCCACTGGTGATGGGAGCAGTTACTCGGGCAGGGACAGAGTGAGCAGAGAGCGGGCCCCGCTTCAGCTTCTTGGCTTGGAGCTGTGTGTCTATCTTCAGTCCCTTCAGGGCCTCGGTGGACAGGTTGCGCTTGAGCACGGCCGCTTTCTTGTAGCCGTCGTAGAGGCCGAAGGCGATGTCCCGGTTGGTGGTGGTCCAGGATGCCCGCAGGTCCACCAAGTGCAGCTGGTGTGTGTGGAAACCATCGTCCCCGTCCCGCAGAGGCAGCTCCTGGGCACAGAGGGTCAGAGCCTCAGCATGGAAAAGCCACCCCCAGCCCACAGGCCTCGCAGCCAGGGACTGGGAGCCCTGCCAATCCCTGCAGGTAGAGCGTGGGGACCAGAGCCCGGGGTAACCACCCCGGGGCCCTCCACAGGGACCTGCACCAGGGATGCTGTGGCTGGAACAAGACATCCCTTTGGCCAGGCGCTCAGGAGATCAGAGGCCCTGCAGGTCTGTCTCCTCTCCAGCCAAATCCCTTCCCCTTTGTACCCAAAGACCAAGGTCCCACTGTCCCCAGGGGATGCACTCAGGCTGGCACAGGCTGCCATGCCCTCCGTGTTTGCAGCGGTACCTCCTCAGCTGTGCGGTTGCTGTGCCGCTGGTAGGTGAGGGAGGACAGGCTCAGCAGATGGGTTTTCTTCACCAGGGTGTCAAGCCGGTGGTCGGCATTCTCATCGCAAGTGGAGGCCATGAGGTGCACGGTGACCTGGCTCAGGTCGCTCACCATCTGCGTGATGCTCCACTCCGAAATGAGCCGTCGCATCACCGTGCCGGCTGCAGGACAGGGAGAGGGGTTGGCTGGAGCCCTGCCTTGCCTGGAAGTGCTGCTGGCAGGCCCCCCTCTCACCTTGTGGGATAAGCCGCTGGGTGCCACGAGTGAAGATGTGCCCCTGGCAACACTCCACTTGGATCCCCCGCTGCTGGGCAAAAGAGGCCCAGTAATGAACCTGGGAGGGAGCATAAAGCAGGGGCTGAGTGCCCAGCACAGGCAGAGCAGGAAGGTGACGCTGGACCCCCACCCCCAGGACTTGCCTGCAGCCGAGGGAAGAGCGCAGTGTAAGACAACTGCTTGTAATGCTGCCCGAGCTTCTTCTTGCTGGGTTTCATGTTGTTGAAGAGCTTCCCACGGCAGATGGGGCGTGTGACGCTGGTCCACGTGGCCCAGAAGTTCTGCATCCAGCGGAGAGTGCTGCTGTAGAGCAGGATCCTGGGCTGGGAGTGCTCTGAGAATATACCGGCCGTCAGCCAGCACCGCAGGGCAGGAACACGGCGGCACCCAACCCAGGACCCGTAAGATCGGTTAAAACCAGTAAGCCCTGCCCTGGCCTCGAGGGATTCCCCAGGGTGCTGTCACCCACCCTCACTGGGCCGTGTCAGGTCCATCCGGATGGAGAGGTTGAGGTTCTCGGAGCGGAAGGCACGGTAGGAATCGTACTGCTGCCCCACCGGCACCTCGGGCAGGAACTCGGGGGAGCGCAGTACCACGCCATGGTGGTCATGGGGGTTCCCGTGGCACAGCCACTGCAGGTCCAGCGTCATGCACAGGTCGGGCAGGTGCAGGAAGCAGCAGTCATCATACCTGAACAAGGAATGAGATTCCAGTTACCCCCTGGCACTGGTGGCAGCCTCTATGCTCCTGGGCCCACACTCACTTGGAGGCTGTCCGGACGTTGATGTCCAGGTTGCCTTTGAAGATGAACTGCCCAGGCTTCCAGTGGAAGGAGAGGTGGCTCCACTCCCAGTGCATGTTCTCCGTGGTGTTGTAGGGGTCCTGCAAGGACAAGCGTGGGGAGAGGTAGGTGTGAGCCAACCCCACGCCACCATCTGCTCCCTACCCCAGTGACACCCACCTCGGTGGCCAGCTGGTGCAGGTTGGCCTGTTCAATGTCCAGGTGCCAGTCCCCATGGAAAAGAAGGCGGCTCTTGTCCCACCAGGGCAATGGGGCGCTGGGGTCTTCTGAGGGCTTGGTGAGGAGATCCACGCACTGGCCGATCAGGGTCCAGGCTGGGTCCCAGCAGGGACCCCACACAATGGTGTATTGGGAGATCTCAGCTGGGGACACAGAGGCTGGCTCAGTCCATGTCCCATGCTGCCCTGTCCCCACCCCAGCACACAGCTCCCCTGTCCCTCCAGCTCTTACAGTGGAAGTCGTGGTAGAACTTCAAGGGTGGCATGTTCCTCTCCACCGTCGCATCTCCCCAAGGCAGCCCCAGCTTCAGGACCTGGCGGCGCCGGGAGCAGGCCTGGCCGCTCTGCTCGGCTCCGATCAGCCGGCCGGAGAGCTGCCAGTTCCGGATCTCGAAGAGGTAGCGCGGGTAGTCCCGGATCCGCACTGCAGGGCAGAGCAAGTGCTGAGAAACAAGGTAGAGAGAGGACACTGCCCTGGTCTCCCACTCCAGTCCACGGCAGGAGCCACTGTCCTGTCACATCTCTGCTCCCTTCCCACTCTCCTGAACCTCCATAAATCATAGCCCTTGCTTGGTTACACATCACACAGTGCCACCAGCAGGTCCCTGTCCTGGGATCCCAGGCCACACAACCACCATGCTGTCCACCACGTGCACCCTCACGTGAAGCAACTCACCAAAGAAGCTTCCAATTCTGCCCTTCATCATGCGGCACCATTGAGTGACCATCTCCAGACCCTCAGGGGGGAACGGGCTGACACCATCCAGGTCCCTCATCTGCTCCAACACACGGTCCGTGCCGTGGAAGGACTCGTCGGCCATGGCCACCAGTTCCAAGTGGGCCAAGGTCCAGGTGAGGAGGGCCCTCCGCATGGGTGTGTTGGCGTAGAGTCGCCGCGAGCGCTGGATGTAGATCTCGATGTTCTTCTTCTCCAGCGAGGCGTAGAGCTCCTCGATCTTGCGGGCAGGCAGCAGCTCGCCGTGTTGCTTGCGCAGCGCGGCCACCTTGGCGTCCAGCAGCTGCAAACGCTTGGCGCTCTCCTTGCTCTCATCCTTCATCAACTCATAGTTGTCTCGTAACTTAACCTCGAAGACGTCGTCCAGGAAGACCCAGGAGAAGTGCGTCACTTTGAGCAGGAGGTCAGGGGGCAGCGCCGTGCTGCCAGGGCGCCCGTGCCGGTGCAAGCCCTTCAGCCACTTCTGCACACCCACCGCGGCGTCCAGCGTGCGGGAGAAGTCGTACTGGTAGGGGAACTCGATGGTCACGCTGGCAAAGGAGAAGGCCCAGCCGCGGTTGCGAAGGGTGCGCAGGGTGGGGAAGGCGCAGCGGTGCAAGATGACCTCCTCCAGCTCCGGCAGCAGCTTCACCTCCACCTCCTTGAAGCTGAAGATGCTGTGTCCATCAAAGCCAGCGGCCAGCTCCGGGCAGTAGCCGTGCAGGGCACCGCTGTGCCAGCTCACGGAGGTCCGTTCGGCAGCCAGGCTGATGTAGTTGGCCTCAGAGACAAAGGCTGTGAGCTTGGCAGAGCTCAGCTCCAGTGACAGGGACAAGAGTCTTTTAGGAGAGATCCCATCTGGTAATAGGGGCCCTGGTGTCTCTGTAGGAGTGGCCGGGTGGGACCCAGGGCTCTCGGGGGGCAGGGAGGGAGGCGTCCCGTGGCCAAGGGCGCTCCGCAAGGCTTCATGGCACTGCAGGGTGGCCAGGGTGTGATGGTACAAGTGCATGTGGTCGGGTGGGCTCCACAGCACTGCCAGCCCCTCACCGCACTGCACCTGCAGCCAAGAGAATGAGCAAGCACCACAAATGTCACTGCCGGGGCCAGCACAGCACAGCCCCGTTCTCCTCTCCAGCACCTCTTGGTGCCGACCAAGCCTCCCCCTGCCCCATCCATCCCAGTCCCACCAGTACAGGATAAAGCAGAGACCTGAGGCCCACACCAACCTCCAGGGAGCGGATGCTGCTGTGGTAGGTGACAGAGAGCATGGAGAGGTTGGCCACTGGGTTGGGGATGGCAGGAGCTTTGCAGCATGGCTGCATCTTCTCCGTGATGCTCTTCACCAAGGCCAGCACCATACCCTGGACACTGACTGTGCAGCTTTCCGCACTGCCCAGGATGGTCAGTGTGTCCAGCCGCAGCTCCAGAGCGCCTAGAGAGATGGCACATCAGTGCTGGAGGCAGGAGGAGGCACACCAAGACACGCCAGGTTCCTCTGACCACGGGGCTCTTCCAGGACAGCTGTCTGGGATCACCCTGGATGCTACTTACCCACCAGGGCTGAGAGTGTGAAAAGGTTCACGTCCTCCACCTTCAGATCCACCTTCCAGAGCAACCCCCAGGGCTCACTTGAGGCAGAAGGTGGCTGCTTGGCAAGCTCAACTCCGCTGGGCTGTGGGCAGAACAGGGGCAGGACCCTGGCCAGGCACTCGGTGCAGGTCTCCGATGACTCCACTTGCAGCCCCCGGATGGTGCAGTCCAGGAAGAGTGTGTCTGACTGGGTGCTGGACATGCCCAGGGGCTGGTTGTAGCTGCCCTGCAAGACAAACAGGATGGTCACTCTCAGACTGCAGGATGTCCTCAGAATCACAGACTGGTTTGGGTGGGAAGGGACCTTTAAAGCTCATCCAGTCCAACCCCCCTGCAGTGAGCAAGGACATCTGCAACTAGAGCAGGTTGCTCAGAACCCTGTTCAAGCTCACCTCAATGCTTCCCCAAGGCACTCACACGGAGTTGCAAACAGGCACACCCCCCCCCCTCCAAGAGCCACCTCTCGCCCCCTCAGCTCACCCCTCACCTGCAGGTTGAAGGAGTCGAGGATGAGGGCTTCTCCCCACACGTGCATGTTGGGAGGATGCGGGGCACGCTGGATGTGCGAGTCATTGCCCACGCGCCAGCAGAGATGGTCCACGGCCAGCACGGCTCGCTGGTGCACGCTCTGCGGCCGCAGGTGCTGGTAGTCTGCGGGCAGAGAGGAGAGGGTGAGCACGGGCAGAGCTCGCTGCTGCCTGCTCAGCACAGGGGCCACCCAGACACAACCAGGCAGGAGTCCACAGTCCCTGGCCAGATGCAGACAAGGGCAAGCCCAGAGGCAGCACGGCCCTCCCCATTCCTGCCCTGGTCTCTCTGGCAGAGACGCAGACCCCCAAGAAGAGCCCAGCAGCCACCCTCATGCCAGCTGCCAGCCTGTACCTGCAGAGATGGAGTTGAAGCCCAAGGCAAAGGGTGGTGTGTCCCCCAGCTGCACCGACACGTTGACGTTGGACAGCGAGGCACACAGGATGATGGGCGCTATGATCTGGGGATAGCTCCTGCATGGGACAGGCACAGACAGGCTCTTACTGGGGCGCAGGGTATCACACAGCCTGGCAGGGAGCAGACCCGGAGGGACACCCTCTCTGCAGGGACCCCCAGATAACCTGCCACCCTCTGTACTGGCCTCCCCATGCCACAGGCCATGCACAGAGCAGAGAAGGCGCTGGGTGCCCGGGCACCCTGCCAGAGCGCGGCAGGCAAGAGGAAAGAAGCTGCGATACCAGCAGCTGCACCCAGGCTGAGTTTACCTTCCCTTGTGCCCTTGGCTGGGGACAGGCACCGCCTGGCACCTGTACTCCTGTGCCAACAGGCCCAGCCAGTGCGAAAACTCTTGGTGGCGGTAGTGGATGATGCAGGTGTTGAGCAGCACAGCAGCCGAGAGGTCAATGGCTGTGACCTACAGCAGGGAGAGGGCCGGGTGGCGAAAAAACCTCGATGCCAGGAGCCGAACCAGCCACCCACGGGGGACACGAGAATGCCCAGCGCTCGCTCACCTGCACGCTGGTCTTCAGGGAGTTGAGGCACACGATGCGCTGGCGGCTCTGGGACAGGAGAAGGCCATCTGGGGAGAGAGAGGAGGGGGAGTGAGGGGTGGTGGAGGGCAGAGACAACAGCCCCGTCCCATGGCAGCCCTCCCATCTACTTGCCCTCCAGCTGGAGGTCTACACTCATTTGGTCCAGGTCTGAGGTGGGCGTGAAGTTGCGCAGCGGGATCTGCTCCTCTTCACGCTGATATAAAAACTGCAGGAGCTTCAGGCTCCAGGTGAGGTGCCTGTAAGAAGCAAGGAATTGCTGCCAGGAGGTAACTGCCACCGTCACGTCCTCCACCTTCCCATCTCATCCCCAGCTGACTGGCACACTGGCTCGGACAAAGGCACCAGCCAGTGCCCAGCTGCAGCCCAGCCCAGCGCTCTCAGCACGTCAGCAGAAGACCCCATCAGGCTGTCCTACTGGAGAACCAGCTCACATGCTTTTCTCCTTCCCTAGGAGCCCAGCTCAGGCCTTTCCGCCAGGATGGGCTCCAGGATTTGCTCTCTGCAGTCTGACAGAGCAGGGAAGGAGCAGCAAACAGCACAATTGTCCCCAAGTCCATGTCCCCAGCACTACTTGGGGCCAGGACAGCCTCCCCCTGCCTCCTTACCTCTTCTGGCTGTTCATAGACAGCACTGTGCTCGTGTTCTCCAGTTTCACCTCCACCCTCCTGGGAATAAGCTGCAGTGTGTCCCTGCTCAGCAGAGACAGGGACTTCAGGGGCTCCCCCGGGCCTGGAGTGGGACACGTAGAGTCACAGAAGGGCTGTTGCCCAAATGCCCTCGCCCTGCAGCAGGAGGGAGCGATGGCACAGCCAAATCCCTCTGGCTCCAGTGCAAGCACGGGGGCTGCCAGCCCCTGCCCTGCCCGCAGCTTGTCCCTGCCCCTGTCCCTGACCTGTGCCAGGCTGTTCCCCCGCGCTGCTGCGCTGGGCGCTGGCAGTGACGTGGTGCAGCAGTGGGCTGCAGAAGAGGCCTTCGTGCAGCTCTGCCTGCAGGGTCCGGACGCGCAGCCTGACACCCACCAGCCGCCGTTTGCTGCTGATCTCCAGGGAGAGGGAGAGTGCCAGGGCCAGCTCCGCCAGGCAGGCGTCATCCTGTGTGGGGACAGGGGCAAGGAGGGCACAGGGGTCATCCAGCTCCCTGCCGGTGAAGCACTGGGCACAGTGTGGGGCAACCCAGAGCCTTGCAGTAGTGCCTGGCCTTGGGGACATGCTGGAAGAGGTCCCCAGGGTGTCCCAGAGAGACAGTGCCCAGGGCTCCAAGTGTGGGATTTCTCCCTTCCCCAGCACTCACCAGCTGGCTGCTCCGGAGGACTTTGCTGTTCACCTTTGTCAGGCTCACCTCGCAGGTCAGGCTGGGGGGTGAAGCAGAGAACAGACAGAGGATGCAGGCCCTGATGACACCAAACCAAGCCCCTGCCCTCTCTTCTCTGTGGGACACAGGAACCCCAAGTTCCTGCTCCAAGCCCCCCTGAAAGCAGAGCACACCCTGATTCCGCACACAGCGTGGCAACTCATCATCTGCAGAACACACAACTCAAGCTTCCCATGAAGGGAAAAGAGACCAGGTCAGCTTCAGAGAAGGTTAATGTGTCACATCATAGGTGACAAGGGATGCTACTGAGCAGGATGGAGACAGGTAAGATGCCAGGTTGGGGTTGGAAGAGCCTCCCTGCCCCTTGGGACCCAGGCCCAGGCTGGGGAAGCAGAGTGGGGTGCAAACACAGTGTTACCTCTTCCCATCACCATTCAGGAGGAGACGTGTCTTGCTGGCCTGGATGTGCCAGAGAGACTCTGAGGTGGCCACGTGAAGAACCATGATATTGATGGAGTCCATGTGGATGGAAAAGAGCTGGGGGAAAGGTGCTACTGTGAGGGATTTCTGACAGCAGCACAGCCCACAACAGCCTCTCACCTAGCTAGTGCCTCACCTGGCTAAGAAGCCTCAGCAGGGAGGGTTTAAGAGCCAGGTCTGCTCTGCTTTCATTTCCATCAGCCTCTCTGGGAGCTTCCAGGATGGACGGCTGCAACCCAGGGCCCTTCTGGAGATCTGTGCGGATTCGCACCTCGCCAAAACACAACTCAAAGTAGCGCCTGGAGAACAACAGCACCGGCAACTCCTACAACTGCTCACACACGGCACACCCAGCCCCATCGCCAGGGATGCCCCCCACCCCGGGGATGCACGGGACTGGCACAAAGGCATCCATAAGACACTGCCACCTCAAAGAAGAGTGACCCACTCCCCCAGAGAGCAGACCATGGGGACTGCAGAAAGGTGTAAAGGCAGCAGAACCAAAGTCAACAGGGCCAGGCATGAGCCAGACGCGCCAAGAGAGCAAGGAGCAAGCAGGGGCGAGGGTACGTACGGCAGCTCCCGGCTCAGTTTACTGGAGATCCAGACGTTGTCAATCTCCTGCAAGGATGTGCAGGTAGGTCAGAGAAGAAACAACCTGGCTCTGCCTTGTAATCCTCATCCTGACACTTCCGCTCTGCTCCCAATGCCTGGCATCATGCAGGGAGCAGCCAAAAACCCCAAGTTTGGCCGTGGGAGGGAGGGCCGGGCACAAGCTATGGGGATGCACAACAGGAGCTTGGCTGCAGGGATTTGGTGCCAGCCTGGAAGTGGTGGCAGCCGCCCTGCTTGCCCTTGTCTGTCAGCAATTGCCCCTCACCCAGGTACCCACCACAGTCTGCTGCTCCCGCTGGAATTTGAGGCTGATGTTCTGGGCCCAGAAGAAGCCAAAAGAACCAATCTTCAGCTCTGCATGAAGCTTCTGCCGGCACCAGGTGACAGCCAGGCGACATGCCAGCCACCTGCAGGGACAGGCAGAAGGACAGGGTCAGCCTCTCGGCTGGGCACCCTCTGTGCTTTGAGCGCCAGTTTCAGCACCCACAGCTGCATGGGAGCTCCCAGGGCCTGGCCCTGCTGCCGCCCTCTCTGCAGGGTCACCCTCCCACAAGTCCTGACATCCCCCTCCCAGCCCTGAGGGCCCCTTTGGCCCTCAGACCCCCCCGAACACCCCATGCCCACCCCTAAGTCTCCCCCACACATCCTGACACCTCTCCCCCAGCGCTGCAAGTCACCCCAAACTCCTGACACCCCTCAAGCCCCATGTCCCCCTTAACCCTTGCTGCCCTCACCCTCCTGCAGACCCCTAGCACCTCACCCTCAGCCCTGCGGGTCCCCCCACAGCCCTGGCAGCCCCCACGCAGCCCCGCGGGCCCCCCCATGCCTCCCGCGGGCCCCCTCCACCCCCAACACTACCCCAGCCAGCCCTGTCACCCCCAAAATCCGCTGCGGGCCCCTAAAGCCCCCTGCCAACCCCCCCCCCCCCCCCCCCCCCCCGGCCCCCCCCCCCCCCCCCCCCCCCCCGGGCCCCCCCCCCCCCCCCCCCCCCCCCCCCCCCCCCCCCCCCCCCCCCCCCCCCCCCCCCCCCCCCCCCCCCCCCCTGAGGATGATCAGAGGGCTGGAGCACCTCTCCTGTGAGGACAGACTGAGAGAGTTGGGGTTGTTCAGTCTGGAAAAGTGAAGGCTCTGGGGAGACCTTATTGTGGCCTTCCAGTATCTGAAGGGGGCCTACAAGAAATCTGGTGAGGGACTTTTTAGGCTGTTGGGCAGTGATAGGACTAGAGGGAATGGATTAAAACTGAGATAGGTCAATTCAGGTTAGACATTAGGAAGAATTTCTTCACCATGAGAGTGGTGAGACACAGGAACAGGTTGCCCAGAGAGGTGGTGGAAGCCCCATCCTTGGAATTTTTTAAGACTAGGCTGGATGGGTCTCTGAGCAACCTGATCTAGTGGGAGGTGTCCCTGCCCAAGGCAGGGGATTGGAACAAGATGATCTTTAAGGTCCCTTCCAACCCTGACAATTCTATGATTCTATTATTTTCACTCACTGAATGTGTATTAACATCTAACTATACTAACATAAAAGGACATGTACAAAATATAAACTAAATGTTTTTTAATTATTAAGGGCACTCAAACAGTCTTATTTCAATTTTGTGTCCTCTATCCACTGAAAAGGCAGGTATCTGAAACTTCTTTGGGAGATGCATTTCATGGATTGTTAATTATGCAATGCAGTTTGAAGGACTGATGCAGTGAGAATGGGTAGACCTCCTTTTCCACAAAAATCTAAACACCCTTGAGTTGTTCTGTGGAATTAATTTCAAATTGAATCTTGTAAGTAAATGAGATAAGTTCCCTACCTCTCTAGGCTATCAGAAAACTATTAACAAACCTTAATTTTCTTAAAAGAAAAAATAATGGAGTTCCATTTCCACAACATGAATTATTCAAGTCTGGTTATATCATTGAATTATAAGAGCATGTAGATTTTCTTCACTTATCCCCATTCAGAACCTGTCACAACGTTATATTTAAAAAAAAACGGAAGAAAACCAAACCCAAAAGCACGTGGGATTAGGCTTTTATATATCTGTGATTAGATAAGGAAATAGAAATCCATCTTCCAAGCTTTATTTTTAAAGTCAGTGAAATTGATCTGCAGAAAATAAGTTTTGGCATAGATCCATTGAACACTGGGAAGACATGCTGCAACAACAGATATAACTCTGCAGACATTAAAAAGTAAAATAATGTACAGTGACCTCAAAACAGCTTGGGAAAACAAGTACCTGGCTTTGTAAAGTACATAACTGGTGAGAAAGCCAGCTACCTGCTTTCCCAATCTGTTTTCTAAACTAATAATTTTCAATAAATTATCCACTTTCTTATTTCCAGCATTCCTTTTCTTTATCAATTCCCATAATTTCAATTTGAACCTTGTAAGCAGATGAGAGAAGTTCCTACTTTTCTATGCTAAAGAATGGTAATACCCCCAAGAGCTGTAAAAGGACCTGACTTACACTGGAGTGGAAACTAAGTATTAGTATTATTATTAGTATCCTTAAGAACTATTCTGCTGCCCTTACTACATTTAATTTGCAAATTTCTTTGAGCCAAAAGCCTTTTTCATTTTCTATGACACTGTGAGCTGTTCTAAGTCATCACTTTTATTAGGTGCATTGAAATAGTAGTGAAGAGCAAAAACAGCATCAACAATGCTGAAAGCTTGTATGTTCTTCAATGATATTTGGCTGAACAGGTTTTGTCAGGAGCCGCAACAGGGTTTGATGTGAAGACAAGTTGTTACATCCAGACAAACATACTGAAGTCAGTTTTTAACATGATTTTTCCCAATACTTTGTTCAGATCTTGATCACGAAGAATAAAGCTTAATCAGATATAACTGATACCAAATATTACAGTTTTGATTAAACAAGCTAATTGAAAAATACAACAATAGAATTAATTTATTTAAATTATTAAAGTTAGATATGGTTATATTATTCACTGTAAATAGTTTTGGCCAGAAATTCTAATATTTTTAGTGAGGGAATTATTCACTGATACTTTCCTGTTCTTTGACTAGCTCTATAGATAATTGTATCTTATTGAGAGAATAATTACTTTACTTACTTTCTTGAAAAATCTGTTGTTACAAATATAAATTATTTACAAATCATTTTGTTACCATCTGATAACTGATACTGCAGAGATGCAGATGCATAGTACCTTACTACTCTTTTTCAAGTATTGTCAACAAAAAGGGAAATACATGACTTAAAATAGCTAATGTATTTGACTATATTTAAAAACCTTAGAGGACCTGTCTGTCCTGTAGTATCTAAGCTCAAAGTTTCTTACATATATATATCTACACACACACATATATTTGTGTGTGTATAGATTGAGAGGCTGGAAAAAAAAACAAAAAACAAAAAACAAACACCACACAATCCAGTTTTAAATTCATGGGGTTTATGTCTGTTTTCCTTAATATGGCCTTCCTAAACTCATACAAAAACACTGAGATGATCAGGGAGTGGAAGAAAATCACTTTAATTATGTGTTACTGGATCATTAGTCCACTCTTGGGAGTACTAAAACTCTACATAGCCATATCAGAAAGCCTCTGGAAGTTTTTGGATGAGACTGCTTACTGTAACAGAGTTGTAGTTTAGACTGGGTTAGTTCTTGCAGTGTTAAAAAGTATATTATTTGAGAATTTTAAGTATTTTGTTTTAAAATTAAACATTTAAAATTTTCAGACATCGTTAGACACATCTAAGTTCTGAAATAGGACATCTGATAATACAATGTTCACAGCTCTGGTTGCTGCCTCTGGAACACGAAAACAAGCCTTTCAGTAAAATGCACCCTGCCTGCACAGCAGGATGAGCTTATTGCAGTGGGGAGAAAAAAATATCTAAGTAGGTTTTCATGTCCTTGACTCATTAATAATTTATGTAAAATTTAAATTTAAATATTAAAAAAGAGTCCCTGGTCCTTGGGAAATTTTGTATATGAATTTCCTCTTACAACAGTTTATCTTTCTCTCCAACATTTTAATATAGTGAATCAACAATAGTGATTTAAACTGCATAACCTTTGGAGCATCAACAAATCATCAAATTAGGTTAAATATGGATTTGTATAGGAAATTTGAACTAAGAATTCGTAGCATAATGAAGAGCTAGAAGAAATTTCCTGAATGACACAATTTTGCTTTCAAAAACATGGAATAAACAGCCAAAGTATGTTCAGATTTTTTTCCTTCTACCAATGCATCCTGTGTTTATCCTGTCAAGTATCACTGCTGGTGAACTCAGTAGAACTGAAATAAACATGGTAGATTTAATATATATTAGCCTTATTCCATAAAATGAACAGTTACAAAAATCTTGCAGCTTTTCAAGGATGGTTTTCATATTTAAATATTAATTTATCATCCTAGAAATAAAAGCACTTTAGAATTTGTGAGCTATTAAAACGATCTCCTGAATTATTAATGTCAAGAAACCAGAACTGAGACATTTGAAACAGATGCCACCTATTGAATGCTTGCTCCTGGTAAAGTTTGGAATTCAATAAGTTTAGCCTTCTGTAACCTAAAATATCAACTAGGAAAAAAAAAATGTTTGAGATAGAACTTCTAATTTTACATGTATGGAGCTAAATGATGTGTTTTAAAACTAGTTATAAGAGTATGTACTACATATTTTCTAAGTGTGAGCACATTTTCCTTAACTATGGCAGAAGAGAGAAAATCAATAGGGTTGACCTTGTTCATGAGAACAGTGTGCTCTTTTGCTGATTTTTCCCAGTTGCTACCATGCTGACACATGCATGACCGCTAGCACTACCAACAAAGAATTTACAAAATGATCATTCTCCATTGCAGAATCTACATTCTTTTCTTTTCATGACATCAAGATAAAGGCAGAAAGAAACTGAAAAGTATGTCTAAATCTTCTTTTTAAGATGGAATATAATCCCTCTTGTCAGGAGGAGCTGAGCTCCTTGAATTCTGCAAATTCAGTTGAAGCTGAAGAAGTTCAGCATCTTCCTGAAGGCATTCAAGACAGGAATTGAATAAGCTAACTTTAGATTTCTGTAATGCAGACATCTATGCTTGTTACCATAGGCTTCTTCTTTACTGTTGATTGGAAAGAGAGATTTTTAAAGGACAATTAATCTGATCTATCATGGATTTCTACTTCAGGGTGAAATAAATTATGTCCCAAGGTGCTTATTTCTCTCTGTTGATTACAAAAGGACTGTTGAATGCCTAGTTAAGGGAATTTAATCAGTTTACTCCTGTATCTAGTATCTAAATGAAGAATAGAAAAGTGAGAAAGGCACAAAAGGACAAGGGCAATAAATTACAGCAAAAGGTTGTCACTGTAAAACTGATGGTTATTTGACACATTAGTCTTAGTAATGTACATTGAATAAATTCTTCATGTTTTTAAAACACCAGTACCTTGTATTCAAAGTCATACACATTTACAATCCTATGAATATCCAAATGAACAAAAAAGCATTTGTGGCATATTATTGCATACAGCTCAGTCTAAGTTAACCAGTACAGTGTAATGTGAAATTAGTGGAGTACTGTTCATTGGAATATATTTGTGCTTGACGTGAATCTGTCTCCAATGGCTGGACTTCAGTCAGTTCAAAGGAATTTGAGACACTCAATCTGAACATTTGTTTGAGCCAATTACATTTGTTCAACCAATCAATGACTTGGATTTCTATTACAGTACATTAGGGAGATAGGATATAAACAAGCTTGATGGACAAGTACCACTCTAAAGTATCAATGATTTCCATGTAAATTAAAATTATATAGCTGAAAGGGAAATAACTACTCTGGAGAAATATTTGGCAGTCTGCCTGCTTATTTCAGCTATTCAGACACCAAACAAGGGTGTCAAGGCTATTTAGAATTAGATCTGTAACATTTCTTTCATGCTGAGTGTCTGGGAATTAGTAAATACTGCTTAAGGGCTGGTCTTGTGATTTTAGGATAATGTTGGAAGTGATGAAGGTGGGTAGTGCTGCAGGTAGGAAGGTGGAAAAACTTCAAGTTTCAAATTCAGTTTGATGAAGAATGAGGTACCATTTATTTCAAAGCACTTCTTTTAGTTGATTCCTTGAACATTTAAATGGCCCTC
Organism: Actenoides hombroni; assembly: GCA_024336885.1. Lineage (NCBI taxonomy): Eukaryota > Metazoa > Chordata > Aves > Coraciiformes > Alcedinidae > Actenoides > Actenoides hombroni. The sequence continues at coordinate 1,666,942 of WUAM01009935.1, read as the reverse complement.
GGGAGTAATTCTTTTGCTTATTCCACTAGTCAGACTAAATAAAAACATAACAAGTATTTTGATGATGGTAGAAACAAGGCACTAAAATTGGAAATTTCAATTATTTTGACTTTTTAAACCATCAGGAAAAGAAAGTAACTCTTTGTTGTAAGGAGAAGAAAGGTGAGAAGAATAAATTAATATTAAGTTAATTAACTGTAAGAAGGGTACCATCTGGTGATCATGAGACTAGTTCAGATATGTAATGAATTTTATTTCAAAAGTAAAACCATGGTAAAAATTGGCACTAAGATGTTCTAATTTTAGTACTCTGTTACTTTTCCTTTTTTTTTTTTCTTCTTTAATTGTATTTTATTTTTGAATGACTATCAAAGAAATTGTACAAAGGAAAAGTGCAATCAAAGATGTGATGGGACCCAAACCTATCAGAGACTGAATATGATCCTTGTGTAACTTTAAAATGTGAGCAGTCTAGACAGAACACAAAACATTCATAGGGTTGTTCTTTTTCTCTAGGATTGATCAACAACTTTCAAGGACTTGGTTGGTTTTAACAAACTTTTTTCAACCTCTCCAGGTTTCTAAGAAAGAATTTTTCCATAATTTTTGAAGCTATACTTTCTCACAAGTTTCTCAGATTTTCCTATATTTTAGAATCCTTCTTATATCATAGAATCATAGAATTGCTTATGTTGGAAAAGACCTTTAAGATCACCAAGTCCAACCATTAACATAACACTACCACAGCAGCCTGTTCCAATACTTGATAACCTTTCCAGAGAAGAAAGTTTTCCTAATGTCCAATCTAAACCTCTCCTGGCACAACTGAGGCCATTTCCTCTTGGCCTAACACTTGTTACTTGTGAGAAGAGATCAACACCCATCTTACTACAACCTCCTTTCAGGTAGTTGTACAGAGTAATAAGGTCTCTTCTAAGCCTCCTATTCTCCAGACTAAACAACCCTAGTTCCCTCAGCTGCTCCTCACATGTCTTGTTCTGTAGACCCTTCATCAGCTTCATTGTCCCTCTTTGGACATGCTCCAGCACCTCAATGCCCTTCTTGTAGTGAGGGGCCCAAAACTGAACATAGTATTTGAGGTCAAGTCTCAAATATCATTGTTTCCCATTTTTATTTTCACATCTAATATTCTCATAATTTTTTTTCTCCAGATGAACCTACCTATCTGCCTTTAGATGCTCTTCCCTCCCTTTGCACCATACAGTGTGCAGGGGCCTGGACAAGGCAAACAGCACAACACACCTTCAATCCTCATGATTAGTTCTGCTCTTTTAACAAAACAGAACACATAGTTCGTGAAAAATTTGAGATAAACTAAGAGAAACCATTTAATATTACTCCCCAAAATAGAGAAAAACTGGATACATGTAGACTGGTGAATGACAAAAGCTAGTACCCACATTTAGAGTTTAAGGGTGACGCAGTGAAAAACTCAATAACAGAAGTTATTAAGCAGGCATTCTTTATTTTGCAACGCCGGACACACAGGGGATCACTCCTCAAAATGTGCGTACTGATGCAAGCTAGGTACATAGTTTATATGCAGTCTAAACATACATATTCATTATATTTCTTAGAAAAGGCAGTCTTATGCTAATGAGTTCCTGGAATTCATTTACATACTCATAGCATGCTTAATAAAATTAGGGTTAGGGTCTTTTCTCCCCTCGGTGGTCTTTCGTGACCTCTGGTGGCCATTTACTTCATCTTCTCTTCTTCATCACCATGTTCTTTTAGTGACCTAAAGCCTAAAATCCTTATTCTTGCCACAAAACCGGTTCTTGTCTGTTCAGCATGCTCGGGTGCCTCGAGATGTCTTGTTGTCCTGTTCCTGGAGATAAACACTATCTACAAGGTTATGAATTTCACAGTATGTCCCTACTATACAACTACCCATTTATTGTTGTTGCTTGTTCAAAGATTAGTAAAACTCCACCAGACATCCTGTCTCCTGCCTTCAAGGAGAAAAACTGACACTAGGTGGATATGCAATAATCTGTTTCAACATGTGGACACCTCTCGAAATTTATATTTAGAGATTAGTATAATACTGAAAGAATGAAGTCTAAACTCTTTTCCAAAAACTGATTGTCATGTAGCTGTTGTCATTCTATTTACCAAAGGCATCCATATATAAGGCAATCACTTTTTTCCAACTTACAAAATTTGTGGCATCAGAAGTATCCTGTAAGAAATCAGTTTTGTAATACTATTATTCCTGATGTGGTAAAAGTGATTCCTTGCAACTGTTTGGAAACAATTTAATTTTGTTAATTATTCTTTTATTTATGTGGTATTAGAGAGGGAGATTCTCGAAGGGAGACTAGAATTCCCAGCTACTTTTTCTACTGTACTTATTATTTTATATAAGTGTATCATATGTCTTTCCTGCATTTCTTTACCACTCTTTTTCACGTTCCTTATGTTCCTTATGTGTTCCTTTGTTCCTGCACACCAATGCATGCAGCATGAGGAATAAACAGGAAGAGTTGGAAATCTGTGTTCAGGCAAGGGGTTATGATCTGGTGGCAATTACAGAGATGTGGTGGGACAGCTCACATGACTGGAACATGGTCACGAATTATTATGTCCTTTTTAGGAAAGACAGGCGAGGTGGTGGAGTTGCTCTTTACATGAGAGAGCAACTAGAATGTATTGAGTTCTGTCCAGGAGAGGATGAGGTGTGAGTTGAGAGTTTGTAGGTAAGAATTAAGGGGCAGGCTTGCATGTGTGATACTGTTTTGTGTGTCTATTACAGGCCACCTGATCAGGATGAGGAAGCTGATGAGGCCTTCTACAGGCAGCTGATAGCAGCCTCGCAATCACAGGCCCTGGTTCTCATGGGGGATTTTAGCTATCCAGATATTTGCTGGAAGGCCTACATGGCCAGCCATTCACAGTCCTCCAGTGCATCGATGATAACTTCCTTATGCAAATGGTGGATGAGCCAACTAGGAAGGGAGCACTGCTGGATCTTATACTCACTAACAAGCAGGGCCTGGTTGAAGCGGTGAAGGTTGAGGACAGCCTTGGATGTAGCAACCATGAGATGGTGGAGTTCAGGATCTTGTGAGGTAGGAACAGAATGCCAAGCAGAATCACAGTCCTGGACTTCAGCAGGGCCAACTTTGACCTTTTGAAGATATTTCTAGGGGAAATCCCACGCGACAGGGTACTAGGCGGTAAAGGGGCCCAAGCTGGTTGGCTTATATTCAAGGAACACTTTTTCAAGGTTCAAGATCAGAGCATCTCAGCAGGTAGTAAATCAAGAAAGGGAGCCAGTAGACCCACATGGTTAAACAGAGAACCGATGGGCAAACTCAAGTGGCAGAAGAGAGTCTTTAGCTGATGGAAGGAGGGGATGACCTCTTGGGATGAATATAAGGCTGTTGTCAGAGGATGTAGGAAGGTAACTAGGAAAGCTAAGGACTCCTTGGAGTTAAACCTTGCAAGGAAGGTCAAGGACAAAAGAAAGGGCTTCTTTAAATACACTGCAGACAAAACTAACACTAGGAGCAATGTAGGCACACTGTTGAATGAGGTGAATGCCCTTGTGACAGAGGATACAGAGAAGGCGGAGTTACTGAATGCCTTATTTGCCTTTGTCTATACTGCTGGAGACCATCCTTGGGAGTCCCAGACCACTGAGGCCCCAGATGAAGTCAAGATAGAGGAGGAGACTTCCTTGGTTGATGAGGACTGGGTTAAGGAATAACTGAGTAATCTGGATGCACCCGTGATTTCTGAGGGAGCTGGCGGAAGTCATTGCTAGACCACTCTCCATCATCTTTAGTAAGTCATGGAGAACAGGAGAGATCCAGGAGAGGTCACCTCCATCCCCAGAAAGGTGATGGAACAACTTATCCTTGGTGCTGTCTCTAGGTATATCAAGGACAAGAGGGTCATCAGGAGCAGTCAACATGGTTTTACCAAGGGGAAGTCATGTTTGACCAACCTGATAGCCTTCCATGAAGAAATAACCAGGTGGGTAGAAAATGGTAGTGCAGTGGATGTGGTTTATCTTGATTTCAGTAAAACATTTGACACCGTCTCCTACAACATCCTCACAGCTAAACTGAGAAAGTGTGGTCTGGATGATCAGGTAGTGAGATGGATTACAACTGGTTGAAGGAAAGAAGTCAGAGAGTTGTAGTCAATGAGGCAGAGTCTAGTTGGAGGCCTGTATCAAGTGGAGTCCCTCAGGGATTGGTACTGGGGTCAGTACTATTCAATATATTCATCAATAACCTGGATGAGGGAACAGAGTGCACTTTCAGCAAGTGTGCTTATGATAGAAAACTGGGTGTAGTGGCTGACACACCAGAAGGTTGTGATGCAATTCAGTGAGACCTGGACAGGCTGGAGAGTAGGGTGGGGAGAAATCGAATGAAATACAACAAGGGCAAGTGTAGAGTCTTGCATCTGGGAAAGAATAACCCCAGGTACCAGTGCAGATTGGGCATTGACTTGTTAGAAAGTAGCACAGGGGAAAGGGACCTGGGGGTCCTGGTGGACAGCAGGATGACCAGAAGCCAGCAATGCGCCCTCATGGACAAGAAGTCCAATGGCATCCTGGGGTGTATTAGAAGGGGTGTGGTTAGTAGGTCAAGAGAGGTTCTTCTCCCCCTCTACTCTGCCCTAGTGAGGATGCATCTATCGCTGTTTATACTGGGAGCAGAGAGATGCAGCAACACACAAATTCAGCAAGAGCAGGCAAAAGAAGCACCTTTATTAATTTATAACCCTGTAGCTGTCAGAGCCAGAAGGTCTCCCCTCAGCCTCCTTCTCTCCAGGCTGAACAAGCCCAGGTCCCTCAGCTGCTCCTTTTAAGACTTTGAAAGCTTCAATATCCTCATGTCTTAGCAAACCTCTTGGAGAGCGGCTTGAGCTCCCCAGTGGCCATGTGTTGATGTCCCAGCACTGCCTGCTCCTGCCCCACTGACTCCTCAGACACAAGTCCCTCCCATTGGGAAGCCCCAGCTGGCCACAGCCCCGTTCTCTGCCACCTTTCCCACCGCTTTTGTTGCTCCTGCACAATCAATATCTGTCTCTCTGCTCCTGCCTTGACACGTAGTGATTTTTCTTTCCGTGAAGGTTTCTGAGCGATCTAAATTGAGGGAAGGGGTGGATCGCTTACAGGCACAGCGCCGCTCCAGATGCGAGAACAACTATTTTGAGGTAGTATTATGAGGCTTGACTCAACTTTAGCAGCTCCTCTGCAGGGAAGGCTGGATTGATAGCCAGAAGTGGTAGCAGGTCAGGTAGTCTATTTTTAGAAGTGCCGTTTAATTGTCTGATGTTATTCTTGCCGTGCTCATAGCCCGTTGGTTCGTTGCCTTCTGTCAAAGTTTGTTAGCACGAGCCAGGTCTTACTGCATGGTTGTAGTTGTTAAATGGATCCATGTGAAGGTCTCGGATCTTAGCTTTATTGTACTGGGTTGGGAGGGAGATGAGCGGTGTGATGCAGTGCTCGGCATCTCTGTATCTCCATGGCATGAAAGAAACAGTCTCTGCAGCAGAGAGGGCTCTGCCTCAATGCTTTTTATTCACGTAAGCGAGTGATTAAAATGCTCTTGCTTTGCCTTGCTCCCCTGCTCCATAACGGGTGGTTTTGGGGTGTAAGGAGGCACTGGGCTGGCCCAGTAGCCTGTGTGGATATCAGTGGGTGTATGGAAGGTGCCTTCTCTCCATTGCATCTCTTGTGGCATTCACAATGGGGAGGGTCTCCCCAGTTTATGGACTAAGGCAGCCCTGTTCCTGTCAGCTGCTGTGCCCATGGGATGCCCAGAAACGCTTACAGCAACGTGCTCTTCTCATCCTGGCTCTTCAGACCTGTCCCCGTGGGTATCGCTCTGCAGATGGATGTCCCAGCATCTATTTGCACAGCATTTCTGTAGCACCAGCAGCACCTATCAGTGACAGGGAAGCACTGAGGTCCTCCTGGGGTGCTGGGAGTTGCAGCAGACCTGAGTAAGGCTTTGCTGTTGGATAGTGGTGAGTGCTGTGGGCTCAGATCCCCATTCTGCCTTAATCTGCCCATGTGATCTCGGGGGTCTCTTCATCTTGGTCAGTAAACTGCACTCCTACCCTTCAGAAGAGAGGCAGAGGATAAATGTAGTAAAGGTAGCAAGGTATTTGGCTGACCTGCTCCTCCTACGTGGACTGGAGAGGAGTTACAGGTCACTGCTGACTCGCTGCATCCAAGTCACACCTTTCTCAATGTTGTATGAATGCCGCTCTTTGCCCTCTACCTCTTGGTGGGTTGGTGACGGCTTCAGATGTTCCCTCAACCAAATCATGACTTCTGCAGTCTGCGAGGCTGAAGCAAAGCTCTCAAAGCTCATCTCCTGATCTCTGTTGAGGAATGCGGTCCCTGGTAGGGAAGCCCTGCCTGTTGTGTTGGTATATGACTCGTTCTTCGCACAATCTGCTGCAGGAGACAGAAGCCAACGTACCGGGGTTGTGTGCTGCGTCCCACTGATGGAACTGTCTTTGTTTAGGGTCTCGAGTACGTTGGAACATGCTGGCTTGAGTGAATAGTTTTAATTAGTTATATTCTTAGGCTGTGGTTTACTGTGCTGACTCACTTCCATCTCTCTGATAACTTCAACACGTGACTTCATATCAAGGCAGAGGAACAGAAATTAAGGCTGGGGAAGATGGCAGTGCACAGGCTTGGGGCAGCCTCCTCCTGGGTGCTCAGTTTTGGGGAAGCCAAAGTCAGGCTGCACTTAGGGCAGAGAGCAGGCAGGACCGGGCTGTAGGTGATGGAGATCCAGCAACACCAGGCAGCCGCTCCCCAGACTTGCAGAGTGGTGGAGAAAAGGCCTCCAGTCTCCATCCAGTCCAGCAGTGTGGTGTTCAGCCTGCCCTTGGCTTTCCCAGTCCCTGGGTCAAGTGCAGCGCCATGGGAGCTGAGCTGCCCATCAAGTGCTGCCGGTGCCCGTGGGAGAGCAGGAAGCCACCACAGCAAAGTGGTGCCAGGCACCATGCCCCAAGAAGTCCCCGTGTGCTCCCTGAAGCGTTATCTGCAGTATCGCTTCCCCAAAGCTATTTCTGAAGCCTGGAAGTTCTCACTAACCAGCTCGAACTTGCCTAGTTCCGTGGCCGGAGCGCTAACGCTGCGGTGTGACAGCGTGGCCTCTGCCGGTCCTGCTCAGCCTTGCTCCGAGGAGGAGTTTTTGGGGTTGGGAGTGGTGGCTGTGCTGGTGGTCCCAGGCAAGGTGTCAAACATCTGCAGTTGGTGAGCACGGTGAAGCCTGGATGCCCTGCACCCAGCTGCTCTCTGGTCTTGCTCCTGGAAATCCCGCAGCGGAAATGTTCGCTCTTTGGTGACTGCCTGAGCTCTGAAGGCCTCAGTTATTAGAATCATAGAATCAGTTATTCCCCCTGGTAAGCAGTCAGGATCCTTCCCTTTTGCAGAAGACTTCTGTGCTGTGCTCAGCATTTCCTTGCTGCCACGTGGTGTTTCTGACTCGGAGTTGTCTATCCTCTTCCTCCCGTGCTGGAGCACTGTTCTCCTGGATCTTCTCCATCAGTACCACGGGGTTCACCTCTGCTTTTTGAACTGTGGCATTGAGGCCAAATTAGATTTGCCTTGGCGTGATAAAGCCGCTTGTGAGAGCGGCTCAGGATTTGTAAGTCAAGACTGTACCAATCTCCATAAGGGCCTGGTGATGGTTGGCACCCCGGGAGCAGCCCGCAGCAGCTCCACATCTTCCCCATCCTGTGCTCTTCTGCCGCCTCATCACGCTGCTGCGATGCCTCTTTGCTCTGCACTTGCGCAGTTTAAAAACAAGATGTTAACTGCAGTGCTGACCCCCAGTTTGCAGCCAGGCTGGAGAGCTGCTTTGCTGGTGTCACTGTGCTGCTTTTCTGTTGGCAGCCAGAGCTTTCCAACAGCCCAGCTCTGGCGACGGGTGAGACCGGGCAGTGGCTCCATCCCCAGCCCTTCTGCAACCTCCTGGAGTTGTCTCCCTTGCGATGCTGGAAGGAGCAAGTCCCACCAAGGCGGGGTTGGTGTGGAGTGCTGCTGGAAAGCTTGGCAGGGGGGTCCCGCTGTGGCGGGGAGCGGTTCTCTGGCACTGCGGCACGACGGAGGGTGTTCGAGTGGGAAGGCTGGAAGGGGGAGAAGCTCGTTGCTGTTCCTCCTAATTGCTCTCCCACTTCTGTACTCGAACGAGCGAAGAGCTGTCTTGAGCTGCATCCCTGGGGACACTGCCTGGTTCTGTCATCCCCAGCAGCTGCACCGGGACCCTCCCCGCAGTCGGTCCATTTAAAAGGCATCCTTCTCTGTTTTGACTCGGTCCGTCTTCCCTTGGACGTGGGAGCGAATCCATCTGCCTCTTGATAGGGTGGGGGATACAAGGGCTGTAGCAAAACCTCCCGGGCGGGGGTGAGAAATGCTCGGGACGGTTCCGCTCAGTGCTGAGGAGCAGGGGGAGGGTGGAGGAGCAGGACTGGGTCCCCAGGCACCCATCAGGTCCCTCTGCCTGCCTGGGCAGGAGGCTGAGCTGCCCGTGTGTGGGCTGGGAGCAATTGGCTGCTGTGTTTGTCTCTGCTCCCATGAGGCTCCACTTCTCAAAAAAAATATCTTGATGGAGCAGCCCAAGTTCCACGTGCTGAGGATGAGAACTGTCCCTGCTTGGCAAGAGAAGTTTGCGTTCTAGAGCTGCTGCATGTCAGCTGAGCAGCACTAGCTTGTGGTGAGCCCTTTTTAGGCAAGGAAGGTCAAAATGCTGCCCTTGAGGGGAAGTTTCTGCTGCAGCCCCCGTGGAGGTGGCAACTTTCACTACTGCTTGATCTTTAGTGTATCCTTTTTTCTTTTGAAGAAAGAAGTTCTTGCTCCAGACTTGCTACTAGAAATTGGTAATAGCGTTTGCAGGAGGCTTTTCTGGAGGGAAGTGTGGGAGCGTGCAGGAAGAGCTCCCTTGATCTCTGTGGGTGGCTGTACGTGGCCCAGGGTCCGGGGATGCAGCGAGGCTCTCGCGGTGCAGTCCTGAGGCTGGGCTTTGAGGTGGAAACCTGGATTCCCCTGAGACGATGGTTTGGGGACACCCTGTGATGAAGCAGCTTTAAATCCAGGTGGGCTCTGCTAGTGCTGAGGCTGCTGAGATCCCAGGGGTGGGGACGATGGAGGGAGGGCTTTCCGTGGGCGCACATCATGCTGTGCACAAGTATTGCTGCAGAAGGGACATTTCAGTCGAGGGAGTGGAAGGTTGTGCCAATATTGTGATGTGGTTGTGTGTAGGAGCTGGGTCAGTCCTTTCAAAGTCATTGCCTAACCTGCCTGCAGCTCTTAAACTCTGCTGCACCTTTCCTGTCCAGTCTGCTGGGCTGGCTGGTGCTCGCTTGCTTTCATATGAATCTGGAGTCCTGAGTCTGCTCAAGCTGCTCCTCGAAGCAAGGCTTCAGTGGCCGCTTTGGCAGCTGAAGGTGGGTGGTGAGGTGGTGTCTGTCCTCGCAGAGCTGCAGGCAGCGCAGCAGAACTGTGCTCCTGTCACTTCACACTTAGACAAACCCAAAACTTTACGGTGCAAACTTGGAATCTTTTTCAGCAAGCTCTGTCCGTGATTGTGTGGAAAGCATTGCAAGGAGCAGAGCTGATGTGGCCAGAGCTGCTGAGTCCTTCGACTTGCCGGTGGCACTTGGTGCTTCTGATGCAGGCACCTCTGATGGGATGTTGGCACGTCAGCTTGGTGTGGCCAAGGCCCAGCTGGGTGCTGGTGGCACCACTGCTCTGGTGTCTCTGGTTGCTGGTGCAGTTCTTGCTGGGCAGCTGTGTGGAGGTGGAACTCCCATGATCGTGTTTGAGAAGCTCGTGCTAAACTTCTGGCCAACTCCTGCCCTCGTTGCACGTAGAGCAGCCTGTCTTCTGGCACCAGTAACTCCCCTGTGCTGTGGGAATGCTACTGGAGTCCTGTACAGCACCCAGTCATTGTGAGGGGACAACTGAGCTCTGTTCTTAACTCTGGTAGAAGCTTTTTGGTGGTTTTACCAGATCCACTCCATATGAGAGAAATCGGCCAGAGTTGCTGATTTGTGTGTCAGGCTTTGAAGGAATGAGTGTGGTGGGAGTGTTGTTGTTTTTCTCTGTATTGCAGTGTGATGTCGGGTCACTCTTGGTATTGAGCTGGTTGAAAATCTAGTACCTCAGTCTAAGGGGGGTGGGACCAAAGCGTTGCCTTCCCTTCTCATGGTTGCTTTCGGATTAAAAAGGAGCTTTTTCTGCGTTGGAGTCACCTAGGAAATGTCACCTGAAAACTGGCGGCTTCTGCCGAAGATTAAGATTTCTGGTCTTTGTAGAAATAACGGTGCCTAAGCGCTGCCCTACCGGCTGGTCAGGGATTCACTGGAGAGCTGACAATTCCCCAGAGGAAACGTTGGTACGCCGGTAACGCTCGAGCTTTGTGTGCCCACCTGGGTGCTTTTATTTCCCCTGGAGAAAACTCCTCGTTGAGCGGTGGTTAAACACTTTCTCCTCTTGGCAGATGCCACCGGCCCCTCTGTTTATTCTGAGCTGCGGGAGCGCAGCTGTGAAAACTGCCTCGGTATTGCCGCGAGAAGAAATCCCTGCAAGAGCGGGCCGTGCTTTTTCTCAGAGGTTTGAGCCCTGGGTGCAGAATGGGCTGTGCTGGGGCCGCATGGGGGGAGGTTTCTCGGACCCTCCGGGTGATGGGTTATTAGCGGAAATCTGCATGCGGCAAACCCATCCTCCCGGCTCCGCCGGAGCCATCGCCAGCCCCGCCGTTGCTACGGGAACGGGCCTTCCTGGGTTAGAAACCTGATTTAATTCCTTCTCCTCCTCCCCGCTCCCCGCTAGTTAAGACATTCAGATGGATTTTAAGTTGCCAATATAATAGTCTTTTCGGGTTGCACAAGGAGCTCGAGAATATCTTTCTCTAATGAAAGAGCTGCTCGAGCTCTCCTGGGATTGAATGAGATATTTTTTTTTTTTAATCTCAATACCTACTATCAAAAGCAAAGTTTACAAGCTCCTGGTGGCTGGGGGCTGCTCGCTCTGCCACCTGCATGGATAATTGAGACCTTCCAGGTTGCCATAGAGAGTATTTTTGGCTTGAAATATCACATCCATTGACATTTGGGATGGTTTTCTGTAAAACCGCAAGAGCTGGAAGGTTGTCTTTGTGTAAGGTGCACCCGTGGCAGGTACAGAAGGTGTGTGGGGGCTTGAGCAAGCCCTGTAATTTGCAGGATGGAGGTGATGATCAAAGCTCCAGCGATGTCTTTGTTTGGGGGTTTTAACAAATATTGTCCAGAATGTTCTTTTCTCCCTAGAGGGACTTCAGCAGCCCGCTCAAGGCGTAAGGGGTTTTATGTATGTAGGCCAAATCCTGGGCTTACAACGGAGTAAGCAACTTCAGAGCAATTGTTCCTCCGTTACATCAGCCCAACTGAAAATAATCTGGCCTCTTCCTGAACTTGGCACACATCACTGGGCACTACAACTTTAGAACGACAGTGCTGTAAGAGGAATTAACCTTCAGAGAAGTTGTTTGGTTCTGCTCCTGGAAGCTTCCTTACCCTCTCTTGCTTCCTGAACTCCTCTGTTAGTGGTAGAGGCTTGTTTAGGTGGTGGTGAAAACCATGCATTTGTGTTGGGACCTCAGCTCCAGAGGAGCCCTGCCCCGAGTCCTGCTGTGCTTCACGGGGCTTAGCTGCTTGCTCTGGCTGGTTTGGGAACCTGCAGCACTGAAAAGAGCAGCAGCAAAAAGCATTTTTGTGGAGTTTACAACAAAGAGCTTCTCTGAAATGACAGTCTCTGCGTGTTGAGGTTTTCCTTGCATCCTGAGATGTGAACTGGGACAGGGCCAACAGACCAGTGTGTGGGGACTGTTGGGGAAACAGGGCTGCGGGTCTGTAAGCACCAACCTTAGGGAGGGAAAGGCTTGGGCAGCATCAGAGCCTTGGTCTGGACCTGTAGTGCACACTCAAGCTGTAGCCTGTCTGTGGGAGGTGGCTGAACACATTCTAGGTAGCTCACCAGCACGCTGCTGCGAGCTTGCCCATGCAACACGACAGCAGGGGCATGGCACGAGAGTCCCTGGTCTGCAGGGTGAGCTTACAAGCCCGGAGTGAGTTGGTGTGGTGGGAACAGCTGCTTGCTGGGTAGAAATGAAGCCTCCAGAGCCTGCTCTCATCCCTGTGGCTCATGAAGGTGGAGATGCAGCAGGTCAAGCAGCCAGGGGACTCTTGCACAAGAGGAGCAGGCAGCTCCTGCTCACCTCTGCACGCTCCCCAGGCGCTCGGGGCTACAGAAGGAGAGGTAATTCCATTAGCAAGGTGAATATGCTGGGTTCAGCTTTTGCTGTCTGAAAGAATAATATAATAGAACAGAATTATAATGTAATGATTATTAATGGCACTGAAGTTGGAATAGGGCTGATGCAGGCAGGCGAGTGTTGTGTTGGGCCACGGCTGAGTGGCAGTGGGCCAGTGATGATGGAAGAGGAGGAAGATCGTGGAGCTGCTAAAGGAGGAAAGGTGATGTAACGCAGGAAAACATGAAATACAGCAGGAGATTCAGCCATCTAGATGTGCTCGATTTGAGAACCATGTTTGCAGTGCATTAGAATCCTGGCAGAGTGTAAAACAGGCTTTTTTTTTTTTTTTGGGAAACACCTTTTTGTGGGTGTGCATTTGATGTTCCCAGAGTCTGAAGGGCAGAGAAGTGCTTCCCTGGGGGCGGCTGGCAAAGGAGTTTGCTGTCCTAGGCTGAACCTGCTTCCTCTGCTGTAGCTCCAGTCTCCATAGACCTCCAGATAAATAGCCTGTGCGGTCCGGGGGGTTTGACGGAGGGATGGTATTTACACTCGCTTGAAGAGCTGCGTGGGGGGTGTCTCTGGGGTCTCTTGCAAATTTGACACGCTGCCCAGTGTTTGGAGACGGGAGATGCAGGAGGAAGGTGGGATGAGTTTGAAGTTTCCCTTGTTACAGGGCTCGGAAGATGGGGCTGGGTGAGGTGATGGGAGATGCGCTCTGATGGCATCCTCTGGAAAAATGTTGGGCGGGCTTCAGAGAGGTCCTTTTGCAGCTGGGAGATCCAGGGTGAAGAACCAGGAGCTTCTGCAGCTTGGGATGAGTGAGTCCAGTGGCCGGCATCCCTAGCAGCTCTGGGTGCTGGGCAGCAGGTTGCTGGTGGGGCTGGAGCAGGGCTGCAGACTGCCGAAGAACTCCACAGCGAAGAGCAGGTTCTTTAACCGAGCCTCTGCAATATGTTGTTACTGTTTATGTAAAAATAACAAACCTTTCCAAATATTTATTACTATATCATGTGCTGAGGAGCGGGTGCCGTGCATTCAGAAATGGAAAGCCGCCCCCGGGCAGCTGCCAATCTCGGATGAGGCTGAATCTGAGATGTGGCTGACATGGCAGGGCAGGAGGTGGCAGCTGGGGACAGGGAGCAGTGCTGAGCCCGGCCCTGCTGGGCTTGTGGGGGCTCCTCCAGCCCGGCCCTGCTACGGGGTGCTGCAGAGCTGGGGGAGCTGGTGAGGACCCTCGGGATGGTTGAGCATGGCTGTGTGGTGCAGGCACAAGGAGGAGGCTGGAAGAGGGGGGGTAAAATGAGGTCTGGTTGGAAAGGCACCTGGTTTCGGGGTGTTCTCTCTCCAGACAGACACCAGTTTGTTTTTGCAGTGGTATTTGGGTGGCTTTGCGGGGAGCTTTGAAGGCAGCATGGTGAGAGCATCCTGCACTGTGGGGCCAAAGGAAGCTGCTCCCTCTGCTTAACCACCATGAAATCAGTCTCAGCCCACCAGCTCTGAACCTGTCCAGCGCTGGGGCTTTGTGTGTCTGCCCCCTCCTTCGGCACCAGCAGCTCTGGGTGGCCTTTAAGCTCACAGGAACATTGTTCTTCCTGCAAGGGTATGCAAGAGGCTGCTCTACAAAGCTGTTTGGGGGCTGTTTCTGTGCCTCTCCCAGGGCTTTGCAGGTGCTGCAGGATGTCTGAGGTGGCTTGGTGGGAGTGATGCTGCCCTGGACCCTCCTGTGAGGACAAGGGGAAATTTCAGATGCCTCAAGGGGAGGTTTCCTGGAGGTGGGGTGGGATATTTTTTTTGATCCAGCTGCTGCAGCGCAGTTGCCTGTCCTGGTAGAGATGGCCTGGCCCTATAAAGCACGTCACAGGTAAAGGGGGAGCATGGGTTCTGCTGAGGATCGGGTTTTTACTCCCAAAACGGACCCAGCTCTCGGCGTGTGGCTGCAGACTGGGGGCTGCTTGCTTGCCATGAGCTGCTCCCCCACCTTTCAGTGAGTTACTAGAAGCTTCTGCTCCTCCCCACACTCGGACAACTTCTTATGGCTCAGCAGAGAGGGTTTGCTCGTTTTACCTTGTGTCACAAAGGGGAAACGGGAGATGCTGGCGTGAACTGGAGAGACTTGCTGGGGATACAGGAGCAAGACTCCAACCCGGTGTTTCTGAAACTTGCCCTGTTCCGTGTCTATTCCAGTACTGTGGAACGGCCGGGAGAAATTTCAGGCGAGCGTAAAGGTTTTTAGCGTGCCATTTAGTATCTCGCGTATGGCTTTTCCCCCTTTATTGCCGCCTTCAGCCGCGCTGAAGGCAAAGCTGCCGTGGGCGGGCTGGCGACGGGCGCGTTGATGGCAGCGGGGCCGGCGCGGGTGCCCCCAATCAGCCTTTCCTCATAAGGGAGATGCTCCACTCCCTTAATCATCTTTGTGGCTCTGCACTGGACTCTCTCAAGCAGTGCCCTGTCCTCCGTGAGCTGAGAGGCCCGTATGTGATTGTGAATATGGCACTTCCTTCTGGGATCTGTTAATTCGGAGCTTTTCTGAAGTTACTAACAAATGCTGCGAACAACCTGCTTTTGCAAATAGAAGGAATGGATTTTCTCTTAGCAGAGTCTGGAATGGTACCACCTGCAGACCTTAGGAGCAGCATTATGAGCAGGACCCTAACCTTTAAGGACTTGCTTATTGGACTGAAATCCCAGCACTTGCCTTGACCTTTTGCAGTGACTTACTTTCTGAAATTTGAACTTATCACAAGGGAAAACGTATGCACGTCATATTACACAACATTGATAGGCTCACCTACTGGTACTCAAGTCAAGTTACTTTTTTCAAGTTTGTTTTTGTTAGGGCAGAGGGTGGAAAATCAAGAAATAGAAAGCAAGTTTGATTCCAAAGATAGGAACTGCTTGTTGTCAGGCTATGGGTACATGGGCAATTCAATATAAGGGAAACCCATAGTTGCTAAAATATGGAGGTCTTCTTATTTCTCTTCTATGCCTGTGATAATCTTTGTGCTTTCATATGATAAACTTGAGTATCAGAGCACTAGTGTGGCTGAAAAACTAACCATTTAAAAGCAAATCTGAGGTGGACCATGACCGTATCACAATAGTGCAAACTGAGGCTAAGGATCAGGATCAAATTGATTGCTGTCAAGTTATTGATCTGTTCAGCTACTTCATGGATACTGCTCTGTAGAAGCTACTATTGAGTGCCTTTGAATGTAGTTTCAAGTTAATACACTCAATGCAAAAACATGGTCTTAATAACATTACGGGAAATTACTCTCTCCACACACACACCCTGCCAAATGTTTTGCCTAGAACAAACTTTTGGCAGACTATCAAGTCATTTCACCTGCTCTGGAGCTTCATTGTTACTGGACAAGCAGGCGAAAGACGACAGCGAACATAAAGAAAAAAAGTAGCACACATTTCGGTGGCAACCTGCTCTGGACTTTATTAATATGAAATTAGTCTCTGTTTCAGGCTGAGGATTTGGTTTCTGAAAAGGCAAGCTATTACCTTGATTCTGAATACATGTGACTTGTTTGTAGACTTTATCCATACAAAGGGAATTTTGGTATCAGTAAATGGTCAAGCAGAAACTTGCAGCATTGTTTTTAAGACTGAGAAGTGTGAAGATGTATTCGGATGGGAGCTGGTTCTTTAGTGTGCCTCTACAAAGGCATTGATTTGTCTCTGACAGATGGGTGGGAGGTTGTGGGCTTAAAACACTGTAGAGGTTTTGCTGATCACTTTAAAGGACTATTAGATTTTAAAATAGATTGAGCTGTTCTAATGGCCTTTAAAGTGAAGAACTTCCCATTTAATGTTCAGGCCAAGGCTGCATGGCATCTACGTTACAACTATTTTTGCAGACCTTGCCTGTAGCCTGCCAGCAATGCAAACGTAGTAGTGTGGCCTTTCCAATGGGAAAGAAGCTGTGAATCTTGACTCTGCCTCTGAAATAGGTGCAGGCTGCCAGACAGCAACTAGTGTGTAGATTACATATAGTTTGGTGGGTATTATGCAGAAGGCAGTTATAGATACTGCTATTCCTTAGTGAAGCAGAAGCAAGAACCTAGATTGTACTCCTGTGGATGCCTCTTTCTCCTCTTTGCTTGCTATTGTCCTCATCCCTCTGCATTTAGTGTAAAGCAGGAAAAGACAAAACAGGCACACAAAACTGGCTTCATCCTTAATAGATTAGGAGCTAGGGAAGAAGAGACATAGGGCCCTGAAGATGTTGGGGAGCATGGAAAGGATTCCTTTCTGAAAGAAGTGTGTCCTAAAGCTAGTAAAATGAATATTGAAATAGTCCACATTTGTACCCAACTCAGATTGTACTGTTAGTGTTTCACTGGGGGAGGGGAGCGGGATTGAGGAGGGGGGAGGAAGAATAATCTTTTGTAGGGAGCCTGCTACCAACTGGCAGGAAAAGATGCTATCTCTTTTAAAAGCAGAAAAATTTCTATATTCTGTATTTCTAAAAGCAGAAATACAAATCTTGTGGGTGTTTTTTATTTCATTATAATTCAAAACAAATTGAGAGAAAAACAGAAAGACTGGACTGATAACTTTGCTTTTTGTAGAGAAGTTAAAATAAGAGAAACTAGGATTTCCATCCAATGGATTTTATTTTGATGTTGTACTTTGAGAATTGTCACTTGTTTCAATTACCTTTTTTCTTCCTGGTCTAAAGTGTATTGCCCACAAACAAATTACTGCATTAAATTTAATGTAAATAATATCTTTGAATTCTATATCGTATCAGCTAATGATCATTAGGTATTCTTTCATTTTGCTTTCTACTTGTACTACTTGCTCAAATATGGTTTATATGTTATATGCACACTAGTCTTCATATTTTTTTAAGTTCTACAAAACCACGTACGAGTTCAAGCTAGTAATCTTGTGGTTCTGCACTTAAACTGATCTTTGCTTTGGTCTATAAACTAATCTTTGCTTGTCACGCTTTTCCTTTTGAAACCAAAAGGTTTCTAGTAATTCAGGAAAACAGTGTCAATCATATGGACTTTTTTGCTTGACAAGCTTAATAGCCACCTACCTTTTGGCTGGAAAAAAGTTATTAAAGTGTTTCCAGTACTTGTACACATTATGCAGCAACGGATACCTTATTTTTCCTTCTATTTTTATTGGAGAGGAGCAGGACTTGGAAAGGCACAGGTAACCAGAGAAACCCCACACCCATTTCTGTGCACATTATATGTAGTAAAAAAAAAAGGTATTTGCATAGCTTGATAAAAATGTATCAAATATGTGCTTTTCTTAAAGGCCAAATAACTGTCTAGCTAAGTATATTTTAAATGAGTACTTATAATGGTAGAGTCTCTGTATGATCATAATTCTTTTTGAATGCAAGCATTTCTGGTCAATATGACTTTTAATATGCATTCACTTCTTTAGAGCTTGTAGGTCTTCCTCCCCATTCTCCCCACCTTTGAGGTTTTTAAATGCTCTTCAGTGAATATCATACAGTGCATTGCAATTCTACTTAGAGATACCTGAACTAAGTTTCTATATGCTGAAATAAGCCTATCTTAAGTAGAAATAGTGTGTTTTGACAGTTGAGAGGTGTAAAGGAAGGATAGAAAGCACCCACAAAAATAAAGCTGAAAGTTGAATCAAGATTTTGACTTTTGCCTCTGAAGGCCAGAAGTATCATCTTGTTCTTAACCTATAACAGAAAGCTCTGTTGTCCAAATTCAGGTCCTGCCCAGGATTTGACTTGTGGCTTCCAATACGGTAGTCTCTGCCCAAGAAGATGGAAGGAATGAGTTAAAAATGCCTTTTTATTTTTTTTTCTTCAAGGTGGAAGAGATGGTACAAAACCATATGACATACTCCTTGCAAGATGTAGGAGGAGATGCTAATTGGCAGCTAGTGGTAGAAGAAGGAGAAATGAAGGTAAACATTTGGCGTTTTGTTTAATTGATTAAAGATGATATGCTATGCAGACAGGTACTTTCAATCTGTTGAACTTGGCAATGTTAGGTTTGCTATTTGACTCAATGATCTTAAGGGTCTTTTTCAACCAGAATGATTCTGTGGTTTTTTGGGGGGAATACTATCACTCATCAGTTACTGTTGAAACTTCTCTCAGAATACTATCCTATAAGTTAGGACTGGTGTCTGCAAAAGCTGTGCCTTATCGTATATTGACTCGTACAAAATGTAACTCTTGTAATAGCTTTGTCTTTGCAGATTCAAGTAGGAGAGAATGAGAAAGGAAACTTGGTATCAAAATGGTGTAATTTGATGTATGAAAATGTTAGAGTAGTGAGTTACTGTGTTGGCTGCTCTGCTGTGTTTGTGTGGACCCTTGTGCAAAGTGATACAGCTAGTTTAATCACTTTTGGAGTAGAGATTTTTAAATAGTAGTGTTTCAATGTGAATTGCCATGTAAGAATGTATGCATTGGTAGTTACTAGAGAATACTGACATGGCAAATTATTCATGTGTCAGTTTTCTAGCTAAGTGGTTTTTTAAAAAACCTGATGAAATGTCAAACAAAACATGAACAGTTTTGACAATTTCTGTTCTACATTTCTCTCCTTGTATTTGGCTATAGGTATACAGAAGAGAGGTGGAAGAGAATGGAATAGTTTTAGATCCCTTGAAAGCAACCCATGCTGTTAAAGGAGTAACGGGGCATGAAGTTTGCCACTACTTCTGGAATGTTGATGTTCGTAATGACTGGGAAAGTAAGGACCTGATTCCTAAGCTTTGCATGTTTACTAGCAAGGATATCTTCTATAACATTGACCTAATATCTGCGCTTGTTTACTGATGAAATTTATTTTTCTTCCCTCCTCTTTTAGCAACAATTGAAAATTTCCATGTTGTGGAAAATTTAGCTGATAATGCAATCATCATTTACCAGACACATAAGGTAATAACGCTCAGATGTATGTATGTATGTATGAGGTAGTCTGGGACATGTGTTCTAGTCTTATTTTGAATACCTTAACAACTTAAAATACTTTTCAGAACAACATTTCAGAACAAGTTGTCTATTAAACTCAGCTTTGTCAATTCTTCAGGCTTTCTTGATAGCATAATTGGTTGTGCATGTGTCTGACAGACCTTGTGATAACAAATGAGGAATGTTTTAAATCTCTAAATATCACTACCACCAAGACAAGAGTCACCTAAGGCAAACAGAAGCAATAAGTCAACACAGACTACAAGGAGGAAACCTATGCCACTGTACTGTATGTTTCGCTGCAATAACACAACCTATTGTTGACCACAATTAGTTGATGTACAGATTTGCACTATGAGGTATAATTGCTGGTACAACTTTTGTTCTTGTAACTTCAGTATGGTTTTTTCCTCTCAAATGATTCTCAAACATTTATGAAAATGTTCATTTGAATTATAACCCAACGCCTGTAACTTAAAAGGTTCAAAAAAATGGGACTGAAGTGTACAGATACATCTGTAATCTTCCATGATTCCGTGTATTAGTATACTCAAATATTTTTCTTTGGCAATTTTACCAGAAATGCGTTTACCTTAAAATTCCTGTAACAGAGGACATGTGATTTTGAGTAAGACAACTATGACATGTGTTGTGATAAAAGCTAGACTTCCTTTCCCTGTTGAGTGTCAGGAAAATGGCTTTTGTGGATTTTCTTATTTTATCAGACATTTTGCTTCTGAAACTTTCTCTTAGATAACCTCAGTTTATCATATCTGTCTTACTGAAGTAGCTTTTGGAAATAATTATTTTTAAATATTCCCCGCCTACACCAAGGCATAAGTAACTGTAGATGCATCTATTTATACTTAACCACTAGTTCAGTTTGTAGCTTAGGAAGTATTAACTAAAATGTAAACCTGAGGTTGAGGGAGCTGGAGGGGAACTGCATCTTCCTATTCTGTTTCCCTACTGAAAAAAGTAATTGTAGCTTGGCTTTCTGCATTTCAAAGGCCTTAAACTTGTGCCTTAAATTTTTTCAAGTGAAGTGTAGCCGTATAACCTGATAGATACATCTATATAACAGCCAAGTTCTCTTTTCAGTTTTGAAAATGAAATTACTAACTTGGAAGAAACTTCCACTTGAAGAGTATGATTGATTTGTTTTGCCTTGCTTGTTTTTTCTTTTATCTAAGGATAGTAAGTACTTAATTTGCAGAACTGGAAAAGCTTATGTTATGGTATTTCTCTGCAGAGGGTGTGGCCAGCTTCTCAAAGGGATGTGCTGTATTTGTCTGCCATCAGAAAGATACCACCATTCAGTGAAAATGATCCTGAAACATGGATTGTGTGCAATTTCTCTGTAGAACATGAAAGTGCTCCTGTGAGTGTTGTTTTTATCCTGTCAAAGTGTGCTTTTAAGACAGCATTTTGCTATGATGGGCTAATGTACATGCAATACTAATGTGAGAAAGTTAAGGGGGGGGGGGGGGGCGAAATGCAAAAAGATGTAATTTATTTAAACCAAGTGATACAAAAACCTGATGAAGGAATTCCGATCCGAAACCTTATCTCAGCAGTTGTTGGATCTAAGGTGCTGCAGCAGAATAGGTGAAAAAGTTCTGGAGATGTGAAAACATTTTAAAGAATTGAGGTTATTTTGTACAGAATCAAATCAATAACTTTATTATTGTCAGATATAGGAGTAGGCTTGTAGAACTGTAGATATGGAATGTGTTAAACCTCCATCTTAAAAGTTCTGCCTTGGTTCTGACAGTAGAAATGATTGTTTTCTTTGGAGTTTTTCTGTGCTGATTGCTATGCCAGAGCCTCCTTACCAGGGAAAAGTTACAAAATTATATTTGTAAGTGCTGATAAATATTCTTTAAATGTTTCTTTACTCATTTATAAAAGTAATTGAAGTAATTCACTTGTTATGTGTTAAGCAAGCAGAAACCTGATACTCATTTTAATGTAACCCATTCCTTACTACATACCTTTCTTTTTACTTGCATTTGTCTTGTGTCCACGCAGCGCTAGCATGCAAACACTCAGAAACACAGCTTACAGAGTGTCTTAGACTTAATAGTAAATTGAGATGTTAGCAGTCAAGTACACTGAAATAAGCTGAGCTTGAGACTTACAAATGTTTTGGGATTTTTTTTGGCAGCTGAACAATCGCTGTGTCCGTGCCAAAATAAATATTGCTATGATTTGTCAGACATTAGTAAGCCCACCAGAGGGGAACAAGGAAATAAGCAGGGACAACATCATGTGCAAGAT
This sequence comes from Actenoides hombroni, assembly GCA_024336885.1. Taxonomy (NCBI): domain Eukaryota; kingdom Metazoa; phylum Chordata; class Aves; order Coraciiformes; family Alcedinidae; genus Actenoides; species Actenoides hombroni. The sequence goes on along the minus strand of WUAM01009935.1, from coordinate 1,645,420 downwards.
TACATATGTAGCTAATGGTAAGTCTGAATTTTTTCGGTATGACATTAATGATACATGCTAATTCTGGGGAGCTGAATATGGGGTGGGGGGGAAAAGCTTGATGCCGTTTTATGTTAAATACAGCATCACAACGGTGGTCTTCATGTTCAAATTAATATGCTACATGAATTAGTGAATGACATCATTTATTGTGTGGCATTCTACGAGAAATAGATGGAAGTAGTGTGTAGCTCAGTCTTACGGACACAACCATGGAGTGGTGGAGACTAGGCAGAAGAAATGTTTGCAGCCGGAATGACTTGGCATAGCTTTTAGTTTCAGTAATAGTCTGGGGTTTGGGTTTTTTTCCATGTATTGCTGTAATACTTATTCCCCGATTTATCATGTTAGTCTGAAAAGCTGCTGAAAATACATTTTTGTTCATAAATCCCATATAATTGTTGTTCAGGAAGTGGCGGCTTTTTCAGCAAAATACTTGCCCTGTGAATTGAAGCATATTTTGGAATCAGTTTGCATTTTGTTTAAAGGGCTTTAAATATAATTTGTAAGACACCAGTGATGTAGCAATTCTGCAGACGAATGCAGCAGTTATTGAAAAGTTAAGACTGACTTTTGTTTTCTTTGAAAGAAGAAGTAACTGAAGTCCCTCAGAGAAGTCCTTAGAGAATATCATCTTCCATTTGGGCACTCCCCAAAGACTCAAAACACATGTTTAATGTTTTTGAAATAGTGGTATCATACACCTGGACTGAACTTGAGTATTAAGAGTAGGAAGTGCTACAATGCCAGCTGCAAGGTCATGAAAATAATCTGTTGATCTTTATTTTCCTGTTACTTCAGAAAGAGTTGCAGGATTGAAGAATTTCAATTTTCTTTTCTAGCCTTCAGCAGATTTGCTGTGTTTCAGTGTCTGTCTTCTTACCTATTTCTAGTGAACCCAGGAGGATGGGCACCAGCATCAGTGTTACGGGCAGTGGCAAAACGTGAATATCCAAAATTCTTGAAGCGTTTTACATCATATGTGCAAGAGAAAACAGCAGGAAAGCCTATTTTATTTTAGTACTAGCAGGTATACATTATTTTCATTATTGATTCACTGTTGTAAAGCTAAGGCCAAACAGAAGTATGCAATCTAGAAATATCTTACCGTGATTAGTATGAATTCAGTGCTTAGTCTTAATATGTGTATGCAATATACTTTTTAAAACATGCGTGTAGTTTGTGTATATGATTATCATGAAAAATAAGGGCTGGACAGGTTATCAAGGATTAGTTGTGTGTAGATTTTACTAGTTTCTTGCAAGTTTTTGCATACATGTCTAATTTATGTATAAGTGTAAAAGAACAATGGTTTTTCTCAACTATCACAGACGTTTTATATTCTGAAAAGAATGCATACTGAAGTTTCTCTAGAGCTTCATGAGGTTTTCATATCTTAAATTCTACTTATGATTGCATATTAGAATATTCTAAAGGTCAAAAGTATTATTTTATATTGACAGAATAGTTTTAGAATCATAGAATGGTTTGGGTTGGAAGGGACCTTAAAGATCATCTAGTTCCAGCCCTTCTGCCAGGGGTGGGGATACCTCCCACTAGACCAAGTTGCTCAAAGCCCCATCCAGTCTGGTCTTGAACACATCCAGTGGTGGAGCATCCACAACTTCCCTGGGAAGTTTCGATTGAGGATTTTTGTTAATGGAACTTTCCTGACAGACCAGTGACAATTACTAGAGTATTTTAAAGGCTGTGACTTAAATTTTTAGCTTTTCCAATAAGCCTAAGAAAAGTGATTTTACAGATGCTTTCTGAAGTGAACAAATGTATTTTAATGGCCTAAGTCATTGGGCTAACCTAAAATGATTTTAACATTTAAATGATGATATGACATTAGGTAATTTCTTTATCACTTTTTGGACGATCTGAATCTGTCAGACATAAGCCTTAGTGCTAAGTAAGGCTTTGCTTAGTTTTTGTTATGGTAGACTCCTGCTCTGTACTTCATTAAATACAACTGTAGTGTCAAACCATTTAATTCCATTTGGTAGTTCTAGTATCACAGCATGATCTGCAAGTTAGTTTTTATCACTTTTTTCTATGCATGACATAGGCTACCTCTATTTTTTGGGTTCTATTTATTGTGTGAGACTGCAAAAGCCTTAGTCATTTGATCCTTCTGGAACAGGTAGCCCTGTAATGATTCACATTTTTAATTGTATATTGTTAGAGAGCTATCATAGGTGAGCCACTGAAAACATGGTTATCATGAGCCAACAGTTCAAACATGCAGTGCTGGTTCAAGGTGTTTAACTAAAGTTCTTGTTTCCCTATTAACGTTCAAACGTTTCAGTGCTGTATTGTTCTTTGCCTCCCTGCAGTGATCGCAACAAGACTGGGTGAGCATTCCACGGTGGAGAAGTGACCATGCACAAAGCACTCCATGCTGGAATGAAGGATCTACAGTCTTTTTATGGCCCAAGTTCTAGGCTTTGTATACGGAAGTGAAGAAGTGTTGCAACACCATGAGGCTGAATATTTAACACTAGCGCTCTCCTGCTAACTTTTCTTGCTCAATCAGTGTGTAATTATAAATACATGTATTGATAACATGTATATGGTTCTATTCTTATTTGCTTGCTTTAGAAGAGGAAGAATGCATACAACTTTGAATCACCAATGTGAATTACTGCTTTAATTTTCAACAAGTTGCAGAATTTCACTGTTGTCCTTACTGAGATACTCGCGCAGTTTTTGTGCATGTCTAAAAAGCACAAAAGATAAATTTACATAGAGCATACTGTATGTGCTTTATATGCACAAAAATCTGTGGTATTTTGGGGATAGAGAGAGGGACTTCAGTAAAGCCTAGGTGACTTATTGGCAGGTTCTGTTTTGCTTTGTATAATCATAGTTCATTGCTGCTGGTTTCTATAATGAATCATCTTGTTACATAAAATGTCGGTTAATAACTGAGGGCTGTCAATATCCTTATGACTTTGCCTTTTCTATTGTCTTACTCTTGTGACGATCTTTGGTTCTGAAGGAGTAAGAGTGTGAAAAGCTTTATTTTTTTCCAGCACCTCAATGTCCTTCTTGTAGAGAGGGGCCCAAAACTGGACACAGTATTCGAGGTGCGGCCTCACCAAAGCCGAGTCCAGAGGAATGATCCCCTCCCTGCTCCTGCTGGCCACACTGTTCCTGATCCAGGCCAGGATGCCATTGGCCTTCTTGGCCCCCTGGGCCACCTTACACCCTGCGAAGCTCCCATGTTATGGTATTCCAGCAATCAGCCAGACCAATGTAGCTCAGCACTAACACAGGGCAATTGAGATTCAGGAGGCACTGTTTAACCAAGCCCTTGCATCCCTGTTACTACAAAACTGTAATTTTCTTCCCAAAACCACAAGAAAACTCCTTTTCATATATCCCGGGTGCATATATAAGTGAAAAAAAGAAAGGTATGTAGATTTGTTCTACATATTGACCTTTCTCACAAGGATAACAAGTTGTGCCATATATTACTTTAAAAAGTATAATTAATGCCACTTCTGTCTAATAAAACTGAGCCCAGGCAGCTCCTTTTACTCACTAACCCACTCAGAAGGTAGATTTATTTTTTTTCTGTCTGCACTACTCATCTTCAACTCCCTTTATACATCATGGAGAAAGATGGCAACTATCTTCTAAACCAGTCCAAGACCCCAGAGATGTCCCTGCCTCCAGGCCCTGTAAAGGAAGCACAGGGTGAACAGCTCAAACCCATCTGCTCAGCTAAACAGGACTCTTACTCTTCAAGCATTTGTCAAAACTGAAATGGCTAACAGGGCTCAAGTAAGAGAGCAACTTAAGCAAACTTATTTGCCTAGTAAACACGGAGACATTTTAGCATGGCATCTTCATCTGATGAAAGACGAAATAATGAAAAAGTCTTAGTCCTAGCCAGCAAAAAGGAAAGGAAAAATACTTTCAGCAGAGATGCCGTAGCATGCGGTCACGTGTGATTCACTGACAAGGAAACTGCACAAACACAGCTACACCACAACTGGAGAAAATGATGATTCCAAGCCAAGAACTACCCGGCAAGCTTCACGAGGAGACACCCAAATTAACGGTCAGGAAAACAGCTTTGTAAGAAACAGTCCTTTATAACATGAAGTCCCATCTAGAGATCAGCAGCCATCTACAATTTGTTAGGCTTGTGCTCTGCTACAGACTCTTCTTTCCAACACTGAAGCTTAACAGTGGCTTTCTAACGAGACCCAAGACAGTAACTGCAGGCACGGAGAAGTCTTTGAGAAGTTACTTCTTACCAAAAGGAGGTAGTCCGTAGGTTTGGGTGGTCTGCGGGTAGATGGTGTAGGGCTGGGACTGCTGCAGTGCTTGGTACTGAGTCTGACCAGGGTAAGGGCTCATTGTTTCCGATACAGGTACAGAAAGGATATGTGCATATGGCCTTAGGAAAAAAAGAAAGAACAAAAGTAAAAAAGAACTATTTACATTATGCATCTTCCAGCCTCCAAACCAGCAAGCACCCAAAAAAAACCTGCTTTAGAAAGAAAAAAATAACACACACTGACACGTGCTCTTAGTGCAATAACCCCCTCGTGTCTCCCAACACGACAGGCTCCTGGTTTCCCACGTGCTGCCTGGTTCTTGCCATGACACCAGGAGAAACCCTCTCCTCCACGATGCCAGAGCACCAGTGCTTATTATTCCAAGACTGGGAAAGGAGGGTGAGAACAAACTCCCTGTTCCAACAGACAGGAGCCTAACACCACCAAATCCTAAAGTCAAAATGACTGGAACATATAAAGAGCCTATGCAAAAGCAAGCCTGGGGGATTAAGGTCTCCTGTGCTGCAATGGGAAGAACTATTAGGATCCCTAAACATGGTGAATGATGAGAAAATCCTACATTCCCCTTATATTAATTTATGTCCAGTTTGTTTATTCCTCAAATATTATGGGCATCATTCAACAAGACTATTATGTTGCTAATTACTTGAAGGCATCACTTGCCTTTATTTAGTGATCATAAACCAACAGCCACTGAAGCCAAAGGGTGACTTCCATCAGCTTCAGCAGTGATCAATTCAGAAAGAAGTTATAGAATTCAGTGACAACCATTTGACTTACTTTGCAGAATACATTTGTGAGGTATAATCATTTGATGACCTTGGGATATAATCAGTGCATGTCATAACTGAAAAAAAAAAGCAGTTTGAATAAATGACATAGTCCATTTCAAAACCCAACAAATAATGACAATTAACTACGAGCATACACAGTACATTTTAACAAAGACACAGGATTTACGAAGTTTTTCAGTGCTTTCAGTATCTGTTTCAAAGCAAATTCTCAAAAACTGCACTCAAACTAGCACAGAAATGTTTTTCTTGCCAGTTCACAGCAGGTAGATGATTCAGTCAGCACTGCTTCCCCCTTTGTAACAGTGCTCTTTCTCTTACCCATTGGCACTGTCATCTTTTGCAGTTCTCATGATAAAACTTTGATTTCAGTCCTGTTCAAAACCCTGCATGTGCCAAAGGATCTTAATCTATGCCAAGCTTAACATTCCTTTTCTGTCTCCCAGAGCAGAGACCACAGCAGATGCTTGTTTTGCCAAGCTTTCCTCTTCCCCTTCCCTTTTCTATGTACCCTACCCATAGCATGGCTCCAACAGCCTGTCTTTCCTTCAAAAAGGAGTGGCTTCCAGATCAACAAACTTCATCCCACATGTCAGGTGACAACAGGCTGAGCTCCAGTGCATAAGGCTCAGAGTACAAATTCAGCTGGCCTCTGAAGTAATTTGGCAGTTACATTTAAGGGGATGTTTCCATTTTTCTGCTTGAACAAACCCACAGCAATTACACTCTAAAGCTGGTAAGGCAGAGTTGCTCAGGATGCAAATCCAAAGAGGAAATGTTCACAACCTTCTCACTTAGCACCAGCCATGGCTCTAGCACACCCCATATGAGACAGTTCTCAACTACAGCATTCGGGGTCGGGGTGGAGAAGGGGGCTTAAGCAGCTCTAGAGCTGTTAAAAACCCCTCCTGGATTCAGATGAGCTGACCTCATAAATAAGTTGTCCATCAAACTAGGAAATGCAGGAGGTGGCACAGGATCTGGCCCATGCTGCAGGGATCTCCAAGCTGGTTGACTTTCGTGCCAGTGAATCCATGCAGGACGTGGGTTTGTCAGTTTGGCTCTACAAGCACCATACCCAAACTCTTCTCCCACACAGCCGTGCTGCTGTGCATCCAGCTTACTCATCTGAAGCCAGTTTGGAAGCAGGCAAAGCATCCAGGTTCCAACCCTGCCAAGGAGGGGATCCAGGGGCCTGCCCCCCCTCTCCCGACAGTACCAGAGGCTGCCCCTCCCTCTCCCTTCTGCAGTGACTGGACTAATGCCCTTCAGAAAGCAGTACCCCCAAGGGGGACAGCATACTTTGCCTTGGAATTTGCTCCAGATGCCAGGGGTGTGCTCCAAGTCAAGCTCTCCCTTGTCTGCCACAGCCCTACCACATTATTGCTCTTGTATCACCATGTAGTTAACTCTCTTATTAGCTACATCCACTAAGGGGAGCAAGTTCAACGGGCAACCCTAACTCTGTCCTGCTGCCTAAACAAACTCCTCCTGGTGTAATCCAAAGAGCTGAGAAATACAAACCATCAGCCACATGGTCTGAACCTTCTCAGCGCTTCAGGAATCACCTCTCTGGGGTTTGCCTTTACTCGGGGTGTGAAGTGTGCGTAGCACGACACAACGGGAAATGCAGGCTGGGAACTTTTGGAACTAAAGGCTTTCACTCAGCACTTGTCAGATACTCAGATATTATCACATCCCTCCTGCAAAAATGTCCGGGCTGTGGTTGGGTTTTTTTTAGAGAATGTCAATACTCACCCAAATAGGAAAGTAGCAGTGCTACTTCTGGAATTCTCATTTATAAAACAGCATACAAGGGTGAGGTAATGGTGTAAATATAGAAAAATAAAACAACCACCACAATATTACTGCATGCAACTTCTGGAACTTGTAAATGGTTTATCTGGCTAGGCAGCAGGTTTTGAAGGCTAAAACTTCAGCTGACTCCTGCAACTGCACCCTCACAGCACAGGGGTGAAAACAGCAAAGCTCTGTTAGCAACGGAAGGTGACACATTATGTATTTGCAGTGAGTGCTGGCAGGCAAAGGCATTCTACACAGGAATCCTACTTTCATAACAACCTCCAGCCCTCTTTTTCCAGAAGAAAGGATACTTTCCACCTCTCTCTTACAATGCAATCTTTTTATTTTCTGCTTCAGTTTCCTCTCCATTTACCTCATAAGGAATTTCTGCAGGCAATCACACAGTCTAAGATTAAGTGAATGGCGTATTATTACAAAAGACCCAAAGAGCTGTGCAGAGACAATGATTCATAAAAATAACACCTTTTACCATAGGCATTGTTGTTGACCAACTCAAACCACAAGAAAAATCCTAAGGTGGGTAAGACATCACCATCACAGTGCTCAGCAGCGAGTCGGGGGGGCAGTGACACAAAAATATATTAGAAAGAGATTTGCTTACCATCAGGCTTTAACACTCTGTAAGCACCACAGCCAACTTTTACTTTACAACTGATAGTGAGGACAGGCTAAGGATTAAAAGGAGGAGATAAAGCTTGTGCTTGGTGAAGTAATGAGACCAGTGGAAGAAATGAGGACAGTGGGAGCAAAGCTCCAGAAGGTACTTACTCTCACTGGACATGGGAAGGTTTGAACCAAGGCTTGAAGGTTCAGGTTTCTGATCGCTGACCTCTGCGTTGCTCACGTGACTGCCAGGACAAAGAAAGGCTAATCATTAGCATAATGAACTCTTAAATTAACATCCCTGAGCATCGTAACTCCTGGGTTCAACCTTCCTAACCAAGGCCAGAGGTGTGAGGAACCAATGTGTGAGGAACTGACCACAACCCCATTCCCTGTCCCGCTGCACTGCTGAAGTGGGATGAGGTAGAGAATTTGGGAGTGAAGCTGAGTCTGAGAAGAAGGGAGGGGTGGGGACAAGGTGTTTTAAGATGCAGTTTCATTTCTCATTATCTGACTCCGATCTGATTGGCAATAAATGAAATTAATTTCCTCTAGTCGAGTCTATTTAGCCGGTGATGGTAATTGCTGAGTGATCTCTCCCTGTCCTTATCTCAACCAATCAGCCTTTTGTTGTATCTTCTCTGGCTGGTGAGGGGGAGTGAAGCTTAACTAAAATGCAAAATTGGACTTTTCTCCCCTAAAAACCTTATAATCATTGGAAATCTTTCTCAACACGAGGTGAACAGACTTCCACAGTAAAGCACATGTTTTGCAAGAAAATACCATCTTCCTACACAGACTCGGGGTATTTGTGTACTATTATTCTTAGTGGAAAAAAAAAATGCTGTGATTCTCTGGCACAGAGAGTCAGTCTGTGGCTGGCAAACGGCAGCCTGCGAGCAGCTGGAGAGCCGCTCATCGCCACCACGTCCTGGGGAAAATGTAATAGGGAAAATAATGTTTCTGACCACACTACACCAGCCCATTTTCCTGCTCTTTCTCACTGCTTTTCTTCAATGTATGCTCTTGGGACACATCTGTCTTATTCTCCATCACTTACAACTTGTCAGTTCTCACATGCTCAAGAGAAAAAAATTCTCACTTGCTCCACATCTGCCTTGCCCCACCGAGAGCATCCCGCAGACCCTCTTGACAAGCAGAACAAGCTGTATTCACAAAAGTGTTAAGAATCTTAGCTGTTTAATGCTCCCAAGAGAGACGACCCTCACTGGGTACAGCTCTTGCCATTCCCTCTTCCAGCTAAAGCTAATGCAGCCAGAGTACTGACACCGGCTGAAAATGCTGAGCAGAAATAGGTGTGAGAAATGATTTTAAACCATTCCCGAGGTCAAACTTCAAATCACACACACTTGTACCAAAACAGAGCCAGAATGTTTAAGCAGGTTCGAAATGCAATCTTTTACCTCTCCCCCATTCTATTTTTAAATGCTGTACAAGGCTGTTTACACTCCACTCTTGAGGCTCCTCGTGCCTGCGGCGGAGCCGAACGGACACCGCTCACCCCGGCACGTCCAGACCTGCCCGTGCTGCCCTTGCCTCTTCTGGAGCCAACAGAGGAAAAACACAAACCAGCCCTCCTAGGATGGGGTTCATCTCTCCTCATACCAGCTACAAAAGGAGCTCACAGTGATTAGCTCAAATTTCTCAACTTCAGGCATAATATTGAATTTCAGACGGTTTGCTCGCTGCTTCCTGTGAAGTATTCTCTTTGATTTAGTGGGGTTTTAAATAAATGGACTAGTGTGCTCATCCCACTGGGATGTCAGGAAAAATAGAGGTTAATTCCTACATACAATATACATCAGAAAGCATCTGCTGAGCTTAAGAACAGCACAACACAACAGCTTGAAACAGAAGAGGCTATGAATTTGTGTGTGTAATTTCTCAAAAGTTATCGGCATAGCTTCGCTGAGAATCACAGCACAGATACTAAAACATTCCGAGTCTCACCAGGATAAATGCATGTTAGGTGCAGTACATGACAGTCTCATCAGACTCTGAAAAAGAGGATGTTTGATGATGCAATTAAGACTCTTTGTAGCCACTTTTAAAAAGCTCAATACCAAAGGGCCAGGTAATTTTTCTTTTATGGGGAGCTTAATCTCAAAATCGTATCAGATACAATAGTGACTTATATTTGCCCCGTGTCTGTGAAAAACAAGACAGTATGCAAGCTTCCCAAATGGAAGCCTGTAGTGATAAAAAAAAAGAGAAAATCATTATTAACTGTTCCACACTAAAATCCAATTCAAAATTACATACCTCAAGCTTTGTTCTCTGGATTCCTGCATCTTGGCTTTTTTCACCTGCAAAGACAAAAACGTTCAAGAACTAACGGGAGCTGCCCTGGAGAGGACCTGTGCAGACAGCCCCTGGCTCCTCTCAGTGCCCGGATCCAGAAAGCCTTGCCTTGAACTCCGCGGAGAACCAGGCTAACCGTGGGCTCTGCCCCTCACAACAAGCTTTTTCCTAACTAGAAACCCCATGCTGACATTGACTGCGTTAGTAAAGCTGCCGTGTCGTGTAACAGATGATGGGATATACAGCTACAAACGCCCGATGAGGACAACTTAATGGAAATTTAATAAAACAGATATAAATTAAGTAAATATTATTCTGCGTAGATTCGGCACAACTGCCCTAAACTTGTGTCTTTTGCTTCCCTCCCTCCCCCCATTTATCTAAAGATAGGAGTTTGAATATTTGTTTTGGTTCAGGAGTTCTGATTTTCCTTTTGGAGTACAATCAAGACAGCATTTCCTCTGGGTTTGTCGGTGGCCAGCTGGACCCAGTTCCTGTACAGGGCACTGCAGAACAGAAGCACTGGCTTGAACACAAACTGGGGTTTCTGCCCGCAGGCTCCAAACCCCACTTGGAAATCCTCAGCGGGATGACGACAGGGTTAGTCTCAGCAGCCTGAAGTCTTTTGAACAAGACGTTCCTGTGGTACACAGGCTTTTTTCCCCTCCCCCCCCAACCTTCTCCCTGGAGCATCCAGCCTTCCACGTTTCTGGAGCACGTTTAGATGCCAAACTGGCTGCTTCGGTCCCCAGCTGCACCCCAGTCCCCGCAGGGCCCTGGGCAGCCAGCAGGCACTGCTCAGCAGCGTCTCCAGGAGGGTACCTGTTGGGTACCGGGGGCAGGGGCTGGAGCCCCCCAGCCTGGAGCCCCCCAGCCTGGCTCCAGGAGTCAAGGCTGCCAGCAGAAATGCCTCGCTGTCTTACTGGGGTTTGTCTCTCAGAGGAGCACAAATAAAACGCCAGGAAAACGCAGTTTGCGCGCGAGAGCTCAAAACGCGCCCCAAAATATTTTTTTTAAGTACTAGAACACAGGTGAATTCCTGCTGGGTAGGGGAGTTGGGAGGCAGGGGTACAAGAAAGGATGAAGACTGAAGGCAGCAGCAAAGGGAAAGGAGTAAGCAAACAGTAAGGATGGAAAGGAGAAAGCTGAAAGGACAATCTTCTCTCCCTGATGAAGGGCCCAGTATTTGAGAGCTCAGCCTGCTTTCCCCTCCGTACCAGTCCTGCTGGCAGCCATTCCCTCCAGCACCTCACAGCAGAACACTACAAACTTCCTCAGCACTCATCACACGTGCAAAAAAGGACAAAACCAAGCACATCAGCCCATGGCAGTGCAATGGCTTTGATATCACAGAGCCTCAAATCATTTATCATTTCAACCTAAGAGCTGGGGACACCGGTGTTAACTCCCGTTGGGGTTCTTCAGTCCCACAGCTTCAGACTTCCTCAGAGCCCTTCTCCTGCCTGGCCAGGAATGCAGACTACTCCTGGTCCCCACCGCCACGACGTCCAGGAGCTGCATCAGCCTCCCCTGCCTAAAGCCGATGCGAACCACGACACCCAGGGAAAGCGGAGCAGCGTCCCTCCAGCTGCCCCGGGCACCAGGTTATCAGAGCACGGCTGCTGCCCCTCCATGGTGCCCTCAGCTCCTTCTGGCATCCTCCTGTCCTGTGCTCCAGCTCTTCCCTGGGGCCCGAGCAGAGCCCTCAGCCACCAGCACCGCCCCAGACAGCTCAAGGTGCCCACTGCTCCAACGAGGGCTCTTAAGGAAAGGAGATACAAAAAAAAAACTAAATGAACCGCATCAGAAAAAGCAGCAGCAGCAAACTACTTCAAAACAAAATCACATTGAGGATAAACCCCAAAACCAACTGAGAGTTGGCAGCTTGAATTGTAGGCTTCCCAGGAGGAATGCTGCTGTTTCCAGGGAGGCACTTGCTCAGATCGGGTTTTTTAATAATGGGAGGCAGACAGCGAGACCAGCTCACTTCCAAAACCAAACCAACACACCACGCCCCCTCTCCCCTCCCCAGAGCAGCAAGGTTTTGCAAGAACACGTGGGGTTTATTATGATTTCATCATAGTTGGAACAGAAGGGCTGTTCCTAAAGCACTTCTGGATAGTCAGGACCTGAGCTCAAAGCTCTGCTCTGCTGGTCCCTGGACCAGACCTTGTCTTGAGGGGTGTCTACACCTCAAGGCCCCTGTGTCTCGTGCTCTTCTGATGGGAGATCTTGCCCTCTACCAGAAACGTGCCCTCGGTGTTGTACAGAGAACAGCATTTTGAATGAGTTTTCCTTGAGTCCCTGATTTCCTGTAGCTATCAGGAGAGGGTTTCATGGCTCTGGCACAGGGGCCAGCCAGCGCGAGCACGCAGCGTGAGCCCAGCAACACAGCAGTTCTGAATTGCAGTCTGTAACGTCCCTGCCCCAAGGAGCTAACCTTGGCTAGTCCCCATCTCTGCAGATTTTTAAAAGAAATTCTCCCTAACATCTTAATGCTAAGCAGAAACATTGACAGACTCTTAAAACTTCAGTGGGACGCAAAACCCCATTTTCAACCTATCACTAATCAATGAAATTTCCACTAGGAATTAAGTGGGAGTAATAAAACATGGGCTTGGAATGCATCCTCTCTGCCTCCTGTCACATGTCACAATTTAATGGGGGAACAGCACCCAGTAGCAGTAACTTAAGGATGGTGTTCAGGGCATAAGGAGGGAGAGTGCCATGAGATGCTGAGCCCTACACCCCCAAGCCCTGCATGGGGCACCTATTCATCCTCCCCTGCATCAGCCCTAGACAAGGTTGCCGAAGCTTCTTCAGATGCCTTTCAACACACACTCCCTTCTGCAAACCTCTGGAGAGATGCTTAGGAATTTCTTATCTCCTCTCAAGTGACAGAATCCCAGCTTGAAGACTTTGTGCCAGAGAAGTGAATTCATTCCGGAAAAAGGGGAGGAAAAGAAAAAAAGGGGAGGAAAAGAAAAAAGGGGAGGAAAAGAAAAAAGGGGGGGGGGGGGAGAAAGGGGAGGGGGGGGGGGGAGGGGGGGGGAGAGGGGGGGGGGGGGGGGGGGGGGAGGTGTGCTTTAAGATTGAGTTGTATGAATCACCTCCCTCGATCTGCTGGCCACACTTCTCTTGATGCAGCCCAGGATGCAATTGGCCTTCTGGGCTGCAAGCACACACTGTTGGCTCATGTCCAGCTTCTCATTCACCAACACCTCCAAGTCCTTTTCTCAGAGCTGCTTTCCAGCACCTCGTCTCCCAGCCTGGATTGATAGTGAAGGTTGTTCCGACCCAGGGGCAGGACCCTGGACTTAGTCTTGTTGAACCTCATGAGGTTCACCTGGACCCACCTCTCCAGCTTATCCAGGTCCCTCTGGATGACATCTCATCCCTCCAGCCTGTCGACAGCACCGCTCAGCTTGGTGTCATCTTTGAACTTGCTGCTGGTGCACTCGATCCTGCTGTCAATGTCATTGATGAAAATATTAAACAGCACAGGTCCCAATACAGACCCCTGATGGATGCCACTTGTCACTGATCTCCATCTGGACATTGAGCCATTGACCACCACCCTCTGGATGCGACCACCCAGCCAATTCCTTATCCACTGAACAGTCCACCCATCAAATCCATATCTCTCCAACTTGGCGAGTACAATGTTGTGGGGGACCATGTCAAAGAAGAGGGGATATTCCATGTTGCTGTACAACACAGGGCGTGCTCTATTCACATTTTATTTTGTTTCATTGCTTGGAAGATGAAAGAAAGTTTTCTGAGAGCAAATCTTTGCGTGGCGACATTTTTTACCTCATGAAGTCTGGAGCAGCACTGCCCCTCATGAAATTACAGAATAGGAAAGTTTTGAGATGTACAATTCAATTCAGAGCATTAGTCAGATTTCAGCAGTAAAAAATAAAATGGAAAAAAAGAGCCAACAAAACAAGTGATACATTCTGAAACATTGTATGTATTTATAACATTTATCTCATTGTGATGGGACTGTGGCCAAAGCATTTTTCATAGCAACTTCTGTTGCCTCAGAAACAGTAACGTCAGAAAAGTAGAACTAGATCCCTATAATATTAATGGAATTACTTTATTTCTTAGTCCCCTAAAACAATCTCTAACTACTTAACCAGTAAATGTCTCTGAAAATAGCTCAAAAAATACATGTTTACATATTTTGATAATGTAATTATGTTTATATCTAAAAGTTGTCATTAATAATGCTTCTGATTAAGTATCATGTTAAATGAAGAAACTAAATTATTGTAGAGTATTTCAGGTTTAACAACATAAATCAAGAAAAAATGCAAGACCTCGAAATAGTAGTTCTGGAAATAATTTTGGCAATTAAATAAAAATGCTTCCTTAATTATCACAGATTGCCTTCATCAACTTTAAAGTAGGATGCTTCTGCCATAGTAGATTATTTTATGTCAATCGCACAAGCACACACCACTAATTCCAATATAAAAATTATTCTTAGCCTTTCTCTGTATGGAAATTAATCCATAATTTTTGCAGAAACATTTGAAGCATCTAAAGAATAGCAGGATATACTTTACTTTTATCCAAAACATTCTATAACTGTCATTTGCAAATGCTCAAGATCATTCTGAAAGTGGGAGGGGTAAATTCTTTTGCTGGCTGCACTGGTGGCAAAAAAATATGTGCTTCAGAGAAAAAGGAAATAGTTCTAATATGAACTGAGGCATCTGAGGACAAGGGCAGTGGAGGGCAGGGGGCTGTTTGTTGTTTGAACATTTCCTAGAAGACGGCATCTATAAACTAGCTATGTCTACTAGTAAGTAAAACCACAGAAAGTTGGAAAGAGTGGGAGAAGCTCTTCAGTATTCAGATACAGAGTTTGTCTGATATTTGGCAAATACAATAAACTGTGAATTTTGTGCCAGCAGTATTTTTTCTAAAATGTAACACATGGGATTGCTTGCAGTGAATTCAGGATCCTCAAAACCTATTAAAAAAAAAAGCCTTTCTTCCAGAATACAGATCAGGTATTTCAAAGAGAGATGAGACTACCCAGGAAAAAAATACATTATTTAAATCAACAAGAGTTCATATGATAGAATTGAAATCCCTGTGCCCAGAATAAATACAAAAGTGACACTGATAGAGAATCACGGCATCGTTTTGGTTGGAAAGAAGCTCTGGATGTCTCTGGTCCAACACAAAGCAGGACCTTAATGTTAGATCTGGCTTCAAGGTCAGAACACCATGAGCCATGCGATTTTCAAGTGTGAAGGTCAGTGAGGGTGGAGATTCTCCTTCCTCTCTGGGCAAACAGTTCTAAAATTTACACATCAGTTACGTAGAGTTGTATGTATGCACACGTCTCAGTAAAAGAGAAATTACAGTGCTTCTGGAAGAGTGGAGCAGTGCCATAGTTATAGCTAGCAACTGGGAGAAGCTCAGGAGCTGGGATGTATTGGCAGGCGCCTGTAGGAAGCTGAATTGCCAGCTGTGGCTTACCTTAGCAATGAAAGTTGCTGCCTTTATTCGGTCTTCTGCCTTTCTCAAGACCGCTGTGTGGTCCAAATAGATCTGTGTTTGGAGACCTGGAGAAAATAAGACATCCATTGGAGGAGCAGACTTAGCATTTAATGAGGGGTTTGGTGGGCAGAAACCTTCTTTTAATTCACGTCATATTAATATGCAAATTAGCAGAATGCCCAACAGAAGAAAATCCAAAAAGCTTAATCGTCTTGTGCATATAAATCATTTCATTTTATGCAGTATACTCAGCCCTTGAAGGCTAACATTAATAAAAAGAGAGATCTCTTTGCAGTGTCTCTAAAATGACAGGAGCTTCCAGTTCCAGGTACAACAGACTAATTGTTATAACTTATTGTTAAACTTATTGTTATAAGCCAAATAAAAAAAATCATCAGAAAAGCAGATAGGGAAATGGTTACAATGACTGGCAAAATAATTTCCAGTTGAGTTATATTTTGTACTTCATTAGACAAGAGGGAAAGGGAGTAAATGTTGTGTAAATTAAGTACACTTATTTTAGAAAATTAATTACAAAAATCACTTTCAAATGGTGCTATAGGTACGTGGAGGATTATCTGATTGAGACAGTGGAGACAAAAGCACTGGAATCATTCATGAATCCCATTAGATTAAATTAAATTAAGACTGTGAACAAATATGCCAAGAAGAATTTAGAGATTTTGGTTTCAGGCCCAGTTATTTTCTTGGTGTCTTTCTTCTAAGACGATATTTGTGTATCTCTTCTGTTGACTAAACTTCTTCAAAGTCAAGTTTTCTAGTGGCCCTATGCCAGTATTTTTCCTATAAAAGAAAGAATAAGCTTATGTGCGACTGATAAAAAATATAAAGCTGCAGCATTTATTTTTGTACTCAACTTCAGAATTTAACAGATAATAGTTAACCTTGAGACAGATGGAAGGATGAAGGAGGGTTTTTTCTCCTTTAGAATGAAACACAATTTATGTTCACTCCTTCTTCCAGTGCCAATTATCTTTAATTACGCCCTTTGGTGGTTGACTCTCAGTGATTGTGAAACATCTCCAGTGGTAATCTTGTTAATAAGTAAACCTCCTTTGGGTACATATTGCCTCAGAAATTTTTAAAATAGGAAATATTATTCAGATCATACGCCGATACTCCAGCCCTGTCAAGCTCATTGTATCTTATCCAGTAATTCCTGAACAGACTGGAGCTGAATTTAAGACTATAGAAAGACATCAATGTCTAATTAATAGTCTTTTAAGATGAAGAAACTAGCAGATCTCTCAGAAACTGTTTCAGGATCTCATTACTCGCATTGATAATATTATTTGCATTTCTTCACTTCTCGATCCTTTATTTATTACACAATTGAGGAGTGGAAAAACAACATTTTATTTGAGCCAAAGATTACACAAGTTGTTCTGGAATCACTGGTGAAGTTGTATTTCAACTTTCTGCCAGACTTGTAGAGAGTGAATCATGGCCTGTAAGCCTTCAGTTAGCTTTTACTTTCAAGATAATAGTTACTATCTGACAGAGCAATCCAAGAAGTGGTGAGGAAGAAAGCTAAATTCTAAAAATATTTTTTTAACATGGGAGCTGACAAAACTCTCATGTTAACCATAAAGAAAGGTGCAAGAAAGCTTAAAATGGACAATTTTCTTCTTCCCAAGACATAATTTATACCATGAAGCATGTGGGTTAACTGCTTTTTCCAATTCATATTCATTTGGGTAGTATGGTGATATCATTATTCATATTAATAAGTCAAACCTTTGGATGTCATATCTGACGGTGCTAAAATTCTGAGACAGCTGTATGGTCCGTGGGGAATAAAACAACTCATCAACTCCAAACCTTTTCCACTAGATAACCAGAATAATATGTGCACAATATGCTTCCTTTATCAAAAACGATGAGATGATGATCTTGTTTTCAATTCTGCATTGACCCAGATGTAAGCACACAACAAAGCTAATACGGCAAACTCTTTATGTTCCCTTCTATGAGCTCAGCTTTGGATCTGAGTGATGTCATCACAGGGGTATTAAAGTACCAACATCATCAGACATCCTGAAATTCCCAGGATGGAGTTGTTTACTAGATAGTAGCTTGTTTGGGGCTTACTAGATTGCAAAACAAAGCAGTACCCCCCAACAGGCTGTTCCAATTAAGACTCGCTGAGTTTTAATTTAAGTTAATTTAAATTAAGAAGAGTTAGCATTCCCTGGTTTTTAGATTTACCCTGAAGACAATTCTTGAATGAGCAACGTATACAGCTGTGGTTGTAAGATGTGTCAGAAATGTGCTTGGGATCTGTACTCTTCAGCAAAGAGATACACGCATGTCTCCTAACCTGTGGACAGCACGTTTTCTGGGGGACAACAAAAAAAGCAGCACCATGACCCAAAAGAGCTCCTCAGTCCTGAGGGGGAGGGTGGGGGTGGGAATTAGAAGAGCTGGAGTTTCTCTTGGAAAATTTTTTTTATTAGAAATGGCCACAACGAGGTGACAAAAGTTTCCATGACACTTGCTGGTACTGCTTATAAATTGTTTAAGCTACTAAGAACCACAATAAATACTTCATAATGCTTAATTTACAAAGGCATTTTCATGGAAAGTGGTAATATTTGAGTATCTTCCCTGGCAATTTTGTAAACAGTTCAAGGTACAATCAGATTAACTTGATAGGATGCATGTAATTCAGTTTGTGCTCACACAGCAACATTTTTTTGCCTTCCAAATGTGTGTTCTTTCTCTCCCATTGATTGGTTTCAGGGCAGCAATCTGGAATATTCACAGAGGTTTTTTTTCAGCAGGAAGAACAAGTCTTTACTAAAAGCTGATTTATTCTTTCACCTTTGATCTACTTCCATAGGTCATTTTTCTGTTTGTTCTGTGCTCCTAATAAGAAAAATACTTGTTTGTATCTAGTGTGCAGCAGAACAGTGAAGCTAGGCCAGTACAGACCCTGCACCCTGACAAACACGCTGAGCAAAGCGGCATATTCCAAGGGTGTTTTGGTCAATATTGTCTTATATGGGTAGCTGGGAAATACAAGAAGTGAAAATTGAACGAATTAGACTAGGATTTAATTAGTGTCAGCATCCAATATTTAAATACAGATTATTTCTAGCAGAACAAACACCTGAGCTCTGCTGAGGCTGGTATTTCAGAAGACAAACTAACTCTTGTCTAGTGTCTGCATGGGGCCAAGTAGAAACAGGTTTGTGACTGCAGGCAGGATGAAAGGAGACAGCTCCAAAACCTGGAGGTGCAGGAATCCATCCTACTGCCCCTTCGTACTGCCAAAGAACAGAATGTGTAGCTCAATGCATCACGCATCCTATCCAAGGTCATGGGATCACCCATGCTACAGCTGACATTAGAAATTGCACTCAGAAATGGCTTAGAAATGTGGTAAAATATCTGTTAGAGGTCACCACTTCCATCATGTGGGAAAGTTCACAGGGTGTTTTGAACACAGAACTGGGCAAACTATATCAGTATCCTTCTAAATAGCCACTGAATAACCAAGTCCTGACCTGCACGAAGAGGTGTAAGTTAGCACAAGCAGTCCCTGTCAATTGATGGACCATATTCCTGACTGTGTGTTTAGCTTCACAGTAGAAACTGATGCATAGATAGATACAGAGCCTTCACAATACTTGTTTTGTCTTGCTGCTTTCTAATTTGAAGTCCGTACATACTGTGGCAAGTTCAGCTTGGTACATCTGATTTCCCTTAGAAAACATAGTGTAGGGGGCAATTTGCACATTTTATGTACTTCTGTGACTACAACAGAAGATAACATTTAACAAAGCAATCACAGAATCAAAGAATCACAGCATGGTAGGGGTTGGAAGGGACCTCCGAAGATCATCGAGTCCAACCCCTCTGCCAGAGCAGGACAGAACTAGAGCAGATCACACAGAAATGGGCTTCATAAAGATCAAGCTGATTTTAATGGTGGATAATCCCTTCCGTGTCACCGGCAGAGGACATAGCTCCAAATACTTAAAAATTCTTCATAGGAAAGAAAAATGCCAGATGCTTTCTCAAGAGCAGCGGTCGAGTATTTGCTGTTCACAACATTAAATACTTAAGATTTTTGAAAGATTTGCTGGAAAATAATAGTTGTTGGCCTGAGCACGTTTCCATGTCAACAGCTTGCACCACTGAGATGCTTCCTGGTTTATATTTTGGTCACCCCCTTGACTTTAAATAGAGGACTGTTTCATAAATCACTCATTTTTGCTGGAAGCATGCTGGTAAAGCATTGAACAAGATGATTTGCCAGGCAGTCTGTGTTCTCTAGAGCTACAAGGCTGACTGAAGAGGTGTTGAAAGAAGCCTATTAAGAAGGAAAAAGTAGTGTTTGGTCCCGCATGTTCACAAGTTGGCAGTGATATGCTGTATCAGCACAAGAAGGGCTTACCCAAGGCAGAGGACAGCATGTGTTCCCTGCTGCCCTGCAGTACACAGTCTCTCAAGTCCCTGGTCTTACTGCTCCAGCACAGATTTGACTGCAAACAGCAGTGGAAAGAACCCAGCATGATCCAGAAATACTTAACCCTCTTTTGCCTTAGCATTTAATTGCAAATGACCTTGTCTTAAAAGCACTGAATTGTCAGTATTTTAGCACTAGACAATGTGCTGGGATTGGACTGTGGCAGGATGAAAATAAAGCAAAGAAATAACTATTTTAAAAATACATTATTAATGATATAAATTTTAATACTCACTACAGAGTAGAAAAAGCACTCAAACATTTAAAAAAAGGACTTAAAAGAGCTATTAATTTTCCATGAAATCAAGAAATGTAATGTTTAGCACTGGTGGTACTTAATTTTTAAACTTTATCATTTGCGTCTTTCTTAAATATAGTTCATCTGTATTAGTGTAGTCAGTCTTGAGACTGTAAACATTTTTCAGCTAAACTTTATAAATAATTCATTATTATAAAAAGGCATGTAAAATTTCCAAAGCCACCTCAATAGCTGAGATGCCAGTGACAATAATTCTAATAGAGGAAAAAAAAAACCCAACAAACCCACTCAGCCTTACAAAATACAGCCTGACTTTTCAAAACTGGATTGTGTATTTGGAGATAATTTTAAATTATGCTGTAGCTTTATGGAAATATAAGTTGCAGCAATATTTTTATCCTTAATAGTTTTTGTTAACAGTACCAGCACATAAGTGCAGCTAAGGCTCAATTGGCACTAGCTTAGAAAATCCTTGGGGTGCCTAACTTTATGAAATCATGTTGTTTGGACTGATTTTTTTCTTTTTCCTGCAAATTTTCCACCAAAATTGATATTTTTTAAATCATTTTGAGTACTGTGTATTTTAGCAGACTTCCATTTTCTGATGGACTATATCACTTTTGCCAGTTATTTCTCATCTAGAAAAATAAAACCAGAACAATTTCCCTGAACTGTGGCAGCTTTAAACTGAGGGTTTGGTGAGTGTATGTATTGAAGTACCAAGTGTAAAGATTTTTGTGTAGAAACTCAAACCCCATCCCTTGGCTGGGATTTTGCTATGAGCTAAATCTTCTTGAGCAATCCTCCTCTTGCCCCTTTGGCAAGACAGCTGCTGCTGCAGGCTACAGATCTTCTTCTGTAGAAGGAACATTTACACAGACAAGGAACTCCCAGCATGGAAAAGCTCAAGGAATGTGCTACAAGGAGCTGGTCACCTTGAGCGGCACGGAGGGAGCAAAGCAGCAATGATTACACACTGGATCTTCCAGAACAGAGATGAGGGATCATCTAGCAATGCTGGCAGATAGAAGATTCAGAATAAATTGACTTCTTCATATCATGAGCTTGAATTCCTTGCCATGGGTTGCTGCAGATGTCAGAAGTTTGCATAGATTGAAATGTAAAACTCCTTGGAGAAAATGCATTAACATCTCACATCAGCTGCGAATATAATATCTGTTATTTTTCTCTTTTCTTTCCCGCATAAAGTATCCCTTAGCAAAATCAGATATAAGCTTCACTCTCCCTTTCTTTTACCTTAGTTGTGCATATGCAGCTTGTTCATCACTGCACAGGAGAGCACTTTATATGCATTTCCTATGAAAGGACCTGAAGCGAAACCCAGTGGAAGGGCCAAAGCTGCTTCAGAACTGCACAGGGAATGGAATCCACCCTTTCTCTTGAGAAAATTTAGGATTAAGGAAATCAAGTTACTTCCAAAAATACAAACTAACCCTCTTCAGGACAAAATCCTACCCCGTGTTTGCTCAGACAGGCAGGGCAGAGAGGACAACCACAAGCACACATGAGAAGAAACGCTGGCTATGGAAAAATGTCTTTGAAGTGTTGAATTGCTCCCCCAGAGGAAGAGGCATGGGCAGATTTGTCAGGCAGGGGAGATGCGTTTAAACAAAGTCAAAAAACAAGAATTGTAAGTGGGGATGGAATTAAAACCCAACAAGCAGGAAAGCAGGGTTTATATGTTATCAGGAAATTGCATTTCACTTGCATTATAGGAACCACATGAAGCAACTAATGGCTACGGATTTACTTGACAACCTTCGTAAACCTAAGAAAATGTTATTCATTGCCAAATATCTTTAGAAGATGAATCTCAATTTCATTTCTTTCTCATCCCATGGAGCCCTTGATTTCATTTCTTTCTAATAGCTGCTGGCCTCGATAACCTAACTGGTGCCTTTCTGAGGCAAGAAAGTTCTTTTTCATGCCTGAGTCTGTAGCTTCCATAGTACCACCAAGTCCAGATGGAAGGGTCAAGGCACTCATCAACATTTGCACTTTTAAAAGGAAACACTGCCAAGGTGTAAAAATTGTCACCATCACCCTCATCAGAGAGATTTTCTGAAGTACTGTGCAATGTAGATTGAACAAAATCTGTGGTGGGCAGGCAAGGTAGAAAGCTCACTAAAAAATATCCTCACTTGAAAAATGCAGAGGTGTAGTTGACTACTGTCTTATTGGGGTGTGACCCAGAAACATCCACGTGTAATTTCAGCTCGACATCCTGCCCTGTGCAGTAACGCCATTGCATTTTGCGTTAGTGATAGTGGTACAAGATAAACCAGTAGCAAGTGAGAAAGTTTCTCCACATTTGAAATAACATCTGGGGCACTTACGAAAGGACATATTTCTTTCCTGAGTCACTGGTCTGAAGTTGAGGCCAGTGTGTGCTCTGCAGCACAGCCAGCCTGGCAAGACACAAGGGATCCAGCAGGACACAAGTGCCGGGTAACGCCTTCTAAAGCACCTGAGGCACCTTTCTCTCTTCTGTGACAGTAAGGTACCACTTCCAGCCAGTCTCTTGGTGCTCACTAAGCAGTAAAGATTGAAAACAGCAGAAGGAGGTTTTCTGACATTATTTCTTTGTGTTGACTGTTATCATGTGTCATGAACTATCTCCCATTCAATGTTGCAATCTTTTCCCTCTCATCAGATAAGAAGCAGTACTGTTTTCACAGAATCAGAGTGTTAGGGGTTGGAAGGGACCTCTGAAGATCATCGAGTCCAACCCCCCTGCCAGAGCAGGACAGAACTAGAGCAGATCACACAGAAATGCATCCAGACAGGTAAACACACACAGACCAATATGATCAGGTGAATGCCACTTTATTATAACACAAGTGTTGCTTATATACTTTCTAGCCTAGAAGTAAAACATTACTAATTTCAAAGGTTTACCCACTTTGAGAAAAATGTAAATTTGTGCATAAAAGAATTCTGTGTGAAAATATCTCATGTGAGGGTTTGAAATAAATTGGCTCCAAATTTGCCTGCAGAAGTAGCTAGTAACAGATAAATAGTTCAAGCCAAACCAGTCTTGACCACTAGAAAGAGAATGTGAGAATTGACTCTGATAAAATTAAGAACAGTATTTTTATTGTCTTCCCTGAAATAAGAAAACAAACAAAAGCAACTTGCCTTTAATGTCCTAGTACTTGTTTTTTTTGCCTGTGCCTAAAGCCTCTATCCTTAAATGGAGCAAGTGTGATTCCATTTCCTTCTCCCTCTTACTCCCTTTTGCAAAGAGCCTGTATTGAATAAATGATACTTTTAAATGTGTAATCTTAATAATTAAAAAAGGTCTTGAATTGCTTCTCTGGATACCAGGTGCCCACCGAGCTGCTCTATCACTTGCACAGAATGATGTCAATTTTTTTTCCAGATGATGTTTTAGAAGAGATCTGTAGTGATTTTGGTTTTACAGGTTGATAGAACATGCTGGTTGAATTGGGTTCTTGATAGGGCTATTAGCCTAAGATTATAGAGAAAGGTATATGATGGATTTATATCCTCACTGGAGTGGAAATTTATCTGAGGATTGTGTGTCCAGTCCATTCTGACCTCTTTAAAAAACACTGTGAGGATACTCATCTTTGAGAAGACCTTCTTCTAATCATACAAGAAGGTGGTAAGACAGGAGGGAGCTCCCTAATTGTGTATTGCAAGTAGGGCTTTTTTTCTGTTCTTGTGTATAGTAGGATCCATCAGGTCCAGTAAATGCCAAATGCACCTGCCAACTTAAGAGGAAAAAGCATTTTGTTACTCTGCTATGGTAACAGAAAATGGAGGAAATTATACTTTTTCTCCCTCTTGTAGGATACAACTGAAACGTGAAGTTCTGTGTGTCTGGCTAGGCTTTTGAGATCTGCATGGTAAAATAATTCTGTTCATAGCAAAGCTGGGACCAAGTACTCTGGTTTAGGTTAAATTAATGTACTATACTCTTGTATTGTAATGTACTTTTGAAGATTTTATGTATTTTAGGGAACATTGACTCAATTTTAATGTTATAATTAATATTTAGAAAGCTTGAAGTATTTTAGGGTTAATTTCAACCAGTCTTCTGTGCAATAGCTTACTGTGAACTTTTTGTACTACATCTGATGTAGAATGGCCTTGCTGTTTATTGTACATTGTTAAGATTTAGGTTCATTAGTAGCTGAATTAATTCTAAGTATTTTCATTAGACTTTTTTATTCTATTTAATGCATTTTCTGTTACCCTCAGTCACAGCTGACTTATCAAGAGAAGTCATCACTGTGGGGTTAACCAAAAGGGTTTTATTAACGATTCAATTGTAATCAGTTGATTTGAATGAACATCAAATGGTAATGAAGCAATAATTGAATGGTGATTAGCAAATGATTTAACACTGATTTATCATTTAAATCCCACCTGGAGTACTGCACCCAGCTTTGGAGCCCCCAACACAAGGAGGACATGGATCTGTTGGAGCAGGTCCAGATGAGGGCTATGAAGATGATCAGAGGGCTGGAGCATCTTTCCTATGAGGACAGGCTGAGAGAGTTGGGTTTGTTCAGCCTGGAAAAGAGAAGGCTCTGGGGAGACCTTATTGTGGCCTCTCAATATCTAAAGGGGGCCTACAAGAAAGCTGGGGAGGGATTTTTTACAAAGGCCTGTAGTGATAGGACAAGAGGTAATGGTTTGAAACCATTGAGATTGGAAATAAGAAGGGAATTCTTCACTGTGAGGGTGGCGAGACGCTGGAACAGGTTGCCCAGGGAAGTTGTGGATGCTCCCTCACTGGATGTGTTCAAGGCCAGGTTGAATGGGGCCTTGAGCAACCTGGTCTAGTGGGACCAGGAATTGGCTGGCCAATCCATCCACAGTTGGTGTTTCCGTGTCTCTCCAGCTCATTATTCCCAGGGTATTGGTGTATGAGGTCAGTGTATTTTGTACAAACTTTTGGCATGTGGATCGCGTGCACTGAATTTCATCTGGTTTTTTTGGATACCTGGTTGTCATCCAGGTTGCTATAGATCATTTCCACTGTGGCTAGTTCCCTCAGATACTGGATACCTCTGTCAATTGGTGGTCCGCTTGCTTTGGAAATTTGCAAGTTCTTCCTTGAAGGGATACCTGTCCTTCACACCTGAGAGGAGCTGCCTCCAAAGACTGAGGACTCCTGCCTTTTTTTCCAATACCTTTGTCAATGGCCTTATCCCTAGCAAGGGATACCAGCTGCTGAACTTCCTTACACTCTAATTCCTGACTATTGGCTCCAACATCCCAGCATCAGAGTAACCAGCTGAAAATTTGCTTGCCAGGTTGACAACTTCACATACCTCACAGCTCACTTAAGTAGATAGGGATTGGGGTGGTTTCTGTCTCATTTATGACTTCAGTCTCTTTCCCCTCCTGTTCTTGTGACTGCTCTACTGCAGAACAGTCTGCCTCTTCTGATTCTCTCTCCTGTTCCCTCTTAGGAGAAGCTTTTTCATCCCTTACTAAATGACTTGATTTCTGCTTCCACTGCTTCTTTTTAATTATAGAGTTGACTGATATAGTTGAGAACTGGGTCTCTGGTTTAGCCATAGTGTCTGTTGGTATGTTTTCAGATCCAGAGACCCTCTCTTCTCCTTGAGGGTGCTGGATAGTACTGATTAGTGTTCAGTAGGTGCAGGCCAGACTGCAGCTCAGTGTGATGAGTTGTACCTCTTTGGAATACCCAGGGCTTGCTGCTTTTTTTCTCTCTCTGTCTCTCCTCCTTTTTTTTTTTTTTTTTTTTTGTTTTTATAATATTTTTTGAACACTCGTTGTTTTGTGAGGGCGCGCGGAGGGAAGGCAGATGATAAC